>CM052891.1:10633483-10668353 GCA_028534135.1 Potos flavus | reverse complement strand
CTCGCTATACTTGAGGATGGAGTATCTATGTAAATTGTTTAAAGTTTTTCTACATGGGAGATTGGTCTCTTCTTTCTCATTTATTCATTTATTGAATCATTTATTTATATCAGTATGGACTTGAGATATTTATTTTATACTCTGGGTTATAATCCAATATTTCTTCGTTTTGTTGCTCAAATTGTTCCAGCTTTGGCCATTGGGAGATCTTTCAGTGGGTTCCTGTGACCCTTTGCCATCCCCCCATCAATGTGGATACCATGGAGAAGGTATTAGAAACCAAGATCTGTGTGTTAGGTGTGCTCATTACTGTTGGGGTGTCTTTTCTTTTATGCCCTTTTACCTGATGGAGTAAGGGAGTGTATGGCATATACTAACCTGTGTATATATGCATTTCTATAAACATTTCTATATGTAATCATCTCTATCTATCTAAACATAATTTCTTACTGATGTCAGTAACTCAAATAAATTACCCCATGGATTGTCCTAGCCTCTTCCCATTATGTATCTGTAAATTCTTAATCCAACAGTGGAAACTTGGCTTCCACCATCCTCCTTCATTGTTACTTAATTGTTCCATTCCCGTATACCTGTATACCAGTATCAGAGTTATTAATCCATAACCCATGGGAAGCAACTTTGAGTACAGCACTTGTGAGCAGTTATTTTTTGCTTTTGGTCTTACAGACTCCACTCATATTAAAATTGCTTAGGCTATCACCTTTACCTCTAGCCCTTCAATGAGTTTTTTCATGTAATACAACTAGATTCTCTTGTCAGTCTGTGTTTCTTCCTGAGATCCCCCCAATTCCTAAGTGATTTTTAAAATTTGCATAACATAGAGTTCATTTTTTGTGCTTTAAAATTCCATGTGGTTTGACAAATGGATCTTCTCATGTATCCATCATTATAGTGTCATACATTTT
Organism: Potos flavus; assembly: GCA_028534135.1. NCBI lineage: Eukaryota > Metazoa > Chordata > Mammalia > Carnivora > Procyonidae > Potos > Potos flavus. Next base: position 10,667,424 of record CM052891.1, on the reverse strand, counting down.
TCACCGTTCTAAAAAATCACCTGTGCTTTATTCATCCCTTGCCCCTCTCGCTAGAATCCCTGGGAACCACTGATCTTTTTTTTACCGTTTGCATAGTTTTGTCTTTTTCAAAATGTCATGTAATTGGAATCATACGGTATATATCCTTTTCAGACTGGTTTCTTTCACTAAGCAATTATACAATTAAGGATTCTTCATGTGTTTTTGTGGCTTAAAAACTAATTTCTCTTTATTGCTGAATAACATTCAGTTATATGGATGTACCGTATTTTCATTCATTTATCTATTGAAGGATATCTTGTTTATGTCATTTTTTGGCAATGATGACTAGAGCTGTTATCAGTAGTCACTTACAGAGTTTTGCATGGGCATAGTTTTCAAATCAGTTGTGACTCAAATCATTTACAAATTTGCTACGGGAAGGGTAACCAAAATAAATCAGTGCATATATATACACCATAAAATATTTATGAAAGTGTTCATGAGCAACATTATTTTTAATAGCCAGACACTGAAAACAACCCATCAATAAATGGATAAATTATTTTATGTATATTCACACAAGGGAGAGCTATATATAGCAATGAAAAAGTTTTAATTACTGGTATACCCCATGACATGAATGAATCTCTCAGACATACAATATGCATGATGAAGCCTGGCCCAAAACAGTACTGTATGATTACATTTATAGGAAACTCAACAAAGTCAAAGTTATTTTTTTTTTTGTGATGAAAGTCAGAATAGTGGTTGCCTTTGCAGAGAGGATGACCAATAAGGCTTCAGAATGGCTGGTAACGTTTACATCTTGTAGTGGCTTATGGGTGTTTTCAGTTTGTAAATGGATATTAGAATGTGTACTTAAGATTTGTATGTCTTTTTGTCATATTTCAATAAATTTATGAAGATAAAATATGTCACTCTTTTGCCACTGTAAATAGTTGCTGAGTTACTAACCCCTTCTGATTTTTAGCTCCTATAGGATTTCAAATGTTTCTGTGTAAAAGTCCAACATTTGTATTTCTAGTCCTTATGCCTTATTCTATCAGTTGCATAACTGAAGGCCCATTGGTTATTTTATAATTTTCTAATATGTAACTTGTTGAAAATCATGTCTTTATTTCCTACCAAAATAATACTCTTTGCTGAGCTTTCTCTTAATTCCCAATGTGCTATAATTCTCTTGGCATATTAGATTTTGAGTCTGGAAGATTTATAATTCTTGCCATTTGTCATCTCCTTTACTTGGTATTTTACTTAATCATACTATTTACTACTCCAAAAATTTTCTTGGATCTTCTCTCTTCCCTTCTGTTTCCACAGCTACCACTTGAGTGCAGGCCATTGTTGCCTCATTCCAAGACCCTTCTAGTAACCTGCTAGTTGCTTTCCCTGTCTCCTCTTGTTCCGTACCCCACAAATGCAGCTTGTCCCATTTACCCATGATCGAGAACTTTAGTTACTAATCTAATGCCTATTATAACTTCTGCTTATAAGCCATGCCCATTCAAGAACTCCAACCTCATCTTCCGAGTGCCACCTTTGAGTTCACGATGTGGGAAGGTATTCTTTGCACACAAGGTAATCTGTTTGTTATAAACTATACAGTTACTTGTTCCTTCCTTGATCCTGTTGTTCCCTACCTGGAATTCTCCTCTATGTTGTCTGTCACAGCCTGCAAAGCAATAGTTCGACAACATCTTTTTTCCTGAATAACTTTTTACCTCATTTTGAGGTTTCTATTATTTTTTATCCTCTCAGTTCTTTGTATTCAGTTTAAAAAAGGTTACTTTGCCTAAATATTGTTGTCCTTAAGGTATTTCAAAATATGTCTATATGCTTTCCCTTAAATTTATTTTACTTACTTTGGGTCTATTTTATGTAAGACACCATGAGAGTTAGGAAAATGCCTTAAAACCACATCATAAAAATAAAATAATAATAAATTAAAAAATAATAAAATGAATAACTGTCTTACTATGCAGGGTGATAATAAAATGAATAACTCGCTACGTGAGTGAATTCTGTTGCATTTATGATTCTACAGGTGCTGTAAGTCTTCTCATATTGTGTTTCTTTCCCTGAGTTGACCTGACTCATAATTTGCTTCCTGTGAATGTGGCTTTGTGTGATTTTTCACCTAGCCCAGACTTTCCTGCTTATTCTTTCATGCCAGATTGGGTTCAGAGATGCTCTGGTCACAACTTGTGTATAAGTTATTGTTGAACCAAGCAAGAGATTATTTGCATCCCACTTAGTTTGGATAACCATGTTCTGATGACACTTTCTAAGATCTCTAGCCATGGATCATGCTTTCCTGGAGTAGTCCTACCTTTCTACCTGATCATCATTTCATTTTGCAGACCTTCCTCATGTATTTTGAATCATGTAACATAATCCTCATAGACTTTTAGATTTCAGTATCTGGGCCATTCTGCGTGTTGATTTCTGTTTTTTGTTTTTTTTCCTCTTGATTCTAATTTTTGACGGGCCTGGTATTTTCTGACTGAATGCTAGACATTGTGTATGAAAGATAGTAAATGCTCTGGATGATGTTATCTTCCCCAGAGAGGTGCCACCGTGACCCATGAGAGGCGTCTGGTGTGGAGACAGCTCCCCTTGATCCATTCAGGGACCGAGGTGACTCAAGGCTGGGTTGCAGTCCTTGATCTACCTCTGATTCACTCCCATTCCTAGTGTGGCCTTCTACATAGTTTGAGGTGAAAGTCTCCGATGTTACCAGGGGCCTTCCACCTTGAATAACAATCTACAATTTTTTACTCCTAAGTACAGTGAAATGCCGAAAACTCTAGTCTGCATTTCAGAGTATTTTCTCTTGGTTTCTTAGCCATCTGCCCTGTAAATGTTAGGAATTTGGGAAATTCCTTGAGGAGAAAACTACTTGTGTGGAGAAAACTACGTGCAGCCATTCTCTCAGGGATCTTGGTTCCTCAAGTCCTAGCTGCCTAGGCCACCCCCTGCTCTGATTGCCTTGCCTCATCCTCATTCTCCAAGATTGGGGAATGCCTCAAAGGTCTAAGCAGCTTACGGAGTGTTGACTCATCTCTCTGAGGTTTCTTTCTCTGGCCCCCTGAAGTCCTACCTGCCTTGGAGGTTCTCTAATGCCTTTAAATTGATTTTTTCTTGGTGTCTTTTGGGTTTTTCACTTTTTCTCAGTGCAAGTGTGATCTGCTGCAAGCTACCCTTCATAGGCAGAGATAGAAGTTCCTCTCCTAGGGTTTATTAAGACAGAGTTTCCTTTCTGTTTCTAGTATATCTTGTCTCTTTTGGGTAATTTCCAAGAGAAGAGGGAATAAAAATAATTTTTATCTTGCCATTTAAAACTGGAAGGCCAAGTATGTATTCTTTTCTTTGTTTCTTCTAGTCAATCGATATTTAGGAAACAAGGAGAGTTTAGAATATGTATTGGAAAATTGAACTATCTTCTAAAAGGAACTCCCAAAGCAGAGGGATCATTAATAATGAGGCAGAGTGAATAGGATCCATGGAGAAGAAATCTGAGCATCTGATATGTGTCAGACTCTGAGCTAGGAATTGTATGTATTTTCTATATACCATATCTATATGCCATGTTTTTACATTAGATGTAATTATTTTCATTCCTCAAATTCAGAATCTATTGCTTCTAAAATTTAAATTATATACCTAAATTGGTATTATAATGAAGAAAGGATGGAATGAATAAAGAATGTTGGGGTTGTAATATTATTTAAAGCTTAAACTTTATTTTAAATATTTATCTTAGAATGAGTATAAAAAGATACTAATTGATTAGGACATCATCCTAACCTTTTCTAATTACTCACAGTTACTGGAAGTGTAATTGTTAAAATGAAAATCAATTGTCCCTTCAGCTAATGCCTGCTTACCCTAATTTTAGATAAAGTACCTAGTCATAAACATATGTTGATCTAGTTTTATAAAGATGAAAAATTCAAAATAACTTAAACATATAATAGGGAAATGATTTAATTATGTGATGATTTTTGGAGACTTTGGAAAATGCAGTGCTTGATAAAATGGTAAGTAAATAAAAATATGAAACAAATGAAAATTTCGTTGACTAGTATTGCAACTATGTAATAAAATATTTTTATACACTAATGCGATATGTGTATTTTATTTTTAAAATAAAATTTTTAATTAAAAATATTATTACATTATTTTTATGATTTTAAGAAGTTTCTAGAGCTTCAAGTGAAGAGTATAGAATATTGCCAAATATACATTTATTAATAGTTGCATAAAGAGAACGTAACTTTTGTGAGGATAAGGACATCGTCTCTCTTATTTATGGGTTTGTCCCTACATCCTGAAATTGTACCAGATTCAGTAATTATTTGTGAATGAATGAGTGAATAGCTAAAAGCATATAAACATGATGGTCTTACTCTTATGAGAAAAAGCATTCTTTTTTTCTTTTTTTTAAGATCTTGTTGAGTTAGAGGTTGGTTTAATTTTTACCAGTATGATTTATGATACATTTATTTTCTGTATTCTTATCTGTAATAGGGTATATATTTTCTTCAGGCTACTTAATGATACAGAAGTGTTATAAAGTCAGTCAGAGGCTTTCCTAACAATGACCTATTCTTTCAGAACCAGGTGGTCAAGGAACTGGAGTCCCGTGTCCAGCAGCTGACTGGAGAAGCAGAGAACAGTAACTTACAGAGACAGAAATTAATTCAAGAAAAATTAGAACTTGAAAGATGTTACCAGATAACATGTAATGAATTACAAGAAGTAAAGGCAAGGTATTGTCTGAAGTCAGATATCTATCAGATGTGGCTATAAAGTACTGATATTAACTCTAAAAATTATTTACCAAAATTAATCACACCTGGGCATTTAATCTTGGGAAGTTTCTAGCAAAAATATTGCCATTTGCTAATTTTAAAAGTCCTGTTTAATAGAAGAAGCATAACGTTTAAGAACAGTTGGTTAAAATGAGAATACTTGCTTGATATATTGAAAGATAATGCATTTGAATTTTGTTCACTAAAAAATTTCATTTTTGGTATTGATTCTAAATGTATTAGAAGTATATTGTATTCTCTTATTGCTTTTAGGCGCAACACACTGCATAAAGAGAAAGATCATCTTATAAATGATTATGAACAAAACATGAAACTATTACAAACCAAATATGATGCTGATATAAGCCTTCTGAAAAAGGAGCATGCCCTTTCAGCTTCTAAGGTATTCTATGCTGGTAGATATAGCCGTACAGAGTAGTTACCTTACTCGGCAAAGAGCCATAGATAGCCATGTGGAAACTAACTATTTGGCATTTGAAATTCGTCTCTTTTTTTGATTAATTCTTGAAATAACTGAAACTTTAAGAATTTTTATTGGTATTTAAAATACTGAAAATGCTGAATCTCTAATACAGAGCACAATATAAATATTTAATAAACTAAATTCTGCTATAAGTTAACCCTTTAAAGTACCAAATTTTTTAAAAGGAGTAAGCATAAAAATTCAAGTAGAAATGCACAGTTGTGTTAATAATGCATCTTGTAGAGAAACTATATACACTGTTATTATTATTTTGAAATCTGGGTCATGATTTAGCTTTCCTATCATCACATACACATTCCTACAGGAACCCATAGACACCCTTACTGGCACCCACACACTTTTGTGTCCGATACTGAAACTTTCCACAAAGAGAATCCTATAGCTATAGTTCTAAGGTAGTCAATTACTTGTTATTTCATGAATTAAGTATTCCAGTGGATTTGCTTTTAAAATTAAAATTTAGAAGGTTTTCTGTAAGCCCATTGTCTTTACATCAGCATCATATTTTTGTAACTTTAAGTACTATGTAGAATTTAGTTTATATTTTGACTTTAAAAGATTAATTTTTAAACTTTTTAAAAAATATTTTTCATTCAGATTTATAGATGATTTTAATTCTGATTAAACCTTCAATTAGGGGGAAAAGTAAATATATTCACCTAGAACTTCTAGGATGGTACTGTTTTTCATTATTCTTAAAATTCTTGTAGGCATCTGGTATGATTAAAGAACTAGAAGAGAACATCTGTCAATTAAAACAGCAGCTCCAGGAATCAGAACTTCAAAGAAAGCAACAACTAAGGGTGAGTCCTGTATTTTTATACAGAGCAGTGGCTAAAACTCACCTTTCCTTTTCTTGATTATATGTATAAATAAGAGTCAATTAAGCAAAATCCTCAGACATACAAGTAGCTATTTTTTCTTTTGTTGCATTGTATCATTTTTCATCTTATTTATTTTAACAAAAGTAGATGCTAATGGGGTATAGAGACTAAAGAACAATAATTTTATCGAATAATCTTTTTTGATTCACTCAAAAAATAAACTTTATTTAAATGCATTATTACTTTAGAATAATTTCCTCCCTTTAAATTGCTCTCTACTAGTCTTCAAACTTTCTCTTTCTCCTTCACATCTTCTAGATCTTTCTTTTCCCTCATGGTCAAGAATTGCTGAAGACTGACATATGATATAATTTCAAATGTATTATTTCTATATTGAGTCAACTGATTACTTTTAAGTAATCTCCTAATCCTAAGGGTCAGAAAGGTTCTCTTCCACTGTAAAGTAGTCCCTTTTGAGAGTAGGAACATCTTCAGATAACTAAGGTTTTCTATTCTGCCCTCACACACAGCTACTCACATTTCTATTTGTAGTTTAGAAGATTGGACAGGTAGGGCTCTTGTAATAATATGCAAAACTTAAATAAAATTTGTCATCAGGTAGATCGATTTATTTCCTTAGATTGCAAATTGCATTGACTCTAGTAGCAACTTTAAGTATAATAAAAATATTTATTATTCACAGGATCAAGAAAATAAGTTTCAAATGGAGAGAAGTCATTTAAAACACACCTATGAAAAAAAGGTAATACGTTTTATGGGACACTGTAAGACATTTAAAATGGCCAGTGAGACTTGAGAATGAAGGCTGGTTTTTATGAAGGCATGCATTCTAGTCCTTAAAGAATTATTGGTTTCTTAAGTTTATTTCAGCTAGCTAGTATCAAATTTTGCTTCCTTTTTCATGTTTATAAACAGCTGCTTTAGTTTATGAATTGTATCAATGTAAAAATATCCCTTGTATATTATATTTAATGAGTGAAGAGTATTATGGTGTTAACCTCTCATAGTAACACTTTGAAATTATATATTTTTTCTACTGGTTTAAAAATATGATACAATTGTATTCTGTTGTATCATATGTATAGTAATGCTAAATATTTAACAAAAGAATATAAAACAAAGAATCATCTACTACTTAAAAATTTCTTTAATAATTTTTTCTTGTCATTTGCAACAGTGAATATATCTGCATATGCTGGCATCCCTATTATCAGTAATAATTGGGGGTTTATTGACATAATTTAACACCTTTGGCAATAAAATGTAGAGTTCTATAGTTTTGTGACTTTTATACTTCAATTTTGATTTCGTTGTTTGTTATATAACATGGAAAGTAAAAGAATAGTTGAGATAGTAAAGATTTTATTGTTGCTTTTCTAATTATTTACTGTTGTAATATTAGCTAAATTAATCCATTTGTAAAATACATAATGAAAAATGAGTAAAACATACCCTTCAATAATTAAATACATACAAATTAAAATCAAACAGGTTATATAGCACAATATTCTTTTTTTTAAAGATTTATTTATTTATTTTAGAGAGAGAGAGCAAGGAGGAGGGGCAGAGGGAGAAGGGGAGAGAGTCCCAAGCCAACTCTGCTAAGTGCGGAGCCCGACGCGGGGTTAGCTCACTACCCGGGCTGAAACCAAGAGTCAGTTGCTTAACCGGCTGAGCCACCCATGCACCCTGTAGCACAACATCCTTAAAACACTTCGTATATCTCATCTTACTTATCCATATGGTCACTCAGCAGGTATTCGTTAAATGCCTTCATTGGGCAAGGTATCATCCAAGGTGCTGAGATGGGGGAGAAGGTTAAGGATGAATTAGCATAGATTCTGCCTTCTAGAAGCTTAATGTCTAGGAAGAATGTTTCTGTCATTTGGAAAAGTGAATATTTCTACTGACATGAATTGACCTGAATACATGCCCTTTAAAATTGTAATTTTCTGATTGCTTAAGTTTTTTTGTTTTGTTTTGCTGGTGTTTTATACAGTCTCAGTGCAAGGTCTTAAATATATTTCATGTCTACAAAATGATATCTGAACAAGAGAGGGAAGTACTGCTTCACTGGAATAAAGAATTTTTTTTTTTTTAGTTTTTACTGTTGAGCTATGCAGTTTCATAAATATTTGACTTACTAAAAGAAGACCATACATTATCGTAAGCCTTACCTCCACTGTATAAGGCATCCTCTGGGTCCTTGTTAGTCCATTGTTCATTCTTTGGGCAGATGTCTGGCTTCCTGTTCATTAAGGAACACTTTCTTGGCCTCCTGCCCCACTAAACTCTGTGGTCACCCCTCTTCCTGAGATGGTATCTGGGTACCTGTGAGATAGGGAGAGGGGCTGGCAGCAAAGAGAAAGTCATGCACTGGCTAATTGTAAAAGAATGTGTTTCTATCCCAAACTTCTGTAAGTCCTACTGAGGACCGTTCGAGGCAGAGACAGAGCTGGAGAGACAGTCTTTCTTCTACCGCTGTCTTTTCCTGGCTGGTTAGCCACAAAGGACACTAAGGTTTCTGGATCAGCCCCTCTGCCTGGCAGACGCACTGAGAAACAGAACGTTAGAGCTCAGTTGGTCCCTATCCAGTCGTCTTCCACCCACTCCTGTTCGATTTGGCTTAGGGAGCAGACCGAAGTTCTTTTTGTTAGGCATCCTAAGGATAGCTTTTCCCTTTCCACAAAGTATCAGTCGGCCTTAGCTTTTTAATAATGTAACTAGTTAAAGTGTGTTACTTGTTTTCAATGTAAATAAGAAGTGTTTAAAGTAATAGCAATCTTAAAAAGAAAAATAAGCTCAATTGTTCTCGTTGCATATGTTCTAACATTATTTATACTGGAAGAATGTTGCTCAGCATGTCACTTTTTGTTTTACAATTAATTCCACAATCTCCCCCTTTTACATTGACATCTGTTCTTCTTTCTTTATTAAACCCGCTGTGATCTCGGTCCTTGAAGATTGGATGGGTCATACCCCCCTCAGGGAATATCCTTTTTGACTGCGCAAAGACCCCACATAAATCTGACATAGTCCTGGACTGTGGAAGTCAGTAGCTAAATGGGTTGTATAGGTTTTTTGTTTGTTAGCCAGTGTTACAGGTGTGCACATTCAATAACTCTTGGTAGAAAACTTAGTTCGGTATATCTGCTCTGGAGGAGGAAATGCCATCTGAGTGACATTATTTCCTCGCGCCAATAAGAAAGCAGCGTGAGAGATCCTAACTTGTCTTTGAGGTAAGAGAAACAGCTAGCATCAAATGCTGTCCCTAATTTAAGCACACACACATTATCTAATGGTTTTTATTGATCTCTAGTGGCTATTGCCTGCTCTTAAGATCTTTGAACATCAAACAAATAATAGGTAGTAAAACTAAATGTCATTGTTTGATGAAGTGTCCTAATCTGTTAAATCAGGAAATGGTTTGGCTAAATGATTTTACTAGCAAGGAAACACCTGCCTCCTACAAATAACCTATTGCTTGTTTTCCAAACAGGCACCAAAGAGTGAAAGACGGTGCTGTTTACCTAAAGAAGTTCGAGAGACAGATGTTACGCATGTATAGTCTAAAATGTGGTAGAATTCGAATACTTGCTTATAATTTCTCTGATGTAACTGTGTAACAGATGAGATATAAAGTCTCCTGGAGTTCAAAACCATCAAAAATAGTATTTCAATGTTTCGCATTCACTTATAATTCTTTTAATTAGGTTAAAATAATTTAAAATGTTCACAGCTTTACACATAACATATTGTGTAGTATTTTCCAACTACCACAGGCCATGATTTTCTTTAAGAGGGCAATGTGCCTTGAGTCAAGTTTTAAACACTGAAATTGCACAGCGCTACGACTTATACAAAGAAGTTGTGCAGCCCGGTGCCCACACGCCTCCTGTGGGGAAGCCGCGTTGGAGGTGGGGTGGAGGTAGCCCGGCGCTGATGTGTGGGGGAGCAGCAGCTCATTGCTCCTTCCTACGCCGGCATGTCTGCCACCCTGTGTCTGGGTCCTGATGCGGAGCAGAATCTTTCTTACTTATACAAGTACTCCTTTCTTGATTACTTAAATTCTTGGGTTGCCAGGGAAAATATTCATAATATTTTACATATGTTTACATATATTTTACATACATTTCCATACATTTAGTAAATGTTCAGTAATTGCGCTTATGTCTAGTTCAATCAATTATTTACAACAAACCCTCATGTTGGGGAATATATGCTGTAGGTTTGACTCCCCGGTTTGTATTTTCATTATTTAAGTTATTAAAATTCATTTTTGGTATTAACCATGTAGAGTAGAGAAAGGATTGCAAGATCGGTTCAGATTATTCTCCACTGCCTTGCATACTTTAAAAAGCAAGGGTTGATAGTAGCATTATCTTTATCACCGCAACTATCTGGAATATAGGTAAAAACTAAAAATAAAATCCCAAAAGGCCCTTAGCCACACAATACAAATATGTTCAATTAAGGACAAAAAAAATTTTTGTGTGGGCCAGGTATTGTGCTGGGTGCTGGGGATGTAGAACTAAATGAGAAAGAAACAGCTTCTAGCTCTAAGGATCTCTCGGCTCAAAAGTCTGTGCATCGACACAGGTATGTTTACCTCAGAGGGAAGTCTCTCCTTCTCCCCCTCAGAGAGTCCCATTTCTGCTTCAGAAATGGTTCCAGTGCTTTTAGAGGCAATAAATCAGATCAGGGTGCTTGCATTAGCTCATTGACCAGCATCAAGAAGTCACAGCTGCAAACCTGACAAAGGTTAAGATTGAAGAGAGACTGATAAAAAGCACTTTTACAAGAGCTCCAATTCTTAGCGATTCAGGGGCCATCTTCGGAGAGGGCAGCCTGGGGGGTTTACTGTATTGTGCCACCCCTGTGACTTTGGGTCTTCACGACGACCTTGAGTTTTCAAGAAAATGTTTAGGTTAGAGTATTCAGTCTGAGAAGGTAATGATAATAATTTTTAACATTCGTGGAGCATTTATTATGTTCCTAATACTGTTCTAAGAGCTTTACATGGAGTAATTTATTAACTCATCACAATACCTTATTTTCCATGGAGTAGTAACTTATTAACTCACAATTTTTAAGATACAGTTACTGTTATCCCTGTTTTTTCAGGGGGTGCGGCTGAGGCACAGTATTAAGTAAGTGGCAGAGGAGAAGGGTGGAAACCCATGCAGTCTGACTCCAGAGCTCACACTCATAATAACCGTGTAATTTCAGATAGATTTTTCTCAAAGATGGCTAATTTTTTGAAGTCTTAACTTGAAGAGGTAAACCTTAGTTATGCTTTCATGCAGAGTTCTGAGTGTCAGAGAAGAAGAAACAGAGGGGAAATCCCTGGCTGTGCCGTGCGTGGGAGGTACAGTGCCGGTATGTGAAAGATTGTTGACTCTCGGTAACTCCGCCAGCGGCTCCGTGTAAGTTCTCCAGGTGGCCCGTGGCTTCGGAGTCCTGCAGAAGTGAGCTTTGAGGTGTAGAAAGAAACCCCTCCTCATGGAGATCCCCAGTCCGCCATCCTGGGGGCTTCCTGGGACCCGCACTGGCACAGCAGCCCCGAGGAGGAGGCCGCACTAGCAGACACGTAATGGGAGCAAGGTTGTGCCCCCTGCATTTCTGCTCAAGCACCAAATCCAAATGGATAATATGCCATTTACAGAGGAGTTGGAGGACAGAGCCATAATGGGGTCTGTGGCAAAATAGTGCACAGCAAAGGGAGGAAAGTGTTGTACGGAAGACTCCAAGAAAGGAGTGTCTTCTGAAAGGTATTACTCCAAAAGAAAGCATCAAAAGAACTCATCAGTAAAGTACTGGAAGATATGATGTCTAGGAAAGAGGAACCGGCATCATAAAGAAAGAAAAGGGTGGGGTGAAGGTGGAGGTAATTGTCATGGGAAGGATGTGAAGAACCCGAAAACACAACAGCAGAGCTGACATCCACGTGGGAGCTGGGGGAGGTCGAGCCTGTGCTGTGGAGCGCCCCAGCAGGGATCTGAAGGACAGACCGCTACCCTGCAGACTGCAAAGGACGGGCAGAGAAAAGATATTTAAGCAGAAAACTGAAAACCAGTAGACAATAATCAATATTCCTGAAGGGGGTTCAGAATCCATTAACATGAAGGAAAGGTAGGAGAGAACTTTCATGAAGGTCTGTTTTTACAGATTGAGAAGATTCACCCTTTATTAGGTAAAACCAGTAAAGAGATTTGATAACATTAGATTCTCAGTACAGAGAGTGGTTTTTTGAGTATCCAGATGGGGGTGAGAAGGGGCAAAGGTCAGGTCAGTTTAGCCTCCTTGGTTGCAAATCTCAATGTCTTAAGACAGTACCGTGACATATGCTCCGTTGTTAGGCCAAAATGTTATGACTCAGAATCTCATACACAACTTTTCCTTCGTGTGTGAAGGCAACAGCTGGCCTCCTTAGGTGTGTAAAGCCTCAGAGATAGATCACCAAGATATTCTTTTTGAAAATAAGATTACTAGATGATGTACTTTCATCCCCCTAAGGGTAAGCAAAACATCAAACCAAAACAAAACAAAATACTCAAGAATAAAAAGTAGTGCTGAATGCTACAATTAACTAAAATAGAGTTAAATTTAAATGTTTATTGTGTACATGATATAAAATAGTGCAGATGTTGTAAAAATTTCTTGAGAGAAGGGATGCATGGTTAAAAAATGTGAAAACAACTCTCTGGATCAAATTAGTGAGATTATTTTAAAGAAAAAAATGGATAGGAGAAGAGGTAAATGTGCTAAGCTGTTATTTAAAAAGATCGGACACAGAGGTTAGTTTTTGCTTATTGACTATTAGAGAGGTATAGATTAAAAATAATTGTCAAGTGGTGCCTGGGTGGCTCAGTTGGTTAAGCATCTGCCTTTGGCTCAGGTCATGCTCTCAGGGTCCAGGGATCAAGCCCCACATCAGGCTCCCTGCTCAGCAGGGAGTCTGCTTCTCCCTCTCCCCCTGCACCTCCCCCCATTCATGCTCGCTCTCCTCTCTCTCTCTCAAATAAATAAATAAAATTTTAAAAAGAAACCAAGATGAAAACAAACATACGTTTCCACAATGTCCACATTGGGTCATCTCTGAGTTTAATTTTGGGCTTTAATTTCTTTGATTCTATACATGAAAGAGACCAGATCAGTGTTGGGATGGTGCTTCTGTTGCTTTATCAATGCATCTACCCCAATTTAGCACGCCTGCTCTGTGCCGGGCCTAGGATACATACCGGGGGTCCGGTGTAAGCAGGACAATAGTTTCAGTCTAGGCCCTGGTAAAATTCTGGACAGTTGACTTTTTTTTTTCTCATGTGAAGTAAAATAAATATAGTGGCAGAAATTTGTAAGGCAGGTTAGTTGCTCTTTCTCTTTTTAATAAGGTAGTTATTTATGAGGTATTTAACTTTTACCATTTAAGATATGGGGGAAAGGGGTCCCCTGTCTTTATTTTCCTGAGGGCTTACCCTTGGCACCACCCTGCATGTTCCTCTTTACAGTTTTTTTCCCTCACCTCTTGGTCTCATAGCAGCCAGTAGAAGCTTTTTGATATTCTCATGGAATATGAGAGTATGAGCAAACTCATGGAAGATTTCCTTTCTCCTCTCTCTCTCCTTTCAGTCTATAGACAGACGGTTGATTTTATTTATGTATTTATTTTACTATACCACCAAAGGAGAAAAACACAAGAGAATCATCAAAGGAAAAGGTCAAAGAGTATAAGGTTTTTGAATTAGAGAGGTCTCCATCCAAATTTTTTTTTTCCCAAATACTTTTATTTTATTTTTTCAGTGTTACAAGATTCATTGTTTATGTACCACACCCAGTGCTCCATGCAATACGTGCCCTCCTCAGTACCCACCACCAGGCTCGCGCATCCCCCCACCCCTCCCCTCCAAAACTCTCAGTCCCTTGTTCTGAGTTCACAGTCTCTCATGGTTCTTCACCCCTCCGATTCATCCCTCCCCTCCCTCTCACAATGTCCTCCATGTTTTTCCTTATGCTCCACACGTAAGTGAGACCATATGATAATTGACTTTCTCCGTTTGACTTATTTCACTCAACATAATCTCTTCCAGTCCAGTCCATGTTAAAATAAAAATTAGGTATTCATCCTTTCTGATGGAGGCATAATATTCCATTGTATATATGGTCCATCCAAATTAATGTAAATAGCCAAATACAGGCATTTTGGGCTAGCGCTGAGTCAGTGTTTGAAAAGGTTTGTGAATGTGTGTCTATGTGTGTGTGTGTGTGTTGTTGGTTGTGTGCTTGTCATTCCTCTCCCGTCCCCTGTACCCACCCGTGGTGCTGTCAGCCTCACCTGGGTTGCCAACGGGTGTGTAGCTGGTGTCCTCATCCCACTAAGTGACTTGCATTCCCACCAGCATGGCTCTGTACTCTCTGTTACCTTGTGTGTGGAAGCACGGCTGCCCTTTCACTCCTCCCTTTCCCTGTAGATCCACGTGATATCCATGTTAGATATGCTTATCTGCATTTGCACGTGAAGAGCTTTCTGTGAAGGGAAAGTTTCATTTAGCCCTCATTATTCATGCTGCCATCCTGTTGACTCGATGCTACTACGTTTAGGAAAGCGCTCCTCATGGTGGGGGGACTGCCTCCCAAACTCAGTGAATGGTTTTACAGATCATTCCCAGCAATGGAAGAGAGGGCTATTTATTTCATCAAAACCTGTGTATGTTTACAGAATATAGACACATGATTTATTGTATTCTCCTGAATCTCGTGAGATTCCTTTCCTTTGGCTACTATGTAAGTTCAAAAAAATTCACAAGTGACTGCTCCTTTTGAATTTCTTACCCATCAGTTTATTTTACAGGAAATCCACGTACAGGTAGACTCAAACCATTACTAACTTTGGCCAGACAATTGGCACTGGAAGTATAGTATTGAAATGATTGTATGGTAAATGATTATGGTTAACCAAGCCTCTATCTTGAAATATCTAAATCTAATTTTACATTAAAAATAGATTTAAGATGACTGTTTCATTGTTTGCAGTTTTCCTCTGAGTGCTTGTCTTCTGGTAATTTTTACATGTCTTCGTCATGGCAGATTCATGACCTGCAGAGTGACCTTGATAAAGAGAAAGAAGATGCTCAAAAGAAAATCCATAAATTTGAGGAAGCACTGAAGTGAGTAAAATTGTAATATATTTAATTTAAAAATACTCTTCTTCTAGACTGTGAGTCACATTAAGTAACTAGAACTTAAACATCATATTTTTCTAAGAGCCTTGCTGTGGTTTAATTTGAATTGGTTTTCCACCATGAATCTCCATTTTCTGAATTTTATTAGTAGCCAGCGCATATTGTTTTTCAAAAAGGAGAAATCAGTTCATCTGTTTTTAAGTGATAGGAATGTAAGAAAATAGAACTTAGTGGTTTTAGATGCTTTCTTCCTCTTAAATGAATACAGATTAAAAAGAAAAAAAAAACAAGATTTAGGTCTTAGGACATTTAGAAGTTCCTCTGTAGATTTTTTTTTTTGAGAAATTTGGGTAATGAAATATTCTGGTTATACTTGAAAATGGACTAGTACACAGGCATTGTTTGGAAAAGATTTTTGTCTCATGATATAACACTTAAATATATACATTAAAGTGTCAAATTTTATTTATCTTCACTATTCATTTATTAGGTTGATTAGGCCCTACTTATCAGTAGAAAACTCATTCAGTTTTTAGCTGAAAAACACTGATTTAGTCAATAAATATCGAGTTTCCACCACGTGTCAGGCAATGTGTAGTCTCTTCCCAGAGGACCTTAAAATTGGTTGGAAAGATTTTCAAAAACTTTGGCAATTATATTACAGAGTGATAAGAACAGGGTACCTGACCCAAAAAAGTGATTTAAGAAGGGAAGCTTACTTGAGTGCATTGTATCTAGCTAACTCCCATCCCAGAGAGTCAGCTAATTCGATTTTTCTTTCTTCCTCAAACCTTCAAACAAGAGTAACTTGCAGAAAGGCCAAAAAGAACACCCAGAATCAAGCAAACTTAATATCAGGTTCTGCCTGGGCAGATTACGTAACCATTTTCCTCTCCCTTGTTTTGCTTGTTAAGAAAATGTATTAGCTGAGTTGTCATATAGAACATCTTAAAATAATTTATGTATTAGGACATCATGGATATCAATTTTTATCTGCACAAGAACTTTTTGCTTATTTGTTCACATCACCATGTATGAATTAGATAAAGTCAGACGAGAACTATAATATTCATTAAAGATTAGTAAGTTAAATAAGTGTATTTTATACTCTAACTTGGATAGTGACAAAACTAGGGTGTTCTTGCTTCTTTCATGGAAGGGATGCCCTCCCTGTATTCTTCATTCATTTTTCCTCCTTAAAATGTTGATTAATAACTTTCTTCATCTATCCAATTTATCATACTTTTCATTTCACTTTTGTTCTACTTTGTCTCTGTTCTTTTGTAATTTCTTTATTCTTTTTCCATTGGTTTGTTGATTTGCATTTTATATCCCTAATGGAAGAGATAATCCCTTTAAATAAAAGTACACCAACAAATATTTGTTTGGTACTTAAGATGTCTGTAGATTGTGGTGTGATGCTAAAAACAAGTAGAAGGTTTAGAAGATGTAGCTCAAGACAGAATGATGTTCTTAATGATTTTGTATAGTCCACGTTAGGCATTTGAAATACTAGATACTCAAATTGTTGACAGTAAATGCAATTGAAATTCAGAAAGATTTTTTCAGTGGGATATTGGGAGTTTATGTGTAAAACAGTGTAGTATCTTGTATTGTTCACTGATACATTTCGAAATCAAAAGCCTCTGTGGTTTTCTATATACAACATTATCGTTCACTGGGCCACGTAACACTCTTTAAGGCTTCAAGGGTCTTTACCAAAATACCAAATTTTACTTGGGATCAAAAGGCTATTTCAGGGGTTTACTAAAATTCCCCTGTAGGCCTGTTTCTCCCATTCCCTGTGGAGGTGATGTTTTCATTTCAACTAAATGTTTCTGTGCTCCTCACAGTATAGCCCCTGGGGTAGCAGGAGCAATCGGGCCTGAGAGGAGCAGAGTGAGTTCTTGTGTGGCCTGAACTTTAGAGGGAACAGCACAAACTGACTGCCACCCCAAAGGAAAACAGTCTGGAGGTTGGAGGGTGACTGCTACTGCTTTTGAATCTAAGAATCGTGTTAGACCCAGCGGGTCCAAAGACAAGACCATTTTTCTAAGAAACAGCTATATGGTATAGAAATTTGCCTTGATTATTAGCAAAACCTTTTCCATAATTAATATATACAAAATGGAAAGTCTCGCTTCAGAATGTGGTGGCATGCATTCATGTAATCCTTCTTTCATCCGCTCATTAAGGGTTTATTCCTTCTGTGCATGTTGAATGTATGGTAGAGGACAGCAGAGAACAGGAACTCATACATAGGAATTCATATACGTGTGAACACATGATAAATGTACTCAACTCAATCTTCGGTTAAGAGCTCAAGCTGATACCTGAGAACCTCTCGTTACTTAAGAGGAACCCTGATTTGAGGTTGGCATTCACTTTAAACGCTAACTCCCTAAAGCTCATTTGTCTTTTGTTACTGTTTTTCAGAAATAAAACTAGTTTGATATCATTGTACTACTTACAGTTTTTATTCTACACATATCCCAAATATTTTTGCTTCCTACTTTATTTTTATCATAGCAAATAATTTTAATAACCTCCAATAACTGAAAGCTATCTGAAACTATCAGTAGTATGAATTGTATGTGTTCATTTTTTGTTCTTCAAAGACAAGTAATTAAAATATGTGGGAAGCTTGGTAGACTAGTGAAAATAACCATATATAGTAAGATAATTTGGTATAACTCTTTGAAAGACTAACACTGAAAATTTTTTTTTTTTTAAGAGAAGTTAAAACCTATGAACAATAAAGGTAGATAGTATAGTTTTGGTTTATTCCTTTTTTAATATTCATGTATTTAACAAATTTGATATCTAAGTTTTTGGTGCTATAAAAATAATAAAGTATTGTTCTGAGATATTATATACATTGTCTTTTTTTAAAGATTTTATTTTTTATTTTAGAGAGAGAGCGTGCTTGCACACACACACACACACACACACACACACACACATATGAACCAGTGGGGGATGGGCAGAGGGAAAGGGAGAGAGAGAATCTCAAGCAGAGTCTGCACTAAGCATGGAGCCTGACACAGGGATTGATCTCATGAGCCTGAGATCACAACCTGAGCCAAAGCCAAGAGTTGGGCACATAACCAACTGAATCACCCAGGCGCCCCTATACATGTCTATTTTAAAGTATTTAGTGAAACATTCCAAAGTCATCTTTTTAATTGATACCTTTCAAATTCCTCTTTTGCAGTAAAATACAAAACTGCTTTGAAACAGATTTATTCTGATCCATTTTAACTTCTTTTGCATTGTCAAATTGTAAGTGTTAGAAATATTTCTACCCTCATACTATATATATATATATGTATACATATGTATATATATATATATATACAGACTTTCTGGTTTTTAGTTAGGACTGAAAATACGTAGTCATAATTTCTCTAGAACATATGATAATATTGGTCTTCAGATGATATGGTGATAAATCAGCCTACAAGAAGCAAGCATTTATTTAACTAAAACATATTGTTTTGGATGTCATTGTTATATATACACATATGTATACATGACTGTGTGTGAATATATACACCACAAATAAAAATTTTACTGGGTTTTAAGAAGAAATACAAAAGGATAAAATGAACTTAACCTCTTAGCTCAGAGGCCTCTTGACATTACTAAAACAAACTAATCATGCATTTTTGTTGAAAGGAGATGTCTCATGAAAACTAGATATTCCTTTATTCTTCTTTTTAATCATTGCCTTGCATTTTTGTCATAGTTATTTTATAACTCTGAAACATATGTTTACCTGGCTCTTTGCAAATTTTTATAACATATAAAATGTAGATATATATTTGAATATATAAGTGTTTAGAAATATATGTTGTTTGCTCTTAGAGTTTGCTGTAAATGAAAATTCTATAATGAAAAATGAAATGTGGTTAACTGTAGTCTTACAGTTTTTTAATAATCTTTTTTTTAAAGCTAGTTCACCATGGTTTAAAATCTGAAAGATAAAAAAAAAAAAAGCATATAGGAAAAAGCTCCCCTTCCATATAAGTTTTCTAGCTATACATTTTCCCTTTTGGGGAAAGTCTATCCTTTCATAGGCAAGTGTAAATATCCCTTCCCCATCATCTTTCCCCCATAAACTTTACATATATCCAGATCTTTCTTTTTTTGTTGTTTTTACTTATCCATATAAACTGGAGATTGTTTCATATAAGGACATAAAGAGCTTCCTCATTCTAATTTATGTATTTGATATAATTTATTTGACCAGTTCTTTTTTTTTTTTAAGATTTTATTTATTTATTAGAGAGAGAGATCACAAGTAGGCAGAGAGGCAGTCAGAGAGTGAGGGGGAAGCAGGCTCACTACTGAGCAGAGAGCCCAATGCGGGGCTCGATCCCAGGACCCTGAGATCATGACCTGAGCTGAAGGCAGAGGCTTTAACCCTCTGAGCCACCCAGGCGCCCCAATTTGACCAGTTCTGTAGTGATAAACACATGATGAAAATTCTTCCATTTGTCTTCTAGTACATATATGGTTTGATTTTAACATTTAAATCTGTGATCCATTTGGGAAGTATCCATTGTAGGTTTTGAGTTATGGATCAGTTGTTTATCAGATGGCTTCTCAGCTACCTCAAGATCATTTATTTTACTAATTTAGCCTTTCCCCTCATTCGAGTTCTGCTACAGGGCCATCACTGGATGTGTTTCCAGACTTTCTGTTCCACTTCAGAGATCTGGATATGCTTGCACCAGTCTCAGACCTTTTAATTACTGCAGTTTAAAAATAATATTTAATGTCTAGTAGGACCTCTTATTCTGCGACAGTGGTCTTTTTTAGAATCTTTTTTTTTTTTTTTTATATTTTTCCACTTGAGCTGTCTAGTTAAAAAACAAATTAGTCTTTTTGTTAATGTTACTGAACGTGTATAGTTCAACAAAGGAAGAATTGACATCTTTTAGTGTTAAGTCTTTTTATGCAAGAACATGAGAGGCCTTTCCATTTGTTAAGGTCTTTTTTTAATGCCATTCTATAGCTCTTACCTTTTTTTGAAAGAGACATTGTTCATAAGAAATTTGTGTTACTTAAATATCACAAGTTGGTTCTTCTGTATTAAGCATGCGTGGTAGTATTTTGACTATTAGAGTATGTAATGTGAAAATGGAAATATGTAGGAAGTTGTACATTCTAGGTTTGACGTTTCATACAGAATTTGAGGTATAGATTTTAAATCTCTGTATTTTTGTACACACCATGTACTTCTATATGAAGAATGAGAAACTCCTCCTTAGGGCATCACTTGCTTTGTGTATACTTCTCCTGTAGCCATTCAGTGCCTTATATGTGATTTAATAAAATTTGTTTATGAATTCCTCCCAACATCTATTTTCTTCTAGGATCTTTGTTGGTATTGAGTACACAGTATGGGACAGAGCAAGCAAGGGCTCGGTTGTGGCCCCTGTGCATGGCTGTGTAGGCTTTGTGTTGCATGATACACTATTTGTTAGTACAGTAGTGTGGGTCACTAGGTATTAGTGCCCACAATATGGAGGGCACTGTCCACACAGACGGCCCTGTGGTACGGCCGTGTGGTGTTCTGGAAGTTATATGTGTTTTCCTGCTTCAGTCGATAATATCAGATATTGTTGATTTCATTTTATTAACTTAGTATAAAATAGTTACTTTGTAGCAGTGCCGGGGTGGCTCAGTGGGTTAAAGCCTCTGCCTTCAGCTCAGGTCATGATCTCAGGGTCCTGGGATCAAGCCCCGCATCTCTGCTCAGCGGGGAGCCTGCTTCCCCCTCTCTCTCTGCCTGCCTCTCTGCCTACTTCTGATCTCTCTCTCTCTGTCAAATAAATAAATAAAATATTAAAAAAAAATAGTTACTTTGCCTTCAATTAAACTATTGTTGAGATTGCCACACTGTTTGTAAAAGTAGAAATTTTGTATTGAAGGGGAAAAAAAGTGTTACAGGCATGATTTCAGGAGTTTGGGTTGGTAATTTATGGAAAGTCCAGATCAGTCTGCTTAACCTCCTGTGCCCATGACGTCTTTCTGAAGTGCAGTTGCCTGAGCACCTCCTAAGTGTCTTTACTGCTCAATCGGCTTTACTTGACTGGTTTCCATCAACTCAGATGTTCAGACTGTGTCATGTTCATCCTTTGTGTGATGTTTTTGTCTGTTCGTGTATGCAGAAAAAAGTCAGTGTTGTTTTCTTCTGGAGGCCAAATAGGATGTCTCTAAAGCTACCCAAACTTTCCTTTTGGAGAAAAAACAATCTTAGGGATTTAAATACAAAGTCTTCTTTATCATGGAATTTTTATCTAGATCTCTTTAGAATGCTACCGATTTTTTGTTGTGCTGATTCTAGACAGCACTGTGGATTTGCAGTGCTTTTGGGATTATATCCTTATGAATGAATAGAGGAAAAATAAATAATAGTAACTTCTAGTAGAGTTTCTTTCAGCAAGTTAATAGTTCATGTATTTATAATAATAGTATATAATAGATTTATAATACATAGAGTGAATGTATTATAAGACAAGTAAAAATCTTTTTAAAACAGACTGAAATGACTTTTATAGTATAAACAAAAAAATTTTTTTTAAAGATTTTATTCATTTATTTGACAGAAAGATCACAAGTAGGCGGAGAGAGAGGGGGAAGCAAGCTCCCTGCTGAGCAGAGAGCCCGATGCAGGGCTCGATCCTAGGACCCTGAGATCATGACCTGAGCCAAAGGCAGAGGCTTTAACGCACTGAGCCACCCAGGCGCTCCTAATATAAACAAATATTAACATAAAATTAAAATATAACATAATTATGTAGCAAAAGGGGCATATTATTGTACCAGAAATAAAATTATTTCTGTATTTAAATTCTAAATTTGCCCTGGCCTGAACTCTTTGACGTGGGTTTGGGAGGCATTTGCATAGGTTAAGAGCATGGACTCTCTGGACCCAGGTGTCACAGATCCAAATTCCTGCTCAAATTACTAGCTGTGTGACCTTGGGTATGGTGCTTAACTTCTATGTGATGCAGTCTTTACATCTGTAAAATGAGGATAGTAATAAGATCTTTCTCCTAAAATTGCCGAGAGGCTTGGAAGCCTTAATGTAAGCTTTCAGAACGCATATGTTACATTGTCTGTTACAGTGTCTGTTACAGTGTGTTATGTGTCTGTTACAGTGTCTGTTACATTGTCACAGTGTCTGTTACATTGTCTGTTACATTGTTACAGTGTCTGTTACACTGTTTGTTACATTGTCTGTTACAGTGTCTGTTACACATATGGTCTCTTAGTATTTTGTTTCTCATTGATTTATCAAAGGATGCAAACAAGTTCTTCAGAAGTAGTCTTTCCCTGGCATCATTGTTTTTTTAACAAACAGCTTTATTGAGGTATAATTATCACACCCTAATATTTACTCATTTTAAGCATATAGTTCAGTGCTTTTTAGTAAATTTATAATATCACCATGGTTCAATTTAGAACATTTCCATCAGCCCAGAAGATCCCTTATGGCACCAGATTTTAGAAGGAAATTATCATAATTGATTTTTTTCGGACCGAAAGGAATAAGTAATAAGGGACAAGACCTTTGACGATTATTTTGTGCAGTGCTAACTGACCAGTTCTTATTTTGACTCTTAGTAAAAGTTGAAGTCCTCATATTGAGATTTATTTCAGCATTTTGTGGAGATCTAAGCTAATGTAGCCCTAATATGTTGCTTCTGGGTTATTTAACTCTCTGATGTTTCAACTTTGTTGGAAGGATGAATTTAGAAAGCAGATTCTGTGTGTGGTGTGTGCGCATGTGTGTGCTCGTGCATGCTCATGCAAATGCACTGAAAAGGGCCTAGAAATATATATAAGCTACCATGTTTGGCATTAGCGTAGGAGTGATGTTCCTGTTTTCCTCTCTCTTCCCATCTATTCCAATAAGAATAGTGTATGTTATGTTTATAGCTTAATAGAAGACAAAAAAAACTGATACAGATTTTAGAAGGAAGAATTGTGCAGTTTTAATAATAGTGGCCTCTGCTTGTCAAGCATATGGGACTTAAAAAGAATTTCTGTGTATTTTATGTGTTCTAAAATACATGTGTCCAGCAGTTCCTTAGGGTCTTGAGACCCTTTCAACTTGTCCTAAATCTCTAAGCATGGGCTAGAGCAGGCAGTAAACCCAGATAGTCTCTGGAAATATCCGAAGTCTAATTATTTTGGGTTTTGATTGGGAAAAAAACACCTTTCATGTATTTCATATAATAAAAGGATAGGTGATAAGGTTGATATTACATTTCTTTTATAGGTGAGAAATTTTTGTCACCTAGAATTTTTGTAGCAGGGATACCTTGCTACAAGATTTTAAGAAAGGCCTATGGAATATAGAATAGGAAATACAGCTTTCTGATAAATGTACAATTAGGATATTCATAATGAAAGTAAAAGGTATTCACCGTGGGAGATTATAGTACATTTTTGACATGATTTAAGTTTTCTTATGGGAATTCACATTTAATACATAGATTCATTTTCCACTTTTAATTTATGAATCTTATTTTATAAGCTTGAATCTGATTGTAGTACACATATTTTTATTCCTAATGTCAGAGCAAATTACATGCACTGGTTATTAATCCCAAGAGTATAAAGCACCGTGCACTGGTTACCAATCCCTGGGGAGGGCTCCAACTACGTGGAGGATAGTGGAGATCATCACAGTGCCAACCAGCAGGAATAGAAGTCCAAACATTTCTGCCTACTGTGTCTTACTATTGGAGTCATCAAGAGCACAACACAATCAAGCATTGAATGGAACAATGCTTTACTCACATAGAGACGAGACAGAGCAAGATTAGCTTCAGTAGTGGGCTCAGTCCCCCGTGGGCAATGGTTCTCTCCTGATGGCTGTCACAAGGCCGTTTGCCTCCCTCTCCTGTGCTGCAGTAGAAAGACTCTGTCCTTCCTTGTGGAGGATGGATCTAACGGTGTGGCTGGCCAGGTGCCAGAGGATGCACACACCTCAAGCAAAGACAAAAGAGCATTCTTTGACCTGAAACAAGGAGAAATACTCCCCCACAAGGTGATGAGCCCAGCACAGGCTTTGTGGGCTCTTTATCTGTTGAGAAGTGTTCCAAGCCCCAGGCCCATTCTTATGTGGCTGAGTGGGGGTCAAAAGACTGCATATATGAGACTGCCTTTCCTAATGCCTAAATATCCTAATATTTCAAGGTAGGTGAATGTCATGCTTGACCTGTACTTTAGGGAGATTATCCTGGCAGGAGTGAGAATATCAAATGTATAAGTAACAAGAAATTGGAAGCAGGAACATAAGGGAGATGAGGACCCGGTGGCAGTCCATGTGAAAGGCAGCAGAGCGGTGAGGCTGCGACAGAGTATAAAGGCAGCTTCTCTGGAACTCTTCAGTTTCATCTCAGCACCTTTTTTAAAATTCAGAGTCAGAGTGAACTTTCACTCAGAGTGAACTTTCATAAATTCCAACAGATAGGCTGTTGGATAAGCTTCCTTGCTTTATGTTTTTATTCCATGTGGGAGTAGCATAGATTGTTGAGTAAATGGGAACATGAAGTGAAAGGACTGCCTTTGAAAATACTGTTTCATGATCTCAGGAGATACACATTTAAAGATGTTTACCTTTTATTATTAAAATTTGTTGCCAGCTTTATCAAGGTACAATTGACATAGAACATTAAGCTTAAGGCACACAGTGTGTTGATTTGATACACTTTTATATTGTGAAATGATGGCCACGATAGCCTTAGCTAACACCTTCAGCTTACAAATTTACCATTTCTTTTTTGTGGTGAGAACAATTAAGATCTACTTTCTTAGCCACTTTCAAGGATATAATACAGAATTGTTAACTCTAGTCACCATGCTGTGTACATTAGGTCCCAAGAATTATTCATTTAATAACTAGAAGTTTGCAATCTTTAACAAACATCTCCCCCTTGTCCCTTCCCTCCTAGCCCCTGGTTGTCATCATTTTACTCTTTTTCTGTGAATTGGGCTTTTTAAAAGATTCCTTATGTAAAGGATATCACACAGTATTTGTCTTTCTCAGTCTGACTTATTTTACTTAGCATGATGCCCTCGAGGTCACTCCATGTTGTTGCAGATGACAAGATTTCCTTCTTTTTATGGCTGAGTAATATTCTAATATTCACTGTGTGTGTACGTGTATGTGTTACATACATATCACAACCTCTTTATCCATCCGTCGATGGACACTTAGGTTGTTTCCATGCCCTAGCTATTGTAAATAACGCTGCTATGAACATGGGGGTATAGATATGTTTTTGAGTTGGTGTTTTCATTTCCTTTGTGTATATTCCCACATGTAGTATTGCTGGAGCATATGGTGGTTCTGCTTTTAATTTTTTGAGGGTCCTTCATACTGTTTTCCATAATTCAGCCATTATTTTTTTTTTTAAAAGATTTTATTTATTTATTTCACAGAGAGAGAGATCACAAGCAGGCAGAGAGGCAGGCAGAGAGAGAGGGGGAAGCAGGCTCCCTGCTGAGCAGAGAGCCCAATGCGGGGCTCGATTCCAGGACCTTGAGATCATGACCTGAGCCGAAGGCAGAGGCTTTAGCCCACTGAGCCACCCAGGCGCCCCCAGCCATTATTTCTTTAAATAAACTTCCTACTCTTCTCCCTGTGTTCTTCTGAAACTCCAGTAATTCACAAATTGATTCTTTTGATGGTATCCCATAGTTCATGTAGGCTTTATTCATCCTTTTTGATTTTTTTTTCCTCCTCTGACTGGTAATGTCAAAGTCCCTGTCTTCTGGTCTCTTCTGTCTCATAGATTTTTTTCGACCTGATCCGTATTGCTCTGGTGCTCTTGGTTCTTTTTCATGATCACTCTCTATTGCATTCTTCATTTCATTCATTGTATTCTTCAACTCCAGAATTTCTATTTGGTTCTTTTTTTATAATTTCTTTCTCTTTGTTAAACTTCTTATTTTGTTTATGTACTATTTTCTTGATTACATTGAATTGTCTTTCTGTGTTTCTGAGTTCCGTTAAAAAATATATTTTGTATTCTTTATCATGTACATCACAGATCTCTATGTCTTTGGGGCCAGTTGCTAGATTATTATGATCCTTTGGTGGTGTCATGTTTCCTTGATTTTTCACGTTCCTGAAAGTTTTGCATTGCCATCTTCACGTTTGACATAACAGTCACCTACCAGGGGTCTTTACTAATTGCCTTTGGGAGAGAAATACCTTCCTTCAGCACTGCTAGTTCTTCTGAGGCTTTCTCAGACTTCCTAGAGTATACCTGCTCCATGCTTCTTCTTCCCTCTTGTGGTGGAATTTTTAAGCTTGTATGCCTTTTCCTGATCCTGCAAGATATCTGGCCAAGTGCCCGTAGACTCTGCTGTTCTTACAAAAATGGCACTAAAACCCAAGTTTGTGGTCTCTTCCTGGCCCTTGGATTTAGACTGGATTTTTATGCATTCTCACTAGCCATTTGCTAAAGCTTGCTCTGGCTGTTGCCACTGGGAGCTCACTCAGGGAACTGGCCTGTGCATAGGGCCTTCCCAGTGGCTCATGGGCAGGCTTCTTGTTGGAGTCCATGATGCAGTGAATAGGATCTGGGTCCTGTTAATGCTCCCTGACAGTCCCATCTGCCCTTTTCCCAGCCTCTTCCTACCCTGTAGTCACACAGCTCATCCTCCAGTACTCTGGATGGAGTTGGACAGAAATGAGCTGCTCTTGCTCAGCCTTCAGGTTTGTGAGACCATGTTGTTACATAGCATTGTAGTTTATTCTCATTTGTTGAGTAATATTTCAAAGTGAACATACCACAGTGTATTTATCCGTTCTATTGTCAGTTTCTAGCTTGGGGATATTATTAATAGTGCGGCAGTGAACATTCCTATTTTTCTTTTGGTAGACGCATATACACATTTATGTTAGATATATACCTTCATCCAGATTTTTATATTGTGCCAAGCTAGATGCATATATGGAGAGGATAGTCTTTTAGACTATTTAATGGTGTTATCAAAGAGCCAAGTGAAGTTAGTGGGGATTTAGGTTGGTTGGAAATGAAAGGGAAGAAGTTATTGGAGGCTTTCCCTCACTTTTATTTCACCCTGGTGCAGTTTTGAACCTTTTATGCTGAGAACACAGTCATTATATAAATCAACTTTGTTTTGGAGGATCAAAGAGACAAGTGATCTGATTCATGGACATGTGAGTTGGTGAATGGGTGATGATAAGCTAATTGAGCAAGTATTACAAGTAAGGAAAAAATATGAAAAATTTTTGTATTGATTTTTAAGATATTCCTGCCTCCAATAAAGATTTCTGTTATCAATATCTTGTTTTTAAAAAATGTATAATCATATTTTCAGGTACCACTGCTTTTTCAAGTACAATTCCATTTACACATAAACTTATTAGAAAAAATTGATGTTTTCTACAGTAATTCAGAATGTTCTTAAATTTTATATATATATGTATATATATAATATATATATTTTTTTGCTTTGAAGCCAACTCTCAATGTTAGTGACAATCAGTAAAGGTTTACCATTTGGTTTATTGAAAGTTGTTCTATAAAATTATTTATTTATATAGAAATTAGTAGCATCTCTCTTTTGCCTGACTTTATAGTTTTGTTTAAAATGAGGAAATTTATGAAATATTTTTGGGGTGTATTTTTCCTACACATTTTAGAAAACACAGTCTTTTCTTGCTTAATATACACGGTATTTATAATCTCCCATTACAGTGGAAAACAGATTATTTACCCCTAAAGTTATATTTTTAAAGAAGTTATTTTTTTAAACATGAGTGGAAAAGCTTTCCTGTAAGGTTCTTGTAAATCTCCTTCATGTATCTTTTGGTTGTTTGTTGTTATAAATCTGCATTTATAATATTAGTAGGAATGGGAATTAATCTTCAAATAGGAATGCCTTAGAGTATAGATAATAAAACTGCAATGTTATAATGACAGTGTTTTTGTACTTTTATTTGCTAGAAACTAATCTTAAAAGAAGACGAATGGAATGCTAAATAATCTTGTGATTATTCAAAGAGGGAATGGACTACATTTTGATTAGGTTTGTTTTTTAATGGAACATTGCTTATTGTAAAAATTTGGATGAAGTTCCATTAAAAGCAAATAACTTTCCAGTTTACCCAGGAGCTTGAATTTTGAATTTTGGTAGAAAGGGAGAGCTAGGTTCAATCAGTCTTGTGCAGAAGGAATTTTAAAGTGTAGCTGAATCAAATAATTCTAAATTCGGTTTTAAATATTGCCGAAGTGAGGGATTGCGGCTTGGTCATTTTGTTTGTAAGGTTGGTAAAATGTAACTCAAGGAATTACTAGTGATATATACTTTAAAATGAAAAAAAAAGTGAATTAAGAAGCTGTATAGAAAGAAGCTAAAATTTCTGTGCATAGTAGATGAATGAAAACATCTTTTCCTTGATATGAAAATTTATTCTGTTTAGAAAACAAATTTGTTCCTTTAAAAAGTTTTCTTGGAAGATTAATTATAAAAACTGTTCCACTACAATCTAAAGTAACCTATAACTTGTGATACTTAATAAAGAAGATGTGGCATTAGTTTTAACCATGACTATTTAAGTTTAAAGATGAATTCAGTTTGCAAATCGGCAGATACAATTCATGATGTATTATTCAATGAAAATATGTCAGATTTTTATATCTGCCTATAATGCTACCTCCAACAACCTAGATATTGTGTAGAGTGAGGAGCAAGAAGATTGATACATATGATAGCACTGTAGATTTTATGTAACTGGAATTAGATTAATTATATCAAGGTAGGGTTAAAAGTAACCAGAAATTGGTAAATTGTATTATAGTTGAATTATTTAAAAAGTTTATTATTTGTCACCGCCCCTTTTGTTCTAGGCTAATCCAGGAGAGAAATGCTTTTTTTCTACCATTGTAATAGAGAACTTATGTTAAAATGAACCTATGCAGGGTGCTTGGAGGGTGAACTCTAGACACTGACATTATCCAATGAGAAAAGTTTTAGAAGTATCTATTCTTTAGCTTTGTTTTTATTATAAAACTAGTATATATTTACTGTAGAAAATTGGAAAATGACAGAAGAGCACAAATAAGAAAATCAAAATAGCTTATGATCGCATTAAATAGAGCTGTTTACTGTTACTCCATTTTAATTACTCTGAAAACATTAAATCTTGAGCTCTTATACAGTGATAACATCCCCTCCCATACTCTGTCCGTTTTTTCTTTTTCCTACATTCTTTATCTCTAAAATTGTTTTAGCCATTCTTACTTGCTGTTCTATTTCAATTTTAAAATCAGGTTTTACTAAAATTCCGTTGTTATTTTATCATATTTGCATTGTTTTTATAGATTAAGTAGAATTAAAAATTTTATTAGATTAGTTTATTTCTTCCATAAATTGTATATTTCTCCATTAGTCTATTTTAATAGGTTTTAAGATTTATTTATTTATTTGAGAGAGAGATCACACACGAGCGGGGGAGGGAGGAGAGGCAGAGGGAGAGAGAGATTCCATATGTAAGTGATATCATGCAGTATTTTGTCCTTTTCTGCCTGGCCTATTTCACATAGCATAATTTCCTCCAGGTTCATTCACATTGTTGTAAATGACAGAATTGCCTTCATTTTTAATAGAGAAAAATGTTACATTATATATGTACACCACATTTTCTTGATCCATTCATCCACAGATAGACACTTCCGTTGTTTCCATACTTTGGCTATTGTGAATAATGCTGCAAGGAACATGAAAATATAGATACCTCTTCAAGGTAATGGTTCTGTTTCCTTTGGTTATAGTTCCAGAAGTGGGATTGCTGGATCATATGGTAGTTCTATTTTTAACTTCTTGAGGAGCCTCAATACTGGTTTCCATAGCGACTGTACCAGTTTACATTCCCACCAGCAGTGCACAAGAATTCCCTTTTTCTACACCCTCATCAACACCTGCTATCTCTTATCTTTTTGATAATGTCCTTTGTATCAGGTTTGTGGTGATACTTCATTGTGGGTTTGATTCACGTTTCCCTAATGTTTGTGATTTTGAACACATTTTCATGTAAATTTAGGGCTTTGGGGGGAGATCTTTCTTTTTTTTTAATGTAGGTGTTTATCACTATCAACTATCCTCTTAGACCTGCTGCTGCTGTATCCCATAATTTTGGTTGTTGTGTTTCCATTTTTCATTTGTCTCAAGATAGTTTTGTAATTTCTCTTTTGATTTCTTCTTTGATCCATTGATTATTCAGTAGCATGTTATTTAATCTGCACATATGCGTGAATTTTCCAGCTTTCTTCTTGTAATTGATTTCTAGTTTCATACTGTTATGGTTGGAAAGATGCTTTGTATGATTTTAATCTTAAATTTATTAAGACTTGTTTTGTGGCTTAACATCTATCCTGGAGAATGTTTCATGTGTACTTGAGAAGAATGTGTACTCGGCTGCTGTTGGATGAAATAGTCTGTAAATGTCTGTAGGGCCATTTGATGTAAAGTGTAGCTGAAGTCCAGTGTCTCCTTATTGTTTCTCTCTGTGCATGATCTATCCATTGTTGAAAATGGGTTATTGATATCCTTACTGTTACTGTTCCACTGTTTATTTCCTCCTTCCGATTTGTTAATATTGGCTTCATATATTTCTTTCTTCCCTTTATTGGGTGCATAAATATTTGCTAATGTTATATCCTCTTGATGAATTGACCCTTTTATCATTATATAATGACTTTCTTTGTCTCTTGTTACAGTCTTTGGCTTACAGTCTGTTTTGAATGATAGATGTATACATCTACCCCTGCTCAATAACTTTTCCATCCCTTCACTTTTCGTCTATATGTGTCCTAAAGCTGAAGTGAATGTTTCGTAGGCATCAAGTAGTTGGGCCTTGTTTTACCCACTTGGCCATTCCATGTCTTTACATTGGAGTATTTAATCCACTTACGTTTAAAATAATCATTGATAGTTTGTGGATTTACTGTTGCCATTTTGTTAGTTGTTTTCTGGGTGTTTCATAATTCCTTTGTTCCTTTCTTGCTCTCTTTTTTTGTGATTTGATGATTTTCTTTTTTTTTTTTAAGAGATTTGATGATTTTCTATAGAGTATGCCTTTTTTCCTTTTTCCTTATTTTTTGTGTATCTGTAGGGTCCAATCTCTGCTCTTCAGGGAGGGGCTGAGAGTTGGGAGTTTTTTTCCCTATTACACGACACTGTGCCGGGGGTGGTGTTTATGGCAAGAGTGTGTGTGCATTTCAGCCTTTCCTATCCAATTTGATGCATCTCTACTGTATACTCATGAGTTATTCTTGCAGACATTAAGAACTACTTCTTTGTTTGCATAGGCCTGTGGGACTTGTAAATGCAGGCCCCATTCTCTATCAGAGCCAGGCAAACATAGGAGTTACTCAGCTAGTTTCTGGATTTCTTTCAGAGTTAATTACTCTACACGCAGCTGTACATTCCATGTGTCTGTGGGAGGAGGGGCCTCCTGTGATGTCATCTGGGTTGACCCCCCCGCCCCCAATTTGGACTTGTTTTTCTTCTTCTTTCTGAAGAAAGAAGTATATATATATATGTATAAACACACACACACACACATATATATAATATACATATATACATATAGACATATAGGCAATATACATAATATGTAATGAATGTAAATATATATTTAGTATCCTTATATATAATATACATTATATATGCTAAATCTATTAGCATAAGTATATTCATATATTTACATAGAACGTATGCTAAATATTATGCTAATATATTTATGCTAATATATTAGCATATCTACATATATTAGCATATATCTACTAATATATGCTAATATATTAGCATAATATTTAGCATATATAAAACATATATAAATATATATTTAGCATCCTCCTTCTATATCCATTTCTGTGTCTTTTACTCTTTCATATTTCAAATTTCCTTATGTTTTTATCTGTGTTTTTGTCCTCCGAATGTGTTTAAGATGGTTTATAAATCACTGATTTGACATTCTACACCTGCATTTCTCCTCTTTTCCACTCTCATGATGAGTTTTTCTTCTGCTCTAAATTTTTCTTTTTATCTCTTCTTTATCCTAATCACTTCCTAACTTTAAATCTTAATTGTATTCTTTTTATCTTAGATCATTCTTAAGACTTAACCCCCTATTTCATAGAGACTGTCTCCTGTCCTCCACACTCCTCACAGTGTTCCTGATACTTTCTTCTGGATATTATAGGAGTCCATTTGACAAGTGACTCTTCCGTGTATTTGAAAGGTTTCTGTTCCCAGGTTGTGCAGTAGCTTTCAGACTGCAGTTGGTGTTTTCATGCCTTATTACTTAATCTTGAACGAGGTAAATTTTGTGCAGTCTTATTTTTTTCACAAACACTGATCTTCTACTGTGTGTGCATTTTTGCAGATACCATCTGGCATTAGTATACCATGTAATTTGGGGATAGAGTGTCCTGTCTCTGCTCCCTGTCTACTTGTATAATGTTCCTATTCTGTTGGAGGGCTGCAGCTAGCTAGAAACCCTCTTTGTCAGTTGCCAGTGCAGTTTCTAGGAAAGTATTGCCTATAGAAATTCTGCTTTACTGATGGGATACTTTTTCATTAGCTGCGTGATGAGTCTCTGTTCTTCTGAACGAACGCAAGTCCTATAGTTCTGAGCACATATCAAGCTCAAGTTTCTTCCTATTTTTGTTTCCATCTATATTACTTTAGTTGTGGGAATTACAGCTCCCTGAATACAGTATACCATCATTCATTCTTTACTCTCAATCCAGATGTTTTCTGGGACTTCCTGGCTCTGAATGGATGTATAGAAAATATCCGTGGATATTACTCTGATGTTTTCTGTTACGTGGAAGAATCCCAGCTACTAATTTTTTTTTTTATTTGTTTAGACACAGAATCTTTTACCTGAGGGAGGAAGAGGGTGTCTTTCTACCTCATTTTTCTCTAGTTCTATTTCCTAAGACAAATTTACATTTGTTCTCAGATGGACCTGCTTAAGTATTCTTTATCAATCCATTTCCATTTGCCTTGTATTTATGGGCAATTCCTCCCAGCTTCTTTCATTGGGTTGTTTGTTTATGTCAGTTCTTATTGTCATTGGGGTCCCCCCCACTTTCCCCGCTCTTTCTCTTCCTAGGTATTTTAGTGAGTACTTGCAGGATTCAGGAGATGTTAGTTAGCCAGGTGCCATTTTGTACATGGAGACTAGAACTATTCTTTTTTTTTTTTTTTTTTTTTTTTAATTAAAGTGTAGTTTATTATTTGCCCCAGGGTACATGTCTGTGGATCCTCGGGTTTACACATTTCACAGCACTTACCATAGCGCATACCCTCCTCAATGTCCATAACCCAACCACCCTATCCCTACCCGCCCCTACCCCCCAGCCACCCTCGGTTTGTTTCATGAGTTTAGGAGTCTCTTTTGGTTTGTCTCCTTCCTGATCCCCTCTTGTTTCATTTCCCTCTCCCACCCCCCACAACCCCCCACCCTGCCTCTCAAATTCTTCATATCAGAGAGATCATATGATAATTGTCTTTCTCTGATTGA
>CM052891.1:10595340-10632983 GCA_028534135.1 Potos flavus | reverse complement strand
CTTTTGTTCCCTGAACGCTTTCTGTACCGCTTTGGAGGAGGGGAATGAAAATGGCGGCCTCCCAGACTCCGGCCGGTAGGAGCCAAGAGCTCGGGCCCCGCTCCTCAGCGCGCCCTCAGAGAAAAGCAGTCCGTCCCTCCGTCTCCCTGGTCTCCGGCCGCGCTCCGAGCTCACCCGGCCTGTGACCGAGTGTTTCTGTCTCTGGCGCACGGCCGCTTGGCGTCTCCAAACCCAGCAGATTCCTGCCGCACGCTCCCGCGCCGCTCCTCCCAGAGGAGGAAGGAGGGGGTCTCTCCGGATCTGCCGCTTGTGGGGTCCCTGCTCGAAGGGCAGCGGCCTGACTGTGCCGGGATCACGGTTCAAGGTAAGCCCGAGCTGGTAGCTCACTGTTCGGCTCGGTCTCTGCTGTTGGCTTCCCCGTTCAGAGATCTGGGAGCTCTGCCGCCCTCAGACACCCCTGGTCTTTCTGTGACCCCACGGGTCCTGAAACCACGCTGTCCCCACGAGGGCTCCACCCCCTGCTTAGCCTCCGGAGTGACGTCCCTCAGTGGAGCAGATTTCTAAAAGTTCCGATTTTGTGGTCCGCTGCTCTGCGGCTTGCCGGAAGCCGGCCGCTCCCCCGCGGTCTATCTTGGCGTCGCTTTGGATTCACTTTCCCGCACGTCCTACCTTCCGGAAAGTGGTCGATTTTCTGTTCCTAGAGGTGCTGTTTGCCTTCTCTTCTATTTTCTGCTAAGTTTGTAGTTGTTTAGAGTGGTTCGATAACTATCTAGCTGAACTTCTGGGATCAGACACTATCTCCGCCTCTTACTCCTCTGCCATCTTGCTCCATCTCCCCAGACTAGAACTATTCTTAACTTATTTTCGAATAGAATTCTTTTTGAAATGTAGTATATACTCTCCCATCCTTTTTATCATTGCATAATGAAAACATTTTATGGTAAGTCAGAATCGTCATCTTTAGAATCAATTATTGTGATTTACTATAGATTCAATTATAGGTTAGTTTGTGTGACTAAAATCTGAATACACAGTGACCTTCCCATGACCTTGAAACTTGATTTTTAAAAAATTCCTTGATCTCCAGCTTGCTTTGTGGTCTTTTGCCTCTTTTTCAGGAGGATAGTGAGCCATGTGGAGCTGTATTTCCTCCCGAGCAGTGTAACACTGTTAGCTTTCTGCAAAATTAATAAATGAATCAAAGGCTATCTCAGATCTCCCAAATGGTTTTTTTCTAAGTCCAGAAAATCATCATATTCTCTGTTGCCATGATTTAATTTTCACCCCATCGATATATGCTTTATTAATACAATAGACCACAGTCATGTCCTTCTGAGCTTTTATCTGTATTGGGTTTTTTTTTTTTTTAATTCCTGATACTATTTGTTCATAGAGCATATAGGGAAGCCTTTGGTATCACTTTGTCATCTCCTCCTCCTCACCTGCCACCTATCACTAATTACATGTAAAATAGGTGCTATTTCTATTCTTACACCT
This sequence comes from Potos flavus, assembly GCA_028534135.1. Classification (NCBI taxonomy): domain Eukaryota; kingdom Metazoa; phylum Chordata; class Mammalia; order Carnivora; family Procyonidae; genus Potos; species Potos flavus. Next base: position 10,631,486 of record CM052891.1, on the reverse strand, counting down.
CCAAACTCAACTAGTTTCTACTTTCCTTAATGTCCTTGCTTTAGACCCTTACTTTCCTGTGTTCTGTGAATTTACAAGGTCATCCCTCACACCCATCCTCCCATGCATTCTCTGGTTCCTTTCCCAATTATTGCCCGTTTCTCCATCATGCAGACTAATTTAAGACCCCTTTATTATCTCTCAACAGCCTTGGTCCTTTTAACATGTAGAGAAGAGTAGGTATCCATGTTAAAACACCCTTTCTCACCCTCAGCACCCCCATCTACGATCTTTTCCCCTCTCTGCTTTCAGAGGCAGGTTTCTGCAGTTATTTTGTGAATTTCCTCTGTGTTCTCATCTTCCACTTCCTTTCTTCAGCCCAGTCCCATCTGTCTTCTTTCATCATGTTACCAAAACTTCTCCTAAGGTCACAGTGACCTTCGATCTGGATTTTGTTCAGTCTCCCTTCCCTATAACATTCTCTTCTTCAGTTTTTGGGACACATCCTCCTGATTTTCTTCCTTCCATCCAGTCTTAATTGCATGGTCATTCCATGCTCTGCTGTCTCTGGATCCTCTCCATAGACAATCCAATCCAAGACCATAGCTTTAGAAACTATTCTTCATACCGTTCTTGTGGCACTGACTTACACATGTATATCTTAGTCTCAGACCATTTACTTCCTTATTTTTCTTTATAGCATTTATGACTATATATTTGGATATTCGTATTTATTTTCCACTTTTTAAACTCCACTTTTAAATTCACTTCCTAAGAATTCCAGGATGTCACAGAAGCCATTGCTTTCCCTTCATCGTTTCTCCTTCATGCTGCTCTCATCTTCGCCATCTCTCTGCTTGCTTCTTGTCTGTTTTGATGTTCTTCTCCCAAGTTCCTGCTTTCTTGGGCTGCTGATTGAGTCATTCTGCACATGTGTTCAGTTTGGACTGAAAAATAGTTTGAAAAATTTGAATGAGTTGCCAGCATTATAAAATTAGGAGATTTCACATGAATTTGAATTTCTTGTTTCTCTGGAAACATGCAAGATCTGGCAGCACTAAGCCATCTTCTCTCATGGTGACAGGTGGCTGGAGCTGATTGCATAATGCTTGGATTAAGTCATAATGGAAGTCACAACAGTTTTCAAAGAATCATTGTCATTGGGACCACTTTTTCTTCTGTTCTTGGTGCAATTAAGTTAGTAATCAGTAATAAGCAGCCAGTTTTCTTTTTAAACCCTCAGGTTTATCAACTGATTTTTTTTTAAGATTTTATTTATTTGACAGAGAGAGATCACAAGTAGGCAGAGGCAGGGAGAGAGAAGGGAGGGGGAAGTAGGCTCCCCACTGAGTGGAGAGCCCGATGCGGGGCTTGATCCCAGGATCCTGAGATCATGACCTGAGCTGAAGGCAGAGGCTTTAACCCACTGAGCCACCCAGGTGCCCCAGGTTTATCAACTTAAAATTGTACTTTTAAATAACTTAAGGTTAAAAAGGAAATCATAGTAAAAATTTCCAAATATTTAATAAGAATATTCCTCATCAAATATTAAGAAGTATCTCTAATCCGGTGTCTAGACTGAAATGACCTCAAGAAGCTAGGTAAAGACAACGGAGTCAGTACGAAGACAATAGAAGAAATAAAGCTAAGAACAGAAATCTGTGAAATTGGAAACACAATGCAGAGTATCACCAAAACCACTTTGAAAAGAACTTAGTAAATTAGACACGTCTCTATTGGATAGATTAAAAAAGAAGAGAGAAGACTAAAGGAAAAAATTGAACAGCATTAACCAAAAACCCCAAAGTGGCAACATAACTATGCAGAGAATGTTGTTTTGGGCTCGTTCTTCTCATTTTTGTTACCTGGTCCTGGTACGCATTTTCATCTGGGCTCCTCTCCACAGTTTTAGTTGTTTTGCTTTTTTATTTAGTTGTTTTGTTTTGTTTAAATTTGAGGTGAACTTTACCTCATATAAAATTAACCATTTTAAAGTGAACAATTGAGTGACTTTTAGTACATTTACAATATTGTGCAACCGGCATCTGTATCTTGTTACAAAACTTTTGCATCACCCCCAAGTAAAGCTCTGTACTCATTTCACAACTTAGTCCCCAGTGTCCACCCCTTCCCAGATCCTCACAACCACCAATCTGCTTTCCCTCTCTGGGGTCTTACCTATTCTGAATATTTCATACGAATAGAATCCTGCAATGTGTGACCTCTGTGTCTGGCTTCTTTATATTTTCCAGGTTGTTCCATGATGTAGTGTGTATCATTACTTCATTCCTTTTCATGGCTGGATAATATTTTGTTGTATGTCTACACCATACTTTTTTTTTTTTTTATCCATTCAACTGTTGATGGACATTTGGATTTCTATCTTAGGCTATTGTGAATAGTGCTACTATGAACATTCATTCCACGGGTATTTGTTCAGTTCTTCTGGTGTATACCTAGGAGTGGAGTTGCTGGGAAAGCTATTTGTTTTTGTACTTGGCTTTTGTTACTGGGTCTTCAAAATGATACTCTGGCAGGTGGCACACATATTTCCTTGTCAGCCTAGTTTCAGCTGCTGCTATAGCCCACAAAAAGAGAATTCCCACTGAGAATTATGTAAAGGGCTTCTAGGCATTTGCTAAGAATATTCTTTTCCAGTGGACTAGCCTATTCCAGAATCCAAACCACTGATTAAAGTATTGTCTGATAACCATAGAATTATAACAAGGAGAGTTGGGGGTTCTTAGGCCGTATTTATATCAAATTAGAATGAGCAGTTAAGTTGGGTGGGTTGTCCTTCCCTACTTTGGGATATTTTCTGTATCTCCTTTGTTAGGCTTTGCAAACAAAATTTTCCTCTGCTAATTGGTGCTAAAAGTAATCTGACAGATTTTTACCCTCCATATCCACCCATGTATAATCATTGTCATAAAAAATAGTAAATTAAGACCATCACCACCTTTATGCCAAGAGAGTCACAATAGAATTGTTAGGTTTTTACACCTGTTGACCACTGGGCAGCATGGGAATGTTGTCTCCCTTTGCTATAGCAGCTCATTTATATGGTCATTTTAATTTTTATTGTATTTTTGCCAATCAGAAAAATAGCGCCAATGCTGGTGATAAGAAATCAAGTCTTATAAACAAAGCATACTTGAGACAAGATAGAGCTCATCGCCCGTGTTAAAAGCGATGTTTCTTTAAGCTCAATTAATTTCACATTGGACTTAAGCCTGTTTGTTAAAAATATAAAGGAAGAAAGCAAAATTAAATAACACATCTGAAATACTGGAAAACATCCTTAATGATGATAATTTCTCACAGTTATTTCTTCATGGAGACTCAGAAAATAAGTCTAATCAGTAATAAATTCGTATAAACTAACTCTCGATCTGGTGTTAATTTTAATAATAGATCTCTTTCTGATGGTATCCCCAAGGTATACTCTGAACACAGTTGCTTACATACCTGATACATTTATTCTTATATATGGTAAAAGTCATCCAAGATGTTGGAAGAGTTTGAACCTAATATGGAGGGATGGAGAGTGCAAGAGGGCATGTGAAGGAACCGGAGAAAAGGAGCCCACTTGGATCAGGAATACAGGAGCCTGGTGGCCCAGACTGAGAAAGACCCCAAATCCACCCAAAGGTAGGGGCAGAAGGATGTACTTTCTCCCATAGGGAATGGCAGATGGTTAGAGAATTGTTAGCAGTGTGGTATATGATGAAACTGACATTGGAGGAGGACTTAACTTTCCTGAATATCTCTCTGCAATAAAACTAGGTTTTGAAGAACAGAAAATGAGCTGGGGGATAAGAGAGAATTTCCCTGCCAGAAGGAATAAAATGTTTCAAGAAATGAATGTGGTAATGTGTTAACGTCCAAGCATGGGGTTAGGAGTGAAGCAAAGAGACCTGATTTTCTGGAAAAAAGATCTTTGTCAGACTTTAATAAACAATAAATAAGCAAACGTCAAACATTTCCATCCTTAAGAAAAACACGCTTTTATTTCCTTACTACGTTTCCTTTATTCCTTCCTAACTTACAGTCCCTGAAGTTTGAGGTCATGAAATTTAACAAGGAATTTAAAAATTGGGGACTTTGTTAAAATTTGGGTCTTCTAGTTTTTTATTACTTGATAGAACATTTATTCATTTTAGGTGTGGAATACACAAATGTCAAGGAACTTTGAGGAAACTTTTGGTAATTTGAACCATATATCTCTATTCTTAGTGAACAATGAAAACACCCCGAAGGAGGTTTGATGTGGAGTAAAGTAGGTCTGGAAATGGTCTATATTGAAAGACCTAATGGTCTTTTGATGTCTGATTCTTTGATTTTGCTTTTGCTTTTTAAAGGGGTGCTATGTGATTATAATGAGAAACATTTCAAGTTCTTTACTGGGGAAGTTAATTGTTCCTTAGCTTGCTCTATTATGACTAATCAGTGGTTTTGAATGGTAGCAGTGTTTGAAATTATTACTGAGGACAGTCACCTTGTTTGGTTGAGAAAGTTCCAATTCATCATGAAAGTTTATCATACCCATAAACTGTCATCATTCCTTCTATAGTTTGTGGCTACGATGTGAACATATATTTATAATATATATTTAAAGTTTCAGTTTAATAATTTTCTAAGTAATTAATAGGAATAGAATAGTTTGTTTTTCTTGGAACTGGTACCATGAAATTTGAAGTTGAAAATTATGGATAAAGTACTAGAAGGCACCATCAAAAATTTATATTCGTTTTTGTTAGGTGATTTAAAAAGTATTCAGTTTTGCATTGATGCAGACATTTGTGTCATCTTAAGAAAAGTTATCCCTACACTTTGGAAAGTGCCCACAAACTCTGAACATAATTTTCTTCTTAAAAATAGCACTCTTAAGTATCAGTAGTGGTGGTGGGGGGGGGACCCATCTGTTCTTTCTGCACTCTGCTTGAGCATCTGAAACCACTTTAGATGGAGAGCAGTCAAAGTTTCCCGTTTATTATAAGCATTCCTTAGCCCCATTGAGCATGCTGACATAACCCTCCCTCTAAGAAGCATGATGGAAGGCTTGAAGAGAGGACAGAAATATGTGGTGACCTTGTTTCAGACTGAAAAGGAAGTTTCTACTCTGTTAAGTACTTTTTTGTAGATACATCTTTACAGAATTCTGCATTTCTTCTCATGCTTTAAATCAGTGTCAGTGTGATATGATGGTCAAGAGGCCTCTTACTGACAGAGACATTTGTGACACTATTTCATACAGTAGATCAGGCTTTTAGATTTATTAGATTCTTCAGGAATTAAATTTGCAAAACTCACTGTTTTAAGCAGTTCATATATTTAGCTTCTTGAGTTTTACTATAATCAAAATTCACTTTAGCAGTGAAATGTGGTGAAATAAATTTAAGCTCGGTGGAGAGCTGATAAACTAATAGAATATAGCAATACTTTATTTAATGTGTTATAGTTAAAATGATTTCGGTATATATCCTCTTAGTTTATCCTCAAAAGAATCTTATGTAGTTGCTTGTGATTGTCTGCATTTTAAAGGGAGAAATTGAGGTTCAAAGAGATTAAGCGATTTAACCAGTGTGGTGCAGTTCGTATGTGACTGAGCTGGGACTTAATTCTAGGCCTTCTGACTCCTAATTCAGTGCTCTTTTTCCGATAGAAAGTGGACTTTCACCTTTTGTGTCACTCAGTAGATCTCCTTTTAAATTTAATTCTTTAAATGACTTGATCCCAGTGATTCATAGATGGCAGCATATACTAGGTATATGTCATTGCTTATTCTTCTGTGAAGTCTCAAATGGGAGAATGTGCCCAGCCCACAGCTTCTGATAGCGACCCACCATGTTCTCTGCATAGGACCACTCTCCTTCTCTGCCATGTACATTGGGTCTAGAGTGGACACCTGATCGAAAGGCAGCAAACTCATTTTACTCGGAGATACAAAGAGCTTAAAGTGGCACAGCTCGTAAATGGAGGTGTGAGGATTCAAAATTGTATTTGTTTGATCCTAGAGCCCCTAGTCCTAACCATTGTGCTATAGAGCACCGCCCCTCCTTCCTGATCTTGGGAATTTGGAGCTGGGAAACCTAGAGACTGAATCAGGGCAGAAGCTGGAAACATGGTAGATGAAGATTGGCTGGGCAGCCACAATGGGCCGTAATGCAAGCTCAAGTTCTGAGTAGTGATGTTGAGGCCAAGAAGAAAATGGAGCAGATGCACAGAGAGAGAGGCCGAGAAGCTACAGGAAGTGCAGCCCATGTGTACAAAAGCTTTGTGTATTCCAGCTCCATCTCAAGAGGGACTCTTCACCAACATCTCCCATCTTTATAGTAACAGCCATTTTATTTAGGTAGTGCGAATTGGGAGGTATATTAAAAGTTTATTTAAATAGTTACATTTATTTTTAAAAATAGATTCAATGTGGCCTATATAATGTTATTACAAACTATATTTATTTTAAAAAGACATTTATTTAGCTAACTGGATAAGAACATTTATTAATTTCGATAAGGTTTAATTGAAATTGTTCTTAATTTGTCACTTTATTTTATAGAAGTCTCATAAAGATTTGAGGGGTTTTTTTTCAGGCTTTATTTCTGTTTTTTTTTCACGTATTAATATAGTTTTCCTTGCTATATTAAAAGCTTAAATTTGGGGGGCACCTGAGTGGCACAGTCGGTTAAGCTTCCGAGTTTTGATTTTGTCTCAGGTCGTGATCTCAGGGTCATGGGTGTGAGATCGAGCCCTGCATCGGGCTCCATGCCAAGCACGGAATTCACTTGAAATTCTCTTCCCTCTCCCTCTGCCCTCCTGCTCTGCTCTTTCTTTCTCTCTCTCTTTCACTGAAATAAATCAATAAATCTTAAAAAAAAAAAAGCTTAAATTCTGGAGTAATTAAAAAAAGATTATTTATTTTAGAACAAATAAAAGTGAACTTAAATGTCCCCACTGTCAGAACTATCACAAATTTTTACTAACAAAGCCTGAATTAGGAATGGCATGCTTCTATAGATTTCCTCAGGAATTTTAAGGAAGATTATTTATGAGACTAAAATTATGATGCTGTTTTATTAGCAACAGGTAGGGTCTATTCAGTAGGAATAAATTCATAATTTAAACTTGTAAAAAACCTGAATATTTTGTAACATTTTTTATTTGGAAGAGATTAGAAGCTAGTAAATAACCCCTCCTTTCCCTCTCAAATTTAGAATTAATTTGAAAAAAACAAGAATCAGGTAGATGGGGCTGTGGTTTAGGTGTGTGGCCAACATGTGGCTTGGGAATCATCCCTCTTAGAATTAATGTACTCGTCTGGTCATAGCCCGAGCAGCCAGCAAGAGCCTGTGCACAGCAGGGGACGTTCCCGGAGAGAGGAGGGGGCTGGACAGTGCCTTCCCAATTGTTTCTCCCAATGCCCCCCCTGGTTAGCAGGTGTGGGAGAGAGCCAGACCAAAGTGGACGGAAGTTCTCTTCTTGTTGAAGGAGCTCAAGTCCTGTGAGATTTTTTTTTCCTGTTGGCATTTCATTTTAGAATCGCACCCCCCATCCTCATTGATTTTATTTTTTATTGAGTAAAAGAACATTAACATAGTTTCAAAAATGAGACCTGCACTAATAGGTGTATTCAGAGAAGCAGAGTCCCACCTCCGCTCCTTCTGTCCTTTCTCCTCCGGCCCCAGCCCCGGTAGGTGGGTTTAGTCTCTGACAGATCCTTTCTGTATTTGTTTTTGCACAGATGAGCAGATACATATATATCTCAGTGTTGTTGTTTTTTTCTTGCACTTTGCTTTTTCCATTTGTTATAAACCAGAGGGCATTCATACATCAGCATAGTATGCTGTATGGATGAATCACAATTTATGCAACAGCTGTCCTACCTGTGGGCATTCAGGTTGGTTCAATATTTGCAATTACAGTTGATGCTATAATGAATAACCTAGTAGACATGTATTTTTGTATTATCTGATCAAAAGATAAACATATGTAGTTTTGTTTTATATTGCCAAATTCATGTATTTATATTCAGTATATATATATTGAATTTCTACTGGCCGCATATTAGAATGATTTTTGACCCATAGCCTCCCACATAGAATATGTTATATTTTTTAATTTTTTGTCTGATAGATAATATGTGATAAATAGTATCTCAATATAGTTTAATCTTGCAGTTCTCTTATAATAAGTGAGAATAAACATATTTTAATATACTTCAGGGCTATTTTAATAGCTTTGTTGAGTTATAGTGAAATACATTTCACACAAAGTATGCAGTTTCACATTCTGACATACCCTACACACTTGTGAAACAACCAACACAAAAAATATGTCTATGTGAGCATATAGTTATTCCCAAAAGATTCCTTATGCCTCTATGAAATCTCTCCTGCCCACTTTTCTCTGACTTCTCCTTATGCAAGCAGGCACTAATATCCTTTCTCTCACTATACTTTAATCTCTAGAATTTTAAACAAATGGAAGCATATGCTATATGTACTTTTTGGTCTCCCTTCTTTGCCTTGGCATAGTGATTTTGAGATTCATCCGTGTTTTACTGAATATCAATAGTTCAGTCCTTTTTATTTTTGAGTATTATTCCATCCTATGGATATACCATGTTTTGTTCACCCATTCATCTGTTGATGGACATTTGGGCTGTTTTCAGTTTGGGGCTATTATAGATAAAGCTTCTATAAACATTAGTTTTTGTGTGGACATTTTCTTTTTGTTCTCTTGAATAAAAACCTGAAAGTCAAATGTCTGGATCATATGGGAGGTATATGTTTAACTCTTTAAAAAGCTGCCAAACTATTGTCCAGAATGGTTTGTACTATTTTACGTTCCCTCCAGCAGTGTGTGAAAGTTCTGCTTCCTCCCCATCCTTGCCAACACTTGCTATGGTCAGTGTTGTTATTTTCACAATTCCAACAGGCTTGTCCAAGTACTTCATTGTGGTTTTAATTTACATTTCCCTAGTGACCAATGTTGAAAAACTCTTCATGTCCTTTTTTTACCATAAGTATATCTACTTTGGCAACTATCTGTTCAAATCTTTCGCCTCTTTTTTTAACTGGGTTGGTTGTTTTCTTATTATTGAGTCTTGAAAATTCTTTGTATATTTTGGATACAAGTCCTTTAACAGATACATGATTTGCCAATGGTTTTCTCCCAGTGTGTGGCTTTCCTTGTCATTCTTTTAATGGTTTATTTCAAGGAAGTGGTGTTTTTAATTTCGAAGAAGTCCAGTGTATTTATTTGTTCTTTCACAGATGGTGCTTTTGGGATCACATCTAAGAAATCTTTTCCTAATCCCAGATCACAGAGGTTTTCTTGTGCAAGTTTATAGTTCCAGGTTTTACATTTAGGATTGTGATCCATTTTTTAAAGTTAATTTTGTATGTGCTGGGAAGTATGGATTAAACTTCTCTTTTCTCTTTCTTTCATAATATGCCTTCTTGTCCTTTTAATATGTGTAGAATCTATAGTGCAGAACCTCTCTCATTTGTAATGTTGTTAATTTGTATTGTCTCTCTTTCCCAATCAGTCTGACTGGAGGATTGTCAATTTTATTGGTCATTTTGGGATTAGGTAATCTAGTCATTAATAAATGTATTATTAGATTATCTGATACTGAATTGTTCTTGCCTTCATGGCATTGATCCAACTTAATTGTCAGCAATTTAAAGATGTCACCTCATTGTCTTCTCGCTTGCATTGCTTCTACCAGGAATCTGCTGCTCTCCTTACTTTTGTTCCTCTGGAACATGTCTTTTTTTCCAGTTGTTTTCAAGATTCCTTTTTTTGTCACTGGTTTTGGGGCAAATTGATTTTGTTGTGCCTTCATGTAGTTTTATTTGTCTTATGCTTGGAGTTCTTTGAGTTCTTGGATCTGTAGATTTATAATTTTAATTAAATTTGGAAAGCTTTTGGCCATCATTTCTTCAAATATTTTTCTGTCCCCATCTCTCTTTTTCTTTAAGGGCTCTAAATACACAAATATTAGGTTGCTGACATTTATCACCAATGCTTTGTTTTTTACTATTCTGTTTTTCTTTCTGTGCTTTGTTTTGGTTAGTTTCCACTGCTAAGTCTTCAAGTTCACGAACCTTTTCTTTAGCAATGCCTGTAATCCCATCCATTATGTTTTTCATCTCACACAATGTAGTTTTTCTACAAAGCTATGAAAGTTCTGTCTCTAGAATTTCAGTATGACAGGGTACTTCTCAGCCTTATCACAGGCCCTTTTCTCTCTGTTCCCTGCATTGTCATCTTGGCTCCTATTCTCTTCCCTGATTTAGCCAGTCTTGTCTCGCAGCTTCTCTGTTTATTATCCTTTGTGCTGGAATACCCTTACCTGCATTTTCTTTTACCCAGTCCTCTTCACCACTTCTTTTTTTCATTAAAAAAATTATTTTCTATTGAAATATAATCAACATACAAATTCAATTAACTTTAACATCACTTTCTTTCATCCTAATTCCTAGTTAAGGTTTTTCACCCTGTTATATAAACCCTTAATACTCTATATTTCTTTTTTGGTCATTGAATGGAATTCTCATTCTTCTCATTTGTATTAATTCAGTGTCTTTTTCTCTTTGCGAGACTTAAAGCTCCCTTAGCATAGGAACTGGGTGTGATTGGCTCACTGATGTTATTTCAACATCCAGCAAGGCGCCTGGAACATAATAGGTGCTTAACACATTAATGGTAAATGTAATGGTGGTGATAAATGGTAATGGTGAATAGTAATGGTAAATGGTAACGGTGAATACCCCATGGTGGCAGATTAACAGTGACTGAACTTACTTCTAAGCACATATAAGGTAAACACTGGACCCTTTGGAAAAATGCAGTATGAGGTAGGGAGAAATGGTCAGTGAAACATGGGTGATTTATGTTTATAAATAAAGATTGGTTTCTTAAAACTAACATAAATCCAGCTAACACACTTTTATATACTTATTGATAGAGCGTGTGCTTCTTATAATCAGCAAAAATGGTTGCATATTTTATTATATCTGAAACAAAACTTTGTCTTTAAGAATCTCTTACCTCTACCATGTTCATCTTTCCCTTGAAATAAGTAAGAATCTTCTGATGGAGATTTCCTCTTTTCATGAAAGTATGATGGCAAGGAGGAAAATAAAAGATATTTTACAAATATCAAATAAAAATATGTATTTTACAAATACATATACATTTTAATATATAGTTAAAAAACATATATATGTATATGTTACATCTCTTCATTCTTTGTGATGATCTTACCAAATGAAATGCCCTTTATGAAGTTTTTCTGTTTTACCCTAGGCACAGTGAATTCCTCCAGTTCTTATTTGCTCATACTATTGTGTTCATATTATTGTGTAGCTCTTATGATACTGAAAATAGTATAGAGTTTGTCTTCTTTTCTATATTGGATGCAGGGACAGTGTGTTGATTATTTTTGTATTTTTAGCACCAAGCACAGATCCTGGCATACAATAGGTGTAAATACTTGATAAATACTTTAGCTTTCAAATATTCTGAAAGTGGTTTGATATGCAAATATGTGAGGATAAATTATAATAAGTAAGGACCTACTCGTAAGTTCAACCAATTAGCATCAAACAGTGATTTAGTTATATATATATATATATATGCACACACACACACAGCTTTAAAGAAATAGCATGATGTAGTAGAACGACTTTGGACTTTAAAGTCCGATGGGCTGCTAATTAATTAATTAATTAGTGTTAATTTCTCATTCTGTAAATTCTTGGGCATATCACTTAACTCTTCTAAACTTCCTTATTTTCACTGGTGAAAATAAGGTGAAAAAAAGTAAGTGATAACTTTCTTATCAATATAAAAGCGAAATGAAATAGTACACGAACTGCCCTAAACCAATGAGCATAATGAGCATTCAATAAATGTTCACTCTATTTCATCATTTGTGAAGACATTAAAAATTATGGTTATACCATGAATGTTATCGTTTGTAGCAGCTTCATCCACTGGAAGTACTGAAAAGTGTCTATTATGCCTTTATAATTATTTCACATAATTTAGAAATCATTTCTGATAAGCAGAAAAACTCCCAATGATAAATATTACATTTATGTTTAGTAAATAAAGAGAAAATTTGCCTATTTAAAATTTGATCTACTTGTGCATAGTGATGAATGTAAGTGAGAATATTTTCCACCTACTTTGAAATGTTGAACTGCCCAGGGAGAAGGCATGGATGATGTTTTGAAGGAAATAAATATTTCAGCTTCACGTTTCAGCCTTTCTTCTGTTTTCCTTTGATCTGGCTTTGGTTTACTTATTATTCTGCTTGAATGACTTCACATTGCCTTTTTCCTCTCCCGAGTAACAGGAAGTGGTCCTGCACCTATTTCAGTGTATTTAGGCTTTGTCGTTTTATCGGACGAATATGTCTCTCCTTATTATATACTGATACACCATTGCCTGTAAAGTAAGCTGCATTGGTGGGTATGTATGTAGCTTTGCATGTATGATGAATAATTTATATATGGAACTTCTAATCCGTACTTTCTTAAATATGGGAAACATAAAAGGAAACATTAGATTTGGGATTTTTTTGAGGTTTAAATATTTTAAAGGAATTTTTCTTCACTATCCACTGTAGCTGTTTTATGTTTAAGAATCATTTTCTTAAGGTTTTCTTATCTTACCATGAATATTTCAATTGCTCTTCTAGTTGCTGGGATAGAGGTCTTTTCATTTATTTATAGGCTTATATTATAGGCAGAAGTTAGTTTAGCACAAAATTAATAACAAAAATTTTAAACTGTGTAAACATGTCATCACATTTACCTACCTTGCTTTATTTTATACTTTGCACACAAATCTGATTTCTGAGGCTGGTTTCTTTCTTTCTTTTTTTTTTTTTTAAAGATTTTATTTATTTATTAGATACAAAGAGAGAGAGAGATCACAAGTAGGCAGAGAGGCAAGCAGAGAGAGAGGGGGAAGCAGGCTCCCTGCTGAGCAGAGAGTTTGATGCGGGGCTCGATCCCAGGACCCTGAGATCATGACCTGAGCCTAAGACAGAGGCTTTAACCCACCCAGGCGCCCCCTGAGGCTGGTTTCTTACACAGATTCTCGCTGACTCTTTCCATTTGTCATGTGCCCACAGCACTTAGAATATATAATATATTTAATATTACACTGCTACTTGATTTTTGTGTGTGTTTTTTCCCTTTAATCAGACTATAGTTTCTCCAAGATTGGATCCATTTTTATACTTCTTCTAGGTTTTCTGCCGGTATCTGACCAAGTAGGTCTCAAAATTTGAGGCCAGGACCCTTGCCTCAGCTCCTAGAACACAGCTAAGTTGCTGAAAATATAGGGAAGGAGGTTGATACCAGGATCAGTTCTTTTGAATCATGATCATTGACTTCAAGGAATTTATGTATCTCGTAGCTGAAATCCTTATGTTTTCAAGAGATTTTTGGATAGCTGAAGAAGATTCCTCATTCTTACTCATAGGTAACATGCTTCAAAAACAATCATGGTTCTTCAAGACTGGAGTCTGGCTCTGGAGGCACAGCCTGCTGGGGAAGCCTAAATCATTGACAATACAAAGTTCTTGTCAGAAGAGAGTTCCATTCCACTTCTTTATACTGTTACCATACCCTTTTTGAGTGTTTCCCCTGGTATCAAGAGAAAAATCTCTAGCTGGTTTAGCACTGGAACATTATAGTTTCATCGAGTCTTATTGCGTATCTGCCCATGGTTCTATTAATGCCGTCCTACTTGAGCCAGGATGATGGTGGGAACTGCTGGCTTTCTTTGTTCTATGTTTACTGTTGCTGTATGTAAGCCCACTTGCCCCTGAGGGGCATCTAAGAAGGTTGTTCTGATTCACCATAATAGAATGGAGATTCCTACAGGAGAGATCTCTTTCCTACAGATCCATCTCTTCGTTGAATGGAGTGGAATGAAATCTGTCTGAACTCTCTCCTGTTTTTCAAGACCCTGTGTTTAAACCTCTGTAACAGTATTTGGAACTTAACATATTTTTTTCCTTTACCTGGTGGCGTCTTCTTAAAGAGACAAATTTGTCACGTAGCTTGTTCCTTAGTATAAGTTAGTAATTAACATGTAGTAGGTCTTAACCAATTTTTGATGAATGAGTTCATAAAAGGTTGGATGACTCTGTTGTAAACTCAAAATATTATGTTCTTTTAGGAGGAGGAAGAATGGAAAACAATCTTCTCAGGTTTGCTATGGACATTTTAAACATAATTTTGTTATCCTTAGAAATATATTTATATTGGGTTTTAGGTTTCAGTGGTTATATGATTATTTTCTACGCAGCCTACTCTGTGATTCAGGAAAGCACTTTGTCCTTGTGTATTTTATGTCTCATCCTTGTGCAGGGGTCATGCTAATCTTCTCTGTATTGTTCCCATTATAGTATTTGTGCTGTCATAGTGAGCACTGTCCTTGTGTATTTCGGTTAATATTTTTTGGCTAACATATTTTTAAAAGGTATTATTTTATTTTTATGTGATCTCTACACCCAACGTGGGGCTCAGACTCACAACCCTGAGATCAAGAGTCACATCGTCTACTGACTGAGCCAGCTAGGTGCCCCTGTCCTTGCGTATTTTGAATTGGACTAGCACCCACGCTAGGTTTCAAAATTGTGTGATACGTGTCTTTGATATGAGGAGTACAGAAATGCTTGGTAGCATCATTTCTTTATAGGACTTTAAAATTTTTCCATAAAAATTCACTTTGGCTGTGAATTGGCATTCTTCTTCAGTCTTTCATAATCCCTGGGGTGCCCCGGAGTTTTCAACAGCGCCTCGTTCCTCATTATCCATTGCACGCTTCTTTTCTATGCCAGCTTCTAGTCTTAGAAACTTACTTTCGAAAAACCAAACTTTCCTTGGTCACCTCGTCCTTTTGCAAGTCTTAGCAGTCATTCATTGATCTCCAGAGATTTTCGTTCCTAACCATACTGATTCCTTGCACTTAACCACACTTAGGCTTTTCATGTTCAGGCAGATGCATCTTGGTCAAGGGGAAAATCGAGAACAAACTGGATAGTCTTTGGACAGTTTTACCCCGGGTCCTGTCTCATGCAAATTTGCCACTATTAAATGTAAATATGCCCTTTGGGAAGAAATAATTTGGCTTTTTAGGGTTTTGTTTTGCTTTGTTTTTAACCTGGTGACATTACCTAGAAGGAGTTAAGTAACAGAGCAAAGACGAAAACTTTAAATGCTCAAAGACTATAGCAAATTTAACCTATGGATTTTTTTCTTTGCCTGATTTAGCTTTTAAATTTGTTGAATTCCCTACTTATTTTTTTGTTCATATAGCATTGTTAAGGCAGTTGCAAATATTATATAAATATTAAGTACCTCAGAGAGCCCTTGATGTGTTCTAAGGTTTGAGTATATACTAGTTTTATTAGTTGTTACTGTTTCCTATCACTGCTATACCACAAACATAGTGTCTTAAAACAATTCAAATTTTTATTTTACAGTTTGGGAGATTAGAAGTCCAAAACGAAACTTAGGGCCTAAGATCAAAGTTTGTCAGGACTGGTTTTTGCCAAGAGGTTTTAGGGAAGAATCTGTACCTTGCCTTTTCTATCTTCTGGAGGCTGTCTTCATTCCTTGGTTTGGGACCCTGAATCACATTGTCTTTTCTCCATTGTTTCCTCTCTCATAATGCCTTGTCTCTCCTTTGACCTTGGTCTTATAAGGACCTTGTGATTACATTGGAGGCCTATCGTCTCCTGTTTTTAATTTTTTAAGGAACCTCCATACTCTTTTCCATGGTGGCTGCACCAATTCACATTCTCACTAATAGTGCACAAGGGATCTCTTTTCTCTACATCTTCGCCAATACTTGTTATCTCTTATCTTTTTGATTATGGCCATTCTGACAGGTTTGAAATGATATCTCATTGTGGTTTTCATTTTCATTTCCCCGAGGAGGGGTGATATTGAGCACCTTTTCATGTGCTTGTTAGCCATTTGAATATCTTCTTTGGAAAATTGTCTATTCTGTTCTTCTGCCCATTTTTGATTGGATTATTTGGGCTTTTTTTTTCTATTGAGTTGTATGAGTTCTTTATACATATATTTTGGATATTAACGTTTATCAGATATGTGGTTTGAAATATTTTCTCCTATTCTGTCGGTTGCCTTTTCATTTTCTTGATTTTTTTTTTCTGTACAGAAGCTTTTCAGTTTGATGTAGTCTCATTTGTTTCTTTTTGTTTTTGTTGCTTATGCTTTTGGTGTCATATTCATGAAGTTATTCCTAAAGCCAATGTCAAGAAGATTTTATCCTGTTTTCTTCTAGGAGTTTTATAGATTCAGGCCTAACATTAAGTCTTGAATCCATTTTGAATTAATTTTTGTGAGTGAGGTGAGATAGAGGGCCAGTTTTGTTCTCTTACATGTGACTATCCATTTTTCCCAATACCATATATTGAAGAGACTATCACTTCCCCCATTGAATAGTCTTGGCTTTCTTGTCAAATATTAGCTGACTGTATATGCATGGATTTGTTTCTGGGCTTTCAACTTGTCTTGTTGGTGTGTTTTTGTTTTTTTAAATAGCAGTACCATACTGTTTTATTTACTGTAGTGGGACGCGTCCTGCAATACTGGGGGAACTGGATGTCTACCTTGGACTCTCCTTTTTCCGCTGGAGAAAGTGTGGTGGCTCTCTGTTGGTGCAGCGTAATGCTGGCTTGGGTTGAATGGGTGGTGATGCAGAGTGCAGCCACTCCTCTTACCTGTCTAATGTGACCCATCTCAGTCTCTGTGGTCCATGGGGGTGCTTCATTCCTATCCTTGGGTCTGGGATTTTCACAATGGTTTCATGTCTTTGGATAGTTGCTAGTTGGTCTTTTGGTGACGGGCACTGAAGTTGGGAATGATTTATGTCACCATCTTGATGACGTTACTTCAGATGGGCTCTTTGATATAGTGCATTTGAAGTGAAGACTTCTGTGTTCCAGAGATGAGCAGAAGTTTGATCTAGAGCTAAGTATCAGAACCCCAAAACAGAAAGTAGACTATACCTTATCAACCCATGTGTAGCAGGCTGATTGGTAGCCCCCCAAAAGATATATTCATGTCTTAATCCTCAGAACTTGTGAATGTTCTTATTTTAAAAAAGGGTCTCTGCAACTGTAACTGAGTTAAAGATCTTGAGATGAGGAGATTGTCCAGATGGGTCCTAAAGCTAGCCATGAGCATCTTTATAAGAGAGACACTGTGGAGAAGGGACATAGAGGAGAAGGTGATGTGAAGATGGATCGGAGAGAGATATAGTAGTCACAAGCCAAGGATGCCAACCATCTCCAGAAGTTGCAAGTGCCAGGAAATGGATTCTCCCCTAGAGCCTCCGGAGGAAGTACAGTGCTGCTCACTCCTTGATTATAGACTTTTGGCCTCCAGAACTAAGAGGGAATAAATTCCTGTTGTTTTAGATTACTCAGTGTGTTGTAATTTGTTACAGCCAAGGGAAACTGATACACCAAGCCATTTTCATATATTGCTGTATGGACTTCAATACTGAATTACCTCTCTCTCTTCTACATCATGTCCATAATGCTGATAATCTCAACAATCACCCTTTCATTCTGTGCAACAAGAACTTTTTAGCTACCACCATTCTCCTATTCATATATGATCTATTCCTCCACTTGATATTTTTAGATGTCATTCAGTTTGCCTTTCAGAGTTTGCCTTTTTAAGACTTAACTACTTCTTTCCTTTCATATCTGAATTCAGTCTCTTCTGTCACCTTTCAAAGGTCATTTGATAAACTAAAGGAACAAATCGTGGCATTAGTCCAACTAGATAATGACAAAACATTCCTTCCTCGACACTGAAAAATCTATGTGTGTTAAGTATGATTACCATGCAGAATATACTCTCTTAATTAATTATAGTTTTCAGTTTTGCCCCTTACTAGTTTTTATTTCCTCTTTAAAATTTTCCATTAGAGGGGCGCCTGGGTGGCTCAATCAGTTGAGCGTCTGCCTTCGGCTCAGGTCATGATCCCAGGTTCCCGGGATTGAGTCCTGCATCAGGCTCCTTGCTCAGCAGGGAGCCTGCTTCTCCTTCTGCCTCTCCCCCTGCTTATGCTCTCTCTCTCTCTCTCAGACAAACAAATAATAAAATCTTAAAAAAATTAAAATGAAGTAAAATTTTCCATTAGAAATATATACCAAGGGGCACCTGGGTGGTTCAGTAGGTTAAGTGTCTGACTTCAGCTCAGGTCATGATCCCAGGTTCTGGGATTGAGGCCCATATCAGGTTCCGCACTCAGTGGGGAGTCTGCTTGTCTCTCTCCCTCTGCCCCTCCCCCAATTTGTGCACGCACGAGCACACGCTCTCTCTTTCTCTCTCTCTGAAATAAATAAAAAAAATCTTAAAAAAAAAAAGAGAGAGAGAAATATATACCTAGCTGGGAAAATACATACAAAAACTCCTACTAAATTGTAAAGAGGGATGCAAGCGTGTCATCATCATCATCGTCATCGTCATCATCAATTTAGGGATTATCTGCGTCTTCTCTCTCCAGGTCAAAAACACCTATAAGGCATATGCTATAGGACAAACAATCCCTGGTGGTGGAGCCATTATAATCATTTATAAGCACTGTATGGCATTGAATTCTCTAAGAAGTTGGATGGTAATTGTTTTTTTTTGGGTTATTGCCCATTACCAGTATCCTAAACCTTGTTTGAAAGTCAAACACCCAGAAACCAAATGATACCTACGGCTTCTTTCACTCTCTGGAATTTGATAAAGAACCATACTTTCTGGCCTAATGGTTCTCAATCAGGCATGATTTTGCCCCCTCCGGGGCATGTTTGGCACATCTATAGACATTTTGGGGTTGTCAGAATTGGGGGTGGGACACTGTCACTGGGATCTAGTGAGCAGAGGCCAGGGATGCTGCTAAACATACCACAATGCATAGAACAGGTCCCCGTGATAAAGAATTATCTGATCAGAAATGTCAGTAGTGCTGAGGTTGAGGAATTTGCTATGTTCCATGGTTTTGCTCTGGTTCTATCTAGATGATATAATATAAATTTGTGAAACAGATATTGAATTACTCTATACATGTAGTATGCTCAAGGTATGGTGTATAAATATGACAAAGACATGGTTGTGTCCCCACATCCTCCGTTCCCGTAGCCTCAAAGAGATTTCATTATTCTAGAACAGATAAATATATAAATTAGCAACTATAATGGTACATATAAAATGCTGTGACTGTAACCAGACAGGGTGGATGACAGCTGGACTTCTAGACTGGCCACAGGGTGCATTCACCATCCAGGTGACACTGGAAGAGACACGGTGGAAGTGGAGTGGTAGATTGGCGGGGGCCTGGAGACCCTGCACCTGAAGCTGCCGGCCATGGTGACCGCCGACCTGCGGCTCAACGTACCCCACTATGCCCCATTACCCAACATCCTGAAAGCCAAGAGGATTGAGGACAACAAACCAGGAGACCTGAGTGTGGCCTGAGCTCCAAGCTCTCCATGGTTAGTGTGGAGGACCCACCCCTGCGTGTACAGCTGGCATCAAAGTGGAGGCCACAGAGGACTTGGTGGTCAAGCTGAAGGAGAGTGGGTGGATTTGAGCCCCTTCCCTGAAACCCAGCAATAAAACTATGACCCTCCCAGGAAAAACAAAATAAAACAAAACAAAACTATAGTTGCAGTATATAAAAAGCGCTGACAGGACAAAAGAAGTAGCTAGCAATTCTATCCAAAGAGTTGGCATTTGAAGCCCCGAAAGAATGAATAGTAATCTGCCATTTAAAACAACAAAGAAGGGGGGAGGATTCCAGTTTATATTATGGCCAAGTAAGCTCCTATCAGACTAATCCTCCCAGAAATAGAAGCTCTGTACAAAATATAAAATACAACTACCCGATGGCCCTGGAGAATGAATAAACACAAAGAGGTAGTGGATGGCAGTACATACTTTGAAGAAGGAAAGGTGAATTTCCCATTTTTATATCATTTAGTCCTCCACATTTGGTGCCATATAGTACAGTTAGAATTTGGGTAGATACCTGTGATCTCAGTACTGGAAGAACCAGATTAAAGAACGGGGCAACCACTGGGAAACTAAGATGGTGAGATACGCAGGAAATAAGTGAACAAGCGAGACGGGAAGCCCAAATTCTTTGTATAATCTTGGTCCGTATTTCTGACTGATCCGGAAGCATGCATGGTTGGAGAGGACTCTAAGCAACCCAGGTAAGATTAAAAGAGCTGAATTTATGTATGAACTTTTGTCACCTACAGAGAGGACAGAATTTATAGGGTTTTTTTTTGTGTGTGTAGGTAAGCTACATTTATTGGTTTAGAAATATGTCCACAATATATATAAAAGTATAGTTACAAAACCATAATGACATCAAGAATTTATAGTTTGAATTCAGCTAAGTAACTGCCTGCTGAAAACAAACAATTGAAATTAATTATATTAATACTATTAATACCCTTAATATTATTCGGAGGAAAATAACAGAATCCACACACTCTACAATGTCTCATTCATAAAGATACAAGCCAAAATTACTCAACATAAGAAATAGGTAACATAACCTACTTATTCTCAAGAAAATAATCAGTGGAGACCACCCCAGGATGAATTAGATGCTAGGTTTAGCAGATAAAAAATTTTAAGTAGCTATTACAGTTGCATTCAAGGACATTAAGAAAAAATGGTAGTAACAAGTGAGAAACTGGGAAATCTCAACAGAAAAACTGAAAAAATACAACATTTGAACTTTAAAATGTGGGCTGAATATAACAACAGAGTGGAGAACAAGAAGATTCAATGAACATGAAGATAAATCAATAGAAATCAGCCAATCAGAGCACAAAGAGAAAAATATACTAAAAAAATGAGCTGCAGGAACTTGTAGGGCAATCACGATGTATAAATTATAGTTGAGTCACAGAAGTAGAGGGAAGAGAATAATAGATGCAAAATATTTTAATAAATAATAGCCAGAATATTCCAGTTTTATGAAAGGGATAATTATTTTTATTCAAGAAGCTAAACAAAGCACACATAGAGTAAATACAAAACAGAACAAAACAAACAGCACTTGTTCCTCTCTGTCTTTTGATTACAGCCATATGAGAGGTTGTATAATGATATCTCACTGTGGTTTTGAATTGCAATTTTTGGATCACTGTTGCTATTGGGTGATCTTTCATGTGCTCATGGCCAACTGTATATCTTCTTTGGAGAAACATCTATTCAGATTCCTCACCTATTTTTAAATTGTGTTCTTTATTTTTTTACTATTGATTGGTAAGTGTCGTTTATATATTCTTGATACAAATATCTTTTCAGATACATGACTGGCAAGTATTTTCTCCTCTTCTGTAGATTTTCTTTTTCATATTTGATGATATCCCTAGGTGCACAGCAGTTCTTTAAATTTGCTGAAGCTGTTTATCTTATTTTCTTGTTTATGCTTCTGGTATTATATCTAAGAAGGCGTGGCTTAGCTCAAGGTCACCCAAATTTACCCCTGTTTTCTTCTAGGTTTATCTTGAGTTACCTCAGTTTATCTTGAGTTACTTTGTGTGTATTGTGTAAAGAAGGAATCCAGCTTTATTCTATTGGATAAATGGACATCTGGTTGTCCCAGCACCATTTGTTGTACAGACTGTTCTTTCTCCATCGAATTGTCTTGGCCCCCTTGCCGAAAATTCACTGATCATCGCTGTAAGGGTTTATTTCTGGAATCTTAATTCTATTCCATTGATTTATATGTCTTTTCTTATGCCAGTAGCATGCTGTTTGGATTAATCTAGCTTTGTAATAAGTTTCGAAATCAGGAAATGTGAGTTCTCCAACTTTGTTCTTCTTTTTCGAGATTGTTTTGCCAATTCTGTGTACCTTGCATTTATTTCCATGTGAATTTCAGGGTCCACTTGTCAATTTCTGCGACATCCCACCTGGGATTTTGACAGGGATTATGTTGAATCTGTAGATCAATTGAGGAGTTTTGTCATCTTTCCAATATTGAGAGGAATACTACTTTCCATTTTACTAAACATTTCTTTCTGACTCTTGAAATATCAACTGTTTCGTTGTTCACCGTGTTTGCCATTTTTTAAATAAGAATTTAGCAGAGACCCCTAGTCTTAGCAGTCATGAGAAGAAGAGGCCAAAGAAGTTCCTTCATTTATCATGCGTAGTGGAAGGTATTATTTTTAGTGCCTTTTAAGTCAATTGTATCTTCATGTTTTTGACCGACTCACTCTCATCCCCTTGAGTACCAATCAGCAGCCGTGGACGTAGATGCTATAGTTGCTCGAAAGTCTATCGTTCCAGCTTCCAGCCCAGCTGGAAAAGGAATGGAGACTCCTCTAGCTGTTTTTCAGACTTGTTTGAAGTTTTTTTTGTTTTGTTTTGTTTTTCTTGGAGTTTCCAGTGGAGATGCCACGCTGGCAGCAAATGAAGTATCCTGTAATATGAAGCCTTATAAATATATGTTGGATCACTGCCATCATTATCAAAAGTGCTGGTGCAGAAATGTGCAAGGGAAGATTTTCAAATTAAGGTTGGCCTGTACGTAGAAATGTTAGCTTGTAAAGCTTAAGAAATACTAAATTGTAGTCTATTAGTCTCCTACATTTATTGCCTTTTTGGAATAATCACGTACTTCAGAACATCCTTTAATCTGAGCTGGCTTGTGGTTGTATAAGAATGCAGCTTCTCTTTTCTTTCTGCTTTATATTCTCAGACGAGGAAAATTTACTACATTTTGTAAATAAATCAGAGCTAAAAAGCAAATTTTCTTCCCACCTTTTTATCTTCATGGAGGCCCTGCTTTAAGGCATTTGAGGGATGCAGTTATACTCGGCCCCACAACTAGTTCCACTGGAAAAAACAATCTTCAAAGTTTTTTGTTTTTTGTTTTTTTGCTTCTTACAGGATGTACTTTGGAATCATGGTACAAGGAATACTGTTCTTAGTGAGAAGCAGACCTTTCTCTTTTTCAGATGCTGAACGTTTTCCTTCTAACTTCATTACTTTGATAGAAATTAAAATTGATCCCTCATTAAAATGAATGTCATCTCTTTATTTAAATTAAGACAGATATTTTGTTTATATTAAGAAAGAAGTTTCCTAAATATCAGTGGCGCTCAATGTGTTCGTCATGTCGAACTGGACAGACAGTGATTTACACCGAGTGAGGCCTTTTTTGATACTTAGCTTTACTACTAGCAGATGTGGTGGGACTGGAACCCAGTTGGGAGATTTCCTCATTTCCCCATGCTTGCTGTTTAATATACAAAAATGTTTTCTATTTGTAAATCATGATAAAAATTATCAACTAAATGCAATGTGCGTTACTACACAAGGTTTTAACAATATCTTAGATATGGTCTGTAACATATACCTGATTTTAGGTAAAGTTTATGACTTTGATTTATGTGGCTATAAGATAGTTATAAAGTAAGTGACTAAATTTGGTAGATAGGAATGAAATGATACGGAGAAAATATTTTCCCTATTAAATTGAAAATGTTTATATTAACTATATGGCTCATGTGAATATTTGGGCAAAAAATGTAAAACAAATGACTTTTAGCATTCATAGAACAGAGTGGATATTTCAGCCACTGGGTCATATATTTTATAAAATATGTTAGCAGAATTTTCTTTTGGCTAAGTAATGGTACATAATTTTTAAATTATATGATAGATAAATTTTTAAAGTTTTCAGATAGTGTCCAATGTACTTTCTTTTGTGCTTATGGGCAGACTGACTGAGCAAAGTAAACCTTTGAAAAATTGTATTCCTGATATGAAATAGTCTTTTCACGTGCTTTTAGGAGGCCTTCAAAAATGAAAGAATGACATAGGATGAAGTGGTCACTGTGGTCCCTGGGTAGCATGGAAGTAGCCGTCGTGACGCCTAGCCCTAACCCCCTACAAGGGGACATTATTCACCAACCACAGTAGCCTTTTCCTCCGAGCCTGGTCTCAGAATCCTTTTCACAGAGTGTTCTCGGCAGCCCCATTCAGTCATTTGGGTTTGTCACACCAGAGAAGATGTCCATTAAACATTTGTGACAAAATGTTTACGGCAAATATCCATCGAATTTGCCAACCTAGGTCTAGGACATGGTACCCAGTATACCTTATATGACTTTATGTTGTTCTCATTTGTTGTTTTAGTATTCAAATATTTGAATATTTGTTTTTTAATAAATATTTGAATATTTAAACGAAACATTGAGCGTTTGTATCTGGGAAACCCTAGTCAAGCTTTCCTGCTTCTTGGGCAGAGTAATAGAAGAAGAATGAAAATGCACCAGACCAAATTAGAATTCCCTGTTGCCATCAGAGTGCTCAGTCCTTCGTGTGGTGATGTCTCTTGAATCGGTCTTCAAGGTAACATCCAGCTATTAATCACCGTTGTATACTAGCTAATATTAACATTATGTGACAAAGAAAACATTAAGGCCTTAGAACTTGGCAACCAGTTAACATTAAAGACATCTTATTTTAACAACACGGAAGAAAAATGAGCTGCAAGATATTCAGGTTGCTGTTGAATAGTCAAGTAAAGTAAACCACTTAAAGAAAAGCTTTTTAAAAGAAGTTCCAGAAGCCTGCACTGCATTGCTGTACCGCATTGCTGTACAAGGCAGCAACCAGGAGCTACATCTGGCGTGCAGCACGACCTAGCATGGCTTCGCTCTCGTGGAGGGCCCCCCCACACCTTGGGGCAGAGTGTGGAACCCTTAGCTCATTAAAATGGTCCTCCACCTGTGAAACAGACCTGTAGAACGGGGTTTCAGTGGAAAAGCTGCTTTGTTTAGCACAGGGATACATTGATTTGGTCATCTTCAAGTAGAAGGATCTGGGGTGGGTACGAAGAGGTTGACACAAATGGTATATGATGAAAAATAAAGGGAAGGTGGATTTGGAGTGTGATCATACTATGGAGTATGCAGAGAGCTACTTACTTGCAGGTGCAGTGCAAACAAGGGGGAAACTCTAAATGTGCATTGCCACATTCCTTTACCAAGGGACAGGAGAATTGTGCCGAAGAGGAAACTAGGCGACACTTGTTCTTATCAGTATTTTTGCATTCAAGCTTTGAGAAAGTTTTCAGTGTTTTTGGAGAAAGTTTGGTATTATGGTATTTTATATCACATATATGTTCTTATTAGAAAGCCTAGAAATTATTAAGTGTCTTAGAGGGGTTTTTAAACTCAAATCTGAATCATTCCAAAAAACTCAAATTACTTTTTGCCTACCTCTTAAAAGACAGTAACATCATTATTTGGGAAATGTCTCCCCCCCTCGACTCCCTGTCATGATGTTTCTCTAAAATTTGATTTGTGTGCGTTAAATCACCCCATCTGCCAGCATTCTTTGGTATTATAGTTAATCAGATAATGTTTTCTATGTGTGTAAACTTTTGCATTTAGGGAAGGCAAGCCAAGTTAATCTTACGATGTCTCAGTCTGTTCGGGGTGCTGTAAGAAAATACCACTGACTGGGTAGTTTATAAGCAACAGAACTTTATTTCTCTTAGTTCTGGAGGGTGGGAAGTCCAGGATCAAGGCATCAGCATGTTGTGTTCTGATGAAGACCCTCTTCTTGGTTTATAGCCAGTGACTTCTCACTGCATCGTCACATGGTGGAAGGGGCATGGGATCTCTCTGGAACTTCTTTTAGAAGAGCGCTAGTCTCACTTCTAGGGGTCACATTCAGACCATAGAGTATGGTGTCTGGAAAATCAGGAAAGCAGCAGAGCCTAGTAGCCAACAGCCTGAGCTCTAGGATCAGACTGCTGGGACTAGGTCTGGTTAGATCTACTACTAATTGTATTGCCTTGGAACTACTCTCTAAGCTCCAGTTTCCTGCTGTGTAAAACTAGGGGCATAATAATACTTATATAAGCTCGCTATGAGAGTAAAGGAGAGAAGGTATATAAAAACATTTTGCACCTCCCAGCATGTCGTCAGAACTCAGTATTAGCCATTGTTAACTTTCTTGCATTTATAACCTAAAGCCTGTGTTTTTTCCTTCTATCAGTATGTAAAGATTTCTCTTCTGTTGAACCCTTTTGACCATATAACTTGAGTTCAAGATGCAAAGAAATAAGATGGGTGTCAGTAGGCAAGTTTACTAGAAGGCAGTGGGACAGTCTCAGGCCATCGGTCTGCTCTGTTGCCTCTGTCACCCTGCAGGTCAGCTGCTGCTAGACACGCATACTAGAGATATTTGTTGTTTTGTTTTGTTTTAATTGAGATGTAATTTGCATGCTATAAAATTTATCCTTTTTTAAAGTACACATTTCAGCAGATTTTAGTGTATTCACGAAGATGTGCAGCCATCCCCACTATCTAATTCCAGAACATTTTCATCACCGGAAAGGACACTCTGTATGCATTAGCAATCACTCCCCATCCTCCCTGACCCCCCCACCCCAGCCCCTGGCCACCACTGATCTACTTCCCGTCTCTAAGCATTTATCTATTCTGGGCATTTCACATAAATGGAATTGTACAGTATGTTGCCTCTTACATCTGGCTTCTTTCGCTTAGCATGGTGTGTTTGAGGCTCCCCATCCTGGAGCGTGTGTCAGAACTTCAGTGTTCTTGAAGGCTGAATAATATTCCACTGTACAACTATACTATATTATCTTGTTTATCCGTTCATCAGTTGATGGAGATAAATGGGTTAAGTGGTTTTGTTTTTAGGGAAATCGTTGAAAGTAGTTTGAAAGAAATCTTTGAAAGAAGTCATCAGAACACTCTGTCTCTTTTTCTGCAGGCAAAGTATTTTATGGTCAGCTTTTTAAAGGGAAGTTTTATGTAATTTGGATCAAAAAATTGAAATCCGAATGTTATTTTAGAGAGAGTTAAATCTTGCTCTTTCATTCAAGGCTCACTCTTTTATTTTACATTTCAACTGTGAATCTTCTCTGGACTTTTCCAGGGAAAAAGAGGAACAGCTGACGCGGGTGACTGAAGTTCAGAGGCTGCAGGCCCAGCAGGCAGACGCCGCTCTGGAAGAGTTTAAGCGGCAGGTGGAACTGAACTCCGAGAAAGTCTACGCCGAGATGAAAGAGCAGGTGAGGAGGCCGCTAGGTCATCTGTTTGCAAAGACACTCTCTCGGTGGGAAGGTACATTCTAATCTTTATGTGACAGAAGCATATTTACTCTTCACAAAAGTTGTGTCAAAATTAGCCATACAATTGGGTCAGAGATTCAGAATGAAAAAGGGACATTAGCCCTGGCAGAGGAGGCTGCCCAGCTCCCCTGGAGCCAGCGGTGGGCCCTGGCAGCCGAGCAGGAGGGCCCTGGTGGGGCGGGCTCAGCCGCCAGCCTGAGTGCCCTGCTCGCCCCAGAGCGTGCGAAGGGAGGAGGCCACAGTCAGCAGCTCTGGCAGGCCTGCACTGGGCCACCAAGTGGGCGCTGATCAGCAACTCCTTGGTGGTGGTGCGTGGAGGGAGAAGGCTGGACGCCCAGCGGGAGCGGGGTAGACAAAGAGAGGGGTCCTCCCGCCTCCTTCGGGATTCCTTGATTCACCTTCAAGCAACGCCAGCATAGTCATTTTAAAGTTGTAGCTACAAATGTAGTAATGGCACGAGTGGGTCTTGCTTTAGGAGTGTGGATCAGCCTCTCAGTAAATCTCCATGAGCCGTATGCGTAGAGCAAGGGCTCAGGTTACCCACGTCTGTGCTTGTTTATGTTCCATAAATAGTGTTTTATTGATCAGCTACAGCAAATTATTTGCAACTGGGATTCCAGGAGGACAGAGACCGTCTCCAGCTCTTGTACAAGTCAAGGGGTATGCTTTTGAGTTTTGAGAAAAAATAAAAAATTTGGCAAGAAGAGGGAACAAATACCTAGGTGCCCATCATGAAGACTCAACAGTTGTCAACACTCTGTTTATTTAAACTAAAACATTACAGATGACGCTTTAGTTTACTTTGTTATTCATATCTAATCACATTACTCTCTCTCCACTTGGTAGAAAACCACTGTCATTAATTTAATGTGTATTATTTCAGTCTCTTTTATATGTTTGTATGTATATATGATGTTCATGTATTTTATATGCGTATGTTCTATATGTATGTAGATATTATATGCATATATAATTTTTGTGGATCTATTTTTTAAAAGTTAGGTGAGTACTACAGATTTATATTTAATTTTAAATATTTGGTGCAAATACTTGGTGCAGGGCTGCTCTTTTATATTTAATTTTATATATCCATGCCCTATCCATGTTGATTTAGTGGAGTCCTTTTAACACTGAATATATTTTATCGTATGAATATACCACATTTCATTTATCAGCTTCTCTATTCAAGGGTATTTGGTTTATTTTTGAGTTTTCTTGATTCTAAAAAATGTTGCAGTCTTGTCTGCGATCTCATTTTCAGCCAAAGTTATCTTTCTCAGGAGTCCCAAGCACACACCCGGTGGTAGTAACATTGCTGTGGAAGGTTTTATGGTGGAGCCCTCTACGGTTTCTAGTTTGGAGCTGTGCTTTTTTGTTGTTATTTTCTTGATTCAGATTTCCACTCCTGTTGAGTTGTTTGAATCCGGGTTTTGAGAGTGGGGTTCTGAGATCCCATTCTTCCGTTTCCCCACCCACTGCCTAGGGCAAAAGCTGGATTCCTGTGAGGTGTTTGTGCCAGAAGGTGGAGACCAGCCCCTGGAGCATGGGGGTGCATCTTCCAGCGCCCTGCTAGCATCAGGGCCCAGGCCCTAGAATGTGTATTTGGTCCAAATATGCAACGGAGCTGCATAGAAGACTCTCTGATCCCCTTAACACTTAAGGAATACAGAAAATATTGAAGGAAGGGGCCTCTGGCAAAAAGTTTTAGGGATAGAGTGAAGAAGGCTAAAAATGAGGCACTTGAAAGTGCTAAGACTGACAGTACGACTTCTGAGAGAAGCTGAGACCATGACAGCTACCTTTGGCTCAATGAATGCACCACTTGGGGCTGATGACGTAATATTAGCAGGTCACAGCACTCATGGGTAAGGAAGGAGAATAAAACAAGTAAATGACAGGGAATTCATGAGAACATTCCGTAGAACAAGAAAAAGACATTTATTCGTATTCATCAGTCACAGAATAAAAGCATACTTCTGAAAATAATCTAGGGTGGAATTTAGGGGGAAAAAAGCGGAAAAGTAGTATCTTCATAAGAAGACATTGACCTATATGAAAGAGGCCACACATCTTAAGTAAAATTAATGCAATAAAACCTGGATACGTTCTGGAAAAAGAATTGAACTTCAAAAATAAAAATGAAAATCCCACAAGTTTCTCGGAAGGATGAAACTGGCAAAGAAATTAGAAAAATAATGGAGTAATTTTTCAGAGTTTTGAAGGAGGAAGGTTGTGACCCAATTTTATACAAAACCAAAGAGTTTTTCACTTTCAAAATCAACAGAAAAACATTTTCTTAGTAAGAGCTCATATGATGTATACTGCTTGTTTCTTTTCTGCAGAAAAATTGTATGAACACATAAACCAATCCAGAGATGAAGCAAAAGATATCCCACACATCCTTAAACCATCGTATTTAAGAATGAATAGGAAACAATGGAATCCAACGAAGTAGAAGCAAATTTAACAAATTGTTATAAATCCAATTATAAGAAAGAATGCTAATGTTTATTGATTTTTAGAAAAGAAAGTATTTAAAGTAGAAAATATAAATTTAATAACAATTT
Source organism: Potos flavus (assembly GCA_028534135.1). Taxonomy (NCBI): domain Eukaryota; kingdom Metazoa; phylum Chordata; class Mammalia; order Carnivora; family Procyonidae; genus Potos; species Potos flavus. The sequence continues at coordinate 10,601,730 of CM052891.1, read as the reverse complement.
AAATCTAAATCTTTCAAGTACATTAACAAAGATCAGGATGAAGATGTGGTTAGGGAGTGGGTGAGAGGAGCAGTATGCTAAAACTCTTGGCCATGGAATGTAGAAACGTAGGCATTAATAAAATTAAAAGAGGTTACGTTCTCATAAAAATCTTGAGAAGATAAGGCAAAACTTGAGAGGAGATACTGCTAAAGGAAGGGAAGCAGAAACAGAACAAAATGTCCAAAATAAGACAGAGCAAATAAGTATAATAATAAATATTAATAGGTTAATTCTTTTAGTAAAAAAAGGATATTGATTAGTTGACTAAATCAGCTAAAATAGAATATGCTATTTATAAAAGACATGACTAGTTTACACAAAAATTATATTAGAAAATAATGAAAATATATCACTTCTATTCAGAAAAAAAAGAATGTGATACCATCATATAAATCAGCATCAGTACAAGTTAATAAACACACAAATGGATATATTTTTCATGCTAAAGGCAAGAATACTTAAATATGAAAAAAATGTTAGGAATACATGGAGAAATTTACTTGAATAGTCATGGAGTGCTTTAGTAAATTTTTCTCCATCTTTGACAGATCAGAGGGCAAAAACCAAACAAATAGGAGGTCTAAATAACAATTTATAAAACACTTATATTTCTACTTTCTACCTTCAAATATGACACATTAAATTCCTACTCCTTTGGAACAGTTATAAAACTCAGTAGACCATAAAGAAATACTCAATATGTTTCTAAAACTTGACATGACAGAGAGCACATATTTTTCACCACAATGCAATAAAACCAGATATTAAATTTCAATTAAAATCGCTATATTCCACTTAACCAAAATTAAAAACTTTTGCTCTTTGAAAGACACCATTAAAACAACAACAAAGGAAGTAAGGCAAGCCGGAGAATGGGAGAAGAGATTCACAAATATTTCCAAGAACTTGTGTCTAAAATATAAAAGAAATCTTACAACTCAATGATAAGAAGACAAACAGCCTACTTAAAAATAGGCAAAATTTTGGACACCTTACAGAGAAAAGATTTTAAATGACTAATAAGCACATGAAAGATGCTCAGTATCAATCATCAGGGAAATTAAAATCAAAGAAATGCCACTATCTATGCTTGCTAGAATGGTTAAAATCATAAAGATTGGTTGATAATGCTGAGTGTTGGTGAAGGTGTGATCAAATGGAGCCGCTATGTACTGCTCGCGGAAAAAGCGCCAGTTTCTTAAAAAGTGAAACAGTGACCATCTGTCAGTCATTCCATCCTATGTGCTTAAGCAAGAGAAATGAAGATATATCCAGATGAAGACTTGTACACAAATGTTGACAGCAGTTTTATTCACAATAGCCCCAAATTTGAACAACCCAAATGTTCCTCAAAAGTTGAAAGAACAATCTAAGCGTCCGACTCTTGATTTCAGCTCAGGACATGATCTCAGGGTTGTGAGATTGAGCACTGAGTTGGGCTCCGTGCTGAATGGAGCCTGCTTAAGATTCTCTCTCTCCCTCTGCCCCTCCCCCTGCTCATATGCACTCTCTCTCTCTCTAAAGTAAATAAATAAAATCTTTTAAAAAAAAGTTGAACAATCAAAATGCACTATATACAATAGAATATTTCTCAGCAGTATAAAGGAATGAACTACTGATGCTCACAACCGCATGGATGAGTCTCAAAATCCTGATGAATTTTGTATTAATATACTCTCTGAGTAAGGTTAGAATTGCCTAGATGATCTTGAGTTTTTTGTTTTAGCAGATTATCAACCCAGTTTATTTCAGAGTGAAAGTCCTGTCTCATCTTCCATGGGTGGGTTCCAGTTTCAATTAAGTTCCAAAGCCTTTGCTATGCTGCATTGGATCTGTTTGGATTGTGCCAGTCGGGAATGAGTCTGAGATGTGGGTGGTATTTAAATCACTTCGCCCGGTAATCACTCCAGAGAGGCATTTGTGGGACATTCCCCAGGAGAGACCTTATGCTCGGATGCAAAAATAATTCTCAATAATTTTTAAAAGGATTAAAGTCATGCAAAATGTGTTCTTTGACCCCAATGAAAATAAATTAGAAATAAACAACAATAAGAAATCTGGGAAGTCCCCACATATTTGAAAATTAAATAACATGCTTTTAAATAACTCGTGGGTCAAGGATATTTTAGATATTACAAGCAAAATTAGGAAATATTTTGAACTGAATTAAAACAACACGACATATCACAAAATTTATGGAATGCAGCTAAAGCAGTACTTAGAGAAAAGTTTATAGCTTTAAACATCTATATCCCAAAAGAAAGTTCTCATATCAGTAATGTAAACTTCATCTTAAGAAACCAGAAAAAGAAAAGTAAGCTTCAGCCCAAGCAAGGAGAAAGGAGATACTAAATATTTTTTATTTTTGCAGAAAGCAAAAAAGTAGAAAGCAAAAAAATAGAGAAAATTCATGGAGCCAAAAGTTGGTTCTTTGAAAAGATCAACAAAATTGATCAACAAAATCTTTAGCAGAACTGATGGGGGAAAAAAGTGAGAAGAAACAAATTAACAAGGTTGGGAATAAAAGAGAAGAGGACACCATTACTGATCTATAGAAAATAAAAGAATTATAAGGTGATATTTTATAAACTTATGCCAACAAATTACAAAACTCAGGTGAAATGGACAAATTCATAGAAAGATGCAAATTACTAAAACTGTCTCAAGAAGAGATAAAAAATCTGAATTGTCATATAATAAAGATATTTAATTGACAATTAAAAATCTTTTCACAAATAAAAGCCCAGGGCCAGATGGCTTTACTGGTGGTTTCTATCAAATAGTAAAGAAAATATAGTTTTAGTTTTTTGAAAACTCTTCCAGAAAATCGAGGAGGAAGGAACACTTTCTAGTTCATTCTATAAGGCCAGTAGTACTCTATTATCAAAGCCAAAGACACTGCAAGAAAACTACAAAATACTACCTGTCATGAATGTAGACACAAAAATCCTTAATGATATTTTAGAAAGTGGAGCCTAGAAACATATAAAAATGATTATACATCATAACCAAGTGGGATTTATTCCAGGAATCCCAGGTGGTTTTAACATTTGAAAATCAATTAATGTCATGCAACTTATTTTATTAAAGGACAAAACAACATGATCATCTCAGTAGAGGCATAAAAAACACTTAAAAAGTTCAACACCATTCATGATAAAAAAAAATTCTTGGCAAATTAAGACTAGAAGGAAACTTACTTAACCTAATAAAGGACATCTATGAAAACTCTATGGCTAGTGTACTTAACGTTGAAAGGCTTAATGCTTTTCCTCCTAAGAAGGAGGAAACCATGTCTACTTTTGCCACCTCTGTTCAACATTGTATTCGAGATTCTAGCCAGTGCTCTAAGGCAAAATAAGGAAAGAAAAGGAATGAGAGAGAGAGAGAGAGAAAGAAAAGGAAGGAAGGAAAGGAGAGAGGGAGGGAAGAAAAGAAAGGAAGAGCAAACATACACTGGAAAGGAAAAAGTGCACATATCTTCAGATGACGCAATCATCCTGTATGGTCAAAATCTGTACAAGAAATAGGAGAATTAATAAATGACTTAAACAAGTTTTCAGGATACAACTTCAATATATGAAATTTAGCCATACTTTTATATACTAACAATGAAATATCTGCAAAAGAAATTAAGAAAACAGTTTAATCCACAATAATGGTAATGCTTTCAAGTTGGTAAATTTTTTTTTTTTAAGATGTAAAAGTAGCCTGGGTTGTGTGGCAGAACTGAAAGCCCTGGAGATAATGTCATCTCAGGAACCCTACCTAGCCACAGAGTGGACTGCCATAAAATATGGAAAGCCAGGAATGAACAATGGTATGTGTGGAACTGATTCTGGAACCACCTTTAATTGTTCTTCCCTTATATGTCTGACTATTCTGTTATGTGCCTGGTTCATGATCTTTCTTCTCTTTTGTTCACCAATCCTGCCAGATGCATTTGACTCTCCTACTTCTGGACATTGAGTTCAAGTGTTCCTGTCTTCTAGGTATTATATCTTTATGGACTGGTTAAATGATCCCATGAAGGACCCTATTGAGTGCAAGCCTCTGGGATTCCTTTCTTTCTCCACATAACCCTACTCCTGTGTCCTGTCTTTGTGAGTAGTTCTTACCATGTCTGATCTGCCCAGTGGTACTCGATTTAGGCTTCTTGAAAAATAACAGTGATGGCAGCCAATGAGCAGCAAAATCTTTTGGTGGTCTTCTGTTGAAGAAATAGTCTTCAGTGGTTTCCATCATAAATAGTTTTGACAAGTGCAGTTGAGTTTCTGAAATAGAGAAAGCACCTTTGGTTTGAGTATAACAATAAGAACATCATTTATGATGGAATCCTTATAGCTGGACTCATTCACAAATCAAATAATTCTTACCTGGCAAATTTTAACAAATGTTAAGTAAAGTATATATGTCAAAACATGGTAAATTAGAAGTCCTCTACTCCAGATTATCAATCAGTTAAAAAGTGTGCATCTGATATAGCTCAAATTCTTAAAAACTCAGCAGATTCATTATTTGGAGAATCATAATGTTTTCAGATTTTTTCCATAGTCTATATTTTTACCAGTCTTCCTTTTTTGTTGTTGTGGTCTTGAACTGCTCATTTTTCTTCTTACTAAAATCTTTTGTGTAAAAGCCAGCAGAGCTTAGGGTATCTTTTTGCATTTGGAAACTGCTGCAGATAGCAGACAATGGGAATTTGAATTAAAAAAAAATAAAAGCTTTGAGTTTGTTTTTGAAAGCGAATTGCTATTTCAAAAATGAGGCCCGGGAGAGAAAATGAAACAGAGAAAGTTTTAAAAAAAAATTGCTTCACACTGTTTCTTTCACTTTGAAGAACTTTTTATCTCATTTAAGATTGCTTCAATAACCTAATTTTTACTCCAGTGGTGAACTCTATTATAAATATCAGCTGTCAGCAATTAGTTATGTAAAATGTACGTATTTTAATTGTGAAAATGTACTACTGTGGTAGAATTTTCCACCTATATGTATATAATCATATTTTAAAAAGGGATAGTGTTCTATATTTACCTATTCTCTGTGAAACAAATAAATGACTGAAAAAGACAGTTATGTTTTTTGAAGTAGTGGCAGGAATTCTAAAGTGAAACTTTTTAATCTTTTAAACTGACTGCATGAATGTCAGCTAACTAGTTCCTCCTGGGGCTTTCACTACCCACTTGACTTCTAGTTAATTTTTTTCCCCTTGAAAATACATCCTTATTAAATGGTATTTGCTGCTAAGCTGCTAAATATCTGACTTTAAATTCGATTCCTTTCTTTCTTTTTTTTTTTTTTTTTACCATCATCAGCTACATGATATTAACTTTGGACTTGAGAACCCACTGGCTTGCCATGCATACAAAATTCTGAAACATTGCTGTTGACTAGTGAGGTTGCTTCTGGCTCCTCGTACACTTGTAACTGGTTAGCAGTTTCTTATATTCTTAGAGATTGTAAATTTAGTTCATCACCCTATTATTGCTGTTGAATACCTGAGAAAAATTCTCAAGTTACAAGGAAGAAAGAATGTCCTCTGGATATATTTGTGTCATTAAGTGTAAATGGATAACAAACAGACAAAGAAAGAAAGAGTCGTCATATGAACCATTCATTGTGACTTACACCTTTGTCCTCTTGTCCTTTAAGGGTCATGCTGGCTCATGTAATTTTAAATAAGTTTTTTTTTTAGACCAGTTTTAAGATAATAAAAGATCCAATATAAATAGAAGCATTTTATCTCAGTTATTTTGATGATAATGGAGAAATATCTCTACCCTTTAAACATTTGGAATTTTGTCTTTAAATGAGTTTAGGTAGCAGAAGTAAAATTCTAAAATTATATTTAAAACTTTCAGTAGAGGCTATTAAGGTAATTCATCAATTCCAAATGACAGCATCAAGAGAATATGTGTAACATTGAGATACCACCTTACACCAGTTAGAATGGCCAAAATCAACAAGACAGTAAACAACAAATGTTGGAGAGGATGTGAAGAAAGGGGAACCCTCTTCCACTGTTGGCGGGAATGCAAGTTGGTGCAGCCACTTTGGAAGACAGTGTGGAGATTCCTCAAGAAATTACAAATAGAGCTACCCTGTGACCCTGCAATTGCACTACTGGGTATTTACCCCAAAGATGCAGATGTAATACAAAGAAGGGCCACATGTACCCCAATGTTAATGGCAGCAATGCCCACAATCGCCAAACTGTGGAAAGAGCCGAGATGCCCTTCAACAGACAAATGGATAAAGAAGATAGGGTCCATATATACAATGGAATATTATGCCTCCATCAGAAAGGATGAATACCCAACTTTTGTATCAACATGGACGGGACTG
>CM052891.1:10521029-10594840 GCA_028534135.1 Potos flavus | reverse complement strand
GTCAAGCAGAGAAAGTCAATTATCATATGGTCTCACTTACGTGTGGAGCATAAGAAAAAACATAGAGGACATTGGGAGAAGGAAAGGAAGGGTGAATTGGGGGAAATCGGAGGGGAAGATGAACCAAGAGAGACTGTGGACTCTGAGCAACAAACTGAGGGTTTTGGAGGGAAGGGGGCGGGAAGGTTGGGTGAGCCTGGTGGTGGGTATTGAGGAGGGGACGTATTGCATGGAGCACTGGGTGTGGTACATGAACAATGAATCTTGTAACACTAAAAAAAAAAAAAAAAATTAATTAATTTAAAAAAGAGAATATGTGTAAGTATTTGGCTTTGAAAAACAAAGTTAAACAACAACAAAACGAGTAATTAGAAGAAATTTCAACTTTTATCCTTAAATACTTAATGTAAGAGAAATAAGTGAAGATTTTTCCTTGTAATATTCATCAATGACTAATCTCTTTTGCAGACAAAAATTAGCCAAAAAAATCTACTGAGGACATTGGACCAGAAAATATGTCAATTTTTTTTTCTGTATTTGACTGATTGGAAGGGTTATTGATTGTGAAATAGTAACATTGTTATTTTTTAATACTTCAATTATTTTACTGACATACTGGCCAAGGATTCAACAGATTTGACTTCTTCTTTCATTCATTTATTAAAAATTTATGAATGCTTGCTCTATACCAGCCATTGTCGTTGATTCTGGGAATTCAGAGATTATTAAGACACGTTTGTGGCTTGTGTGATAGACCAGCACATAAAAGTGTGTGATTTAATAAGTGGTGTGACTTGTGGAATAAACATCAGTCAGAGAACACAGAGGGACATCTAAGCTAGCCTAGTGAGTTTGGCATTTATCTGCGATTATGGCATCTTTGTTGTAACTACAAATTTCTTAAATGTTTACTTATCGAAATGTTACCAGTAATGAATTTAGTAAAGTCACTGAATATAAGATCAGATAGACAATGCAGTTTTATTTCTGTATATCAGCAGCCAACAAGTAGAAAATAAACTTTGAAAAAGATGTCATAGCATGAGAAAGCTTCACATAGGTACTGAAGAATAAATCCAGCAAAAAACGTGCAAGGCCTGTTTTAAAAACTGGAAAACATTATCAAGAAAAACAAAAGCAGACCTGGATAAATTGGCAGATTCAAAGGCTCAATGTCCTAAACATGTCAGTTCTCCCCACATTCATCTATAAAATCAACACAGCTCTGAAAATCAAAACATTAGTAGTGGGTTTTTTGGTTTTTGTTTTTTTGGGTGTGGTTTTTTTGTTTCGTTTTGTTTTGTTTTTGGTGGGGTGAAGGGAAGTGAGAGAAACTGACAGCTAGCTGATTCTAAAATGTATATGAAAATGCAAAGGGCTAAGAATTGCTCTGGCAATCCAGAAGAAGAGCCCAACGTATATGACCAGCTATTGAGACTAATATTCAGCTTCAGTAATTAATACGGCATGGTTTGGGCACAAGGATGATCAAGTGTTACAGAAGAAGGAGACCCAAAATTAGACTTGCACATACATGATCAATCTGATTCATATTGAAGGGAGTGCTGCAGTGCAACAGGGAAAGAATGATCATTTTAGGACATGCCACCGTGTCAATTGGATAGCCACATGGAGGAAAAAAAGAATCTTGCCTCTTATTTTACCCCATTCACAAAATTAATTCCAGGATTATAGATGTACAAGGGATAGTTTCAGTGATAGTTACGTAAAACTTTCAGAAGAAAATGTAGAAACATATTTGATAGTCGGAACTAGTAAGGATTTTCTAAATAGGAAACAAAAAATCCCAAAATATTGTTGAATATAGCCTTATTAAAATTAAAAAAAAAAATGCTGCTCATTGAAAGAGACCAGTAGAAAGTGGAAAGGCAACTTCAGAGTGAGAGATTCAGGTGTGGAGCCCAAAATTCATATCCAGAACAGATCAAGAACTCCCACAAATTGATTGGGACAGGTACCAGACATATCCTCTGTCTTAGTTTATGATTTTCTCTCACAAAAGTACTGTAGATATAATCAATTAATGTGTTCATTGGTTTTCCCTATTAAAGGTATTAGTTTCTACTGAGTCTAGCCAAGCACAAACATAATGATTTGTCTTTCTGACATTTATATCTATCTGCCTGCCTGCCTGTTTCTGTCGATCAGTTGATCGATGGATTGATCTGAACACCTTGAAGGACAGTTTTTTATAGTTTACTTAAATATGTATTAAATACAAAAATATATTTTGAATTGTATCTTCCTATACAACTGTCTGCTTGTTATAATGTGAATTGTACGTGTCAAATTTCTCTGAATATAGTAACACAAGAGTACTTTACTAGAGAAGGAGCAGTAATTTACGACCGTATTTGACAGTGACTGCCAGATGTCCACGCCTGCTTTCATAGAGCCCTGATTTTATTTAGGGCAACATTAGACACAGTTTTAAAACTGCGGTTTCTCCCCTTACAGATAGAGCTTACTTTTTAATGTAGTTCTAGTGAATGAGACACAAACAGCATAATTAGTTTGCTATTGACAGGATGCAGGAAAGCTCCTTAAAAGGGTATTCAGCTCAGCTATAGGACCCTTTGCCCTTCTCCTTTTGCTCTTCCCTTCCCAGATGTTCAGAGCTGTAGAAGCCATTTTGCAACTATTATGGGAAGGTTGAATTGCAGAGACCTTAACCCTGACATCTTTGAACTGCCAGGATAGCAGCCTATTTCTGAACTCGTGGCACAAGGAAAACGTAAAGGACCTATGTTGTTTAAGCTGTGCATGGTCACTTGGGTTTTTCTCTTCCGTGTAGCCCAGGCAGCATAGGAGGAAAACACAACCCCCGCCCCTTCCGTCTTTAAACACAAACGTTCACAGAAATACACCCAACCCCTTTTTGCTCCTAATTTGACCACCGAGGTTTACTCCTAGGTTTACTTGAAGCCAGTTACACAATAACGGAGTGTTGTTGTTGTTATTTTCCTAACACTTGAAGTTGAACGGAATGTGGAGTGATGTATGAGGAAGCAGAATCTTTTGTATCTATGGCAACTGAGAACACTGTGTTTTTATACAAACTGAGTATTTTACAAGACTTTTAAAATTGTTTTGTTAAATTATTGAAGGAAAATGGAATGGGGCCTTGCATTTTCGGTCAGTATTATCTAAAATAACACTCATTTCATTTTTTTGTATCAGTTATTTGCTTTGAATTTGTTTTAATATTTAGGTATAAAAGGTCTTTTCATGTGTTTTAAATTCTTACCTATTTGGTTATAGAAGATATAGATATATAGAAGGATTTTTTTTTTTTCGAAGATACTCTATTTTTTACAAACTTTAGGTACATAAAACCTTTAGTTTTTATTTTAAATTCTAAATATTTTAAATATTTAAATATTTATTATTTACTTTTAATAGTCTGTACCAAGATAAAATAAGAACCTAAAATCAACTTCCATGTGAAGATCGGTCTTAAAAGTACTAAATAAACCAGGTCTTCCCTCCTTGATGTACCTTCTCTTTTTTCCATCCCCTTTTGCTTTTGCCAATCATTTTATTCATCCTTGAGGACTTAATGCATATTTATTCTGCATACCATGCCAATTAGTTAATAATTAACATATAAAAGAATTATAAATCATAGTTCCTTTTATTTGGTAGCTCATGATCTAGATGAATGAACAAAGCAAGCTCACACATTTGAAACACTTCCGTATTATAGAGAGCAACACAGCTTGCTATGGAAATGGATGTTGAGTCCTTGAATGTAAAGAGAAGGAAGGCACTTACGTCAGTTGGTGGGATTAAAGAACACCTCAGAGAGAGGAGAGGAAACTTGAGTCAGCCTTGAAGACTGTCAGTTTGGATGAGGGAAGACATGAAAGGGCTTTCCAGATAGCACAAAGAGCAAAAGGCTAAAGGATCAAGAACAGACATGGCTTGTTGGGAAATGCCAAGGATCTTGGAGTATGGGGAGCGGAGACTGCTCAGGACAAACTAAGGAACCTTCTGCTTAAGGTCTGATGTGAAAAGCACTGAAGGAGAGAGAGCCTTGAAACCCACATCTTGAGTTAGAAACAAAAGAAAACAAAGTGGGCTTGAGTGTGCTTCCTTCAGTAATTCCTTAGTAAATTTATCTGTGGCCACAATACCGACTACCTGTGGGTCAATAATCTTATAACTCTGATCATTGAATTTAGAAGCCAGTGACTTAGTGTTATTAGGGTTGCACCCTTTGGATTTTACGGAGAAATACTTAGGCTAAATTTCATGCCGTAGTTTAGACACTCCAGACCTGACTGTGAGAAGCAGAAACCGGAATGTACTGTTGGATAGCCGCAGTGAGTGGCCATATGCATTTTGTTCTCATCCAGTGTAACTGGGTGCTCTTCACTGAACAGCTTTGCTCCTAGAGATTTAAAGTCTAATCATGTCTGAATAAATGCATTTAAATGATTTTTTTAAAAAAAGTTTAAGATGAAAAACTGTGAAGGAAGGATTTTTAGGTTCATTTCCCCTAATATTCATGTTTTGTCTAATCCTAGCAGTTACCAAAAGGTAACCCACAAGAGAGCATTGGATACAAGCTGAAAAAAAAAAAAAAAAAGAAATATCTCAACCTATCAGTGCAGCAACAGAATAATAAATAATATAGAGTAGCCGGTAGTAGGATGATTGTCACATTAACCGACAACTGTCTCAGAAAAAAAAATCTGAGACAATCAAATCAGGGGAAGAAAGACAAATGAAAAACTGTACTAGGAATACAAGGTGCCATTTTCATGTTAGAGGCAGAGATTTTTCATTACTATCTGTAAGACTATTTCTTTCTTGCCACATATAAACAAGCATCTGGCAAGAGCAAGGATAATCATACATTATTTCTAATTTTGTATGTGACAGAAATGTCAGATTCAACATGATCTCGTATATGTTATCGAAACTCTTACGCTGTTAAATGTTGAAAATTGTTTATTTGTCAAATCTCAAACCTAGTTCAATGCACTTGGTTTGTCTTTTTTTTTTTTTCTTCATTTGACTATTGAGTCCCTATAGGTGCCAGGCAGGGGGCTAAATTATTGGGATACATGCGCGAACGTGGAGTTACTTTACCATGGGTGAGGCAGACATTAAAATGAGCCCTGAGTAAGTAAATTGTGTAGTATACTTGAAGGTGATGTGGCTTGTGATAAAAAGGAATAGTAGGGCAAAGGAGACTGTGAGGACTGGGAGGCGGGCTGTAATTTAAGTAGGCTGCTCAGGGAGGCTTCAGTGCAAAGATAACACTTAAGCAGAAACTTGACTTTGAGAAAGAAGCCATGTGACCATCTGAGGGGAAGCTTCCAGACACGAAGGCAAGAGCATCTCTGGCATGTCTTCAGCCCAGCAAGGGGGCAGGTGGGCTGGAGTGGTGGTGGTGGTTGTGGTGGTACAGAGTAGCAGAGATGAATCGAGAGAGGTACCTAGGATTAGATCACGTGAGGCCTCATGGAATATGGCATAGTGTTTGACTTTTAATTCTTTTTATCACAACTTTATTAAGATATAATTCACAATGGGGTGCCCAGCTGGCTTAGTTAGTTAAGCGTCCCAACTCTTGATCTCAGCTCGGGTCTTGATCTCGGGTGGTGAAATCAAGCCCCATGTTGCCCAGCATGGAGCCTCCTTAAAAAATTTTAAAAAGGGATGTAATTCACATACCAGCAATTATTTCATTGTAAGTGTACAATTTAATCGTTTTTAATATATTCACAATTGTGTAACCATCAGCACAATTTTTTAAAAGATTTATTTATTTATTTTAGAGAGAGAGAGCATGAGCAGGAGGGGCAGAGGGAGAGGAAAGGATGGAGGGAGAGGGAGGGGCACAGGGAGAGGGCGAGAATCCCAAGCAGACTCCACACAGAGCGTGGAACCTGTCTCAGGGCTCCATATCATGACTCCAAGATTACAATCCAAGCTAAAACCAAGAATCAGTTGCTTAACTCACTGTGCCACCCAGGCACCTCAGCACAATCAATTTTAAATTTCCATTGCCCCCCAAAGAAATCTGATATCCTTTAGCAGTCAGTGCCCACCCCCCAACTCCCTCTCACCCTAGGCAACACTAGTCTACTTTCTGTTTCTATGGATTTACCTTCTGGATATTTAATACAAATGGAATCATATAACATACAGTCTTTTGCGACCGTCTCCTTTCACTTAGCATAGCACTTTCAAGGTTCATCCATGTTATAATGTTATAACGTGTATTAGTATTTCATTCCTTGTTGTGGTTGAATGATACTCCTATGTATGGATAGACCTCGTTTTGTTTATCTGTCATCCATTAATGAACATCTGGGTTATTTCCTCTTTTTGGCTATTATGAGTAATACTGCTACGAACATTTGTACACAGGTTTTTGTGTGGATGTGTGTTTTAATTTCTCACCCAGGAGTGGAATTCCTGGCTCATATGGTAACCATGTTTATCCTTTTGAGGAACTGCCAAACTGTCTTCCATTTTACATTCCCACCAGCAGGGTATGAGGGTCCTGATTTCTCCACATCTTCACCAACACTTGCTATTATCGGTCTTGATTAAAGCATCCTAGTGGGTATGAAGTGGTATGTCATTGAAGTGGTATGTCATTATTGAGTATGAAGTGGTATGTCATTATTGTTCCAAAATTGCCTAATGACAGTGATGTTGGCATCTTCTTATATGTTTATTGGCCATTTGTATATCTTCTTTGGAGAAAATACCTTTTCAGTTCCTTTGCCAATTTAAAAATCGAGTATAATTGCCCATTTATTACTGGGCTGTAAGCATTCTTTATATACTCTTGATACAAGTCCCTTATCAGATATATAACTTGCAAATATTTTCTCTCAGCACACGCCAAGGCCTTAAAAATTCTTGTTGAATAAATATTTGAATGCTCAAAATTACAGTTCCATTACCATGTTATTATAGCATTAGAATTTAGTCAATTATATACCAGTGTTAATTTCCCTGACTTAAACTATTAAATATATGTAAATAAATTGATATAGCTTTCATTATCTCATCATTTTTAAATTCACCATTACGATTAATAAAGGGTGTTTAAATCTGCCATTTTAATAAATGGACAAATTACAAAAACATGAAATATAATTAATTTTTTGTTTAAAAATATATTTGATTTTTAAATTTTATAGATGGAAAAAGTGGAAGCAGATCTAACTAGATCCAAGTCTCTTCGTGAGAAACAATCAAAGGAGTTTTTATGGCAGCTGGAGGATGTGAAACAACGATATGAACAGCAGGTTGGTCTTTCATTTTCATGATGCCATTGAATTTTTAAATGCACTTATAATCTCTATTTTAAAAGTCTCATTAAATCAGCAGCACCTATCTGGCTTAGTTGGTGGAGCATGTGACTCTTGATCTTGGGATTGTAAGTTTGAGGCCCTCATTGGGTGTAGCAGTTACTTAAAAATAAAATCTTAAAAAATATATCATTATAGCATCAAATCCCTGCACAATGCCGATATTACTAAGAATGTTATTACCAGTATATATGAATCATTTAAAACAAAATCTGTTTCAGTAAAATCCGGAAATAGGATTTTAGCTCTTCACTAAAGTCTATTCCAACAATTTGTTAATCTTCATGTTTAATTGAAACATTTATCGTGATTCTTGAGTCCTTCTATTCCTGTCAGAGCAGAAGTCTGACTTGCTCATTTATTTAAGAAGTAGTTTTGGGTACCTACTGTGTCCTGATTCTGGGCAGAGCAGTAGGTCAGACTGACAATGTTCCTTTTCTCACAGAGCATATACTACATTATTTTATAATCATTTAAAAAAATTATTTAAATTTAATTAACATATAGTGTGTTATTAGTTTAGTGACTCATCAGTGGCATATAACACCCAGTGCTCATTACATCATGTGCCCTCCTTAATGCCCATCACCCAGTTAACCCATCCCCCTACCCACTTCCCCTCCAGCACCCTCAGTTTGTTTCCTAGAGTTAAGAGTGTCTTATGGTTTGCCTCCCTCTCTGTTTTTATGTCATTTTATTTTTCCTTCCCTTCTCTGATGTTCACCTATTTTGTTTCTGAAATTCCACATATGAGTGAAATCATATAATTGTCTTTCTCTGATTGACTTATTTCACTTAGCATAATACCCTCTAGTTCCTTCCATCTCATTGCAAATGGGAAGATTTTATTTGTTTTGATGACCGAGTAGTATTCCATTGTATATATATGCCACATCTTCTTTATCCATTCATCTGTCAATGGACATCTGGGCTCTTTCCATATTTTGGCTCTTGTGGACATTGCTTTATAAACATTGAGGTGCATATGCCCCTTCGAATCACTATGTTTATATTCTTTGGATGAATACCTAGTAGTGCAATTTCTGGGTCATAGGACTTCTATCAAGAACTTATAAAACTCAATACCTAAAGAACAAAAAAAATCCAGTCAAGAAATGGGCAGAAGACATGAACAGACATTTCTCCAGAGAAGACATACAAATGGCTAACAGAGCATATACTGCGTTTGTGGTGGGCAGCCAGCCCATTAATAAAAAACAAAACAAAACAAAACATGAAATAATTTCAAAGAGTGATTTCTGAAGGAGAAAGAAGGTGTGTACAGAAGCCTTGTTGCGTGGAGGTGGGAAGGGGATTACCAGCATTGATGGGTGGTCAGGGAAGCCCTCCTAGCAGGGGAACTTTGTGCTGAGAATCTCGAAAACTCGGCTTAGCTAGCCAAGAAGTCTCTGGAGGAATAGTATTCTAGGCTAGGGGGACAGAGAGTGCAAGGATCTGAGATGAGAGCAAGTTGGGAGTGTTCAAGGAACGAAAATGACAGAAAAGGCCGGTTCAGCAGAAGTGTGGAGGTGAAGGTTCCAGCTTTGGAGAAGGCATGAGAACTGGGCTTGGACTAGGACCAGGATGTCTGGGGCAGCGTAAAAGGTTTGGATTTTGTTCTCAGTGCTCTGTGTCTTATTTATTTTATTAAAAAAAGTTTTTTTATTTTCATCTTTTCTAAAAATGTATTCCTGCTACTTCTTAGACTATTCAAGGTGGTTATTAATTTTTACCTGTTTGTTTAATTTGCTTGCCTTGTTTCCTTAACATCTGGAAAACTATTAATTAGCTTAATCACTAAATTAAGAAAATTTTTTTCTGAAGACAATATTTGAACCTTTTTATTCTGAAAACCTGAATAATTTTTTCATTATTATATTTTCAATTCCTTATAAGTGGCACTTACATCAAAAACTAATTAATCCCTTGTGATTACTGAATTTAATCCCTCTCCTAAGCAATAGCAGTTAGGGGCTCAGTTGAGTTCCATGAAAAGGAAATCTGATCTGACATGTGACCTTATGGCTGTTGTGTTGTTGTTGCTCATTTATCTTAGAATGTTGGTAAAAATATCTGAGTTACTTTCATAGTGATGGTGTAAAGTTTGCAAATTGGTCCTTCTTTGTTATTTGTATTATCTGCCTTGTCTTGCTCCATTCTGTCAGCACAAATCATGCCTGGGCTGCAGGACTTGCTTCCTGCTCCAACACTTCCCTAAAATGTCATGTGACCTTTTCGGCCCACACCCATTTCTTCCTTCTCTGAAATTATGGCATTAATCATCTCATTATTCTGTATACTTAAATCAGTTCTTGTATTGTAAAATAAATAGAGCTCTTTTTTTCCAGAATGGAGTGGAGAAAGGGAGCAGAAACTTTATCTTCTATTTCTTCCAACCTCTATTACATTATGTTTCTGTGACTGAGTTGATAATAGAAATACATGATAGAATTCATTACATTGTTTAATAATTGATTGGAGTGGGAAGTGGGGATAAGAAGGAAACTAAGATGACCAAATATAAATAAGAATATTAAGGAAGGGCAAACGTGTTGCATATTATTGTGCTCTAGTTATGAGGTATAATTGAGATCATTTTGGGATTAAAAGCAATATTAAAAGCAAAGATAAAAACAAGAAAAATGTCAGTTCCTCTAAGTAAGCTGGTGGAGGAACAGGGGAGAGAGGAAACCCGACAAGTTAAAAGCCGTTTCTGTGTCACAGATATGACTGAGAACCTATCGTGTTTCAGGGTCGGTATAAGGGGGAGAAGCATTCTCTTTGAGAGTTTAAAAAACTATATTTTCAGAGGTGCCTGGTGGCTCAGTCTATTGAGCGTCTGACTCTTGGTTTTAGTTCTGGTCATGATTTCAGGGTCGTGAGATCGAGCCCCAAGTTGGGCTTTGCGCTCAGTGAAGAGTCTGCTGGACATTGTGTCCCTCTCCTTCTGCCCCTCCCCCCCTTCCTCTGCCTCTCACCCCCCATTCACTCGCTTTCTCTCTCAAATAAATAAATAATTTTTAAAAAATTGTATTTTCATTTTGATGATAACCTTGTAGATGACAAATTTATAATCAAATAGACAAGAGGACTTCAGTGCCTGATTTGCATTTATTTTGTGATTGATTTGGCACAACTCTGGCTTTTTAAAGTTGGATACATAAGAAAAACCCACCATGGAAAATTAATATTTGACTAAATAAAAATTATTTTAAGTTGAAAAAAACAATACTATTTGCAATGAATGTGATAGGCAAAGAGTGACTGTCTTATGAAATTAGTAAATTTATAACAAATAAAAATAATTAGAATATACATTAAATAATTAGCACGAATCATAAGAAAATCATTACTGTCCCAACAAATGTCCTGGCAAAGGACAGAAACAGATAAGAAATGAATTGAATAAATGACCATGTAGAAACATCTTCAGCCTTATATTAATAAAAATGCAAATTAGAATTAACGATGTACCATCTAAAGTTGGCAAAAGTTTAGTGAAATTTGTACTTTCATATATTGCTGATAGCATTTAAATTAATGCAGCCTTTTTGGAGAGAATTTTGGCAGGATCTACCAAGAGTCAAAAAGTATTTATACCCACTAACCCAATTATTTTTAATCTCAGAAATATTCAAACAATAACATTAATTATTTTTTAGGTAATGGAATCATGGTTGATTCTTTTTCTATACCCCCTACTTTCCACATTGTGATTGTCTTTTTTAATGTGACAGTCATGTTTTTAATTTAAAAATATACTTACATAGTGATGAATCATAAATTCTACACCTGGAACCAATTTTACCATATACGTTAACTAATTTGAATTTAAATAAAAACTTGAAAAAAATACACTTACATAAACTCGTTTGAAAGAATGTAAGTTTCAAAGGCTTTTCTCAGAATGATAGTTTTAAAAATCTACCAAAGTTTTATCTTTGTATAGTCTTGCTTAAAAATACTTAATAAGGGAAATTAATTTTTTAAAGAATTGATACTATTAATAGAATTCACATGCTGTTGGGGTGCCTGGGTGGCTCAGTCGGTTGAGCATCTGACTCTTGATTTCAGCTCATGTCGTGATCTCAGGGTTGAGGGATTGAGTCCCGTGTCCAGCTCCGTGCTGGGTGTGGAGCCTGTTGAAGATCTCTCTCTTCCTCTGCCCTTCTTCCCTCTGCCCCTGCTCATACTCTCTCAAAACAAACAAACAAAAAAGGTTGGGGGCACCTGGGTGGCTCAGTCAGTTAAGTGTCCTTATCCCAGGGATTGAGTTGTGCATGGGGCTCCCTGCTCAGCAGGAAGCCTGCTCCTCCCTCAGCCTCTGCCTCTGCCTCTCTCTCTCTCTCTGTCTCTCATGAATAAATAAATGAAATCTTAAAAAAAAAGAAAAGAAAAGAAACTGCATGCTGTTGCTTTAATTTTTCTGTACTTCATTTTCATGAAAAAGGGATAAATGATACAAGTGTCATGCAAATGTGTGACAGGAATTAAAAAAAAACTAACACAAGGATCTCTCAGATCTTGCTGATTTCACCCATTTTATTCTTTCTTTATCTACAGTCATGTTCATTAGACTTGGTGTTGAGATTGAAGATTCCAGGCAGTAACTGACTAGGGAAAGACAAAGGCAAGAGGAATACGAGCTAGTAGATTTTAGGAGAATATTTATTGATGTGATAATATACCAACTTTTTAAAACCCTTTCTGGCAGAAAATTTTATTAACTGGAACAGTATTCCCCCAGACCACTCCAAATTGTGAAGATTTTTACTGTGAAAGTTTATCATGAGAAATGATAGGCATATAGCTGTGGTCCCTACAAGCTAGCACAAGTTCACTAAAAATGAAGCCGATTAAACTAAGCTCATTTCCTTCTTTGAATGGAGGGCCAGGCTAAGGCAAGTAGAGCTCGACTTCACTGAGCCATCTGGTAAGGTCCTTCATGAAGGCGATGTGGGAAAATATGGTTTAGGTATTGGTGCATTTATGTGGCTAAGTGATGGTTCAAAGGGCCATCTCTGAATGACCAATTATCAACTTGAAGTGAGATTTCTCAGTGTGTCCGTCACTGGATGATGAGACAGACTTAAAGTTCCCTGCTTCCCTAGAGCTCGGAGGAGCGGTTAACGAGTAAGGCCTGAAAAACCAGTACTCTGAAGCTTTAAACAGCTGAAATTAAGATGATTAAATGTATGGGGATTGAATATAAAATCCTATGCTTAGATTTAAAAAATTATTGGCAAAAAATACAAGGCAGGGTGGGGGTGGGAGAGGGATATAAAGGGTGGGGACAGCGAGGCAGACAGAAAAACGCGCCTGGGATGATGGCTTAATAGGGCCAGTGCATTGTTTACATACGTATCAAGTCACATAAGGAATAAGTCCGTTCTGGTCGCCACATTTTAAGTAGGACACTGACAAAACCATGTTCAAATGACAGTCTCCAGAAGATAGAAAGACTTGGAATTCTGTCAGAGAGAATATTTAAAGGAATTTTGCCAAGAGAAAACAAGACTAAGGAGAATAGCATATCTATTTATTCTTAAATTCAAGGTCTGTCATCTAGGAAATAGTAGGATCGGTCTGTGTGGGAATATCCCAATAGCCCGCAGTTGGAAGGACTGGCTCGGGACTGCGTACTGTTTTCTGCGAGCTCTGTATGAGTTCAGCCATGTCCCACCTCACAGCGGTCTTGTGAGGCAGAGACCATTATGTCTTATCCCATCTTCTAGATGTAGAAACTGAAGCACATCCTCTTAAGTGACCTGACCAAGCTCCCACGCCCTTAACAGGGGACAGAATCAGACCCTGAACCCCAGCCATGCTCCTTATCCTCCCCTCTAAATGGACTCCCCTTGCCGTTTCCAGAGGCAGAAGTTGAACTCCTGTGTAGATGATACTGGGAGGCATATTTTGAGACATTTCAAAGTCGTTCTTTCCTAAAGCATTATTCAAAAATACAGTGGTTTATCTTGGGAGAAAGCGAGTTCGAAGTAGCCCTCAGGAGTGCGGTAGGGGGACACCGTGCCTTGGGGAGGCTGGCCTACCGCTGAGGTCCCGTTTGAAACCAGTGTTCCGTGATTTTCTGTTCTATTGCCTGATTAGACACTCAGCCCGTGTGTGTATCTTGCAATGGATGGAGACACCTCTGGCTCCCCCACTGACTCGTTTACTCACGTACCTGTCTAGCTGGATGTCCTTCAGGGCTCCTATCTGCCTTCTCAGCTGCCATTTTGTGCAAGGGTGACAACATCTCTCTTATTCTGTCTGACTTTTCTATAACATGTGAAATACACGGGAAGGGGATGTAGACGCCTGTCACCCAGGCCCTCGTCTCCACTCAGCCCAGGGTAGGTGACCCTGGGGCGGTCAGCCAGCACTGGGGGTGGGGGTGGGGGGTGCGAGGCCTCATACAGGCTTCCTGGAAGGTTGGAGTCACTCGGTTATTTTGTGGGAAAGAGAAGCAGTTTTACTACTGAGGTAACAATCATATTAAAACAAACAGAGACTCTTCCTGTTTTGAAAAATGCACAGTTCTCATGAATTTTTAAGATGAAATAGGACATTTCAAAGAAACCTCCGGCTTGCAGAGGCTGCTTCAGGCTATGCCCTCAGATCCCCCAGAGGGGTGCTATTCGTTTTCACTGCTACTAGGGGTACTTTGGTGGAAAAGTTTAGCAGCCCTTACCTGGCCTAATCCTCCCATTTGATAATGAGGGAATTGCCATCCAGAGGAAATGAATAACTTGTGCTTTTGGGGTCTCAGTTTCCTTATTCAGTTTTCATTTTTGGGCCCCCTCCCATGTAGAAAGCATCATGCCAGGAACTGAAATGAAGTGAAAAAAGCAAAGTGGTATTTTAAAATATTTTAGCCAGAATGCAGGCATAGAGTGGGCAGATGTGGAGAGAAAAACATCAAACACATGGGCTAAACACTCACGCAAATATCCTGTAAAGCCCAAGCTTTCATCAAGATTTCCTGTTTCTTTCCTGTATAACCCATTGGAACAAAAAGACAATTCTAATTGTCTGCACAAACCTCATTCAAGCTGGAAACAAACAACAAACCAGGCATGCTAGGATTTCCTGAACTATGGAGATTTTTTTGGCAATCCCATCATATCATTCTTTAGTCTTCTATTTTATATCTTCTCTTTTCACTACAAAGCCTTTAAAGGGAAATGTAGTTCAGCAGATAAACAAATGGTCAAATTCTCGGGAAAGAATAAATACTTATTGTTAATGATCATAAAAAACACTAAAGGGGCCAACTGCTTACATGTTACTCTTATTTGAAACTTCAAAGTATTTTGGTAGCAAAGACAGTGTAAAGATGAGACAAATTATACAAGATAGGTAGTTAGGAAGTTTTAGAATCAGTTGAGATATTTAATTAGCAGATAGTATGCAATTCCCAATTTTTCCCCTGTAAATATTTTAATTATCTCGATTTTTTAGGTAATAGAGTCTAAAAGCATGGGCTTCTGTTATGTTAGACTATTAGCCTCATGGGAAAAGGATACGGTACAAAGCAAGACATTGAGAGAAGAGAAGGAAGACACAACTAGCGGAGGTGCCCCGGGAGGTAGAGGTGGAGGTGTGCGGGGACCCCACTTCCTGAAACTTGTTTTTGGTATCGAAGTCCCCAAAGAGGTTAATGACCATGAAGTTGTGGGTCTCCCTAAGAACTCTTCAGAATGGATTTTTGTAGGATTTATAATTGCTTTCTGAACACGTGTGTACTTCATTGTACATCAAATATGTTCTGTCATTCTCTTTGTCTTCTTCTTCTTGCTCACTTTATCATACTCTTTTTAAAAGTCTTTTGGCTTGGCTTTCCTTTTCCAGTTCGTAATACATAATTTTTTGAGGCCTAACTACGTATCGGCCACTCTGTTCTCTCAGCAGTGGTCGAGATGAACGCAGTCCAGATGCAGTGATGCTGCTGCAAGGCACAGACTGGTCCTACAGGCGATAGGCTGAGCGCCACATTCCTGGACGTTTGGCTCCAGAGTCAGAGACCCAGGCTAGGAAAGCTGTAGAGCCCAGGCCCTGGGTCCAGGTCAGGCGTCAGGAGCCTGGGTCCACAGAACAGGTGTTGATGCTTAGCGAGAGATATACTTAAAGCAGTCCTCCTCTTCCTATTTGTTTGTTTGTAACTTTCCTCATCTAGGTTAAAACAAATGGCTCTTTTATATGGAGTGAGAATTAAGAGGGCAAAGATGAACACAGTTCTTTTCAATAACTGTGATATGAAGTATATATGTCATGTTTTAGGGATACTTCATTTTAAAAATGTTTCCTGTGGGCCGCCTGGGTGGCTCAGTCGGTTAAGCGCCTGTCTCTGGATTTCAGCTCAGATCATGATCTCAGGGCTGTGAGATCATGTTGGGCTCTGTGCTGAGTTTGGAGCCTGCTTAAGATTCTCTCTCTCTCTCTCTTCCTCCCCTTTGGGCCTTCCCCCCACTTCCCCCAGCCTGCTCATGTGTTCTCTCTCTCTCTCTCTCCCCCAAAAAGAAAAAAAAAAAAGAAAGAAAAGTAAAAACTACAAAATAAAAATAAAACAAAAAGGTTTCCTAGATAGTGATATGGCTGATTGATGAATCCCATTCTCTAGATACCTTAGAAGTCTGCAATAGAAGCAGTGTCTTTCCAATATTCACTAGTTAACACATGTTTATTGAGCACCTATTTTGTGCTAACCATTGTTCCAGTGCTTAGGATGTGGCAGTGAACAAAATAGGGTCTCTGCTATTGTCTCTGGTAGAGGAGACAATGGTAATACCTCTCTCTCCCCCTCAAAAGTAAGGTAAGGCAATGATAATTGCTATGAAATAAAGCACGATAAGATGTTTAGAGTGAAGGACTATTTTATATAGGGTTGTTGTTTCACGTAAGGTGTTATTTTAGATGCGGCCTGTGAAAGGCTCTGAAGAAGTAATACTCAAATTAAAACCTGCATGAAGGGAAAGAGGAAACCATATAAAACTTGGAGTAAGGGAAGACTATTTTGTGCAGAGGGAATGGGTTGGTATGTGACTGGAACGGAGTGAGCTAGGGAGAGAGTGTTAGGAGCCAAGGTTAAGCTGTGGGCAGCTTATATCAAGTTCTGTGGACTGTGGTGGAAAGTTTAGCTTTTATTCTGAGTGTAACGGAAAGCCCCTGGAGCATTTGAGCAAAATCTGGTCTGAGTTTTAAGGAGATTTGTCTAGCTGCTATGTGGAGCATTGATTGTCAGGGATGCGGGGCTGGGGGGCTAGTTAGGAGAGAGAGCAGGGGTCTGGTGAGAGATTACCATGGCTTGGACCTGGGGGGCTATGTGGTGGGGGTGATGGCAAGTGTTCAGATTGGGATGTATTTGGCAGGAAGGACTTGTTAATGGATGTGAATGGATTGTGAGGGGGAAGAGGGAACTCAAGCGGGACTCATCAGCTTTCTGGCTGAACAACCAGGTGAATGGTGGTGACAGACATGGACCCACGAGTAGAGAGAGAAGAGAAGGGAAGTCCCAGGACTCAGCCCAGGGGCACTATGGCGCTTAGAGATGGGGAAGAGGTGGAGGAAAAACAAAAGACTGAGGAGCAGGGAAACTGAGGTCTGGTTTCCCATAAGCCATGTTCAGTAAGTGTTTCCCGAAGGAGGAAGCGAGCAGCTGGTTGTTTCAGGGGCTTCCAAGAGGGGAAGTTAGATGGGGACTGAGAACTGACCATCGGATTTGGCAAGAAGGCCTCTCGCCACCTCGTCAAGGCAGGTTTCAGTGGAATGTGGGAACAAGAGCCTGGGTGGACTGAGGATGGGTTGTGAGCATCCGTTTTGAGGAATTTTGAAAGCAAGAGGAGCAGAGAAATGAGGTGGCAGCTTGAGGGATATGTAGGGTCAACGCAAAGGTCTTAGAAAATGAGGTAAGTACAAACATTTGTTTGTTGACGAGCATGATCCATTGGAGAAGAAAATGGCGATGATGTAGGCAGTGGTGGGATGATTGTGGGAGCAAGTGCTTGATTTGGCAAGAGGAGATGGCGTCACTGCAGATGGCAGGGCTGAGGTGGCAACGAGGATGGCCACCCACTCGAGTCACAGGAAAGGCAGAGACTAGGCAGGTAGACACGTCAGTTGATGATACGGAAGATGAAGTAGTTCCCCTCTGACGACTTCTGTCCGACTGTCCCTGAAAGCTACCTGTTCCATTCAAAACGATAAATGATCATGGAGCCTTGGAGCAGGTGATGTGCACAAAGTAAAAAGAAAGTAAAGGGATAGTCCATATTTTGGAGGAGTTTATAGCTTGGTCGACCTGTTTGTCTTTCTAAATTCCATACTAGCCCGGAAACTGGTGATGTTTATATTTCCCATCGTTCAGCTCCGATGTGCCAGGTCAAGAAAACTGAATGTGTTTTAGAGGAACAGATAGAAGGTAAAATAAACTAAAACTAAAATGTACAGTGAAGACGTGTTTTCCCCCAAAATGTTGAACTCTTGTCTAAGAGGATGAATTCTTAGTTAATGAATTTTCTCAAGTTGAGTGGCTTGAATTAACCGTCATTAAACCACGAAGAAAAAGCTTGAAGGATTTAACTACCCGAACAAATCCTTCCTCGTTTTCATTGAGATCTGGCAGATAAACACACAGAAAATAGTAGCTAATTTTTCAAACACTAATAAAGCTTGGGGTCATTATTGCCACTCACACCCCGTGGGTGCCGGGTGACTATTCTAAAGCATTGAAGGAAACTGCAGAGAAGTGTACTAGCTTCCCAGCCCCACGGCCTTTCCCAGTGCTCCTCCGGGACCACTGGTGCGCCTCCCGACTTCACCCCTTGTGCCTCCTGAGCTTCTGGAGCCTCAGCAGCCACGTGTCCGCCGCTGTTGATGGCTCGCTGGAGAGGAGAAGGAGAACCGGCTCTATATGCTGGCAAGTCCTTGGTCCATCTCGAATAGCAGTTAGCACCGCAATATTGTGTTCTAAAAAAGAGAACTTGCATAACTAAACTGAACTGTTGATAAACAGATTCCATAGATGGGTTTTTTGTTGTAGTGGATATCATCTAGGCCTGGAGACACATGGCCACCCACAAATGACAAATTCTTCTGCTCTTGACCCTGATGACTTTTTACTATTTGCGGGGACGGGGGGTGTGCCTCGTCAGACAGTATTGTGCATTTTCTGTGCTGACTTGTGCTTAATTTTTATTCTGACTCCAGAAGCTCAGAGCAGATTTGTACATGTCCTTAGGTTTATCTTTTTTTTTTTTAAAGTTTTTATTTGGATTCCAGTTAGTTGACATACAGCGTAATGTTAGTTTCAAGTGTACAATGTAGTGATCCAGCCATTCTGTTCGTTACTCAGTGCTCATCGTGGTACGTATACTCTTACTCCCTGAAAATGCCTTGTTTTTTTTTAAATGGCTCATTATTTTTTAAATTTATTTTTAGAATAACAAAAAATATTTTACTAAAACAAAAGATTTACAGAAGTTTCCAGACAAGCCATACAAAATGGTCACAAGCTTTTTCTTGAAGGAAGGATTCCACACTTGACAGCGAAGTCATAATGTTATTAGTGAGGGCTGTGATGTTTGTTTAATGTTTCCATTTTGGTTCAAACAATCAAGCTTGTCCATCGACAGCATCAAAATAAAGTTAGACTTGGCTAGAGAGCATATTCTAAAGAACTGGTTAGCTGCTTTTAACCAATGCAATTAGGTCACCATAAAAAGGGGGAAAGGAGCCCATAAAATTAAAATAAAACTACCTCTCCCCCTCAAGAAGAAGTAATAAAGAAAAACACCCACACCCCTGCGGATAACCCTGACAACTACCTTCATTCACAGTGCTTTATACTTAAACCAAGATGGGGGAAGTGAGTAAAAGCAGAGAAGGGCCACTGCTTTTAAACGTTTCACAACAATCCAGATGGTACTTCTAGCCTCTGCTCATGCTTTACAACAGTGAAATCAGGACAAGACATAGATTTGCTAATGTGCATTTAATCACCAAAAGACCGAAGATGTCTGGGCTTTTATTCTGTAATGTTTCTAAGACCGTGTCCATTAAATGCAAATAAAAAAGGAAGAAGTCTTGGCAGAACAGGACAAGTGATGCACACTTGATGATCAGATCGATTTTTAAATATTATTTATGGCATATAGCCTAGTGCATGCTCTAGCTGTTTCTGTGGCTTGGGCTTCGTTGGTCTTCCACTGCTCCGCTCCATCATTTGCTAATGGATCATCTGGATTGGGAGCACTTAACAAAGCCTGGATCGATAGCAGAACTGTGCGGATCTGCAGTGCTGGGGAGCACTTACCTTTTAAAATATCTAAACATATTCTTCCCAACTTGTCTACATTAAGATGATAAATTTTGGTCATGAAATATACTTTATGGGCTGCCATTGGGTCTTCTGGTAGGAATAGTTCAAGCTTAAAAGTCCCTCCCTCAAAGGGGGAATCCTGGGCGCGAGCAATGACCACACGAAAATAACAGGTGTTGCTCTCATCTGGTTCTGCCTTAATGCCAGGAACTGGTTCTGCCAGCAAACACTGGGTTTCCTGGATAATCCTGTGGGGCAGCCCGGCCATCTTGTCAGATCCCAAGTTTGGCCTCTGGTCAATGGCTCACTCTTTAAAGGAAAGTACCCCTTGAACTATTATCCCGTTATATGTAATTGCTCACGATATTCAAACTGACCTCCATCTCTCTTTTTTAAAAAGATAGCACATTTACAATAGTTGATGCTTTTACTAGGCAGCGATCTTCCCTACTACTCCACTCAAATTGAACCAGGGAGGACATGCCAGAACTGCCATCACATAGTATTGAGGAAGACATCAAAAATCTCAGGAAAATGAGAATATTAGAATGATTTTGTTACTTTAGACCAGATAACCTACCCCGTGGGAGGGCCTAGAAGATACTGCCTTCACTGAGGTGTTGAGGAATGCACCGATGGTGGGAGCCTGATACTGTTGAGCAGCTAAGTGCTGGCTTCCTCCATATGCTGGCACCAAGAGTAGGAGATGCTGCTGTGGAACTGGGCTGCCCACTTCCAGTAGGATGGTAGGGTTCCAAGATGGCAGACACCAGGTGAGGCGCTCAAAAGTCAGAAAGTAGAAGTGACTACTCTAATGGGCCCCAAGGCTAGAGAGGCAATCAAGGTGTCTTGCCTAGCAGGGATCTTTGGTGATAGTGAATAGAGCATGTTGTTGAGGGATAAGAGAGGCAGACCAATGAGAGTACTACTTGTACAACATTAAGAAAAAGTCAAGAGCAGGCAAGTGAATTTTAGCCAATTCTCCACTTGTGTGGAAAATCATGGTCCTTCATTAAGTTTCCAGATCTAAGTTCACAGTTCACAGACCCAGAGCCCATGTGTTTGAAGGGAGACTATGTCCCTTGATAAAGGCTCTTAAAATGCCAAGTAAATGCCATCCAACGTGGTACTGCACACAATGGAGAAAGCAGATATTCCACCAAAGTCTTATCTTCTGGAGGTGACTACTGTGAATCTGATACGAGTATAATTCCTGAAATTTCTGAGACATAGATAAATAGAAGAGAACATAGATATATAGACAAAAATGTTTTTTAAGAAATGAGACTATGATGTGTTTTCTACTTTTATTAAAATAATTTTATGTGAAATTAGATGAAGTAAAGAAACAAGGAAAACAAGGAATTTCCGAAGTTTAGAAAAACGTTCCTTTGCCTGATGAGCGGTGGTTTCTTAGAAGAGTAAGAAATAAAGATTAAAAATACCCTGAGGTTTGGGGCACCTAGGTGGCTAAGTTGGTTAAGTGACCGACTTGATTTCAGCTCAGGTTGTGATCTGAAGGTGGTGAGATCAAGCCTTACGTTGGGCTCACGCTGAGAGTGGAGCCTGCTTGGGATTCTCACTCTCCCTTCTCCAATCCTCCCCACATCCACTCATGTCTGTGTGCACTCTCTCTTAAAAAAAAAATGCATTGAGGTTAGAGTCATATTTAATTTTATGGCTCAATTTTGAGAGCATTAGTTTATTCACTATAATAAAAAAAATAAAATTAACATGCTTAAACCTTCTTCCACCCACTCCTTCCACTCTATTTTGTCAATTATATAAATGTTATTTATACGTTGTAGAGGGTTGTATCATTTGTATTCTCTTCTGTAGCCATGATTATCATAATTACATAGAGTTAGTTTTTTATTTAAATCATTTATATGCTCATCACCAGGACTTTTAGCACAACTTTCCCCATAGTGGATTCCTTTATTTTGATTCATCTGTTGAATGCTGAGATTTCATGATTAAATCGTTTTTTCCAAGAAGGACATATCATCGTTGTATTCATTGCATTTTTGCATGCTTGAGAATCACTGTATGTTTCCTTATTTTGGGCTGGGCATAACACACTCTCTTCCCTAAAGCTTTGTACATGGTGTTCCACTGTATTTTGGAACAAAGCATTGCCCATAACACAGCTTCTCTAGTCTTCTCTTGGTTGCCTGAATTTCATCCTCAAGTTTTTATTGTGTTTTTTTTTTTCAAGATGGTTTGGGTTCAGTAGTTTTGAGTTTTGTTATAGTATTTGTGAGCTGTTATTTTCCTCAAGAACAGCTTTTGTTGGTATACAGTGTGCTATTTTGATATACACACTTAGCTCTTCATTCGTACAGGGAAAATTTCTGATACATCTGTGTGTATGTGGGTTTTCTTTTGCTGTTTTCTCTCTACATTATCTTCTCTATCTCTTTCATTGTCTCAGGTCCCTTGTCCATGCCAGTGATTTGATTTTTAGCCATGTTTATTCAGTTGATTGCTGTTTCTAATTTAGAATTAATTTTGCGATCGGGTTATTTTGGTTCTTGGTTAATTCTGTTGTTTTATCTTCTCA
Source organism: Potos flavus (assembly GCA_028534135.1). Lineage (NCBI taxonomy): Eukaryota > Metazoa > Chordata > Mammalia > Carnivora > Procyonidae > Potos > Potos flavus. The sequence goes on along the minus strand of CM052891.1, from coordinate 10,572,600 downwards.
TCTATGGGTGGTTCTTCCATCACCCTCATGGTCTTACTACGTCTCCCAGCAACTCTACTTGTTCCTGATTTTGAACGTATATTTTCTTCTCTCAAGAATGGTGGGCCTTCCTTCCTTTCTTCCTGCTTCCTGCCCCCCACCTCTTTTTTTTAAAAATAAGTTTGTTTTTTACTTGATGTAATATTTTCATAGCTGTCCAGACACTTTTTCCTTTCATCTCACTTGGGCATCAAGTGAGCAGCACTGTCCAAATCGACTGTTCATTTTGGTATAATATGCATGAATTCTCTCTGACTCCTTTTCTGCCCTTATTTTCAGCCTGTCTGTCTTCCTCTGAGTTTTAGTTTGAGGGCATAGGTATTCCATCACATTTACTTCCTACGGCTTGAGATTAGGATAAGGACAAGGAGAAGAACTTAGTTGGGGCTGTGAGCAGCTCTTGTTAGAGAAACCTATATCTGCTAGGTCTTTTAACATTTTACTCATGTTCTCCCCTAGGATTTGCTCTCTGTATTGGAGGGGTTTTTTTCTTTTTGAATGGGAGCTTTGAAGCCTATGCTTCATCAGAACTAGCCATAATTTTTCACTTTCTCAGTTTTATTCATCTCTTCCCAGCAGCCATTTCTCCTCCATGCAATTACCCTCGTCACCCTCCCCTTAGAAGATCTTCCTCAGCATTACTTCGGCTCAGCACTTCTGCCTCTGGGGGGAGGGACAGAGTAGTATGTGTCACCAGGTCAGAAGCTCGCTTTTTCTCTTGACTACCACCATTTGACATGGATGGCCAACATGATAGCCCTCTTTCCTTGTTGGGTTGCTGCCAGTGAATGTTCTGTTGTTTTTAACATTTGTTTTGTTCTTCTGACAATTTTTCACCTGTCTTCACTCAGAAGTTCCAGTGTCAGGTGTGTTCTCCACGAGGCATAGGTTGCCTTGGAAGCCAGTCGTTCGCTTATTGCTAAAAGCATTCCAGCAGCAGCTGAGTGACTGGCTGTCAGGGTGTTATGGGGAAACCATGAATTAAGATTGACACTGTATTGCCTGGGTAGCCTTTACATCTCTCCAAACTCTTCGATTTTCGTACTTCTGTTCACTTGGAATTAGAGCAGCTACCATTCAGGTGTAAGACACATCTATCCCCAGGGCTCCTAACTGGAGACTCCTTTCCCAACCAGAGCACAGGGAGGGCCTCTTTTTCTGCTTCCTATAGCTTTAATCCATTCTCCTATCAAGGCTTGTAGAAAATAGATTTTGTAATTTCATTATACTTAAGGTTATTTTAGTTAGTATTTTTGTACCAGAAGTCCTTCTTAAAAATGTGTTGGATACATTCTATCACTTGCATAATTTATGTTTCTGGTTTTAGAATTTCTGGCTTTGAGGTGTGTTATTGGGATGTGTTGGTTTTCTATGGGTTGTACACTGAGAAGTAATGACTTGTTCCATCCCCTTTGTCTTTTTCTTTATGAGATTATTAAAAGGTGTTCGGGCCACATTTGCTAGCACTGATTTCACTCTAAAACACTTACCAGGACGTAAAAATACATATTCCAGACCCCCAGAGACTTGGCTGTCTAGTGGTTCAATCTTGGTCTTTCTCAGAGCCTGTAGTGTACTTCTGCTCTTGGACACTTATATCAAGTCTCAGTTAGAGTGAGGACATCATCATCAGGTTGCAAAATGATTTAGTCTGTGATGGAGGACTGCACTTGCAGGGATTTCAGAACTCCAGAATTTCACTCTTGAACTTCATGTGTAGTGTGGGGGTAGCATAGTGGATGGAGTAGCGTCTCCTGTTTTGACCTACAAAAATGACAGTTTTAACCTAATAGTTTCTAGGCAATAAAGCCATTTTCTCACCCAAACCCAACCATCAAGCCATCAGGCTCAGCATCTCAGGGGACTACCAGATGGTACCAGATGCTTGCACTTGAGGGCTATTCACTTCACTCCCCTGGAAAACATCTGCTTTAATACATGCTGAGGGGATATACATAGCCAGTATAGTTACCTGGCACACAGCCCATTGCTTTTGGATTAGGGAGCTTAGAGCTTTCCCTCCTATATTACAGGAAGCTCTTTAGCTGGCCTCACTTAAGCAGGTTCCTTGGTGATGGTGCATCCTATTCTCCCCTATTGGAGATATCGCCTTAACATAGAGACCTCATTGACCACTGAACATTCATCCTTGAGGATGCTGTATACTTTTACATCCTCCACATTTTCCATGATTTACAACCTCCTGATCACCACTAATTCCATTAGACGTTGTTGGCCAACCAAAAGTATCTAGTAGTCCAAGATAAAGAAGATTCCCTACTTCATGGTTACCACTGAGATATGCCTCTAAGTAAAGGACTGAACTGAGGGGCGCCTGGGTGGCTCAGTCGGTTAAGTGTCTGCCTTCGGCTCAGGTCATGATCTCAGAGTCCTGGGATTGAGTCCTGCATGGGCTCCCTGCTCACCGGGGAGTCTGCTTCTCCCTCTCCTACTCCCCCTGCTCATGCTCTCTCCCAAATAAATAAATAAAATCTTTAAAATAACTAACTAACTAACTAACTGAGCTGGAAAAGCCAAAAAACTCTTTTAATGTTTACTTACATGGAAGGGGCTAGCGACTAGTACAATCTTGAATTTAAACACAGATACACTTTGGTGATGGCCTTTGTGGTTATGAATCTCATCATTAAGATGTTTCTAGAACATTAGGGTTTTTTTTCTGGACTCTACCATGTATTATAATACATGTCTGCCAGATGATGCTAAGAGTGAGGAATCTTAGGCAAAGACCAGAAAGAGCTCATAACATCTAGAAGTTGGCCAAGTAGTATGGATTCGAGCAGACAAACCTGAGCCATTTCACTTTAAAAGGCTCCAGCAACCCTGAGATTTATTCATTCATTAACTAGCATCACTGAGCAATGGGCCCTGACAAAATGACAAACTACTAATAATTTATGAACATCTCTTTAGGCTCAAAATTCCTCATCTCTATTTCATTTGTTCCTAATTTTTAAAAATGAATAAACTGAAATCTGAGCATGGGCAGGGTCATTGATAAGTCTACCAGAGCTCCTCAAATAACTCAGAAAGTTACTATGGAAGTACATTATTTAGAGCCCAGAATGAGGCAGCACCAGTACAAACGATCTCGTAGCAACTTCTCGTCATGTATTTTTTCTTGGGGGAAGAATTCTGTAATCCTTCTGCCTTGATTATGGATCAACTGGTTATTTTTCCCTAGAGTATGTAAAATATTTTGTTTTCTATCAATTTTAAATCACACCCAATCTCTCAATTTTTCTGAGGCTTTTAAGAATCAGATCTCAGTAGTATTCCCTACCTCCATCTACTTCTTTCCAGTGTGTTACATACTTAAATGATTTTAACTAAAACTTATAAATTTATTATAATAATGCTTGGTAGTGTAACACTGAGTAGAAATAATAATGTGTCCAAGAACTAAAAATATTCTAACTCAATAATTCATAAACTCAGATGCCTGAAATAATGCAGTGATATCAATACAATTTTAAATTCTCTCTTTTGTTGGGATTAACATTGTAATTGTATGAATCAGAGTAAAGTATGCACATTAATTTTAAATAAAGAAAACTTTACTACTTGGTATGTAAGGAGAAGATGTGTATATTATTTTTTCTATATATTGCCAGCAGTAGAATAATAGGGAAGAAAGATCCCTACATTTGAAATAGACACAAATTCACTAGACTGTGTCTTTGTTCTCAAATGCAAAATGAATGTTTCTCTATTACTTCATACATTATTTTGTTCTGGTAAGTGTATGTAATGAAAAATAGGTATCCTTTCTTTTCTGCTCGAAAGTATAATACATTCATAAGTGGTCAGACATTTCCTGTTCATTTTCCACTCTAAGAAAAATCACAATAAGGAAAAATGTCGAAACCCGTGTTTATAAGCATATTCAATTTGTGTTTTTGCAATTAGAGGGTGAGAATATCAACTCTCAAAAGGAAATAATTTCTGAAATTTAGTGTAGCATGCTCATGTGGAGAAATGAATGCTATCGCTTTAAGATAAGGTAGTCTGGTGATTCATTGCAGGAAACAAGAAACAAGATCGATTTGGAGCAGGCTCCTACTGTTAGCTTTTTTGAAGATGGATTCTCACGCCGAAAATAACACAACATATTCTAGATAACGGCAGTTTTTTCCCCTGAAATCCACCAAAACTGAAGAAAAATCCAAGTGACTGTTCTTAGCAGCTGTGTGGCCTGGAGTTCACTGGGGAAGCTGGCTTCCTGCAGTCCCCTATTCATCACCTGCTTCAAAGACAGCCTGGCTGGCTATAGTTTGCAGGCCAGGTAGGGTGCCATTGTGCACAGTCTGGGAGGATTAGTATCAAAGCTGCGGCAACCAGGCCCTTGGTCTCGGGCTGCCATTCAGTCTAGCAGGGAGAGGCTAAGACTGGCCAAGGTCACAGTCTCCAGTGTGGAGTGGACTGGGAAAGGATCCTGAGAATAGAATGCTCTTTATGAAATCATGGCGCAAGCTTGCAGCACAGCAGGTGCCCTTCTGGAACACAGAACATCTGTTTATGTTGGTCTACCGTAGCTGACAACGAGATAATAGAGCTTTGAAATTTATCATTTTATTTCTTAAAAAGACAACTGTATATACAATAATCCAGATGCGTATTTAGCTTCGAGCTTTTATTTGAAAATCATAAAGAAAACCGAGTGGTTTAATTGCTGCTTTTACGTGTATATATTGAAGCAAACAGCAAAGCGTACTGCCTATTAACCATTTATAACCATTGCCGATCAGTGATACCCGAATTCTTGGGTAGGAAATACCTAGCATTCAACATAATTTTTTTCAATGTTCAGGCATTTTTGCCAACAGATTACAGAACGATTTCCTAAATATGCCCAACTGTCTTGAATATTAGGTTTGGATAAAATCCCACCTCCCCCCAACCCCACCCCCCCACAGATGAGAGTATTTCAAGGGTGAGGTAATAATGACGCAAAAATAAAATTTTCAACTTGGACAAATTAGAGAAAAATTAAGCTGTCCATGAGTTGTCATGACGACAAGGATGTTCTGTTGATGAACTGTCCTCCTCATTGTCCAATCAGATAGTAGAGCTGAAGCTGGAGCATGAACAGGAGAAGACGCACCTATCACAGCAGCATAGCGCAGAGAAGGATAGCCTAGTCCGAGACCATGAACGGGAAATTGAAAACCTGGAAAAACAGCTTCGCGCTGCCAATATGGAGCACGAAAATCAAATTCAAGAGTTCAAGAAACGAGATTCACAGGTAATTATCAATAATATTTGATAAAACGGGTATCTGTTTTTAAAAAGTCATCAGCGTTTAGTGTTTTCTTATTATTCTTGTTGGTGCACGCTGTTTGATCATTTGCAAAACTGACATATAAATGTGATTTTTTTTTTGTTTTCTTTTCCCCACCCCCCCGTTTTGAGGATGAATAAGGCTTTAACTACAGAAACCACAGGTAGCCAGATTAAAAATCCCATGGCGCGCTATAACTTGGCCCCTTTTTTATAATCTTGTCTCAGTTCCTTTCATGATGGATTTTTTTAAGGTATCTGCCCCTTACCCCTCCCCTCAGCCTCAGCAAATCCCTATGAAATATATCAGCCTCACTCCTTGCTTTTTGTTTTAATCTCTGTAGGTAATCAAGCAGCTGTTTTAATATTTGCTTTTCCTTCCTGGTGTTGCTTTTTTTTTTTTTTTTTTCATTAGAGTCTATATTTGATTAGATCACTCAGATGGTAATTGATAAAAATGACTCCAGAGAAGGGCTATTTCCCATCAGGTCTGTGGCTTATTCCTACATGTGCATGCACATGCCTCCTAGCCTCCATCTCTGTAGTCCCTGTTGGAAGCCATTTGGCAGAATAACCCCCAGCTGTGGTAGCATTTGACTCTTCAAACTTATGGATGAAATGTGCACTGTCAGCATGGAAAATTATCTTTATAAACTTCAGATGAAAAAACAATCTTACTGGGTGTGTGCATCTTTGTGCTACAGATACGTTCTTTAGGGTATATATAATCAAAGGCCTTTAGTGTATCCTCTTGAGATTGCTGTGAGATTTTATTAAAGAAAAATTGAGGAGCAATTGATAACAAAAAAAGATAATTTTCTTTTCTCATAAAACCATATCATATACAAGGTCTAAATCCCTCTTTTCCCACTGAAATCTTAACCAAATTATTCATACCACACATAAGCTTCTTCCTAGTTCTCCTGTCTCCCCAAATAATATAATTTTCAAACAATGAAATAAGCCTTCTATTTGTGATGCCATATGTTTAAACGATTTTATAATCATCTAAACAATAAAAATGCTACTGATGAAGTAAGATGTTTATTTCTTGGGTGGAGGGCGGGAGGCGGTAAGGCAAAGAATAGGTGTTATTGGTTATTTTTCATTTGACCTTGAGTTGTCTTTTACCTTTGGAGAATGACTGGGGCACTGTAAGTATACTCGGCACAGCTTTTTTTTTTTTTTTAGTCAGTAATATACATTTATAGGAAAACTGTTTTCAATGTGTTTTTTGGGGGGTTTGCTAACTGAAAAGGTAGTCACTGTAGTGGCCATGGTACCAGCAGAGTCAGGTGGTTCCTGCTAAATCAGTGTGTATTGTATTTATTGTATTTTTGCCACCAACCTCATTAGAGCCTTTATAAAATACATGCTGATCTTCTGATTAGCCATATAATTTAGTAAGAATATTTTCAAACTTATATTCTTCAAAGACGATGCTTAGCCTTACCATTGTCTTCTATGGTAGAGTATTTGAGTTCTGAGTCTGTGTAGGGTCTGTTTGCATAGTAAAATCGACTACTTGATACAATAAAAGACATTAATTTATAACTTCCTACTATTTTGGTGTGTTGTGGAAAGCTGACAGTAGCGGAGGCCAAATTTAGAGGAAATCTTTGTGATTTTACATGCGTCGTATCTGCCATACATAGGGTGCGGTTCATCCAATAACAAAAGGGAAATTTTAGAATTATTACATATAATTAAGCCACAGGGAGAGTACAATAAGGTTCTTAATTGAATTTCTTCTGATTGAAATAATCAGTATGAGGACCATATGATCTCTTCAAATGCTGTAGCGTAGGATTGTGTTTCTCCTATTTTGTGTCTTTCTTGGAACAATTGGAATTGCTGTCATGAGAATGCTGGTAAAGCAATGGAAACTGAGGCTAAAAGCATTTTTGATCTGAATGAAAATGATTTTCTATGTAAGCTAAACTTGGTTGTTTTTAGAGAATGTATTTTTAAAAAAATTTGCCAGTAAGTTATATTTTTAAAAACCTTACCATGTATACCAAATGCTAATAATTTGTATTTATTTTGGTTATTCATTGAGGATATTAATTCAACGTTTCCTTCAGGTAATATCTCAATTTTCCAAATATATCTTTTCATGATTATGATTTAAATAATGTAATGTGTAATACCTTTGAAGTCCTGAATTCCATTCATGAATTTCAAGAAAACCAAGTGGACATATGTTTTTTTAAAATAGAAGATTTTTTTTTTCAAATCGTTGTTTTGTGGCTTGATACATGTGTGATGTATCTTAAATATTGGATTGTATAATTTTTCATTTTGGATCCAGAGAGATTTGATTTTCAGTTCACGTTTTGCTACTCCCATTTAGCAATGGAGGCCATTTTGTAAAAAAGACTGTATGAAATACTTGACCAAAAGAGGACCAGTGCAGTATCTATTTTGGATACTGTGGCTTTGCTTGCCACTCTTTCTTCCATCAGATTGTTGAATGCAGACAATATACTAAAAATCTACTTTTGGCTTCTTCCAAATATATAAGGTATTGTATACTGATAAGAAAACCATTATTATAAAGTATAGTTCCCTACCATAAGGTGAATCATATATCAAACAGAACTCCCTTTTGGTGCATATGCTGTGTAATTATTACAGATTAGTTGTTACCCAGGTAATTTCTGTTTTATGGAAAAATCCTAAGATGCAGTAATGCAACTAAAGACAATTATTTCTCCCTTTTTATTTGGTGCATTTAGCTAATTATTCTATGTATATATTATATCTTTGTCATAACTTGATTTTCAGTCAAGTAAGATATTTTATGTTGTGATGCTTACATTTGCTAAAATGCACATTAAATTTTACCACCCTCATACAAGATGGTCAGCCTGGTGTCTACCTAGGGTCATAATGTTTAGGAAAAATCATCCAAATCAGTAGATAATAAGACATATTAGGAAGTTACAACCTCATTGTCAGATATTTCTCATTTTCCAGATCCCTCTTGTTGAAATTAATTTGGAGGATAATTTGATTGACTTACTCATGTTTTTTAATACAAAGAAAATTCATAGTTTTGTTATGACCATCTTAGGAGCACTTCTAACAAGGTGGTTCTGCGTGTCATTTGGTTTTTGAAATGCAATATAGTGAAAAATTTCTACAGCTTATTCCTTTGAATTACAGGAAAAACAGATCTTAGGTTCTTTGACCTCCTAGTTGTCCTTTTAGGACCCTGAACCACTTGGAGATTGCTTGATCGTTCATGTTCGTTGCCAGAGTGAAGGGTGTATATGCATACCTTAGAGAACCTTTGTGATCTGCCCCAGAGGTGGGGTCACCATCGTAGGACAGTTGTCTATGGGACCTGTTGAGGTACAGACACATGGAAGACTCAGGGTAGCCACAGCAGCCTCTGTGATCCACCATCGGTGTAGTAAGGCAAATTACGACAGCAGACGTGGAGAAGGTTATCACAAGATCCAGAACTACATCAAACTTAAAATTTGTATATAGGAATCTTGCCTACCGTTGGCATCTCGATGTCTTTCTTGATTTCCTAAACTGAGAATCATGATGTTCGTATGGATGAGTTTTGCATAATTAATGGACAGATCGTCTTGATTTTGCCATATTGCTCACAGTGAGAAGCTGCCCTGTCGCTGATTCTAAAATGTAGGATTTTCAGAAATCCTCCTCTTTCTCTCTTCTACTTAAAAAATTTTTCCAAAAAAGATATTTGTGGTAAGACAGTTTTAATTTTTAAAATTATATCTCAGTCACATTACTTTATTTATTTATTACTGAATTTGGTAACCCGGGCCCAAAATAAAAATGTCCATTTATAAACTGGGTGTGCAGCTGCATGCAGTGGATTGAATACTGGCTATCAGTCTTCAAAGATTACTTATGGATGAATTTAGCAATATGTATGTTCTGAACATTTCTGTTAAATCTATGCATAGTCTTTGGGCTTTTTTAGGGGAGCATTTTTCCATTGAAAACATTGAGTTCAATTTTGTTATGTGCTAACCACTTTCAAAAAGGATTTGAGGCAGCAGTTTGTAATAAACATACACTTAAACAGGTTAAATATAACTGAAAATAGTCATGAAGCAATAAATGATATTAATCCCACCAGAAAATCTATAGTTTTTAAAAAAATGCTTTAGTTAAGTACAAGTTTTAGCTCTGAGCTCACCTAGAAGCCACAGCGAAGAGGGAAACAGGATGAACTGTGTAATTCTAATTATCTATGAAAGAAATCAGACTACTTCATTTTTTTTCTAGCTCTCAGTTCTGAGAGAAATTGATGACACAGGACCTAGTATAAAGGACACCGACCAATATAACTGACGATGATCTCTGTATGTTAAGACATTGGAAATAAAATCTGGTGGGACCATCTTAGATTCTTTACGTACTTTCACAAAATGTAATTAGTAGGTTTTATTTTAATGTGCCCAGGTTTCGTTTTAGTTAATGGAGAATACCATCATTTTCAATATCAAAAAACACACCTGCTTCAGGAGATCCAATTTTGTACATATTATGAATCAAATGAAAGCATATTTTAAGTCATGAGCCTAGCAAATCCTAGTACTTTCCTTATATGACTGATCCTGAAACCCTTACAAAATGTCTTTAGAAAGTACAAATTAGAAGCATGGCTGAGATTAGAGCTGGTATAAGAGTTAATGCCCTACTGTTAATTTCCTAGAACATTGCTCTCTTTCTTCTGATTCTCTGAATTTATATTATGGAAAACTATAAGAAATAAAAACAAGTGGTTATTTGGTCCAGGAGTGTAGGATATTTGTATCCCTACTAAAACAGTTTGCTTTCTAGCTACATAACCAAACTAGTATTTCATCATCAATATTTATTCACTAATATCATTTACTTGGTTCTGAGGTAGTAAATATTTTTAGTTCTTTGGGTTGAACTGGACTGATCACTTGGAAAAAACAAACTATGTAAATATTTTTCCCCCAAAGTCATGAAGTTGTTGCTGTTAATGTAACCCCGCTTTTTGTTCCCCTTTTGTCCCTGGTGACACACGCAGTCACATCAGAGTGGCTGCCTGGTGTTCCAGCTGTGTACACACCACACTTGGATACTTACCCCCCCACACTGACTTATTTGTATTAGACGGAAGAGGAATAGAATTAAATGTGTTTTAAGTATTAAGTGGGTTTTTGCTGCAATGTACATAATGTTTAATGTCAGACATCAGAGTTGGTGGGAAGATGTTTTTAATAATTTACTTTATTACTCTGCAAAAAGAAAATAAGACTTTTTTGGTGGACTTAATGGTAAAAAGTCTTTTCTTTAGATGAAGTTTTATAGTATCCAAATGCTACATTTAAGACAGGTCAAAAACTTAGTGCGTTCATTTAGAATATAAACAGAGGTTTTCCTAACTAAGCCATTTTTAAAAGCCTGTGGGGGAAATACAGCTTTTCTGATACCAAAAGCATAAGTTATAGAGAATTTTCCAAATAGAGCCAAAGTTCTTCTCATATTTTGACACAGATGCATTGATGTGCAAAGGTCTCATTTACTAGTATCCAATGGTGGTTTGTCTAATAGTATTACATATGCATTTAATAATTTGTTTTATTTATATATTATATATATATTTCTGTGTATAAGAATACTGTTTCTTAGGTGCTTAGTTAGAAGAAAAGATAGGAAGATGACCTTTCAAGTAACATTTACATTTTTTGTAGATCACTAGCTTTCTTTTTCCATTAGAGTTTTAAAATTCTATAGTTATTTTCATCTTATAAGCACAAAAATAGCATATGTGCCTATAATAAAACTATTACGAATAATTCGACTTGGTCCTCGTTGTGGAGAAAAGTATATGAAGTTGAAAAAACAAAAACAGGCTGAGACCAGGAAATCAATTTCTCTAAGAATGATCCATTTGTAGAAGTATTATACAGTGTATCTTTAGTCCTGTGCATATTTTTTAAATGTGGCAGTTACCATGGAAACCACATTCCATGGCATGTGGGTCCACTTCTAGATAAAGAATATTCCTTTTAAAGACGAACCTTCCAAATCATAACATAAAGTATTCTCTTTGAATTAACAACCCTGTGTCAATTGAATGATTGCTTTAAAAATCTGTCTTTTGTTCTCATTATACTTAATAGACTTTTTAGAAAAATTCAAGTTGTTCTTCAAGAGATAATAATTAATTGCTGGAGATATTTAAAATGGGGGTGCAGTGGTGAAAACTGGGGAGCTGGCAAGGGAGCACAAGTCTGTGGGTACAGAATGTCACGCCAGACACACACCTTGTAGTCATGTCAGGTGTCTAAGCATCCAGCGGTAACATCGCCAGATTGAGTAAAGAGATGACCACATCCAATTATTTTCGGTTCAGAGATAAAGAACTTCTGGTTCAAGGACATTATCTTGCCCAAGGTCACAGAACGAGCAAACCAGGGCTGCTTAATCTTAATTCAGTGCCGGTTCTCTATCTCACAGCCTCTCGCAAGAGATATTTTAGATTTTCGGAGAGACTTGGGCTTGGCAAAAAAGGCACAGGGTTATATGTGAATCTTTGCCTAGCAGGAGAGAGAGGGAGACACTGGTACTCTTTGTTCCCCATGCTGAGATTCTCATCGCAATTTGCATTTCTTTCAGTGATTCGCCATACTTGACGTTGCTGCAAAGTCATAATTGAATCATGCTGCGTGAGTTCCAGTTTTAGTAAGCAGTGCCTCCTAGAACAACGCTGACTTTTTATGCTTGTTTGTGTTTAACAGCAGCAGCAGCGACAAATATTTATTGTATGCTTCCCATGTACCAGGCTCTCTGCTAGGTCCCTTACACTGCTTCGTCTTGTTCCACCCTTCCAACACTGGCTAAGGATTAAAGTTCCCATATGGAAAGTCTGTTTTGACCTTCTTACCTGGGTCGTGAAACGAATGTATCTTATTTCGTTTTATTGATGAGAAAAGTTTCAGAAAGCATTGGTAAAACGCCCAAGGTTACATAACTAGTAGTTAGTGTAATTAGGACTCATGCTAATGTCTCCTGCCCCCATATGCCTGCTTACATATGAGCTCGTTGTCTTTGAATTTCATTTCTTCGGCAATAAATTCCCTTGTATTTTCAATTTTGGATTGTTAATACATTGCTAGATTTAAAATATTGATACCCATAACTCAGACTATGTAAATCCAAATCAAGATTTAGCCAGTAGTTTCAAACTTTCTCCAAAGCCACAAGCCATGGCTGTGTCTCTATTCTGAAACCATTAAACTCTGAAGAGATACAATTCTTAATATTTTATTTGGAAAAGAATTCCTTCCCACAAATTTCAGAATTTTTTTTTTAAGATTTTTTTAAAAAATATTTTATTTATTTATTTAACAGAGAGAGATCACAAGTAGGCAGAGAGGCAGGCAGAGAGAGAGGAGGAAGCAGGCTCCCTGCTGAGCAGAGAGCCTGATGCGGGCTGGATCCCAGGACCCTGAGATCATGACCTGAGCCAAAGGCAGAGGCTTAACCCACTGAGCCACCCAGGTGCCACACAAATTTCAGAATTTATAGAATGGAAAAATGAATATGATTTTGGGGTGGGTTTACTTTTGACTTTTATATTATTGCTGAAATAAGAAGATATGTCTAAAATAAGAATCCAGGAAGCTCTTAAGTCAATGCACCCACCCAGTCTCTATAAAAATTGATTTGAGATTTGCATTTAGTACTGGTAAGATATGATTTGTTGTGAATGGTTTATTATAGGTGAATATCTGTTCTATTCACCTACTAATTTGGAATATTACATATGACCCCTTCATTTTACGGAATGAATTTTTAAATCTCAAAGACTTCGATGTTAGTATTTTTCCCCTAAAAGAACCCATATAATGATCCTTATTGCATGACAGCACCTAGTCAAAACCTTTTAGAAGTGAGGTCAAGGCAGTTTAGTAAGCTCAAACTGGGAGACTTTATCGATAGAAATACAAGGAATAACTAGAAAATGTGTTTCCTTTAGGATTCTCAAAAACAATGTACACTGATGCAGTTTTTGTTTAATTCTAGACTTATTGTGGTCAAAATGAGAAGTTTTCAGATGAATTCTTTTTTTTTTTTTTTTTTACTTCAAATACCCCAGAGATGAATTGTTATTCCACATACTAAATGGCGTTCCCATTGACATAGGAAAAATGCCTTCAGCTATTTTTAGCATATTGCTCTTGTCCTTTTCACCTCTGCCTCAATGAAATTACTAAGAATGTTGGCAGAAATTATCTTTGAGGAAATATTGGATGAATAACTCTTCTTTCTTGATGTCTTGGAAAAGTCATTTTTGGATTTCTGACTCAGTCAGTTCTCTCAGAGACATCCTTGATGTCTTTATTTAGATATTTGAGGTAATTTTTTGTGACAGGGAGGTCGGAGCCAAAGTGCAAGAAATGATTGGCAAAATGATGATATCATCAAATGTTCAAAGAGCTGGCAAATTGAAGCTTATTAAGCTGTCATTTTGTCTTCCATTCAGGACTAATTGGAATCATGCCTAGTTGCATGATAGGAAAGATATTTAACACCTGAGAATTTTTCATGAGAAAAATGACAGGAATTGCTGTCAGGGAGACCTTAAACTCATGTTTGAGGAGGGAAGCCAAGGAACTACATGAAAATAATGGTCTATTTTCAAACCACTTTAATGTTTGTGTACAGAAAATATTTGAAAAATATCGTTAATAGGAGAAAATGTTTAGATAATAAAAATTGGCCTAATTGAGACCGAAAACATTGAAATTAGTGAGTTAATGTGAAACTTGAGGTAATGTTTTTTGGTTGAAACGAATATTGAAGTTCAGTGAAACTTATTTTTCTTCACTTGTTTTACATTGTTACCTGACAATTATTTTAAATTGTTACCTGACCTCTCAAATATTTGGGGGCATTTGTGTACTGGGAGGTTGGAGAATGATCACAAGAAATCAGGAAGAAACAATACATAATTAGACTTGGAGGGTTGGAAAATGTGTGTTATTTTTCCGGTTCGTTTTGGTTTGTTTTCCTTAGGTATGAGGTCAAGGCCTAAAAGTATTAGTAATATTTGAAAATGAGTTAATGGCATCCTCAGAGAATGAAGTTTGCTGAAGTATGTGGCCTGAATCTGGGGTCTCTTCCCTTGTTAGTGGAGGGGGCAGTCACAAGGCAGCATTAGTCTCACTCATGTGAGTATGTGTATGTGCGTGTCTCCCACTCATATCATCACTCTGTGGTACAGAGCAGCCTTCAGTGCACATGAAACCAACAGTCCAGCCAGCCTAGCATCTCAAAACAAGGGAATTTTCCAGTGGAAGGACTTGAAAGTTACAGGTCTTTAAAAAGGTTAAAATTAAACTGGTGATTCATTCATCTTAAGTTTGCTCCCTAAGTCAGTATTTATTAATGAAACAAACCCCAGATCCCTGGGGTCAAGTGGGACCTTATTTATTTTGTTATTTGCAAAGATGTCATTTAATGTACAGAATGCATGTGTTCACCAAATGTTTCCCGAAAAGCTAATTTTCTGTAATGTAAATGTTATCCTCACTTGTTGGGCAAGTTTTATGGTAGCTCCAGATAAAGTGATGTTGGCAAGTGCAGCAAAAGGAGTGTGAAGTTTGAGAACTTTTGTTCTTCAGTTATTCAAAAACAATGCCAAAGCTGTCGTTAAACAAAAGCCTTGAGTTCAAGAGGTACAGGGTCTTGCCAGCCCTTATTACAGTCAATCCTGGCTGTGCATATGCTGGTTCAGACTTTGGGAAACATGGACATGCACTCTTGTACTTTTACCTCTCTGATCATTTCTAGTGACTTGCAGTAAACATCACAATCTGTTGCTATAAAGTTGACATTTCTTAGAATAAGTCATTCAACTCAGAAACAAGAATAGTGGAGTAAGTCTTCTCTGAAAATCATAATTATTGTTAACTATTCAGATTGCTTTTCGAAGTCTCATTGTTCCATATGGGTATTGACAAAGTGAACTCTGTGACTTCAACGCTTTTATAATTATGACTCTTTGGATAATCTATAAATCAAATTTATTTCCATATACATTTTCCTATCTGTAAAAATTAGACAGAATTCTGTATATGGAATTTCCTTATGACAGAGACTTTATTCCACGTGATCATTTATCGAGTAAAGATTTCTTGAGTGCTGTTCTGTACCAGGTCCTGAGGCTGGGTGTTTTAGGAGGTGCTTTTCCCGTCCTGGTACACGTGAATGTTGTCGCAGGCTTGCAGGGGGCATGGGCTCTCTGGCCTGAAGAGAGTTTCTGCTCTGGGTACAGCAGAGAACACGAGAGACTAGTCCTGTGCTCTAAAGGAACTCACACTTGAGTGGGGGAAGACAGGTGATAACACACACAAAAAGCCCCAAAGTAACAAGGAGAGCATCACATAGCAATAACTGGTAGGTGGAAAATTAACACGGAGAAGTTGAGTCACCGACAAGTGACTGCGTGAGCTGGCCATCAGAGAGACCTCTCCAGGGAGGAGCTATCTCCGCTAAGAACTATCTGATGGGTGAGAAGCCAGCCGGGCTGAGCGAACAGCCCGCACAGAGACCCTGGAGGAGAATAAACTGGTGTGTGTTCAGGAAATAAAAAAGGAGGTCTGATGGCATGAGCTTAGGAGATTCAGGGAAAGACAGGGCCTTTGAAGAACCGCGATTCCATTTGAGATGTGATTGGAAGACAATTAGAGGCTTTTCAGCAGTAAGGTGACATGATCCGATTCATGTTTTTTTGAGGTCCACTGGGGCCATTGTGTACAGTCGGGAACTGGATGACGTATGTATTTGAGCTAATAGAACTTTCCAATGGGTTAGTATGGGGAGTGAGGGATAGAGGATGCTTTACGGTTTTGGTCTGAGCAACTAGATAAATGGTGGCATCAAATAGGAGCACAGTTGAGGGGAGTAAAAGCAAAAGCAAGAGTTCTGTTGTTGCCACGGTGAGTTGGAGCCACACGTTTACCTTCCAAATGGAGATGGGTCAGATGGGGAGTTGGATACGCAGGTCAAGAGTCCAGATAAAGGGCCGTGGGCATCATTGGCCAGTAGATAATAATTAAAGCATGGGCCTGGAAGCAATTACCAATTTCTTATCATATACGAAGACAGAAATGCTGGTTCCTGGCCAGTCTCTAGCACTTACCGGCCCTTTAAACCTGAGTGACCCACTTCATATCTCTGATCATCAGTTTCACATCTGGAATATTCATTCATTCATTTAGCTTCATCTGTTGAGATTCTCCTGTGTGCCAGGCACTATATTAGACCTTGAGATATTAAAAAAGGAACGATCCCTACCCTCTAGCTTATGGTCTCTGGGGAAAGAGGCATTGCACGTCTGTCATAAAAGGAGGGTAGTAATGGTTCATAGCAATGGATCGGAGCAAAGAATGCCTTCTTTCAACATAGACGAAAGATGCATCTTATCACACATCAAAGGCTGCATGGAATAGGAGACATAGTAACACCCCTGGTCAGAAGGACATGCTGCTCTGGCCCACGGGTCCCCTTGAAGGCATCCCTTTGCCGATGACACCACCTGATATTTCCTTCACCATTCAGTGGAGTGGAGGGAAATTAATATCCTCCCAGACCCTTTCTACTGTTTGGAAACTTTGCCTTGTCCACCAGGTGTGTGAAGAACTGGTAATGATGTCAGCATGGAAATGGACAGCTTTATTCTGTGGCCTCCTCTGCAGGTCCAGCCTCTCTCTCTCTCTCTCTCTCTCTCTCTCTCTCTCTCTATATATATATATATATATATATATATATATATACACACACACACAGCGAAGTAGAAGAAAGTGATAATGGTACTCTGATCCCAAGTGAAGATGTGTCTGTCATGTGGTATGGGGGCATAGGGTCTGGGGAGGTGATCAGAAAAGGTTGCATTAGAGGAGATATACGCATTGCATTTCAAAAATGAGTAGAAATTTGCTATGCAAATGAGACTAGGAAAAGCATTTTAAACAGGAGTAGCATGATCAATACCTGGAGAAGGCTTTATACCATGTTGAGAAGTCTGAACGGGATCCCCTCGAGCACTGTCTCCAGTTTGGGGTTTATACTCTCCGTCTATGCCGCCATTTCTGTGTCTTCCATTTGTCTACCTCCTTGTCCTACTTGTAACACTTATTACCCCTTCTGGTAATTATTTAGAGCAGTGTTCTCCCAAATAGGGTTTATTAGGATACAGGAAGAAAAAGTAGAATTTCTGTTTACATGTACTTATATTTCATCTTTTAAAAATACCCATTTTGTGTGAATTTTTGTCATGTACAGAATGTATTAGTACAGTGGTATTACAGATTTATATATATATATATATACACTGGGTTGCGTGCTCCAATTTTTTATGATAGAGATGTCCAATAAAAAAGTTTAGAGACCATAACCATCAACAATCAGAAGTCACTGAAGAATTAGAAGCAGAGGATTAGGAAGTGGAAGGCAGTGAGACTGATGGTTGGGTGACTAGTTAGGACTTATCTCAGAGACAGATGATGAGGGACTTAGCTAGGGCATTGGCAAAGGGAGGAGTTGATGTATCAGTGAGGGAGAGAGAGAAGACCCAGAGATATGGCTTGCTGTGCCATGGGACAGTTAGGTGTAGATGTCATGTAGGTAAGTGACAATACAGGACTAGAGTTTAAAAGAGAGCTCTCCTTTGGGAATAGAGATTTGGGAGTCACCAGGATGGATGGTAATGGATACCATCAGTGAAGATGAGTTCTCCTAAGGAGGCAGAGTAGAATGACAATGGATGACACTCATTACCTAAGGGAAGATGAAGGAGATGAAGCAGGACAAGAAGACCGAGAAAGTGGATCACAGATAACAGGAAGGGAGCCAAGAGACAGTGGTGTTCCAGGAGCCAGGAAAAATCACAATACCTAACTCCTGGATTGTTTGTGAGAATTCGAAATGGGCAAGTGTTTTTTAATAGCAGTTTATTATAAATAAATATCAGCTTATTTATTTCAATTTGTGAACTGCGGCCACATAACAGAAACAGACTAGTCCACCAAATGGACAGCAGTCTCTGAAGTCAGACTCTGCAATCCTGCAGCCGGACGTTGGCTTGGAGAACAGGGAGCCCATTTCAGAGATGAGAAATATGAGACCTAGGAGAATGAAGCACCTCGGCGTGGAGGTGGGGGGGATAGTGGCAGAGTCAGGCAGGATTTGCAGGCAGCCCTAAACCAGGCTTCTGCAGAGATGGGGTGGGGTGGGGGAGCTCAGCTCTGTGCCCAGCTCTGGGCCTGTGTTCCCTCTGCTGCTCCTGGGAGCAGTGAGATTTCAGGTCCATAGAGAGCCTTTGCAGGTTGGGTACAGAGAAAGTTTGCACAGCCCGCCTACAGAAGCAGGGATCACCCAATGAGACACAAATGATCAAGTTTTGTCTGGGCCTATGTAAGAGCCAAGAGTTAGAGGATCTGAGATGGGAGGGGGAACATATCTAGCGTCAGCTGACAGGAGATAAGGAGATCACAGGCTTCTCCGAAGCTCTCCTAAAATGCCCAGATTCTCAGATCGAGTCACTCAGCTGTGAAAAACCTCCCGCCCAAAATAGTCTACCACTGTGCCTGGGATCTCTCAGTTCCGTTGCTTGAAACTCTCTGAATAGAGTCTGGGTTGGTGAACATTTCCTCTTGCTTGCCCTTTTCTTTATTGAATATATTTGCCTTGACTTGGTAGCCCGTGTGTGCATTTAAAATTTCAAAATGGATAAATCCAGTCAATAAAATGAATTCTCGAATAGGTAATTCAGGAACACTTTAAAAATTTACATGAATAAAGGTATATGGTAAAAAGAACAAATGCTCTCTTTTAAGAGGGAAATACATCTCCTAGGATTTCTTCACTTGTCTTTATTCATTCCTCTTTCATTGAATGTCTTTGTGTACCAGTCACTATGCTCAGAGAAGGTAATACAAAAACAAGACGAAACCCTTCCCTGGAGGAGTTCACAATCTGGCCAGGCAGTTTGGCAAGTACACATCGCGTTGCAAATGAGATAATTGCTGTTATCTGGTCATCTGCCCTGCATCCCAGGTCAGGGAAGTCTTGACAGAAGGAAAGTTCGGAATGACATTGAGGTGGAGAGGGAAAGAACTGTCATAGCCACCATATTGTGAAATTGTTTCTCATTAAATTGCTCTCATCAAGCTGAAATCCATTACAGCGAAAAAATGGGAGTTTTGATGGGTGAAAGAGTGTGGAAGGAGAAAGAAGATGCATGGGGGGGGGGAGTTGGAGTCAGAAGACTAGGACATCTGGAGGTGGAGGAGGGGAGAAAAAGACTTAGGAAGTGCAGACAAGGAGATAAGAGGATGCTAAGGCAAGCTTCCTTGGCTTCGAAGTTGTGCCTGGGATTAGTAGTGCCCAAACTAGAGCCACCTTGAGACACAAAAGGGGAAACAGCCCCTCCTTTAGGGAAATAAGCCCCAGGATGCGCCAGTCCTCATAGAAAGCCTGGGGGCAAATGAGAGGATTCAGGTCAGCTCCCGTAGAACAAGGGTGTAGGCCTCCTGCCTAGGAGAGATCTGCTCTCTTTGGGTTGGGGAGTGCCGGTCCCTCTTCCTCCTCTCTACTTCCCAGGCCTGTGGTCTGATCCTGTTTGAGCACCTTATTTCCTCTCCTGCACCGCATTTCCCGCCCTGGTACCCCATCAGCTGGGCTGCCTCCTGGGGTGTGCTTGCAGGACCTGGGCTAAAGCTTAGCTGTCACAAGCAGACAGGTGTACGCTCAGGGACTTGACCGGTCACGGCCAGGTCAGATTCCAACATAAGGAAGAGGCAGTACCCACGAGCTACTGGAACAGTGGGGAGTTTGAACATCCACTTTCAAAACAATGGCCATTTTCATTAAAATGGGATTCCGTTGTATTTAGAAACATAAACATTTTTTAACAAGAAATGGCCTAGTTTTCATTGTTCTGTACATCGTTTATTTTGAGAAGGGGAATCGAGCATCACGTTACGCGCTAGACACTTTCACGAGCTTTCTGGAAGGATGTCGGTATTACCTCAGTTTTTCCGGAAGGGAAGGCAGACCCAAGCTGTGCAGCTCTGAAATGCCAGGGCTAGGACTTGAACCCAAATCTGCGTGACTTCAAAGCCTGGGAACTTCCTCTCCCCTGCACCTCCGTCAGTATGGAAATTAAAGGCATACCCATCGGTGGGAAAGCCTTTTCTTGCTGCTCCTCACTAGTGACTTGTGGTTAACATTCATGAATATTGTGAGGGCAGTTTCACAGAACAAATCAAATCGGCGTGTCAGGACTCTTTAGAAGAGCAAATAGTTCAGGGAGATTCCGAGTCCCTCCCCCAAATCTTGGCAGAGCGTCCCCCAGCATCTTACACGATGTTGAAGCTCCTGTTTGCATAGTCCTTAGTGCCACACCGTAGTGATGGCTGCAAGTCTCCCCCCACCCCCAGCAGCTCTTCCCCTTCTGAAACCTTGTGGCAGCCCATGGTTGTTTAGATGGAGCTCAGCAATGTTTCTAAACGTTAATTTGGTTTGACATGACTTGGTGCACAAATTAATTATTCAGGCACCTCCTGCTCCCCGTGCATGAAAAGAATGAAATTGTAGTGAATCACATTGTACCGACCACATGTGAATTGTAATGTTACCAGCGATCAGACTATTAAAGAACAAAAGCTGGCAACATATAGTAACTCTAAATTCAGCCAGTCCCACAACATTAGCATAAACATGCGAGGCAATCAGAACAGTTTTGGACTTCCTAGGAAAGTGTCCCCATTCTTATCTACTTCTAAAAGAATGTGGAATAAACTATTCATTTAACCAAGTCTAAAAATATGTCTGCTATGCAGTTATAATCATGTGTCATTAATCAGAAAATACTGCAGAAACTCTGACAAATTAAAAACACAAGGATGTGTCTGCAAGGGTTTGCAGCCATTAAAAAGCTGCTTCACCTCTCAGGCGAGCTCTTTTATGGCAACTTCTTGCTCAGTGTACTGACATCTTCAAAGGCTCTGACATCTGTCGGCCTTTGAACTACCATTAAAAAATATTATCCCATTTCCATTCTTTTATGCCCATTTTTTTAATTATAGCCCTTCTTTCAAGTTGGGAACATGGTTGGTTTAAACGATGCTGTCCTTTCGTTTTCAGCCACCCAGCTGCGGTTTGAATAAATTGATGTAGAATCAAAGGCGGGACTTTAAAGGAAAAAGGTTTGATGGACTTGGACTCCGAACCAGATGAGGTTTTATGATGAAAAGGGGTTTAATCCCAGCACAGGCAGTGCTTCTATCAGTCGAGCAGTACAAAGCAATTCATATATATAGGTTCACGCGAAATGATCTATTTTTTTTTAACAGCACAGATCTCTTCAGGACTTGCAAATGTGGCATTAGCTAATATTCAGAGAGCTGATTTCCTTTCATCCACCAGAAGCTTATGATTATAGTACAGTTCTCGAATTGGAAATGAGAACTGCAACACAGATTTAAAGCTGCTGTCTGATTTGTATTCAATATACATGTCACTGCGGGACAGGCTAGTCTGGGCCAAGCTGGTTCAATACAAGGAAAAACAGTTTCATCATCGGAGATTCTTTAGTCAAAAATATCACCAGCTAATTAAAACAGCAGTCTCATGACTATTAGCGAGGTGTTCGGTTGATTGGTATCTCTTTAAATTTGACAGGAAGGATTAGGAGACGCATCCTCTCTTTTATTACATATTCTTCTTGCAGTGTGAATGTGTTCAAGTGCATCGCAGGGTAATGAAGTGTAATCAGTTAACTCAAACCACTTAAAAAAAAAAAAGAAAGCAACATGATTTGAAAACAATTGCTGCTTTTGCATGAAAACATTTTCCCTCGTTCGATTCTTGATCTGGAAAAGAAAAATCATTAGTGAAAGCCGACTTCAACATTGTCTTTGCTCAGTATACTGTTGAATGGTAAATACTATCTTGGGCCAAAGAGTGAAGTAACTAGGTAAGCAGTTTAGGATAATTACAAACCTAGAACATAGAACTAAGTCCACGTTAGAGTAAAAAGTGATTATTTTTTAATTTTCTCATGGTAATTTAGGATAAATAGTCCTTTCCACCCATTAGAAAATTTTCTTAAGATAATGTGCACCTGCTTCACATTAGATATTTGCTGTCTACTTCTCCCAATAAAAATGCTTCTTCCACTTACTTGGCCGGTTTGGGACTATTTAATTGTACAGATTTGGTCATTCTGCACCACTTAACTTTCATCCTCTTCAAATAGAATTTCTATTTAAACTATAAATTCATATCCAAATTCTGAATATGTTCGGTTTCAAATTAGCAAAACAGATGTCAGGAAGAGGAGCAATACTTTAATTCTTTTACTCCAGTCCATGGTCTACCTCATTCTAGAATGTTTCTCTCTCTTTCCTCCTTGAAAGGAAACCTTTTTTTTTTTTTCAATAGGATTTACCAGTAAATACATTTTGCTAGTTCTTACGTATTTTTTTGTAGATTCATGAGCGTTTATGGAGTTACTTGGCAGAAGTTGGATTTCTCTCAGTTGTAATCAGTCATGGTTTTTCACTCTGTGGGACCCTGTTTAGCTCCCCCTTTTTATTATACTGTGACTGGCCAGTCTTTCACTGCTTTTAACTACACAGCTAGGTGTTTATCACCGAATACAGTCCTTTTCCTCTATCCTACTGAATTCTGTCCTCTCACTGAGCCCTTGTTTTCCTCCTCCTTCTCCCACTTCTCCATCTTAGTTCAGCTTCTTTTTTCTCTACCGGCTCCTCTACCTCTCCACTAAATCTTGGAGTCTGGCTCCTTCTTTTATTTTCTCTTCATTCTTCTGTTAAGTGATCATCTACATTTCAGTGGCCTTAAATAACTCCGTGCTAATAACCTCAAAGTTCTTATCTCTCATCCGAGAGCGGGCTCAAACATCCAGCTGCCTCTTGGCATCTCCCAGCTAGCTCAACAAACACCTCGAATTTCACACGTCTAGAACCGAAACCTCTACACCCGTCTTCTCTGTGTCTATAAATGGTATTACTTTACGGTCCATGCTCAAGCCAGAACCTAGGCGCCATTCTTTTTTCTTTTCTTTTTTTTTTGTTTTTTATTTGACAGAGAGAGAGATCACAAGTAGACAGAGAGGCAGGCAGAGAGAGAGGGGGAAGCAGGCTCCCCGCCGAGCAGAGAGCCCGATGTGGGGCTTGATCCCAGGACCCTGAGATCATGACCCGAGCCGAAGGCAGAGGCTTAACCCACTGAGCCACCCAGGCGCCCCCCTAGATGCCATTGTTGCATGGCTTCCCTTTCTCTTAATTTGTCATTAAATACTATAGATTCAGCCCTCAAATAGATTTCTCATCCATTCACCTCCTTCTCTTGCACCTACTGCCCCAGTGCAGCTCACCAGCGTCTTTCACCCAGACCTCGACAGCAGGCTTCTGATAGTCCTGCTTTCTCTCTTGTTCTTTTCAACAGCCATACTGATCAAAATGTATATGGGATTAGAAAACTCCCTTGCGTAAAATCCCTCAGCAGCTGGTACTTAGAATAAAATCCAAACTTCTTAGCATGGCCCACAAGACCCTGCACGACCAGGTCCTCGTAGTCTTACCTCCCCGACATCTTCTCCAGATGTTCTCCCTTTGCAGCCCATGCTTGAGCTATGGTGGCCTGCATTTAGTTGCCAAAATATACCACATTCTTTGTTGCCTTCCAACTTTGGCTCATGATGTTCATTGGAACGGGAAGGCATTTGCTCTAGCCCTTTGTATGAGAAGCTCCTTCTCATTTTGTAAGTCTTGGCCTGACCATCATCTCTTCCAATAGGACTTCTCTAACGACTCTGAGAAGGACATGGCCTGCTATTATCTGTCAGAGCACCTTGCTTGTGAATTTCACAGAACTTTCCCATTCTTGATCTGGAAAAACATCATTAATGAAATGATTCTATTTATCTTACATATTTATTAATTTTTGTCCAATCCATCAAATAGACCGAAAAAGGGGACTCTGTCCCTTTTCCTTACTTCTGTATACCTGTGCCTAAAAGATTCCTGGTATAGACTGTGGCCTCAGCGAACATTTGTGAAACGTCTGCATTAACGAGGGCAGATTCACTGATCCGCAGGAGCCACAGGCCAGCCAAGCAAGTCTCTCCTCTGAGGAGCGAGTAGTGGCTTCAGGGTTGGATTAGGTCACAGAGGAAGAGGCTGATGGTTGCCATGCCCTCACAGAAGCCACCAGTTTATGTTAGTTGTTTTTTGTTTGTTTTTGTTTCTAGTTTTGTTTTTTTTTTTTTTGTATGTTTGTTCTTTTTGTGTGTTTGGATGGTGGTGTTGGTGTACTTACCGTTTCAACCTCTTGAGTTCCCACAGAACTTCTAAAATGCTATGACAAAATATATATATAGAATTCACCCATAATTACTGTTATGTCCTTATTAATTACATGTTTGTGTCTTCCAGAGGAAGGACTATAGCTTCTCTGTCTTTGCATCTCTCAGAACCTTCCAGAGGGCCTGGCCCAAGTGCTGATGCTTCATCAGCGAATGAAATGAACACAAATCAAGAAGTTTAACCATTTTTCAGGGATTGGTCTAGGTCTGGGCTTTGCTTGTACCCATATCCTATCTTTAACTTTCTAATTTCTTAAACATGTGGAGGATGCTTGTTAAATCTTCAATAATCATCACTTCCGATAACTGGTTATTATTTTGATAATATAATTAAAATTATACCATATTCATCTGGCATATGCTGAAGGCCTCCTTAGTGTCAGGCACATCGTTAGCTGCTGAAGATGCAAAAATGGATAAGACACACTTACTCATAAGGAATAAAAGACGGAGAAACATAGATACGAAATAATGGGCTAAGCACAGGGCTGGAGATGTAACGAAGCCCCATGAGCCACGAAGGAGACCTTGGCCCCTCCGGGAGGTGGCTCTGTCCCGTAACAGTGTAGATGCTCCTTGGACCCCACTCTTGTGGAATTTCCTTTCAATCGAAAAGAGTGTCCTTTTCCTCCTTTATTATTTCTTTAACGTTTTTTTCAATAAATACATATTTATTTTATCTCCATGTCACTTCTGGCGGCAGAGGCTGCCGTGTCCATAAGAAGCAGGAACATAATTAACAAAAGTCCTTTTTTAGTTCTTTTCTGAAAACCGCCATGATCACCCAAGGAGTAAATTACGCTACGAAGTCTGTGGTGTTACAACAATATTCCTACACAATTTAGTGTTCCTCTCTGTAATTTACATGAAAATCTTCCAAAGGGGGTTCAGTATAGAGAACGTCTTCAATTTTGTTGTCCTCTGTTAGCGATTGTTGAGATAGATATGGTTTTACCTTAGAGATCTTCTAGGTGCTTCTCTAGTACAGAAAATGAGTTCAGTGTGTAGAGATCCTCCTTTCATACCATTGAAGTGTTGCCACTCCAAGGACAAATGTGGTGACTATGTCATGGTGTACTGTGGTAGCATGGGGCCATCATTCATTCTTTTTATCCACGTCCAGTGGGTATGATGCTATAATTAAGGATAGTTAGTTGGCAAAGGGAACATAGTCTGAGATCATCTTCAGGAACTTCTTTAGCTCTTTTCCAGGCAGTAAATTAACTTTTGAGGGCTAAAATAATAAGACAGTTGTTTGAAGCTATGTCTGATGGCCAAGGGGGAAAAACACACACATGCACGTGTACACACATGCGCGCGCACGCGCGCACACACACACACAGCCTGTTTTCAGCTTTGCCTCTGAAGTTAATGTATGAACTTGGCCGTGTCTGTTCTTATAAAAATGACACAAAGGGGGAAAATGCATTAGTTATAATAAAGTAGCATTGCTCTGCGCTACAGAGAGCCTTTGACTTGCTATTCCTAGTTTTTGTTTTCACCATAATTATAAACTTTCTCTTCTCAGATTAAGAGTGAGGAATTAATAAACACTGTTCCTTATTAGACAAAGACTTTGAGGTGGAACAATCTGGAGATTTTATCACTTGAACAAGAAAAGTTAAGACAACTGGAGCACTGGCCCCATGCCTCATACCATGGTCAGAGGTATGAGACAGTCCCGTCCTTGGCCATTTTTCACTCCTCAGAACTACAAGGTGGTTAATTGCCTCTATCAGGCCTGCTCTAACTCTAAATCAAAGGCCTCGGAAAGCCTTTGTGACTGTTATTTCCTCAGATTTTTCTTCATTTTGTCTTTTACTCAATGTTTTTTGCATATTTCCTTCCCTTTATACTCAAGATTCATATTTTTAAACCATAAGAGATCTTTTTGTACTTTTGCTATTTATTTTTCAGAGCATCTTGTTTTCATTTGATAGATGTAATAAATTTTCCTCTCTCCACGTTTATGAATTAGAATGTTTTTTAGTTCCATTCCTTGAATTATCTCTTTCCTCCAGGGTTGGTTTTTCCTATTTATCTTTCTGTTTGTCTTTCATATTTATTTCTCTCCGTTTTCTTATATGCTTGATGATTCTTACTTTCTATTGAGATTTACAAAAGAGGAATGTGTTGTAGTTTCCTACTGCTGCTGTAACCGGTTACCACAAACTTTGTGGGTTAAAAACAACAGAAATTTATCTTACAGTTCTGAAGATGCGAAATCTGAAGTCAGTCCTACAAAACTAAGATCAGATTGTTGACAGGGATGGATTTTTCTGGCGTTGCCAGGGAAGAATATGCTTCCTTGTCTTCCCAGGCTTAATCTCATCTGCAAAATTTCTTCGCCATGTCAGGTATGTTACTGACAGCTTCTGAGGGTTAGAATGTGGACATCTTTGGGTAAAGGAGAGGGGACTTATGTAAATGGAATTTTCTTCCCCATCCCATATCCTAGTGTGTCTCTCCCTAAGTAAGAAATCAGAGTGAGTCCTGGGTAAGGAGGTGACATGTGGACTGGAAGATATGTTAGAATCCAGGCTCCTTAAATGCTGGAATGAAGAGAACTGCACTGTGCGGTTGCAGAATCCACACTTGAAGGCTTAGTTTTCCCTGCATAGTTCCTTCTCTTTTGTAGGGAAGAGCTTCTGTTTTTCCCTGAATTGCCCACAGTCTGCAGGTCGAGGACCTACTTCCCCTGTACACAGGCCTTCCGGAGCTTGTTTTTATTTTGACCTCTCACCGGTGTCGTCACTGTCTTTGTAGTCCATGAGGCTGAGCCCGTTGAGAGGGTCGTGATAGATGGGCTCCCTCCTCCTCTGCTGACTCTCTCTTGGCTTAGCTTTCCCAGACCGTTTCATCTCTCAGCATCTGCATGTAGCCTTATCTACTTTCTGTCCTCCAGAAATTTACTGAAAGCTCTTCTCACTTGGTGACTCTCCCCCCCCGAAAGTGCCTATTCGTTTTGCACATTTATAGTTTTATTTTATGCAAATTCACTTCTTGGGAGTTTGCTGAATTGGTTAAAGCTCACCAAAAGCAGAATCCTAATACATTATAATATTCACTTAAAGATGTAAAAATATTTGTGCATATCATGACTAAAATACTGCTGCGTTCAAGGAATGAAGATCAGCTAAGATTCTTTGCTAGTTTATATCTCCTATCACATCAAAAATATGATGCACATTATTTTTAAACTAATAGCCATTGAAATTGACTGGAACGAAGGGTAACTAGACATGTTAATAGAAATCCAGCCTGCCACTTCCTCTGCAATTTTATATTATAATGTAATGTAATTACAAACCCCATTATTAGAAGCTTAATTGTGCATGATGTTGTGGAGGTTTGGGTTATTCTGAAAACAGAGCCTGATACAAGAATTAGCGTGCAGGTAGTTTCTGGGGGGATTCCAGGATTCTGAAGTGAGGGAGTGGGGAGAATGAGCAAGGAAGCAAAAAGCCAGTAAAGGAACCTCATGGACCGAGTTACTGCTGAGAGCAGGGGTGTGTGGTTCCACTGAAGACCATGGAGAATCCTTTAAAACACACCGTAGAATTATCCCACCCAAGAATGAGAATCTGGAGCATTTATCCATGAAATTCCATCCAGCTCCTTTCAATTGAGGGTACTCCCAAAGGGCATCTCCTCCTGCATTTCCTAGCCGTGCCTACCCCGTGCCTGCTCCTGCACGTCCTTGGCCGAGTGCCCTTTGCTGTTTTTGGAGAAAACTCAAGGTGGCAAAACTGAGTCACACCATCACCCATTCGAGGTGGAATTGAGTATGGGTTCCTGCCTCAGCTGGGCTGTGGTCGGACTGGTCAAAGAGATGTGGCCCAAGACACACAAAGCATCTAGAATAGATGGAAAGAGTGAACGTGGAATAGAAACATAGATGTGTCTTTCTTTACACAATAGGGTCTTCCCTACATAACTGCACTAAAACTGCTTTCAGAGATTTGAATCATGTGTATTTACCCATAGAAGCCCCAGGTCATCAGACCACATGGGTTTATTCCGTGACATTTACAAGGCCCTGTAAAATGATAACGATGAAATACCAAAGACCTAAAACTACCACGGCAAAGAAAACCTAAGAGAGGACACCAGCAGATGAGAGACTTAAGACACGTTTCTGAAAGTAGCTGAGATCGCCGGCATCTAGCTACATGTGAGATTACAGCCTAGGGAAGAGCCTGTCTTCCTCCTAACACCCAGGAGAGGCCCAGGACTCAGAAATGCCAGGAAGGAAGGGTAGCAGAAGACAGATGTGAGGTTGAAAATAGGATTCATTTAAAGTTGGCATGTGTGGTGTAGGCGATTTCTCTCTACCATGAGCCCAGAAAGGCCAGCTGGAGGCATTTATTCCCAGACTGAGAGAAAGGGATAATCTGTCTGGGAGGAAGGAATACAGGGAAGCTGGTGTGGGAAATGACACCCTGGAGCCAAGCCCTCTGCTTTCCAGCATTTAGAGGGATCTCTATCCTCACGGCTTACTCTGCTCTCGCTCACCTTCACCCACAGTGACCCCTTTAACATATAAGCTCCAGCCCCTCACACGTACAGAGTTTCCAGTCTGCATTTTACCTCTTTGATCTTGACTGCGAGCAGAAAACCCTGGATCCTCTGACATCTGAGGCATACCTCAGAGGCCCAAGAGAGAAAAACTCAACAGATGACTCCAGAGAGAAGGCTCTTCAGGGAGCAAACAGTAAATTTAAGGAAAGCAGACCTGAAATACCAAGCCTGGTATTACATTCACAAAAGAAGAACAGACTGCTATGAAAATGTAACAATCAAAGGAATAAGAAAGGCCTTGAAAATTAAAAATTGCTTTCATTGTTTGCCAAAACTCATGTCAGGAACATCTCCCACAAGAGACAACAAAAAGCAGAGACAAAAATAGGAGTGTAAAAATACATTTTTTAAAAGTGAGCCATAAATGATTAAGCCACAATGCTCAATATTTACCTGATGTTTAAGACACGGAAAATAGAATAGAGGCATTATTATCAATGTAATGAGAGTAGTGAAGTTCCCAAGGCTGAAGGATGTGTGTCCTCAGACTGAAAAGGCAAGTAAGACTGCATCTTCACACACCAATAAAAGAGATCCTACAACCTTCCAGAGAAAAACGAGTCCCCCTACACAGGAACAAGATAGATGGGCATCTCTGTTTCTAATAATGGTAAGATATAAAAATGCCTTCATCAGAATAATGAAAGAGAAATTTTTTCAAACCAGGTTACCATAAATAAGTCAAAGTTCAGTTGGTCATGTGGTTGGAGAAAGACATTGTACACATGCAAAGATCTGGAAAGTTTTATCTCCTGCATTTCTTTGGAAGTTGCTTGTAGCTGTTCTTCCCTAAACTAAAGGAGTAAATGTGAAAGAACTACAAATTCAAGGATTTAAGCAACAATGGATCCAAACAGGAGAGGAGGAAAGAGAAGTCCCGGAGACTGGCTGCCCAGTGAGTCTAGAAAACATCCAGTCCAGATCAGAACAGATGTGGGGTGAAGGGATGAAGAATCTAGATACTATCCATGAGAATTCTTAATAACGCGAGGAAGCAATAAAAGCAGAAAATTCAAGGGTGATAAAAGAAAGTTAATTAGAAGCCTCAGGTGGGAGTGGGTGGGAGGGAACTACCAGAAGCAAAATGTAGTTACATAATATATTGTCTCATTGTGTTTTGAACAATAACTAGAGTCTATGTTTAAATTTCACCTTTTGAAACCAATTTACATATAAAGCACAGGAAATTTATTCATGGTTATAGACATTACAAGAATGTTACCAACCTTAACAGAAGTACAAATAGCAGAAGTACAAACTCAGATAATCAAGGTTTTAGTAATGATCAGGTCAGGTGAAGGTTAGGCAATTCTGATATACTCATTGAATTAAGTGAAGAATGAAAAGAGGTCATCTGTAATTGCTGGAAAAGTTGAATTATTTTATTGAAAGTTGTATTTTCAATTTGGGGGGGAACCTCCTTCCTGTTTTCCATAGTGGCCGTACCTGTTTGTGTGCCCACCAACAGTGCACAAGGGTTTTCTTTTCGTCACATCAAAAAATTAAAAATACAGCTATTATATGATTTAGCAATTCTACTTCTGGGTATTTGAAGGAAATGAGATCACTATTCTGAGATGTCTGCACTCCCATATTCATGGTATCATTATTTTCATTAGCCAAGACATTGGAACAACCTAAGTGTCCCATCAGTGAATGAATGAGTAGAGAAAATGTGGTATATATACACAATGGAATACTATTCAGCCACAAAAAAAGAGAAAATCCTGCCACTTATGACAACATGGATGGACTTTGAGGGCATTATTCTAAGTGAAATAAGTCAGGCAGAGGTAGACAAATACCATACGATCTCGCTTATGTGTGAAATCTTAAAAAGCCCAAACTCATAGAAACAGAGAAGAGATGGTAGTTGCCAGAGGCAGGGGATGGGGTGGAGAAATTGGGTGAAGATGGTCAAAAGGTACAAATTTCCAGTTAGAAGATAATTAAGTTCTGAGGATGTAGTGTACAGCATGGTGACTATAGTTAACAATATTGTACTGTATATTTGAAAGTTTCTAAGAGAATAAATCTTAAAAGTTCTCATCACAAGAAAAAATATTGTACTTACGTGAGGTTGATGGGTGTTAACTAAACTTATTATGTTGATCATTTCACAATATATACACGTGTTAAATCATTATCGTGTATGCCTTCAACTTACATAAGGTTATATGTCAATTATATCAATAAAACTGGAAACAAGTTATAAAGGTAACCAATAAAGAAACTAAAAATGGTGAAGCAACTATATTTCAAAGATGGAGAAGGAGGGAGGGTGATGGTGTAAGGAAGCTGAATCTTTATCTTTCATAGCAGGAAATAAACAGGTAGTAAAAAAGTTAGTAATTAAGGGAATATGGAAAGGTGTGAAGGTTGTTATCTGAAGAGGCAAAAATACAACCGAAAGAATTAAATGTGTCTACCTCTGGAAGGTGGATTGGAGACGGGAAGTCAAAAGCAGTAAAGTGCTGTTTCCATGAAAAGCCCTTCTATCCCATTGGGTTTGTTTGTTCATGAGTATTTTAAAATTTTAAAGAGACACTTGAGTGAAAAAATTTCATAAAGAAGACTTTTATCAACACAAGGCCAGGTTTGTCTTTATCTGCTTTCATCTACTCTACTCTCAGTTTGCTGAAATGTTACACAGACACAGATTCTTGAACAGTTTAGGCCAATTCCTTACTAGTGCATTCCTAATGCACTTTTTCAGAGAAATTAGGAGATGTTCAGAAGACTTCTCCAACTTGTGTCCGATACTTTGGAATGCAGTTATCTGGCATCCTGCAAAACATGTTATGGTACCCTCATTACTATGTGCCGTAAGAATGGTCAATAAGGTACTCCTGTCATTGGTGCAACAGAGGTATTTACATTTTAAGGTTAGGAAAGCAAGGATAAGTATCAGTTGGAGCAATTATTGGAATGAATAACTCAAAGACAGTACAGGGGAAACCCTATTTATACTCCAGGTGGTGGTCATAGATACATTAAGTAAGAGTGACATGTTTCTCTGATGTCAAGGTGAAGAAAAGAACACAAATCATAGTTGCATCCGTGTAGAGTATATCAGATGGCCCCCATGGTATGGTAGTCAGTGTTGTAGTAAATAGAAAATAAAAAACCTAAGTAGAGGAAGGACTCAGAATAATGCTCTGAGAAATAGAGACTGCATGAAATATTAATGGAAATAAGTAGAATACTGATTGAGGCAAGACTTTCTTAATAAATCTTGAACATCTTGTTGAAATGTAATTTCATGATGCCATAAAATTTGAGGTGAGAAGCAAAATATCAGACTTTAATAAAATGATACCATTTCAGTTAAGTAATTCACCAGTATAGGAAATCACTCCACGTGGAAGAATCTAACGTGTGCTTTTTTCCACTAATGTTATTTTAGATTTCTTTAGAATTGACATGTTAGTTAAATCCTTTTTATTTATCCAGCTGGCAACGGTTTGTAAAATAAAGTTAATAATAGTCATTAAAGATTTTAATTAAAAATTTTAAAAAGTGCCCCAGACACTGGAGTCTAAACTTCTGTGCAAATTTCTCTGAGTTCTAGGGCAAGGAGCTTTGATTAACTAAAGCACAGTGCTGTCCAATAGGGCAGATGAGGAGAGTCAGAGGTCCTGGCAGCCAATCCTGATTGCTACTTGCAAGATGTTTGCACTAAAATAGATACCTTAATACAATCTTTCAGAGCACCCATTTTATCATTTTTCATGGAAATGATAATACCTACATATTTACTCTAAGGATTTCAAATAAGTCTGTAAAGCTGCTTGTAAAATTTTGAAGCAAACAGAATACATACACACACACACACACACACACACACACACACGCTAATTTTCTAAAATGTAGAATTGAAATGGAGAGGGTTATTTAAATGATGTGGTTTGTATTATGCATAACATTTTAATTAACAGCATCCACTTTGGGCGCCTGGGTGGCTCAGTCGGTTAAGCGGCTGCCTTCGGCTCGGGTCATGATCCCAGGGTCCTGGGATCGAGTCCCGCATCGGGCTCCCTGCTCCATGGGCAGCCTGCTTCTCCCTCTCCCTCTGCCTGCTGCTCTGCCTACTTGTGTTCTCTGTCTCTCTGTCAAATAAATAAATAAATAAAATCTTAAAAAAAAAACACAAAAAAAAACCAGCATCCACTTTATTAATACATTCAATTATACTCCTACAGAACTAGGAAAAATTCTTTCTTTATGACATATGAAATTGATGTATGATATATACCCACATTCAAGATGTCTCTTACAATAAAAACAAACAACACTTTATATAATTTTCTGCTAATAAAAGTAATATGTACTTTCTGATTTCTTTGATTACATTCTCAGTTGTAAGTTCCTGCCTCCTTATTGGCTACTTTGCTTTGAAACTGCATAGAATAAAATTATGGTCACAAACAGTTCTGTATCCATAGCAACATGCATTTCCGTTTCAATACTTTGCAGGTATTAATTTTCATTCTTAAGCTTTCTTAGGGTTTGCTGGTTGGTTTAGGGGCGTAGGTGGCTCAATAAATGGCCTGAGAAAAAAAATCCGGTAATCTCAGTGCACTAGGACATGGCAAAGGGAGGAGACCAGGTGGCTAGGCATTAATATGGGTCATTAAGGTACTGGGTGGTCAGAAATTCAAGTAGGTCAGTTTTAGAATAATGAAGTCAGATCAAGAGGTGATGAAAAGAGCCTTGAGAGTCCAGGTAGTTAAAACAAGAAACAAAAAAAGACGTAGTTACGTAATGTCAGGAGTCGAAGCACAACAATAGATTTGGGAAACTGGTAGTAATCCTAATTTTGAAACGTATAACATCAGGAATCCAAATCCCCGATTATAAAGCAAACAAGTATCAGCGATTGAGGGTAATAAAAAGGTTTCAGTCAGGCAGGTGCCCAAAGTTCATGGCCGTGAGCCTATCTTGGAGGCAAGGTCTGTTTTGGCTAAAGCCCTCTTGGGTGTGCCCTTCCTTAGCAGGGAATGATCCAGTGAGTGGATGGGCAAGTTCAAGCTTGTGCTGGAGGTTAAATGAGAGAGAGAGAGGGAAGGGAGTTTCTGAAACTTTTAGGTTAATGAAAAGGAAAACAATCTCGTAAATCATGTGTCTCCTATGTATCAGGTGACTTTGTTCAGTCACTAAGTACAACAGGCAACTAGAAGGCTACCGGTAGTTTAACAGGCATTAGAAACTTGGTGAAGACCGACTAGTGGACATTATAGGTAGTTATATGGTAAGAGCTTTTAATCACAGAATGGTTTTAGAAGAGCTCTGTGTTAAATTATGTAAAGCATTTTTGTTAACAAAACTGTCGATCTTAAAATACATTTGATGTCTCTTAGTACTTGGTGAAAAAATCAATTAACGTATTTATCAAAAATGTTAGGGTAATTGAAACACTTAATTTTTTTTGTTCATCTCTAAATTTACTTACAAGCATTTTTCTATAGGCTTTGATAATCTGTTGGTATCATGATCTTGATCTCAATAACTTTTGTTTTTAAGTTCGTCTTAAAAGTTTAGACCAGTATGCCGGTAGTTAAGTGTATGAATATCTAAGATGTGTAACTTTACTTAGACTTCAGTTTTACCAGATGGAAGAATATAATGTTGAAAAGAGTTTAACATGACATCTAGTAAGATAAATTCTTAAAAATGATAGTCTAGGGGCTCCTGGGTGGCTCAGTTGGTTGAGTGTCTGACTTGATTCCAGCTTAGGTCATGATCTCATCAGGGGTCATGAGATCGAGCCTCACACTGGGTTCCGCTCTCAGCAGGGAGTCTGTTGAAGATTCTCTCCCTCTGTCCCTACCCCCACACATGCTCTCTCTTTCTCTCTCTTTCTAAAATGATTAAAATGGGTCTTTAAAAAAATAAAAACGGGGACGCCTGGTTGGCTCAGTCTCCGGCTCAGATCATGATCTTGGAGTCCCAGGATGGAGTCCCACATTTGAGCCCCACGTTCAGTTCCCTGTTCAGCAGGGAGCCTGCTTCTCCCTCTGACTGCTCCTCCCCCCTGCTCATGTGCTTGCTCTCTCTCTGGCTCACTCTCTCTCATAGATAAACAAAACCTTAAATAAATACATACATACATACACATTTTAAAAAGATGGTAGTCTAAATTCTTCTATAAATTAAAACATTTATTTTTACATTATATCATTGTTACAAATCATGTTTCTAAAGTCTGCATGCCAGCTATTATAGAACTATTTATACTTTTTCAGGGGGCTTAGGTGGCTCCGTCAGTTAAGTGTCTGCCTTCAGCTGAGGTCATGATCCTGGGGTCCTGGGATTGAGCCCTCACATCGGGCTCCCTGCTCAGTGGAGAGTCTGCTTCTCCTTCTCCCTCTGACCCTCTCCCCTGCGCATACTCTCATTCTTTCTCTCTCTCAAATGAATAAATAAAAAATCTTAAAAAAAAAATCTATTTATACCTTTTGAACATACATTTGAATATATTTAGGAACAACCTTTTTTATCCTCTTATAGAACCTCAACTAAAAAAAACTCGCAGAAAAACCCTCACAAAAATTTTAATAAAAGTAATTTTATAGTGAAATGGCTAATTTATTAAAAATTAACAATTATATATTTTATATTCATAAGCAGAGGCAAATACTATCACCATGGATTTGGTTAGTGCATTTTTTCTAGTTATTTGCTTTGGCTTTGCCCACAAAATATCTTTTTACATTAGGTAAATTCATTTTATGAATAGAGAAGTAAAGCAGCAAGTGACAGGTCATGAACAAAAATACAAGTTATTATAGTACATTCAGTTAAAGTTTCTGTATCTCTTAGGGTCACTCTGTTGATGTCAGAATCATCCAGGATGCTTTTCCAAGTAGGGTGGGTTAAGAGCGAGGTAACCTCCCTCTCTTTTGCTAAACATAATACCAGTATTCT
The DNA here is from genome assembly GCA_028534135.1 of Potos flavus. Taxonomy (NCBI): domain Eukaryota; kingdom Metazoa; phylum Chordata; class Mammalia; order Carnivora; family Procyonidae; genus Potos; species Potos flavus. The sequence continues at coordinate 10,536,326 of CM052891.1, read as the reverse complement.
GACATCAAGGATATCTTGGGGAGGCCCACGTGGGCAGTAAAGCTGTTCTTTACGGTCAAGTTGACTGGGGAAGATACTGTCCTACCCTGCTGGAGAGGTTTACCACCAAAGCCTTCATGGCTTGAGAATGGATTTCCTAGATACTTATCTTGAGCTTCTTTCAAAATCCCTAGAACTAGATCTATCAAGAATTTTATGCAATTAGCAAAAGGAATATTACACTAGATATCCTCACTTGTAATCTGATGCATGGGAGGGAAAAAAAGGCTGAAATAATACTATCATTTTTCAGATTATTGATTTATTTATATGTTTTTATTGCACACTTCAGTTACAAATGCAGTTTACATAGTACTGACTTAAAATGTATCATGTGATCCTTCTGTATGAGTTTCTGCATATATTTAAGGAATTGGTTGCAGCAAGTACACACATAAAAAAGTACGCATCCTGGTAAGACAGGAGGCCCCGAGTCCATTCTGAGACAGGCAGTCATGGAGTCTGCTGCAACTTTCACAGCCGGTAAGACTCTTGTCTCTTTCATCAGCTCATTGTTAATCAAGGCAACTATCTGTGCTTCTGAATGTTCTAGATTTTCTTATGTTTAATTAAGCAGCCAAACTTGTGAATACTTTGCTTTAGAAAAGTCATATGGTTGTTAGCATAGTAATCAGTGTTTTCCCAATGGCGCTAGGATACTGTGTGGGCTCTTGTGACCTAAGTGTCATAGGATGTTTGGATAGAGTGGCTAATGCAGAACTGGCAGAAAACCTAGGTCAAACTTTGTTTTCCCAGAGCAGGGAAGTAAGCCGAGAGAGTCCCGAAATCTGCTTTCCAATTACTTGAATATCATTCTTTATAGAAGAAGGTTTCTAGTCAAGAAGAATTCAGCCTGAATTTTATTTTTCTTCCAAGGCCACATCGGTTACCTGTCACTCCTGGAAACACTCTGTCAAGAAAATCGCTCTAAGTTGTTTCTAGAGGCTGCAAATCACCTCTTCCCGACACGTAGTCCTCCTGTCGTTAGCCCTGACGTTGCACCCAAATGAGTTGTGGGTAGTACGTCTGTTTGGGCTTTTTAATACTCATGTTTTACATTCTCCAGATGAGATGATTAAAAGTGGTATTTGAAGACAGTGTCTTTCAAAATTTTTTCATTTAAATTCAATTTAGTTAACATACAATGTCATATTAGTTTCAGGAGTAGAATTTAGTGATTCATCAGTTGTATGGAACACCCAGCGCTCATTCCTTCAAGTGCCCTCCTTAATGCCCATCCCCCGGTTACACCAGCCCCCAACCCCCCTCCCCTCCCGCAACCCTCAGTTTGTTCCTTACAGCTAAGAGGTTCTTAGGGTTTGTCTCCCTCTCTGTTTTCATCTTATTCTATTTTTCCTTTCCTTCTTCTTGAAGCAGTTTCTTTTTAGGGCCATCATTCTTAAGTGGACTATTTCCACTCTTATAATTCCATTTGAGTCTAGAAAATATATAAAAATTTATATTTTGTGCTTCTGTTAATTATTTGTATAGTTTAATTTATAAAATAAATGCTCATATACAATCATTTTATCTCTAGTAGACATTTCATTCACAAATTTCCGAATAGGCCAATGCATTAGGAACCCTCTTATTTTCCTTTTAATTTTAACCTAAACTAGGTTTTTTATTCACTTTCCTCAAGACCTGTTTTCAAATAGATGGTTTGGGTGGTACTTTTAGAATAACACTAGAAATTTCAACATCAGTTAGGAGTTTTTAGCAATATCATCGTTACTCACAGAAAAACAAATGCAGCCATAACGTTTGCCAGTTCGCATGACTCATTACATGTTCTACTTCTTTTGAAGCTTTTTTCTGCAGATAAGCATGTAAATTACTGAGGGCTTTTCTTTTGTATTTTTACCCTTCTTTCTTTCTTTTTTTTTTTTTATTCTCCACCTAGAACAGTCCCTTCTTTTGCAAGTAAAAATATATTTCCTTTCTTAAGTCCTTTGTAATATATTTCCAAACTGAATATTTGTTGTTCTGAAATTTTTACCCAAATTAAAGTTTTCTTGCCTTTCCTATATGCTAAGCTCTGTCCTCTCTTTCATCACATAACTTAGTAGTATCCTTGCAAACAACAAGTACTGCATTTTATTTTAATTTTGTGTATAGAATTCCTTCCAGAGCTAAGTTAGTCTCTTGGAGTTTCGAGGAATTCTAGCCCATCTATCTCTACAAGTTGCAGAGGAGATATTTTCACTGAACCACGAGGTGGGCTAATGATTTAATTTTTAGTTAGTAGATCTAATTGAAGAACAGGAGTCAACACAAATGTCCTTTAAATATGCCAAACGTGCATATTAGATGTCCAAGAAATTTTTGAATTATTTAAAGGTACATCTGCTGGCTCTTAGTTCTAAAGATCTCTCCATCATTTAAGGGATTTAAAACATATTTTCCATTTGATAGAACACCAGCATTATGGTTCAAGAAAGTTCTATTTGCAGCTTAGATGCAGCAGGTTAAAAATAGAAAGTATGCTGTCCTAAGGAATCTGAAGACCTGGTTTCTTACCCAGACTTTTATGTGATTACCCGCGTCCCTTAATATTCTTTTTTTCTACTTTTATCAACTACCTGTCTTTCCTCTGGCATATGAGAGCACATTTTAAAAGCGTTAGCCCTATAAAAATGCTATAAAATATAAACTTTTATTTTAAAAAATTATCTTACACATAAAATAATTTTATAGCACATGGCTTAATTTGAAATTATTAATTTCCCAAAAATGTTAAAAAGTATACTATATGTCATATGATATAATTATATAGTAAAATTAGCTTTCTGTTTTCACTATATGAATTTCAGTTTTTGAATGACAATAAATATAAGATCTCATGTAAGATATACAGTTTTATGCACAATATGAATTTACTCTCTAAAATAGGTACATTAAACCTTTACAAAATATTTTTTACTAATCCAACAGTATTTTCCTAATATATTCTACTGTTGACTTTTTAATACATATGCTGTCCCTCGTGGAATTGAATATCCACTATATATGTATTTTTCCAATTCTATGTATTTAATAAAATCTCAAATTCATATTCCACTCAATGTATTCCTTTCATTTAAAAACGAATTGAGACATTTTATGTTGGTGGAGTGTAAGTTCTAGAAGAATAAGAGTCTGAAGTTTTGCTTCAGAAATAACATAGACATAAGGATTGATCAACAATCAAATATAACAAAGAAAGCTTTATCTATATTTTAATTTTTAAAATGTAATAGTTGATACTACAAATATATAATAATATAAAATTATAGTAAATGTATTATATACTAGATTATATATATATATCATAACTAACAGTAATCTGTATTTTCAAACTTAGTCATCAGAGTTTTTTCTTCTCAAAATTATTTTTAAGAAAACGGCCATGGGTTTTTTCTTTATAAGCTGGCAGCTTCAATACTGAAAGTTAATCTTCCTTTGACAAAGATCTCACTGAAATTTGAGGGACATATAATCGAGGATGAATTTTGGGCATTTACATAAAACACATTTAAATTAGGAAATGCAGAAAAAAATAAAGCTAAGTTATTCTGTAATAAACTCGTACTTATTAAAGCAAAAGGAAGAAGTAAAGAGAATTTAAATGTATATGCTCTATAAAAGTATATAGCAGATAGCAAGGATTTTTTTTTTTCCAAAATTACTTTGAGGATATCCGTCTGGTCACCATAGATTAACCCCAATCCCTTTATGCATTTATGTTACTTTACAATGCTAATTGGTATTTATTATAATGACCTTGAATTATTTTATGGTCCTGAAATATTTTCAAAATCTTCAAAGAAAGATTAAAGTATTATTACAAGTATATGTGTAGCAACTTGCCCTCCTTAGTAAGGTGCACTTGGTTCTTTCAATATGTGATATTTGCAATGCGTTGTCTGAAGTCTACCAGCCATACAAGCCAACTGCCCAAGTGAATAAAAGGTGAAAAACATAACCTATCGAGGCTGCTTAACTGCAGGATATGGGAGTGCTCTGACCTTTTTCTTCATGATGTAGCCAGCCAAGAAATGAGATGGTCATTTCTTCAAATCTTTACCTTTCTGTGAGGTTTTCATTCCTGTGGCATTTATGTGTAACTTCCTTGAAATGATGACGTTGCAGTGTTTTACTGCAGAGATTGGCAGGCACATCTTAGCCCTTCTGCTCTTTCCTCGTATTTCCTGTAAGAAATACAGGCGTGGTTGAATTCTGTGTCCTCTTGCTCTTGAGGCCTGTATGAAGCACTTATAATAGCTAACCAAACCTTATCCACTGCTATACTATTCTACTTCCTAATTCTAACCTCCTCCGCCAGCCAAAGAATGTCTGAGGAAGGCGACAGAACGGTGTCAGGGCCCCTGTTCTTAGGGTCTTACCCTTTCATTGTGGGAGGAAATTTCCAGTGAGGAGGACGTTAGGAATTTGGACTATTTCTCTCGAAATGGAATCCCAAACCATTTCCTCTGAGGATTCTACCTCCTTGATAAGCCTTGCTATAAATGAGAACACAACTCTTCAGAAATGGACACTGAAGGCTCATTGGTAGATATGGCCTTCCAGCTCCTAAAATATGATTCGATGAGGGTAATGGATGGTTAGGTGGACAAACCAACCGATGAGTGGCACAGCTGGCCAGAGAGCTATGAACCACTTACCAAGGGTCAAAGGTCTTGAAAGACTTGAGACCTATGTCAAAGCAAGAGTTCGCCTGGAGGTACTCACCATTCTGTGAACGCCTCTGCCTCAGACCATCCTGAATTCAAACCTCCCACCTTTTCATCACTTAGTCTCTTTTTAATCCTGTCTCTCCATATTGTCTGACCCTAGCATTGCCTGAGCCATGGTGTTCATTACGCACCAGAACAGTGCTGAGTCGTGTTCAACTATTGTATTTAACTCGTTAGGCACACTAATCATCTGTCGTTATTTCTGGTACTTTTTTCTTTGAGAGACAAAAGCAGTGTTTTCTTACAAGGTTACATTCTCTTTTATGCTAAAGTTTCTATGGAAGCTGTTTACAATAGAAAGTTCTATTGCATTTGATATTTATGAAATAGTGTTAGAAAATTAAAAGACCATAATTTGAAAAATGTGTTTTCTTTGAATCTGTAAGCGTAAACCCAAATATTTATCATGTCCAGCATAATGAAAAAAGAGAAATTATTTTGATGTTTTCTATGACTTAATAAGTTTGGTGGCCTTAATATTAAACATAAGTAGCTAAAATGTATTCTAGAACTCATAATATGTTGTTCTAAAGAAACCATATTAGTTTAAACTTTTTTCCATAAGAAAGGTAAAAAATAATGAAGTAATGTGATATTCAAAGACATACATGAAATCAAGGGTCCCCTGTGAAAAATCCAAGCTAAAAAGAAAAATTGTCATAGGATTATGCATTTGGATAATACAGACTCTATTAAAAATAATGTATTAAATTTTAAGAAATTATTCCATATTAGCAGCATTCTCCTTGCCACCTAGGCATAAAACATCTGCATTATTTTTAAAAAGTTTTGTTGTATTGTGTCTTATACATAAAAAGAATATATGTCATAAATAATACTTAAGTACTAATGCACACAAACAAAATGAACATCACGAACTGACCACCCAAGTTAAGAATTAGAACTCTGCTAAAACCATTGTCTCTAACCAGATGCCCCTTCCTTTCCCGAGCTCCGGATATCTGCCCCAGAGGCAACCTCTGGCCTTAATTGGGTGTTGATGGTTACTGAAAGTTTTTTTCAGGATAGCTTTATCACAAATCTGTTCCCTAAACAAGATGTTGTTTGCTTTTGCTGATTTTTGAACTTTACAAAAATGGTTGCATAGTGTAGGTAATCCATGATTTGAATTTTTCTCTCAATAGTTTATTTTGAAGATTCGTCCATTCTTTTGGGTGCAGCTCTAGTTTATTCATTTCTCTGGATATAATATCCCATTATATGATGGCAAGTCAATTAATCGTGATACACAGTTGGGTTACCTCTAGTTACATAGTTTTTAAAACTCCGTTATGCACATTCTTGGACATGTCCTTCGCATGCATGTATAAGAGTTTCTCTACAAAATGTTGGGCATAGCTTATGAGAATGTTCACTTTTTCTAGGTAGTGGCAAATTAATTTACAATAGGATTTTGTCACTTTATGCTCCCATCATGTGTGTGTAAGAGTGCCATTGATAGACATCCTTGCCAACACTTGGTAGTATCAGACTTCTTAATTTTTGCAAATATAGTCATTGTAAAATGATACTGCATTTTCTGATGATTACTGAGGTTGGGCACCTTTACCTATGTTTACTATTAAAATGTTTCCTTTTATAAAGTTCCTAGGTCATGCCTTTTTCTCATTTCTGTATTACAGAGAATTATTTCTATGTATTGGTATGCTTCACAAATTCTGGATACTGTTCTCTCATTAATTAGATATGGTAGAAATCTCCCCTTTTAGGTTTTTATTTATTTCTTCATTATCTTTATGGTGTCTTTTGATAAATAGAGGTTTTTAATTATATTATAGTCTAACTTACCAATCTTTTCAACTTCATGCCTTTCGAGTTATGCTTAAGAAATCCAAAAAAAAAAAAAAGAAAGAAAGAAAGAAAAAGAAATCCTTCCTTACCTTAAGTAAAAATGCCCTCCCCCATATTTTTAAAAATGTCATCTTTCACATTTGGTCTCCGATCCACTATGCATTGATTTTTAGAATATTAGCCTTAATGATATATAACTTACATACAATTCATACAATTCACCTATTTAAAGTGTATAATTGAGTGGGTTTCAGTATGGCTCACAGAGCTGTGCAACCATCACCTCAATGATTTTGGAATATTTTATCACCTCCTTCCAAAAAAACACATACTTATTAATAGTCAGCCAATCTCCATTTTCCCCACAGCAGTCCAGCCCTAGGCAACCACTAATCTAAATTCTGTCCCTCCAGATTTGCTTGTTCTGGCTTTCTTATGAGTAGAATCATAAAATATGTGGTCTTTTGTGACTGGCTTCTTTTATTCGTGATGTTTTCAAGGTTCATTCATGTCATAGCCCATATTAGTTTTCCATTCCTTTTTTTTTACTATTCAGTAAAATATTTTTCAGTATCCCATTGTTTGTCTATACTATATTTTATTTGTTCATGCATCAGTTGATGGGCAGTTTGACTATACTTTTTGCTGTTATGAATAATGCTGCTATGAACATTCACATACAAGTATTTGTGCAGAAATATATCTTATTTCTCTTGGGTATATACCCAGGAGTAGAGAGAATTGATTTTTGTCTGTTGTGTAAGATAGGAATCAGATTTCATTGTTTCCCATGTGAATTGCTTCTTAGGACAATTTTAAACTGGTTCATCATCGCCCCACTAAAGTGCAAGACCACCTCTGTCCATTGTGACCTTGTTTCTGGGTTCACTGTTATGTTCCATGAGTCAAGATGTTTCTATTCTTTATGATTATACTGCACTGCATTCATTTCAGTAACGTTATTTTAGGCCCTGTTATGTGGTATGGAATGTCACAGCAATTGTTCTTCAGAAGTATCATGGTACTGGGCTCATGCTGTACATTTTAGGTTCAACTTGTCAAGTTTCTTGGAAGTTTTGTTGAAATTTTAACTGGACTTGCATTGATGCTATAGATCAATCTGGGGAGAACTGATGGAGAAACTTTCCATCACCATTATATATCTCTCAGTTATTTAGATCTTCTTTAATGTCTTTCAAAAAAGCTTATAATTTTTTCTTGAAAGTTTTACACATCTTTTGGTAGACTTGTTTCTGAGAACCTTATATTTGTTATAGTTATACACGGTGTTTATAATTTTTTTGCTGGTATGTTAAAAACTACAAACAATTTTTATTTTATTTTATTTTTTTTTACAAACAATTTTTAAACAAGAATCTTTAATTCAAACACCTTTCTAAACTGTCTTATTATTTCTAATAATTTGTAATTCATTTTGCATTTTCTCTATAGACAATCATGACTGAAGACAGTTTGTTTTCATTTTATTTTTTCTTGTCACGTACTTATGAATACAAGTAGTGCTAGGCATATTTTTTCTTCTTTCTGATTTTAAAAGGCAGTAGATTCACAATAAATAATGAATAAAATTTGCTGAACTTTTGTAAATACCTTTCATCTCATTAAGAATGGTCTCCTGTATTCCTATATGGCCAAGAGTTTCTGTAACGGGCTTTTTTCGAATGTTTTTCTGTTTATTGTGATAACCATAAGGCTTTTTTCTTTTAACACATTAATGGAATAAGTCATATTATAGGTTATTTTTTTACCATTACACCATTATGTCCTATCCAATTTTTAAATGATGTATTATTGCTGGCTTCAATTTGCTAATGATTGCTGAGAGCAACCTGAAATTATCTTTTTTAGATATGTTTTTTAATTGATGTTATGCTAGCCCCACAAATTGAGTTGCTAAGTAATATTTTTTCTATTCCCTGAAAGAATTAATGTAAGAGTGAATTATTTGTTTCTTAATAATTTCGTGGATCTGGCCAGTAGAGCCATCTGGGCTTGATATTTCATTTCTGGAAAGATTTTTGACTACTATTTAAATTTTTCTAATGGTTATAGAATGATTCACATGTTCCAATTTTTTTAAGCCAGTTTGGGTAAATTTTTTGTAGTTTATGAATTTTTCCTTTTCATTTAAATTTGATATTTATTGGCATTTATAGATTTTGAGAAATGTTAAACTTCCCTTGCATTCTCTACAACATGGCAGTTACATATTTTATTTGTATACATTACCAGACTTGGTTTGCTAATTAGGATTTTTTGTCTGTGTTCACGAATGAGGTGGCATGTAATTTTTATTTCTCTTCCTATTCTTGTCATCCTTTGGTATCAATATTATGACTTCTGAAATAGTTTGAGAGTACATTTCTCTATTCTCTGCAAGAGATTATAAAAGACTAGAATGATCTATCTTCTGGGAAGTTTTTTAAGAACTCACCTGGAAATTATCTAAGCTTGGTGTTTCCTTTGTAGGAAGATTTTTCACTGTTCTTTCAATTTACTAGTAGATTGTTTTATTTTCTTTCTTATTTTTGCCAGTCTATATTTTCCTAGGAATCTATTTCACCTTGGTTCTCCAATTATTGGCATAATATTTTTATGGTATGATCTTATCTTTTTAATCTGTGATGGATCTGTAGTATTTTTTTAAATTTTAGTATTAATTGTTATCTCTTTTTTCTAGGTAATATTGCCACAGCCTTATTTTCAGCTCTGATATTTGTGCCTTCTTTCTTGTTTCCTTCATCAGTCTTACCAGAAATTGTTCTATCTTGCTAATTTCTTAAATTGGCCTTTTTTCTTAACAATTAGACTTTTAAAAATAAATAGCATGTTGTGGCTACATATTTCCTTCACTTTAGTTTCATCCTTCAGGATTTGATAAGGAATATTTTCATAACCAATCATTTCTGAGAATTTTTATTTTAATGTTATGAATTTATTTTTATTAGGAAATACATTAACATCAATCAATTTAAAAGTCACAAAAATAGATATAGTAAAATATCTCCCATGCACCCCTGACTGTTGGCACTAACTCCCTCATAACCATCTAAAATAGTACAAATGTAAAAAAAACACAAAAAACAAAAAAGTCTTGTGTCTTGTTCCAGAGATCAATTCTAAGTTTTTTAACTTAATTTCATTTTGAACCATAGGTTGGTTGGTTATTTATTTATTTACTGATTTAAGAGAGAGAGTGTGGGGAGGAGGGGCAAAGGGAGAGGGAGAGAGAGAATCTTAAGCAAGCTCCATACCCAGCACAGAGAGAGCCCAATGCAGGACTTGATCTCATGGCCCCGAGATCATGATCTGAGTCAAAATCAAGAGTTGGACACTTAACCAACTGAGCCACACAGGCACCCTGAACCAGGAGTTATTTAAAGTGTATGTTTAAAATTTTGAAGTATATGGGGAATTATTTTGGTTTTGTTGTTACTATTTTTGTCATGGTTCCTAATTAATTGAATTCTTGTTGAAGAATGTTTTTTTGATACCACCATTGTTTTTGCAATATGTTGACATTTAGGTTTCATGGTTTTGTGTTTGTGCGTGTGTGAGAGAGAGAGAGAGAGAGATGAAATATCCTTCTAGAATGGTAGATTTTTCCATTTTCCCCTATAGTTCCATTAAATTTGTTGTATATATAATTTGAGCCTGTTTGATCACATGTATGTAGTTTAAATGTATCTCTTGAATGAAATTTTTAAAAATAATTATTTAATGATGCTCTTTTTTGAGAGTGTCTTTGGTTAATATTTTACTGGCATAACTTCATTTCCTTAGTTTCAATTTCTGCATGTCTTCAGTACGTCTCATTAAAAAAAGGCTGAATTTTGATTTGTTTAAAAAATCTGAACTATCACATTCTTTTAAGTGGTTATTTTGGTACATTTACACTTGTTGTAATTATTAATAGACCTTATTTTTTTCATCTTTCCCACTTTTTTCTATGTGTCTTTCTTGCCCTTATTTTTAAAATAGACTTTATTTTAAAAAACATTTTTAGATTTACAGAGAAATTGAGAGGATAGTATAAAGAGCTCTCATATACCTTCACCCAGTTTCCCCTATTATTAACATCTTATATTAGTATGATACATTGTTTACAATTATACACCAATATTGATATATCATCATTAGCTTTATTTTTACCTAATGTCATTTTCTTGTTCCAGGATCCCATCTAGGATATCACATTGTATTTAGTTGTCATCTCTTTTTGGTCTCCTCTGCTATTGTAATTCTTCTGCAAGGAAGATTTGTTTCTTCTTCCCCATCTTATCAATTTATTACATCATTTATATGAGTATGTACTCATGGATATTTATTTTATTCTTTGGAATATATTCCAGTCCTTTTTTTTTTCTCAAATTGTCCCAGCTTTGGCCATTGGGAGGTCTTTCAGTTGGTTCCTATATCAGCTGGTTCCTGTATTTGATATACTCTCATCAATTAACACTTCCTTAGTGAATGAACACTTGCTAGCACAGCGAGATATTCTGATTCATCTTATGTGTTTCCTTACTTATGTATTTCCATTCTTAGAATCAGCCATTTGTTCAAGGGCCACTGGTTCCTTTTGTTGGGGAATGGTACTAGAACCCAAAATCTGGGTGCTCAGTGTACTTGTTGCTACTGGGATGTCATTTACTGAATGTATTCTTTGCCTGCTTTTAAGTTTTTCTCTTTGTCTTTTGTGTTCTGCCATTTCGTTACCTAGTATACAGATGTGGAGCTCTTTTCTTTTCCTTCCTTCCTTCCTTCCTTTTCTATATTTATTCTGCTCACTGTTTCTGTGGATTCTTGCTTTTCCCCAGTTCTGGAAAATTCCCAGTCATTTTTGCATATCCTCCCTATCTTCTCTGTCCCCTCCTTCTGGAACTCTAGACATACATTAGGTATTTTTATTTCACCTTTCATAGCTTTAAACATCTCACTTATAGTTATTATCTTCTGATATTAATATGCTGCATTGAGTAATTTATTAGGATCTCTCTTCTCTTTCATAACTTTTTGCTTCTGCTATGTTTAAACTACCTTAACTCATCTATCTTTTACTCAAAAACCTTATTTTTAGAAATTATATTTGGCTTTTTCTCAAATCTGGTAATTTTTGCTTAATGTCTTTGATTTACTCATTTTGTGATTCCATCTTTTGTTTTTTTAAAATATTTAATACATGTTATTTTATCTTATTTTTCTGATAACTCTCATGTTTGAAGTGCTTGCCAGTGGGAATCTGTTTTTGCTAACTCATACCAATGGTGGTTTTTTCCTGGGTTTAATAATTTTTTTATTATGAGCTCATTTTCGATTTATCCTAATTTATGGAAAACTTGGAGACGTCCAACTGAAGAAGATTTTCTCCAGAGGGAATTTGTTTTAGCTTCAGGCAAGAGTAAATAACACTATGGACCTGGAACCACTTTAGTCCTGTTCCAGGCTCTTTGACTTGATTCTGGAATCATATTCCTTGCCCCTAAAGCTGCAATGCTAATAAAGACATTTGTCCTCAAAGATACCTTGCCTTTTGGGCATGCTTATTGCTCATTATCCTATTTTTGGCACATGCAGTTTACATATGTGATTTTTGTTTTGTTTTGTCTTTCCCTTTGGATTTTTCTCTTACTTCCTGTGAGCAAAGAAAGAAAACATTATATTTTATACAGAATCTAGTTGTTTCATCTTATGAGGGCCTCCGAATATCTAATCTGCCAAACTGCCGGAAGTAACTATCCTAAATCACCAATATTCCTGTCTCTTGCTTGCCTTCAACACACATGTAGTTGTTTAGCCCTCTTAATTCTACTTCTCAGATTGTTTTCCCGTCCATTCCTGTCTGCTGGCCTTCCCATCTCCGGTGTGTCTAGCCCATTTTATATACTCCCGCCACGTTAGTCTTTCTTAATAGAAATTCAGTAGTATTTCTTGGCATACTATCCCCACATACTCCTCTCCAGCATCCAATTGAGGTATCTTATTGGTCCTCCAATGCCTTGATTTCCAACCCTTGTAGTTTAATATCTTTAATATCTGCAGCAAATCTCTGTTTTCTGAATTTCCCCTATTCCTCTTTGATGCTCTGTTTTTCTTCCATGCAACTCATTCTTTCTGCTTGAAATGTCCTGTATTCATCCCTTTCCCCAAATGGTACTCTCTCTGAAGGTCCATCTCTGATGCATTCAATTTTATTCAGTTTTCCAGAATTCTTCCTAGCTCAAAGTAACTGTTTCATCTTTTGAACTTTTATGGCACTTTGTCTTCTTTTGTGGCTTTATGGCTTGTGTGTGTGTGTGTGTGTGTGTATATAAGTGTGTGAAGCTTATAAATTATAGTCTAAACTCTTTAGGGAAATTTTTTTCTCCTAGAAGTCACTTATGGTGGCTTCCACATCATAGATCCTAACAAATGGTAAATTATATATAATTATAAATTAAAGAGTAGCATATTGGAAATATATCAGACGTTGGTGGTGATTGCTTATAAACTTTCTGTGAAAGTACAAAGGTAACCTAATACATCAATAACTTATTAATGTGTCTTTATTCCAAGAGTACCTTTAGAATAATTTTTCTATTTGCAAAATAGTCCAAATGATTCTTTCTTAACCATGAACATGCTCTCAACTTTTAGATATGTGTTGCTTTCATACAGTATATTTTCGAATTTTGTTTGGGACTACTTTGATTATAATCCTGGCAATCCACAATCATTTACAAGGTGTTTCAGCCTCTCACTTCTTTTGCCAGAATTGTCAGATTTAGAGTGGTTTCAAGAGTCGTTAGCTTTCTAAGGAAATTAGTGTGTATGTTTGGTGTTGTGGTTTTTTGTAAATCATTTTTTTATTGTGGTAAAATACACATAACATAAAATTTACCATTTTAACCGTTTTTAAGTGTACAGCTTAGTGTGGTATTAAATACATTCACATTGTTGTGCACCCATCAGCTTATTCATCCCCAGAACTCTGTCTTGTAAAACTGCAACTCTGTGCCCGTTAAATAGTAATTCCCCATCTTCCCTCCAGCCCCTGGCAACCACCATTCTATTTTCTGTCTTTATGATTTTGACTACCCCAAGTATCTCATGTAAGTAGAATCAACAGCATTTGTCTTTTGGTAAGTGGCTTATATCACTTAGCATAACGTCCTCAAGGCTTATCCATGTTGTAGCATAAGGCAGAGTTTCCTTTTTGTTGGCTGAGTAATACTGCTTTGTATGTAAAGACTCCCATTTTGCTTATCCATTTGTCTGTTGATGGACGATGGATGTCTGGGTTGCTTCCATGTTTTCTGGTCTGTATGTTTTTAACTGTTAATTGAAATCAGCTTGATTAAAAGTTGTCCTTATAGTGTGTCTTCTCTAGATACAACCTTTATTAATTTGTGAAATTTCTTTGTAACTCTGCTTTTTTATATCTGTCAAGTAGATGAAGCTTTATAGGTCACTATTTATAATATTAAAGAAAAATGAACACATCTATTTCAGATTGATCTTGGCAGTTCCATCACTGTAGTTATCAGCATATGATAAGGACTGAAATGTTAAATACCCCAGGGAAGTCTTCAGCATTAAGTTCTTTCATTTAATGTTTATTTCTTCCATAATTAGTTGATTCATTTTTCAGTATAATTTTTCTATTTGAAAACCATCATTGGACTACAGCCAATGTATATCAATGCACCAGCAATTTAAAATGCCTTCCTTAAGTTTCATCACATTCCTAGTCAACTAATAAAAATATACAAAATTATGAAGTACAGCAGTGGCAAGGGTGTGGAGAGACAGGTTCACATACGCAACGTTGTTTACACTGGAAATGGATCCAGTGTTTTTGTAGAGCAATTTGGAAAAAAAGTTACAAAATTATTCTTATCATTTAACCAAATAATGTTGATAATATAACCTAAAAGCAAAATACCAGTATAATTTATTCATAGATGTCTCATATGTAATAATAATGACTAATTGAAAATGAAACAAATATCCAAGAATAATATGATTAAATAAATTATAATGTATTGCAATGATGAAGTATCAAAGAGCCACTAAAGTGACAAATACACTAAAAAATGAAAGATGTAAAATTAGGTATAGGAAAAGATAGAACAGTATCTAAACTGTGATTATATCATTAAAAATATTTGTATGTACATTGTCAAAGACTGAAATTCAATTTGGGGTGGAGTCAGTGGTTTTGGAAAGTTAACTTTTTTGTTCATTTTTTGTTTTTTTATAAAGACATTTTGACCTTGCGACTTTGGGATGTGACTTTGTTCTAATCATAGTGAAAATTAGAGGTGAAGAGGTGCGCAATAACAGCAAATTAATAAAATACAATAAATGTCATTCTTTATAAAAAATTCTTACGCTTTGATACAGTATAGTATGTGATAAAAACAAAGGCTTTCATATCAGACTGAATTTTTTTTTTGAGCTTTGTCTGATTTTATTTTATTTTATTTTATTTTTTAATTAACGCATAATGCATTATTTGCCCCAGGGTACATGTCTGTGAATCCTCAGGCTTACACATTTCACAGCACTTACCATAGCACATACCCTCCTCAATGTCCATAACCCAGCCACCCTATCCCTACCCGCCCCTACCCCCCAGCCACCCTCGGTTTGTTTCATGAGTTTAGGAGTCTCTTATGGTTTGTCTCCTTCCTGATCCCCTCTTGTTTCA
>CM052891.1:10492855-10520529 GCA_028534135.1 Potos flavus | reverse complement strand
CTTTTTTAAAAGTCATGCTAAGAATATTCCAATGTCATTGGAGAGTCTTTGAAAATACAGTTTTCTTTGTTTCATGATATTCCATTTTACGGATACAGCATAGTATATTGTAGTATTCTCTTAGTTTTAAACATTTAGCTTTTAAAAATTGCCTACATTGATGCAGAGATGAACATCTTCATATATAAATTTTTGTCAATACCTCCATTGTTTTTGTCTTAGGTTATGATTCCAGTAGAATTACAAGGTCAGATTGCTTTTCCAAAAGGTTGTGCTAATTTATATTTTCTGCAACAGAATCTCTGTTTTATCTAGCCAGTCCTTACCATTAATACTTTCCTTTAATTTTTGGTAAAAAAAAAATTGTTTTTAATTTGCATCTTAAAGAGTGAGCGTGAAGATTTATAATAGATTTGTTGTGTGTATTTCATTTTCTGAGAATTGCCTGCTCCCACACTTTGACAGGTGGTCTTCTCTTAGTGTCCTAATGTTTTTCTCATCATCTTACGGGATAAAAAAGTTCTTAGCTTTGTGGCAAGTATTTTTGGTGCTTGCCTTTTCATTTTATCATTTAACTTTATGATACACAAAAGATCGTATTTGTATTTAGTGTAATCTGTCCGTCATTTCCTTTGTGAATTCTCTAAGTAGTTGTTTTAAGCTTCATGGTTTGAAAATATATTAAAAATTAAATATTTAAAAATATAGGAACACATCAAACATTTTCCACACCGTACTCTACTAAGTAAAAAGCACTTAGGAAATTGACATAGCATTTACTAGCTTGGGTTCCTGGTCTGTAATTTTAATAGTGTCTGAAGGATTATACTGGAATTCTGCCAGCCTGAAGTCATTAAAAGGCTTTGAGCAACAATTCAGCATCTTTTTCAAATTTAAGAAAAGCTCCATATGGCATAATTATTCAAAGCTAAGGTCATAGAAACTACTTAAACCTTTGAAATTTATAATTAAAGGATTAATATTAACTTACGAAGATATTGTCATTTTGACTTAAAATGGATTTCTAATCTCAATTCTGTTCTCTTTGCTTTGATCTTTTCCCTGACTTTTTCCTTTGCTAAAAATATGAAGTTTTATATCCTTAAATTTTTAAATTAAATATTATCCTCTAACAGTTCAGACTTATAAAAATTGATTGGCAAACAACATCCACTCTAATTTTTACAGTATTTCACAAATGTTGATGATCTTCAAGTTGGCATTTTCCTCTGGCTGCAGCTTAATATAATGGACCACAATGATACTTCTAAACATAACAGTAAATTAATTTACAAAAGAAAACCGTGCATAAATGGCAACTTAGAAAACCATGAGTGTGCACGTAATTCGAATGTGATGAATTGGTGTTCATTTATATTAAGATGTAGAATTTTCAAATAGTCTTCAAAGTACCTGCATTGTAAACCTTCTTGGAGTGGTGAAAGGGGCTATGTCTTGTTTCATACCAGAGCTAAAACTTTTCTGTCATTTTGACAATATCTACAGTGCAGTCCCAACCAAATATTTTAGTTAAAGCAGTTTACATATGTCCTATGTAACAAGAGGAATTGTGTGTTCCTTAGAGACACAGTTTTGCATCAATCCCCAGGTCTCCCCTACTTTTTCTGGTTCGGATGTGAGGCACCTGTTTCACAGTGATTCCACGAAATAAATACTGGAATAATGTTTGGGGTGTCTGTTTATTAAACAAAAAGAGCCGATATTGGATATTTACATTGTCAGGCTTTACCATCCCAACCTGAGGGCGGAGCTGCCAAGCTCAATGCTGTGCAAAGTCATGGCTACAGATGGCAGTGGGCTGCTCCCCACTGAATGCGGCTCTCGCTGTTTCCCAGAGAATCTTTTGCCAATTCTCCCTCTGCCTCTTCGCTGCATGTTAAAGAGCACTTCTATTTTCTGGCAATCTGGAAGAGCAAATCAATAGCTTAACTTCAAAGCCTAGTTTTCCTAGGCTAGGGAGCTATGTTTTACTTGGAGAAAATTAAAAGGCAGTATATTCCATGTTAAGGCTTTTTCAAAATAAAATCAAGAATTATAAATGAATCATTGTTTATATGTAAAGTAAATATTTACAGTTTATAAGATTAACCCTCCCTTGTCTTTCTCTAGCCTAATTTTCTAATATTCTAATTGCACCATTGTAAATGAAGTTCTGCCATTCACCAGCACTTGTTGGTTTTATCCTTTGGGATTTTCTTAAGGGAAGAAATTTCTACCTAGAATAAAAGGAAAATCTCTTAGGTCAGGATAGAAAAGATAGTATTTTGACTTGAGAAGTTGTTGAAAATAGAACAATTTATTTGGCATCTTCGGAGATTGATATCCCAACTCAGAGAATTGGGAGTAAAATAAGCAGATGTTTGTGCCCAAAGGAATTTATGTGTGTGTTCATTTGGTTTTTGTGAGTTTTTTTTGGTATGTGTGTGTGTGTGTGTGTGAGTTGAGATTAGTATTGATAATCGTACAATCCTTTTGATCCTTTCAGCTTCATGGCCAAACCTGTAGGAGTCTTATTGGCAGTGAATCTTTTTATCATAATGTGGAAGAAAATAAAATGAAAAAAATATGCATTTCATTAGTATCTTCAACAATGATGAAGTGATTACAAATAAGAACAGAAAGAGTAATTTATGGCATTGTCTTGATGGTTTACCATAAATGGGGGGCCTATACATCCCAACTGGCCTAGGACGGTCCCAGTTTGCACCTGTTGTCCTGGGATCCTGAACGATTTAACATTTCCCTCCCTCTTCCACTCTTAAACGTGTCCCAGCTCGCATGTTAAGCTCTGTGATTATCCTAACTAGGAGGGTGCTTTTTATGTAAAGGAGGCATCTTTTCTCTTTATATATCCTGTGATTTAATTATTGAACATTATAATGCTGACTACATATATTTTAATGAGCACCTTTTTGAAAATAATTCTGAACTTATAGATAACTAGACGAATTATTTTACTATCCTGACTAGCCTTTTGACTGATGTTTTTTCTATCCCACACCAACATTTCAGTAGCATTTGATGCACTTAGAATGAAAGTATTTTCCATTTGTTAGGAGGCTCAAGGAGATTGGAATGAAGAGGCAGAGCCTCCCTATCCATACTCCTGCTTGCTTTGTTTGGAGACTTCCTAGAAGGGGAGGGCTGAGGATGAGCTGATGGGCATTAGGTGTTAGGCACCGAGTGTCTCATGTTACAGAGAGGCCAGAGGGCATAGCACAGTGGAAGAGCTCTAGGCTGGAGTCAAGTCTCATTCGAATCATTGTTCATAGTGGAAGGGAGACAATTATTCACTGTGGAATGGGGTTTCCTAATTCAATATTGTGAGAATTAAATTAATAGTTGAATGGGGCACCTGGGTGGCTCGGTTGGTTAAGCGTCTGCCTTCTGCTCATGTCATGATCCCAGGAAGGGCCTGAGTAGGGTGCTCTGCTCAGCCGGGAGTCTGCTTCTCCCTCTCTCCCTCTGCCTCTGCTCCCTGCTCATGTGCAGTCTCTCTCTCAGATAAGTAAGTAAAATCTTTTTAAAAAATTAATTAATTAATAATCAAAAATGGTCAATTAATTTAACTAAATTGAATATATTATGGGATGCAGTAAAAATAAAGTATATGACGAGAGAAAATGCAGTTGGTTTAAATATACCTCTTCATCCTCACAAGTAATTAAGGAAATATTAAGACAAGATACTATTTCTCATGTATTGGATAAACAAATTATTTTAAATGATACCGAATATCACTTTTAATTAATAATATCAAATTCCAAAGATGTAATGAATAAATACTCCAAAACGCTATTAGTGAGAATGTAAATTGGTACAACTTTCCTGAAAGCCTTTAGTTATCTATATTGTGGACTTTTAAAATATTCATCTCTTTTGATGTTGTAGTCTATTTTTTGGTTAGCATAACATCAATAATACCAAAACCCAAAAAAGATATCTCTCTAAGAACAGATTAATCTTAGAAATCTGTTACATTTCTATACACTAATAATGAAGCAGCAGGAAGAGATATTAAGAAAGCAATCCCGTTTACAATTGCCCCAAAAATAAGATACCTAGGAATAAACCTAACCGAAGAAGTGAAAGACCTCTACTCAAAAAAACTATAAAACACTGATGAAAGAAATTGGAGATGACACAAAGGAATAGAAAGACATTCCATCCTCATGGATTAGAAGAACAAATATTGTTAAAATATCTATACTACCCAAAGCAATCTACAGATTTAATGCAATCCTTATCAAAATAACAGCATTTTTCACAGAACTAGAACAAAAAACACTAAAAATTATATGGAACCACAAAAGACTTGGATAGTCAAAGTAGTTTTGAAAAAGAAAAGCAAAGCTGGAGGTATCACGATTCTAGACTTCAAGTTATATTACAAAGTGTACTAATCAAAACAGTATGGTGCCAGTGCAAAAATGGGCACATAGATCAAAAGAACAGAATAGAAAACCCAGAAATAAACTCATAATCATACGGTCAGTTAATCTCTGACAAAGCAGGAAAGAATATCAAATGGGAAAAAGTCTCGTCAACAAATGATGTTGGGAAAACTGGTCAGCTATAAGCAAAAGAATGAAACTGGACCATTTTTTACACCATACACAAAAATAAACTCAAAATGGATGGACCTGAGGGGTGCTGAGTGGCTCAGTCAGTTAAGCATCCAACTCGTGATTTTAGCTCAGGCCATGATCTCAGGGTTGTGAGATTGAGCCCTGTGTTGGGTTCTTTGCTCAATGTGGAGTCTACTTGAGATTCTAATTGAGATTCCCTCTGCCCCTCCCCCAACTCACATACGCACACATACACACTCTCTCTCTCTAAAATAAATGAATAAAATCTTTTTAAAAAGTGGATTGACCCGAAAGCATAAAAATCCTAGAAGAAAGCAGAGGCAGTAATGTCTCTGGACATCAGCCATAGCAACATTTTTCTAGATATGTTTCCTGAGGCAAGGGAAACAAATGCAAACATAAATTATTGGGACTACATTATTAAAATAGAAAGCTGCACAGGCAAGGAAACAATCAACAAAACTAAAAAACAACCTACTGAATAGGAGAAGATATTTGCAAATGATACATCCAGTAAAGAGTTAGTACCCAAAATATATAAAGAACTTATACAAATCAACACCCAAAAAACAAATGATCCAATTTAAAAATGGACAGAAGACATGAACAGACATTTCTCTGAAGACATCCAGATGGCCAACAGACACATGAAAAGATGCTCAATATCACTCATCAGGAAAATGCAAATCAAAAAACCACAATAAGATATCACCTCACACCTGTCAGAATGGCTAAAATCAAAAACACAAGAAACAAGAGGTGTTGGCAAGGATGTTGGAGAAAGGGAAACCTTTGTGCGCTGTTGATGGAAATGCAAACCGGTGCAGCCACTGTGGGAAATAGTATGGAGTTTCCTCAAAAAGTTAAAAATAGAACTACCCTATGGTCCAGTAATTGCACTACTGGGTATTTCCCCCAAAAATACAAAAACATGAATTCAAAGGAACACATGCACCCCTATGTTTATAGCCGCATTATTTACAATAGACAAGATATGGAAGCAGCCCAAGTGCCCATCAATAGATGAATGGAGAAAGAAGATGTGGTATGTATCCAATGGAATATTATTCAGCCATAAAAAGAATGAAATCTTGCCATTTGCAATGACATAGATGGAGATAGAGAGTATAATGCTAAGTGAAATAAGTCAGTGAGAGAAACACAAAGACCATATTATTTCAGTCATATGTGGATTTGAAGAAACAAAACAAATAAGCAAAGTTAAAAAGAGACGGAGAGAGAGGAAGCAAGAAACAGACTCTTAACTATAGAGAACAAACTGATGGTTACCCGGGGGGGATGGGTGAAACATGGAGATTGAGGAGGTCACTCGTCCTGATGAGCACTGAGTAAGGTATGGAAGTGTTGAATCACTCTACTGTACACCCAAAACTAATACAATGCTGTTTGTTAATTACACTGGATTAAAATAAAATTTATAAATTAATTAAAGAAATAAAAGAAGAATGGATGCTGAGGGACAGGTAGCAGGCAATGGCACACTCTTAATGCCTTCAGCATTTTATGCCTATTTTGTGTATAGCAGTCCTGGACACACTTGATATAGTAATGAACAAAACAGACAGATGTTCCTGTCTCCTTAGAGCTCACATTCTAGCCAGAGAGACAGATAATAACTAAGCAGTGAACATGCCACTTATTTAAAAAGTGTCTAAGTGCTACTGAATAAGAAATGAAAGAAGAGATTAAGGGAGACTCTGGAGTACCAGAGTTGGGACCTATTTAAGTAGTGTGATCAGGGTTGGCCTCATTGAGAAGGTCAACAAGGAGTTGAATTAGCCATGTGGGTATCTGGAGGAAGAAATTTCTGATGGAGCGAACAGCCCATGCAAAGACCAAGCAAGATCATGGCTGGCGTGGTTAACGACCAGCAGGGAAGCCAGTGGGGGGAGAGCAGAGGAGACAGGGAGAGAGAGTAGGAAATGAGTTTTGAGGAATCCCAAGGGTCCTGATCACATAGGGCCTTTGAGGCTGTTGCAAGGACTTTAACTCTGAGTGATGGAAGCACATTAGGGCATTGTCGCAAGGAGTGATATGATCCAACTTAGACTTGAAAAGATCATTCTGGCAGTGTGAGGACAAAGGTGGGAAACCCATTCGAAGGGCACTGCTGGATTCCAAGGGAGAGATTAGGGGGACTTGGACCAGAGTGGCGCCCGTAGAGGTGGTCAGATTCTGGCTAGATTTAAAGGTGGAGCCAGGGCGCGCCTGGGTGGCTCAGTGGGTTAAAGCCTCTGCCTTCGGCTCAGGTCATGATCTCAGGGTCCTGGGATCGAGCCCGCATCACATCGGGCTCTCTGCTCAGCAGGGAGCCTGCTTCCCCCTCTCTCTCTGCCTGCCTCTCTGCCTACTTGTGATCTCTCTCTCTATCAAATAAATAAAAATAAAATCTTAAAAAAAAAAAAAAAGGTGGAGCCAACATGGCTTCTTGACAGATTTGATTTGGGATGTGAGACCAAGAAAAAGGAAGTCATAGGTAAGTTTACACAGGGGAAAAGGGCAAATACACTAGTTCATTTCTCTGTGGGATGGGATTAGAAATGATTTTTAAATGGTATCATTCAGTTTTTCTAAATGTTCTCAATTATAACCAACTATAGTCCTGACGGTGATGTACAAGTCACCACCTGGTTATATTGTCGCCCTGCCCTAAGCCCTAGGACATCTTCAGCCTGCTTCCCTTTCTGCTGTGAGATACCTTGTCACAGAGACAAGGCTGGGCTGGCCCTTCAGTCCTGGGGTTACGTTGGCTGACATCAGAAACTGGGCAGTGGGATTATGATGTCAGCGGCCCCTCCTCAGCCCTGCCTGTGAGGTTGGGATGTCCTCCAAGGCCCCTCAGCCTGGCCCAGGTCATCTTTCTCTCAGGGAGGCTATGCCCTCATTGGCTTCAAAGAAAAGCAGAAATATTGCCTGCCTGACTTTGGCCTGCTCACAGGGCTCTCATTTTTGCTTCTGCAACATTGATGAGTGCCAAAGGAAATGTGGGCCTCTCTGACTTCACGCTGCTCCTCTCCCAAGGAAAGCCCAGCCCAGGGTCTGATAGCGAGGACAGAAGGTGGTCGTGGCCCTGAGACAGAGCAGGCTGGTAGTCTGAGGCCCCTGAGGGACACAGGACCATCTGGCCTCAAAGAGAAGAAGGTAAGACTGAGATACTTTCTCTGTTCCCCTAGGCAAGGATCTTTCTAAAAAACAAATCTCAGGGGCGCCAAGCTGGCTCAGTCCATAGAGCATGCAACTCTTGATCTTGGGGTCATGAGTTCAAGCCCCAGTTTGGGCAGTGCAGCTTACTTTTAGAAAAGGGGAGAAAAAAACAAATCTCATTGCTGGGCTGGATTAGGCACTGGTAATATAAAAACAGCCTCTCCCCTCAAAGAGATATCCTTTAATGGGGCAGGGATAATGGAACAAATGACACTGTGATTACATTGAACTGAAATCAGAGCCATTGTCTAGATCTGTAGGCCAGCATGTTTGAGAAACTCCCAGGAAGTCTGCGGGGGAAGGGTGGAATCAGGCAGAACCTTCTGGACAAGGTAAACTATGAGTTACTGGCATTTCCCTCTCTTGCTTAAAAACTTAGAAAGTGCCATTGCCCACAACAAAGTGAATTTGCCACAGCTCCTTAGCTTTCTGGCCAAGGATTTGCATAATCCCATTGCTCCTCTCCTACCTTTCCTCTTTTCTCATTTATTTTAATTAATTTAATTTTTCAGTGTACACTTCAGCGGCATTGAGTACATTTAAATTGTTGTGCAACCATTACCACCATCTCCAGAACTTCTTCCACCTTGCAAAACCGGAACTGTCCTCATTAAGCACTAACTCCCTATTTCTCTGTCCCCCAGCCCCTGGCAACCAGCAGTCTACCTCCTGTCTCTAAGTATTTGAGGACTCTAGGTACCTAGAGTGGAGTGAGTGGAATCAAACAGTATTTATCTTTTTGTGATTGATATTTTCACTTAGCTTAATGTCTTCAAGGTTTATCCATGTGGTAGCCCGTGTCAGGGTTTCCTTTTTTCAAAAAAAAAGGATAATATTCCGTTGTTTGTATATGCCACCGTTTGTTTATCCATTCATTCCATCAGTGGACACCTGGGGTGCTTCCACTTTTTGGCTATTGTGACTAATTCTATTATGAATATTTTGGTGTGCAAATATCAGTCTGAGCTTCTGCTTTCAATTGTTTTGGGTATAATACCCAGTGTGGAATTGCCGGACCATATGGTAATTCTATTTTTACTTTTTCGAGGAACTCTCCATGCGCTTTTCCACAGCTGGTGCACCCTTTGCATTCCCACCAGCAGTGCACAAGGCTCCCAATTTCTCCACATCATCGCCAACACTTGATTTTGGTTTGTTTTGTCTTTATAATTGCCATCATAATGAGTATGAAGTGGTGTCATCTTCTACCTTTCTTAACTGTCTCCCCGACCACAGAGACACTGTGTGCTGTGCCCACCCCAGAAGACTCCCTTTTCCACAAATAGGCTGGAAGCCTTCTCCCTTCATGGCTTGACATGAGCTTTTTCTCTCTGCCTGGAAGACCTGGTGAACTTAACATCCTCATTCAAAGATGTTACCTGTCCTTGTCTTGCTCCTTCTTACACCAACTCCAGAAGAAATCAGGCTCTTTCTTGTGTCAGTCATCTTCTTTTTAAAACATTTTTTAACAAGATATAATTTACATACAGATGATGTTTAATTATGCAACTTTGACAAGTCATCAGTACAGTCAGGACAAACAACTATTCCATCACCTCAGATTTTCTCCAGACCCTTTGTTATCAATCCCACTTCCCTCCTCTTGCTCTGACCTCCTGGCAACCACCCCTCTATTTTCTGTGACTATTAGATTTGCCTCTTCTAGAATGTCATATAAATGAATCATTCAGTATGTAGCCTTTTCAGTCTGGTTTCTTTCCCTTTAGCGTAATGCGTTTGAGATTCGGTCACGTTCTTGTGTGTAGCGATAGCCCTAATCTTTTTTTATTACCAATAATATCCCATTGCATGAATGTACCAAAGTTTGTCTGTTCTCCAGGGGAGAAATAATTGGGTGGTTAAACATTGATCTAAGGGTTCTGTGTGAACATACATTTTTCATTCTGCTTGGGTAAATAACAAGGAGTGGGATGGCTGAGTTGTATGTTAACTGTATCTTTCAATTTTAGGAGCTGCCAAACTGTTTTCCAAACTGGCTGTATCATTTTGCATTTCCATAAAAAATACATATGGGTTCTAGTTGCTCTGCATCCTCACCAGCACTTGATACGGTTGAATTTGTGACATCATTTTAACCATCCTAACAGGTATATTTCATTGCATATGGATTTCCCTAATTAATAATGTTGAACATCTTTTCACATATGTATTTGTCATTTGAATATCTTTCTTGGTAAAGTGTCTAAATGTTTTTCCAATTTTATATTCAGTTTATTTTCTTTTTATTGAATTTTAATGGTTCTTTATATATTCTGGATATAAATTCTTTATAAGATATATGATTTGCAAACACTTTTCACAGTCAGTGGCTGAACTTCTCATGTTTTAGCGTCTTTCAGAGAGCAGGGATTCTTAATTTTTTATGAAGTCCAATTTATCAATTCATTCTTTTTATAGATCATGCTTTTGATTTTCTCCTGTTTTCTTCTAGAAGTCTTAAGTTTTTTAGATCCGTGATCTATTTTGAGCCAGTTTTTGTGAATGGTACAAGGTACAGATTAAGATTCAATTGTTTCAGCACTATTTGTTGAAAAGACTATCCTCTGTTAAATTGCCTTCGCAACTTGTTGAACATCAATTGACCATGAATGTGTAGTGTGCTACTGAACTCTCTAATTTTGTACAATTGATGTACATACTGTTCTTTTCTAATAATGCCAGTATCTTTTTTTTTAAGATTTAATTTTATTCATTTATTTATTTATTTTTACTTTTTTTTTATTTTAGAGAGAAGGAGCGCATGTGCGGGGTGAGGGAGGAGCAGAGGGGGAGGGAGATGAAGGGTGAATGAATCTCAAGCAGACTCTGCATGGAGCACAGAGCCTGACCTGGGGCTCAGTTTCACAACCCTAAAATCATGACCTGAGCTGAAACCAAGAATCGAACGTTTAACTGACTGAACCACCCAGGCGCCCCACACAGTGTCTTGATTACTGTAGTTTTATAGTCAGTCTAGCAGACAGGTGGTGTGACTTGTCTGATTTTGTTCTTTTTGAAAATTGTTTTACCTATGATAGTTCCTTTGCTTTTCTTAAAATCAGCATAGTAAAGTCTACACAAAATCCACAGTTTTTAAAAACTGTGTTGAATCTATTTCTCAGTTTGGAAAGAAATGAAATCTTACTGATACTGAGTCTTCCAATCCATGAACATAAAATATCTTGCTGTTTATTTAGGTTTTCTTTAATTTCTTTCATCAGTGTTTATCATTCTCAGCATATAGATGTGGCATTTATTTTTAGACTTATATCTAATCATTTCAAGTTTTTAGCTTTAGAACCCAAGTATTTATTGCTAATATGTAGGAATACAATAGATTTTTTTGTATTGATCTTGTATCCTGTGACCTTTCTAAACTCATTAGTTCTAGTCACTCTTTTTATAGATTCTTTAGGATTTCTACATAATCAGATAAGTACCTATTATTTGATAGGTTTCCTTGTGAGAATTTTTTTAATGAAGCTGTATATATCAAGATATTTTATTTTTCAGTACTCTTAACACAATTATTTTACTAGACTGGTGAATTTTAGAAAATGACTTCTCAAAACAAACCTAACATAAAGAGAATCAAATGAGATCACACCAATCAGAGAAAGTGCATATAGGATGTGGAAGCAGGAACATTTGTAATTTCCCAGTTTATTTTGTTATGTCCTGTGATATATTATGATTTTTAAAAATAACAATACACACAAACATATAGGCAAAGTCACAAGGAATTTTAAATACCTCTTTTAAAGATACAAATTATTCTTGGTTTTGGCTTTCCATATTAATCATTCTTTTTAAAAATCAAAATGATTTTTAAATATTCTAAAACAATATGTTTTATGAATATATTCTAAATATTGCAGTAGAGTGAGAGACTCTGCTATTTAAAATCATAAAATTTTTGCAGATATTACAATATTGAAATCAGGCTCAAAACATATTTCTTCTGCACACATATTGAAAAATTGGTAAAAAAAAAAAACCAAACGATTGTTTGTTATATATTGTTCTTCTCAGTGAATGAATGACCTTTTTAAAAAATAATATTACTTTGATAGTTAAGTCTTTTTTAAGTATTAGAATCACCAAATTGTGTAGCAAATCTCTTTAACTTCCATGTTTAAAATTACATTCCCCTTAAAAATCTTTTTTTCTTTTTCTTTTTTTCCCTTAAGAATATTTTTAGCTTGTTCATTACATCATTAGAGTGTGTTTTGAACTTTATGTTCCGATTCATGACAAATTCTCAAGTAACTTTTTGGGGCGTATATCTCATATATGTGTAGATGTTCATATATATCATATAAATAGATATCAAGAGAGCGAGAGTGAGAAAGTCTTCCCTCTATAGATATACCTAAGATATATGTCCAAAAAAGTTACTAATGTGTACATACATACACATACATACACTATGAGTACACTAATCAATTCCAATAATAATATCGGCTGTATCATTGCACTTACGACTAAAACACTAGTTAGCCAGCCAGGTGTAGAGTATTGTATAATATTTTTTGTATTTTCCAGAATGTATTACAAATTGTTATTGAAAAAAAGAAAAGCTACATTTTTAAGTATGTGCAGATGTGAATTTTGGCTAACAGAACTATTTTTAATATTCATCTATGGTATTTACTTGGCAAAGAAAATGGACATTTGTTCCCACTGCATGAATTTAACAGATCAGTAGACATCCTAGGGATACTCTAAGGAAGCAACCCTGGGTCATGGAAAATATATCATAAAATATCTATATCTTTGAATCTTATTTGTGACATTTGCTTATGTTACTGTACATTTTATGTTATTATTGAATGAGGGACTTTAACAAATCTTTAAATGAACTTTTAAAGAGTTATAATCCAGGCCTATAATTCTATTAATTATTACAATTCTAACATGGATAATGGTGTTTATTCAACCCAGACTATTTTGTTAGATTGAAGGAAGTATCATCCATTTTAGAGACTTTCTGAGATCAAGAAATTATTAGAATTGCCATACTTAGATCCTAATGGATGGTCCATTTAGTCCTATATTTGGTGTCAAATAGCACAAAGAGGGAGTAAATAGGTGATGTGAATTTTCAAATCTCTAGTTTCCTTAATAACTTGTGGGTGAATGAGTCAACATATATTTAACAAGCATTTACTATATACTTAGCTCAGAGCTGATCCCAAAAAGGAATGTAACTTTGTCCCTGCTTTATGGAAGTTTTTATTATTGTAGTGATAATGAGAAATACAAGCACAAAAGAACTTTTAAAACTATATAACTCTGTATAATAAAATTCTAGATTAAGGTACAATGCTGGGAAATCTGAGAAAGTCTGTAGTATTCAGAGGATGTTTTATGGAGGAGAGCTGGTCCTTGAAGTACAATATTTGGATTGGCACTAGATATAAAGAATTTTCTGAAGCAGTCCAAGGGGATAAAATGGGAAGCCATGAGCTTAGGATGAATTGAGAGAATGTCAAACATCAATTAGGAAAATCTTACTTATAAAAAAAAGATGGCCGGTGACTTTTTGAAACTTTTCCATTTTAAAACTTTTTATTTACACTTACCGAAAAGTTGCAAAAATAGTACAGAGAATTCCCATGTACCCTTCACCCAGCTTCCCCTGTGTCTACATCTTATTTATCTGTAGTGCAATCAATAAAACGAGAGTCACATTAACACTTTTTTAACATTGTCAAAATGCATTTACATCAGTAAATAATTGTAGGCCTTATTTGAATTTCACCAGTTTTTCCACTAATGTTCCTTTTTTGTTTTTCTAAGATCTCCCGTCACATTTATTTGCCATATGTTTTTAGTCTCCTCCAGTCTGTGACAATTCCTCAGTCTTCCCTTATCTTTCTTGACGTTGATGCTTTTGAAGAATACCAGTTATCTTGTAGACTGTTTTTTCTCACTTTGGGTTTGTCTAATGTTTTTAATGGTTACACTGAGGTTATTCTTTGGCAAGAGTGCTACAGAAAGGATGTGCCTTTCTCAAGTGCATTATATCAAGGGGTGCAAAATATCAAAATATCTTACTACTGGTGACATTGACATTGCATTGATCACTTGGTTAAGGTGGTATCTGCTAGGTTTCTCTGCTATAAAGTTATTTTTTTCCCTTCGTAATATGTAAAAATATCTTGAGATACTTTGAGGATACGCAAATATTGTTTCTCCTCAGACTTGCATCCACTAATTTTGTCATCCATTGGTGAATCTTGCCTGCAACACTATTATTATCTTTTTTTACTCAGTTCCTTTGAAATTTTGGCATTTTCTGGCTTTAACTTATGCTAAGGGTGGGTTTTTTTAATTTTTAGTTTTTCATATCTTGAGGAGAGAAAATATTGGAAGTCAAGGTGACTTTTTAAATGCAATTTTTTTTAGTGTAAGGAATCAACTCTGAAGGAAAATAAAAGAAAAAATAAGATGAAAGCAGAGGTAAGGCTTGTGAAAAAACAATGCATGATACAAGGGTTTGTATATCTAGAGAACGACCTCTATTTGACTCTGCATTTTCCGGGAACAAATGGAAAGAGAGCATCATAATTAGAACAAGATTCAGTGCAACCAGATTTTAAAAATTAATTAGTTCAAGTTCCTGGAGTTGAAATCTTCAGAGAAAAATTTACTAGAGGTTCTCACAAAGAAGTCAGTATATGATATGGTTAACATCCTCAACAATAATCTCATGGAACATAACATTTTTATTGGGTATTTTCTTAAAATGGAGGAGTAGTAGGTATTATTTTGACTTCAACTTTTCTAAAAATAAAGTAACTGTTGCCATGAGATATAACTTATTAGAAGTCAATCTGAGCTCCAGAAGTCCTTAGAAGGTTCATGAAGTTATTTTGGGATCAAACAAATTACTGACCAGATAGTATTTATGTGAAGAAAAATTGAATCCCTGCTAGTCGAATGCTACTGTGCTAAATAACCAAAACCTTATTGTAATAGTATTTTCTCTGGAGTAGGAATCATTCTGTCTCAAACCATGTAAGGGAGTTAAATAGGAATGTCTCAGAATAACCTTGTTATGAGATAGTCCCACAGTATTAACCTTGAGGAGACAGGAAATTGAGATTTGCCAAGCATTTGCCTTATTTGTTGTACTTCTTGAGAGCTGTTTCAAGTTTTTCTTCTGATGACAATTTTATCCCCTGGAACTGGACACTGAGAAAAAGGATGTTAGAGAAGCAGCAAGGAAGAGGAAGGGTATGCACATGCTGCATAGCTTTTCTCTTGTTCATTTTCTATTTCTAAAGAGCTGAAACTATTTAAGATTTTGACATCATCTTCAAATATGGACTTTTGATCTGCAATGAAGTCTCGGCTGTTTTTTTTTTTAAGATTTTATTTATTTATCTGACAGAGAAGAGACACAGAAGAGGGAACACAAGCAGGGGGAGTGGGAGAGGGAGAAGCAGGCTCCCCATTGAGCAGGGAGCCTGATGCGGGGCTTGATCCCAGGACCCTGGGATCATGACCCGAGCCAAAGGTAGACACTTAACGACTGAGCCACCCAGGCGCCCCAAGTTTTGGCTATTTTTAACAAAAAGCTTAAACAACCTTTTCACAGGATTTAAACTGCCTATCTGATGTATACAAAGTAAATGTATGTGTACATTTAGAACAACTTTTAGCAAAGGAAAACTAAATGAGTAATTCTTTCATTGTGTATCGCATTAGCATCTGAATCTCTGGATTATTTTGCAAATTGCCATATCACCACTTTAATTCAGTTGAACTTCATATTCAAGTTAACGGGAGCTAGGGAATGAATTAAGTATGGAGAACACAAAGAAAACATAACGTTATTGATTAGGACCTAAAGAGTCACAATGTATTTTAACATAGATTTTTAAAATTACATGTTAGTTTATTTCCTATACAATATAACTGAGAATAAAATAACCCCAAAATAGTATCAGCTCACATTAGATAAAGAGCTCACCCAGGGTCAGTGGACTATATTTGGCAGGGTCTGTAGACGTTCCATGTTATCTGCATTTATTAGGTTATAAACTGAAAATAAAATACTATAAAAGTTTCCAGCCCGGGTGTTTTGGTGTAACTTTTAACTGCCCCGTACCATCTTTTTAAAATGTGCCTTATATGGCCAAGGAATTAGACAGAAATTTAATCAAAAATCCAGATGTGAAGATTGATGGTTTTTGGTTTTTTTTAAATACTCTGTGAGACCTTGGGAATAGAACCAAGTCAAAATTGGCCAATGCTAGAGACCCAGTCTTTACTACTCAGAAGCTAGAAATAGCACAGTTTTTGATAGACGATTCTTAGGGAAATCTTAGATTTTTAAAAATCACATGAGCAGACATTTACATGAACATGAAAGGAGTCTGATGTTGGCTTTGATCAGATCTTTCAAGAAGGAAAGGAGAAAGTTACTTAGGAAAACATTTTGTAATCTTTTTCAGTTAGATAACTATTGGTTGTTTCAGCTTTTCACATCTTCACGTCAAGTATTTCAGCCACTGTTTTGTAATGTTTTTAATTAGATAATATTTTTTTTCTCATAACTTATATAGTTTCCCTAATCACCTAATTGAATTGAATGAAGAGCATTGTGCTGAATATTGATATTTCACTGTTAATTAATATGTACCAATCCCCTTTGTAATGTGCATGTTCATAAAATAGCCTTTAATATTACCTTACATCCAAATCAATTATATATTATATATACATATGTAAGTTACCACCTATATTTTCTGATCACACACAAAATATTTTTAAGTGAGTTAAAAAAACATAAGCCAGGTAACATTTCATTTTTTGCTTTCATAAATACACATTGCTTTTATAAATACACATAAATACACATAAATAAATATGCTTGCCAATTTTCCTGGAAGAAAGAATCATAAACAACTGCTTGGGGCGCCTGGGTGGCTCAGTCGGCTAAGTGTCTGCCTTCAGCTCAGGTCATGATCTCAGGGTCCTGGGATTGAACCCCACTTCAGGCTCCCTGCTGAGCCTGCCACTCCCCTGCTTGTGCTCGCTCACTCTCTGTCAAATAAATAAATAAAATATTTCTTAAAAAAACAAGAACAAAAAAACAAAAACAACTACTTGTACAATCTTTTTATGGAATTAGGCCAGAAATAACAGATGAACAAACAAGTACATTTTAGACAGATGACTACATTGATGAATTCTATCAAACATTTAAGGAAGAAATAACATCATTCAACATTAACTCTTTCAGAAAATAGAAGAGGAGAATCACTTCTCAACGTACGAACTTAGCATGACCCTGATGCCCAAACTGGACAGTATATGGAAAGAAAACTACAGACTACAGACACAAAAAGTTCCTTATCAAAATATTAACCAATCAAATATAGCAATATGTAAAAAGGATAACACATCCTGGCCAAGTGGGACTTATCCCAGGAATGCAAAGTTGGTTTCAACATTCAAAAATCAATCAATGTAGGGGCACCTAGGTGGCCCAGTCAGTTAAGCGTCTGACTCTTGATTCTGGCTCAGGTCATGATCTCCAGGTCATGAGATCAAATCTCATGTCAGACTCCATGTTCAGTGTAGAGCCTGCTTAAGATTCTCTCTCTCTCTCCCTTTCCCCCTGCTCGTGCACTCTCTCTCTCTCTCCCCCCCCCAAAAAAATCAATGTAATTGACCATGTTAAAAGACTAAAAAATAAAACCATGATATTATCTCACTAGATGCGGAAAAAGCATTTGACAAAGTTTAACACCCATCTGTGATAACTCAGAAAAGTGGGATAAAAGGCAAATAATAGAAAAAGGAAAATCTACAACTAAAAGTATCCTTAATGGTGGCAGACTATATGATTTTTCCCAAGATTAGGAAAAAGACAGGGATATCCATTCTCACTTATAAGTCTACTTTATACTGAAGGTCCTAGTCAATGAAAAGAGAAAAAAGAAAAGAAAAAGCATATAAATCAGGAGGAAAGAAATAAAACTGTCTTTATTTACAGATAACATGTCATCTGCCTGAAGTAATCAAAAGGAATCTGCAAACAAACAAACACCAGTACTAAAACTAATAGGTAAATTGAGCAAGGTCACAGGATACTAGGTCATCAATTGTATTTCTGTGTACTAGTAAGGTACTATGTAATAATGGTTTGAAATTTCAAAAATCAATACCATTTAAAGTGACAACACAAATACTTCAAATTTTAAGAAAACTTTTGCAAGATCTATATACTGACAATTATAAAACATTGGTGATATAAATTTAAAAAGGCCTAAATAAGGGAAGATAAATATCAAACTCATGGGTGAGAAGATGCAACATTGTTAGAATGTCATTTCTCCCAAGTTGATTCTTAGGTTAAAAACAACCCAAATAAAAAAGTCTCAGCAGTTTTTTGTGTTGAAATTGACAGGCTGACTCTGAGTTCAGTTTGACAATGCATAGCACTGCCAGATCAATTTTGAAAAAGAATAAAGTTGGAGGATGCACACTGCCCGATTTCATGACTAATCGTAAACCTACAGCAATCAAGAGAAGGTGGTATTGGTGTAAGGATAAATCTATCGATCAATGAATCAATATAAAGACTCTGGAAATAGACCTATGCATTTATAACCAATTGATTTTTTTACAAAAATGTGCTAAGATAATGAGTGGGGAAAGGATAGTCTTTCCGCAAATAGTTCTGGAACAATTGAATGTTCATACGGGGGGAAAAAAGAGCCTTGACTTTTTCCTCACACTTACACAAGGGTAGTGTGAAGTGGATTGTGGACCTACATATAAATAATGAAAGTATAAAACCCTAAGAGAAAATCTTAGTGATGTTGGCTTTAGCAAAATTCTCTTTGGACTCAAAAAGTATAAACTATGGAAGAAAAAAATTGGTAAGTTGGACTTAAAAATTCTTGCTCTTCAAGAGATACTTTTTTTTAAAATATTTTATTTTTAAGTAATCTCTACACCCAATGGGGGGTTCAAACTCACGACCCCAAGATCAAGAGTCACATGCTCCACCGACTGAGCCAGCCAGGCACCCTGAGGGATACTCTTAAGAAAATAAAAAGGCTGCAGACTGGGAGAAAACAGCTGCAAAATATGTATCTTCTGAAGGAGTTTTTAATAGAAGATTTTTATCAAACACATATAAAAATTCTTATAACTTAAGAAGACAATATGTTTTTTAAATATCAGAAAAATCATTTAACATTCTTCGCCACAGAAGAGGTACTATGCTAACTGAAATTTTAACTCTGTTGTTGGGGCACTGGGTTTATCTAACTAAACCATGAAAATCTATGCAAATTGGAACTATGCACAGTAGGGACTGCCTATATTTAAGAAACAGAATCACAACTACCTTCAAAGTATATGAATCTTCTGGGTTTTCAGTTCCACTAAGTGTCCAATAAGGGACAGACACCCTATGTTGTTTTGGGGAGCAACACAGCATGTGTGCGCCAGACATCTGGTATTAAACACTCCTTGCCCAAATGAATTACTCTTACTGACTAGTAATAAAAATGGCCCACGTTTCTTGCACCAAGTGTCAAACTTTGTTGTAAAGGCTTATCTCATTGTCCCTTTTCATTGAAGTAAGTGCTGCCATTCCCTTTGCCGAGGCTTAGATAGGTTCCGTAATTTGAAGAGGTGAGAGTCAAGCTCAGTTTGACTCCAGAACCCGTGCCCTGAATTCTCTTATTGTACAGGTGGTAACAGTATGTTTGATGACCATGCCGAGAAGGGAAATACAGGGAGATACAAGAATACACCAGAGCCAACGACTTGGTCTTTGGTCGCAGAAGGACTTGTCTGAAGAAATAATGCTCATGCTGCTCCTTTGATAAGAGTGAATGCTAGACACACATGCAGGCAGAGATGTGGGTTCCAACCAGGCCCCTGTCAAGGACTAGCCGAGCAGCCCTTGGACCAGTGACCTCTCTGAACATGAGTCTGTCTTTCATTCACAAGGTTGTCTTTTCAAGCTTCGATTAAAAAAATTTTTTTTACTTTTAGTTTTTTTTCCCAGTTTGATTTTTTATTATTTATTTTTATCTTTTATCCAAGTATAATTAACTTACATCTTAAATTAGTTTCAAGTGTACAATATATTAAGCTTCAATTCTTAATGCTTTCTTTTTTCTGTTAGGAGAAATGGACACCTTTGATGGACAAAGATTATTACTTGAGGTTAACTCTGTTTGCAAATGCTTACTTTGTTTACTATCATCTGTCCTGTCTCATTTCCACCCCAACAATGTGGTCAGGCAATACAAGATTTTTTTAATAGAACCGTTCTTGTTAAAAGTTGGCATTTTCAGTTCATAAAACAAATTAAGGATCTCTATTTCTGTCAGGCTAGAAAACACGGGTCCTCTGCTTTGCACTTCCCTGTGCTCAGATAAGTTCTTGAAAATAGCCGATGGAAGTTAAAACAATTGAGAAGCAAGTTCAGTTTGTATTGATTTAATAGAAGAAGATATCTGTTGTATGCCTACCACGTATCAGGCACTTGGACATAAGTTCTCTACCTTAATTTCCACATTAATCTGATTTAATTCCTTTGAAGTCAGATTCCCTTAGTATAGTTGGAGATACTGAGGCCC
The DNA here is from genome assembly GCA_028534135.1 of Potos flavus. NCBI lineage: Eukaryota > Metazoa > Chordata > Mammalia > Carnivora > Procyonidae > Potos > Potos flavus. The sequence continues at coordinate 10,500,074 of CM052891.1, read as the reverse complement.
AGGGGAGTTACGTAGCTTGCAGCTTGCTCAGGGTTATAGGGCCACAAATTACAGAACCAAGATTCTAATTCCAGTGTCTTTCTCTGGACCCACGCAAGGAACTGTTTGTTTTCCATGTCATGACCCAGTGAATCCAGCCATGTGCTGGCTCAGAGGGGTCACCGTGAGCAAAAGATAGAAGCAGCTCCTCTACACAAGATAATTGGCTTTCTGAGCCAATTCATGCCTATTGCCACCTTCCTCATTCCCATCTAGACTCCAGTTTGGATTCCCAACTCCTCATTACCCACACCTTTGCTTCATAAGCCCCCTTACCTATATTTCTGATTTCTACCTTGATTGGTCTCCTGGAATATTTGGTAGCTGACTCATCTTTCAGCTCTTATTTGATCACTTCGGACTAGACCTCAGATTCCTTTGACTTAATGGAATTCTCTTAATGTACCTTTTCTAGTAGAATGATTGGGCCATTTCCCTAGACAAACATCAGACCTTTCCCTGGTGCTTCTATGTAGAACGACCGGAAGTGTAATCCTCCCGTAACATCCAGCTAGTCCTCTAGGTGCTTTGATATCAGAGGAAATGTTGACCCATGCAGTATCTGATGTGTTTCCAAATTCATCTTCTGATTTTTGCTTTGTGCTTTAATTTGCACTTCATTAGATATTTACTTTTATAAGAATATTTTTTGTTCAAAAATACTTCCAGAAAGTGGTGCTTGCTTTTGCTTCCAGTCTTAAAAGTGTGGAAAACAAGCTTCTATCCTGTCTAAACTCTAAAGTTTTACACATTTATTTTTCAAAGCATTAGTCCTTTTTTTAAATTTTACATTGACATCTGTAGAAAATTCTGTTCGTGTAAATAAATGAAGTGCTTAAAAGGCACTTCGACTTTTGAAAGCTGCTGGATTCCCTTATCGTTGTCTTTGAGAGATTAGGATGTTTGTTTGGAAGGTTGTCTTTTTTCCTAAATAAAACTGGAGTTTTGTTGTTCCATTGTAATATTTCATTTTAATCTGATTGCTTTCTTGCGGAGGTAATATATAACAGGGACCCAAAATAGTTCAATAAAAAACCTTCAATTATAAATAAGCTGGCTGTTGTTAGATGGCTTTCGGTGTCCTTGTCAGCTTCATTGAGACTGCTGCTTTTGATAGATGTGGAAGAATTTTCTCTGGGCTCTTAGGGTCTGTGTTGGAGTATAAAACAATTCTGTCCTCTCAACTATGAATCATCTGCAAGGGGGGTAAGACATTGTTCCTGTAAATATCCTGGAAAGCAAGAAAATACAATCAAGGAAGAGTAGTATATTTTTCAATAAGAAAAATATATTTTCAATACATATGATGATGATTGGAAAACAGCAATGAAAAAAATTGTGTATTTATGGAAAAAAAATAAACCCAAGAATGGTTTTACACATATTTTAATAGTAAAGTGCCATATCAATTTAGAGTGGTAGACCAAAAATGAGGCATTCTTTTGTTGCAGAGACGCATGGCTCTTCATTTAGCTTTCAGTTTTAAATAGATTGATAAAGGGAAGGAGAGCAAAATTTTTGAAACTTTTATTTAATTAGGTAACATTATCTCATAGTTGACATTCACAGCTGTAACTTGTATGTAATTGAGCTGGTATAGATGGAGCAAAGCACGTCCTAATCCAACTTCCAAACCATTAGCCCCACCACTTTCCACTTTCCATCAGCTTCCTTATGTCTTCACTTCCCAGCTGGTTTCAGTCTGTCAGTGTAATCCCTCCCTTGAACTGCCTTCAACTTCCTTGTCTCTCTTGTCCTCTACCTTCCGCACTGGCAAATCCTCAACCCTGGCCAAACCAAATACTATGTACCCTACTCTTGTGTCTAATCGTGTTCAAGAGCAGAGGCACGTAGGCTAACTGGTCTCACTTCAGCTTAAGGCCAGAAAGCTTAAGTGGGCCCTCCTCATGGCAATGGTGAATTCCTTTCCCACTATCTAAGAAATGTCCCTTCCTCTTTCTTCCTCTCAAACCTCACTCTCTCACTGTATTTCACTAGAAAAGCAGCAGCAACAGAAGAGAACCACCTCATCAGTGGTTCTCCGTGTCCACCTTCCAGCCACGTCTGTACCTGTGTGTTTGACCTTCCCTCCTTTGGAGTGCATGGTACCTTACTTAAAGACGTGTGCCTCTTTCAAAGGCCTTTGCTAGGGCCCTGTACTCCGTATCCCTGCTGAAGGACTTCTTCCTTTAATTATCCGCTAATTTTCTTGTATCAGCTTTCTCTCTACTGTATTCCAAAATCATAAAAAATGCTGTAATATTTTATTTTTTTAAGATTTTATTTATCTGAGAGAAAGAGAGTGGGTGAGGGGGAGGGAGATGGAGAAAGAATCCAAAGCAGACTCTGTGCTGAAGTGCAGAGCCCAATGCAGGGGTCGATCCCACGACCCTGAGATCACAACCTGAGCCAGAACCAAGTCAGCGCTTAATGGACTGTGACACCCACGTGCCCATGCTGTAATATTTTAAAGAATTCTTTGACCATCTGTGCCAAATTAAATGTTACATTGTGTTCACAAACTGATCCCCAAATCTCAGTGGTTTAACAAAGGTATATTGTTAAGTTAAACCATAAGAAAGTGCTGCTTTTGTAGGTCGAAACTGGTTCATTATCGATACTCTCACGTGATTAAGTAATACTTTCCCAGACCGTGAGTCCAATATCGTTCAACAGGGAGGCTCCACTATCTTGAATACCACCAGTCACCTGTGGCCAGAGGAAAGAGGGCATGAAGAACTCCTACCTGATTCTTTGTGCTTTGGCCCACAAGTGACAGTCTACTCCCAGCCCTTCAGCCAGAACTAGACGGAGGGCCCCGCCCACCTGCAGGCAGCTGGGAAGGGGAGGTGGGGGATACCGGGGAGGGGAATGGGATATGTAGCAAGCAGTGAAGGCTCTGCTCCAATCCAAATCCCCCTTCAAGCACTCTGCCTTTTCTCTACCTTTCTTTATAACCAGACTCTCCAAAACAAGTTGTCTGCTTACTTGCTGCATTTCTCATATTCTCCTCCGGCGCCCATGTCAATGGGGCTCTCAGCCACTTCAGTCCCCTGAAAACTTTGTCCAGTCAGCAAATGACCTCTGCACTAAATGCTGTGCTCGTTCCTCGGTCTTCATCCTCAGGGATGTCTCAGCAGTTCCGCCATCACCCATCACTCCCTCTTCTCTAGACTTTCAGCACGTGAGCAGTTAGGAGGAACGCGGCTCTTTCCGGGGCTCTCTCCTCATGGGCTAGCTACTCCTATTCCACCTCTTTTACTGGCTACGCCTCATCTTCAGGCCTCTTAATGTTCCTCTACCCAGTCCCTGGCTGATCTCGTCCAGCCCCACAGCTTCCCATGCCGTCTACATGCTGAAGACTTCCGCTTTGGATCTCTTATCCTAGTCTCTCCCCTGAGCTCGAAACTTGAATATCCAACCTCTTCCTAGACATCTGCCCTGCAATTCTAATAGGAATCCCATACTTAACAATTTCTGAAACAGAACTCTTGATTCTCCCCCAGTCTTCTCCAAACCAGCAACCAGGACTCAGAATTACTCTTGACTCATTTCATCCTTCCACACCCACATTTTTCCTATCAGAAAGTCCTGCTGATTTGATCTTTAAAATGTATCCCACATGAGACCACTTCTCACACTTCTGCCACTACCACCCTGGTCCACAAGCACCTGGTTTCCTTGTTTTCATGCTTGCTGTCTCTAATAGTCTGTTCTCCACACAACAGTCAGATCTTTCTAGAAATAAATCAGAGAGTGTATTCCCCTGCTCAAAACCCTCCAGGGGCTTCTCATCACTATCAGAGCAAAATGGACACTCCTTATCTTTGCCCTCAAGGTGCTGTGTGATCTAGCCCCTGCCTGCCTCTCCACCTTACTTCCTGCTCCTCTCCCCCACTATTAGGCAGATCCAGCATGCAGCTTTCCTTTTATAAATGTCCCAAGCTTGTTCCTGTATAAGCCTTTACACTTACTTTTTCCATTTCTCCTTCAGATCTCATATCTTGTAACCAACTGGTCCCTGCCTAAGTGTTAAGTTCCCCTATCACTTTCCGTGATTGTACCCACACTACTCACTTCTTATGATTTATTATTGTTTGTTTACTTGTTTATTATTCAGTGTTTCTCCTGGGCCTAGAACAATGCTTGGCACATAGTAGATATCCAGTACAAATGTATTGAATAGATGGATGGATGGATGGATGATTATTGTTTTTCAGTTATGGCACCCCAATCAGACTGAAAAGATTTCATAAAGAATAATTCTTGGGCTTTGATTTCACCAACCAGTAAAATTGACACAGACACTCTAGCTCTCTAGAAACAGGTCAAAACATTTTTGCTACTATTGTATCAAATATGATTTGAATGTATCCATAATAAAGATTAAAATTATGAAAATAATACAGAACTGGTAAATATTTGAAAGAGGATAACTAAATGATAAAGGGAATGAAGCAGCTTCCATATGAAGATCTTTTTAAATTTTCATTTTAGGCACAAGATTAAGAGATTTTTTTGGTCAGATTCTCTGATCTTCTAGTACCATGATTGGGTTAATTCAGATTATTTTTTCAACAAAGCACTGTTTAGAAAAATTGGAAAGAGTAGTTTCAAGACAAATAAAAGGAAGTATAGGAATGCCTCATTCATCAGATACTGTCCAGGAATAAAACATTCCAGGTGTCAGTTTCCAAATAACTAAAATGTAATCCCTACATATGTGCCAAAACTGACATTTTGAAGGCCATTTCTCTAACATACCCCCTGACTCTTAAACAAAAATACTGATGACATTGGACATCAACAGCCCTCCCGACAACTCCGTTGTCCCTGTGGACACTGTAGTGCCACGTGGAAAATGGCTTACCACCAGCGTGCCCCATCCTCATTCTGGCTATCTCTTTTTATGGCTCTAAGTCCACTTCTCCAGATGTCACTTTATTCTGATGGCAGCCGCTTTCAATCTATTGGCTGATTTTCTACACTCAGTGGCATGGGCAAGAGCCTCAGGGCAGTCCTAAATAACATAGACAATTGATGCTGGAGTTCTGATCTCTGGACCAGTGAGGCATTATGGTGGGAGTAGAAATGGTAAAGTGACCTAAAATACATTAAAATGATGGTGTTGAGGAAGACCTTCATGACTCTTCCTGCTTCTTTAAAGATTACTTACACAGAATCTCTTCTGACTAAATGGGCTGTGAACTTGACCTAGCAAAGTGGTATTTAATGTTATCCCATTAATAACATATTGAAGATATAATTCATATTTAGGATGACCATAGATTCTAGTTTCAATGCCTGTTTTCTCAATGTAATTCTTGATACTCCATTCACTCTCAAAAGTCATCCAATCTTGACAAATTATATTCACCCTTTTACATAATTCATTTTAAATAATTCACAAAGTACTATTAGTTTTTTTCATTCAGCCCAGAATGTAGTTGCCCGAAATTGGGAAATAAAGCTCAGATATGAGATTTCTTATGTGATGGCATCAGAAAGATACTTAGTGAAGGTCGCCTGGGTGGCAGAGTCGGTTAAGTGTCCAACTCATGGTTTCTACTCAGGGTCTTGAGATGGAGCCCCATGTTGGGCTCTGTGCTCATTGTGGAGTCTGTTCGAGTTTCCCTCTCCCCTTTCCTTTACCCCTTACCACCTCCCACCCCGCCGTGCTTGTGCTCTCTCTCTCTCAAATAAATAAATCTTTAAAAAATAGAAAAAATATACTTAGTGAAAATTATGCTTAATTTACTAGGCAAAAAGAAATGTGAATTGAGTAAATTTTTCCTGGTGACTGTAAAATATAGATTTCTTGTCGGGGAAATTTTGACAGTTTATACATGTCTGTTGAGTGAATAATTAGATTTACTTACCTACATTTTAAGAGTAAAACTGTCTAGCTTTGCGCAGTGGCAGTATCATAGCCAATGAGGTTTACCCAAGGCACGATTATTGCTAAGAGTAAAACTATCTAAAATTTGTTTTCTAAAAAAAGCTTTATAGACAGAATACAAAACAATTTCATGAGCATAGATTGCACATCTAACTTTAATAATACAGAGAAAATATATTTTATATTTGTGAATCAAAATACAAAGGTTTTCTTATGTTTACTTAAACTAACACTGAGTTTGCTTATGTAAACCAGGCAAAAAACACATTTTTAAAAAACTATAGGTAATTAATCACAACTCTTTTAAGACATGCTGAGAGTTATTGAAAGGTGGCAGATTCTTTTGGATGAGGCCTTGTTTATTGTGTAACTTTTTTATCTGTGTTAGGAAAGCATCTGTTCCAAAGAAATAAAATCTCAAGATATTAACTGCATTAGCTTCAGGTTAAACATGTGTTAAGGAAGAATCATTTCTGTCATTGTGGATTTGTCTACATCTAGGATATATTAAATAATTGATGAATATAAACTACTTTTAAATGTATTATCACTAAATGTGTGAAAATTCAGAATTAACAGAAGTGTTCAGTGATTCATAAAAGGGCTCTTTTGATTAGAAAACTACTGAAACACATTAAGTCATTTAAGACATTTAATTGAGCAAAAATTTGACTAAGAAAAGTCAATGCATAAAACATGATACATTTAGATATTATAATGCTATCAACTTGTAATATGAATGATCCCAAAGTTATCTTTATGATCCAGAGATTCTCTCCATGAAATTATTTATTTGGAGAGAGTGGAGAATAGAGTTTTCAGGATACTGTATGAGGCTGGTTTAAATTATGCAATCAAATCTTTGAGAAAATAATCCAACTCCTAGGTATTTGGGGGAAAAGTCTTCCTTGCTAGATGCAAGTTAATTTTGCATCTACATAAATTACATTCTGAAAACTTTTTTTTAATTAACATATAACGTATTATTTGCTCCAGGGTACATGTCTGTGAATCTTCAGGCTTACACATTTCACAGCACTTACCATAGCACATACCCTCCCCAATGTCCATAACCCAGCCCCCATCCCAACCCCCGCTACCCCCCCAGCCACCCTCAGTTTGTTTCGTGAGTTTAGGAGTCTCTTATGGTTTGTCTCCTTTCTGATCCCCTCTTATTTCATTTCCCTCCCCCACGCCTCACGACCCCCCACCCTACCTCTCAAATTCTTCATAACAGAGAAATCATATGATAATTGTCTTTCTCTGATTGACTTATTTCAC
>CM052891.1:10462401-10492355 GCA_028534135.1 Potos flavus | reverse complement strand
AAAAAAAAAAGATTGAGAAATAATACTAACTTGACTAATATGCTTTGGGTAAAGAACAAAACTCACTTGGTTGTAGGCATAGAGTAAAAGACTATAGACTATATTCACCTTAGCTCAGTGCATGTAACTGGCAATTAATATTTAAGTAGTGGAAATATAATCATAGTAAATAAAAATAATTACCCGACAAATTATATTGAGATAATCTAGCCTTTTTGTAGAATAATGATATACAAAGTTTCTGAGGAAAATCGGAACTAATCTATGTAATCCTAAACGCCACCAGTTTTGATCAAATCAGAATTAAAAACCATAAAACAAAATGTCACCACTCAACTGAATGTTTACCCTGCATTCGCTTGAGAGAGAGATGTGGATTCGAATATTTCCGTGCAATATTAAAAATTAATATTTTGGGAAGCAAAAGGAGAGCTATTTCAGGCTGATGCCGTAAGCAACCTAACTCATGAAAGCTCTAATAGTTAATTATTGCTAAGCAGTTAACACTTTGCAAAAAATGTTAGCGGGTCTCATGAAGTCTTAGAAATAGGATTCTGAATAGAGGTTGAGATTTCATCTTTAACTCACTCTGATGTTTTTCAGATTGTAGTACAGCTTGAGGTTTTTACAACACTCTTCTTTAAAATGTAACGGGGCCCACTTGGGAAGAGTTAGTGGACACTGACATCCTCATCAAACAAGTGGGAAGAGTGGCTCCTCAGCACGTTTTGCCTTGTGGGTTACCACCCTGGAGAATGACATGAAGGTTGAGGGCACGAGGGACACGTGGAATACGCCCAGGAATAATGTGCATCAGGTACGTGGGAGCAAGTGAGGGCACTGGGGGAAGCCAGGCTCTTGGCAGTGGGCGAGCTCTACTGGTATTCCAGCTCTAGTCTTGTCCACAACTACCTGTCTTCTTGCGACATGGCAATATCTTTCTCTGAAAAATGGCCACCAGGTGAATCAGTTGAGTGGGGACAACTGTGCTAACAGTGAAAAGGCAAGGTGAAAACGTAATATTAAGACAAAAAGAACAAATTTGTGATTCCGATGGAAATTATATTCGGGAGTGTGCCCAGAGATGACGCAATCATTGCCATCACGATGAACACGGAGAATCCCAGAAGAGGCACAGTCCTGCATATGCCACGGGCTTAGTGTTCATGGTCCATTAGATCCTAAAAGCTTGATAAAATCTTAAAGATTAAGTAACTTCCTTTAAGGGAGGAAAATATTTAAAATATTTTCCAAATTTAACCTGATGATCTCCTGGATACCAATGCATTCATTATGAATGCATTCATCATATTACTTAAAAAAATTTTTTTTCATAGAGGGATTTTTTTTTTTTTAAACCTGAAAAACAATTAAGCAACTTTGCTTCTGGCATTGTCCTCCGCTTAGATATGAGTTAGAGATTCCAGTAAACTATCACTGGAAAACAGAACAAGTCAGTCTAGGTTCTGTTTGTAATGTTCATTTTCAAATAATCTGTTTCTTTAAACTGACTAGATTGTAGACCAATGCTCCCAAATGCCGGTACACAGAAAGAAATATACACATATGTTTATATACATATAAATGTTTATATGTATTTAGAGGTGGGCAAACAAAATATTATCAGTGTAAGGTTGTTATCCTACCTTTTATGAGGACGATGGACTGTCTTTTATTATGTCATACTCTTTCAAAGATTTTTTTTTTCCTTTTTGGTGTTGCACTGTCCTTTGATGTATGAAATCATGGCTATAGGACATGATAGCTGTCACTAGTTTTTCCACCTCCTCCTTCTCCTCCTGCTTCTTCATGTCTTTACTCGGAAAAATATTTAGCAACCCCCTGTGCCTCTCCAAATTTTGGAAGGAGATTTTATCAATTCTTGAATACCAAAAATAAATTAAAAATAACTTCTTGCTCCTTCCATATCTTTTTCATTCCTTGTTCCCTTCTTTCTTGTCTCTATTCCCATTTTAATCCTGCTGCAATATGAGCTAACAGTCATTAAATGCTTTACTGTGTACTAAGCACTCTCTACTAAGCACTTTTTTTGCCTTACGTTACTTAATACTTAAAACTAGCCTGTGAGGTAAGCACTACTCCCTCCTTTTACAAATGAGGAAACTGAATTCCAAAGAGTCCAGGTAACTCGCTCAAGGTCATGTAGGTAGTAGGGCCGGTATTCAAATTCGGGTCGGTTGGAGTCCAAAGCTGTAGGCTTTCTTCCACACTAACTGACATTTAATTTGCTTTAATATGAACTAATCAGGCTTCTTCAAACATTCCTTTAGATACACTTAAATACTCCTGCTTACACTCTCATTATTTAAGCATTTTTATTACCTATCTTATATCTCACTTTCGGTCTGCCTCCCCCATTTAACATAACGCAAAATAAGCAGGACGTAAGGGTCCGCCAGCTGCGGATTTTTCATGTCTTAGTTTAAAGTGTAATTTTGGGAGTCATAATATTTCTTCTGATTCTAAGACTCTTCTTATATGAAGATTCTTGTAAAAGAATGTAAAAGAATATTGCCCCATGTTCTTTCTTCAAAGAAGGTCTGGGATAATGGCAATGAAGACATATCATCATTTTTTAAGTAAATGCGTGTAAGTCTTCACTGAGACAGAGACATTTTGCTTTCCGAGTGGGATGTAAAGTATATGGCATATGCACATTTTAGAAATAATTGTATAATCAAAGAAATATATGAGAGTTATCCCCAGAGTTCGGGGTGGGGGGTGCGGACTGAGCCAGGCCGGTGGTGTCAGGTTGTGAGCTTCTGCTCCCCAGTCCGACCCAGGTGGGGTCCTGGCTTAGTCACTTGCTAACCCGTGTGACCTCAGCTCCCTGAGTCTCACGTGTGAGCTCAGCTCTCTGAGCCTCAGTTCCCTCAGTGGGAAAATGGGGCCAATAATAGTTCCTAACCCCAGTTATCATGAACACTGAGTCAACATGGTGAGTGCCCCATAAAATTCTTGATCTTATTACTGTTGTGTCATTGTATTGTTATTACGACCACTGTGTGGTACTTATAAAATGGCACATAAGTTTCAGTTCATGGCCACACGTCACCGTGTATATGCAAAAATACTAGGAAGAGCTGATTTTAAAATCATTACATACGATGCCCACAAAAGTGAGTGACTTAACCTAGCCATGTATACAATGAAAATTACTATCTTTTATTCTACACAATTACTCATAAAACTAAGGAATGCTTGGGATTCCCTAAATGATACTATAGGATATTATTATAACAACTTATACAGAAAAAGTATTTTAAGCATCGTATGTCGAGTTGAGACAGGCATTCAGTTATTGGCCTTTTAGTAAAACTACAGGAGCAGCACCGGGAAGCCAGATAAATGTAGGGACTTATCATTCTTCTTTTCCTCCAAAGGAGTCAACAGTTGAGTGGCTAATTTAACCGAGAACATTTATCATTTTGAATTTTATTGCTAAGCAGTCTTTAGGTACAACTAGATGGAATATTGCAAAAAAGCACAGATGGTCTCAAACTGCTTACATCACAAATGTAGGTGTGTATTTCCCGCCCTTGTGAAATATGTTGCAGCCTGGGCTTGTTCAAGTGTACGGGCTGGTTTTACAACATCTGAGTGTGTGTGTGTGTGTGTGTGTGTGTGTGTGAGAATGTGTGAATGTGTTAGCTCAAATGGTTCAATATGCCTGATTAAAAAAATCTTTTAAGAAGGCCAGAATATTAAAAGCATGTATTATTTATCCATCATCAAAACTGGGATACTGACCCATAAAGACACTGAAGAGAATTAAGTTTAACTCTAACAGACAAATGGTTTTATGTGGAGGTTTCTTTTTTGTTTGTTTTGGTTTTGCTTTTTTTTTTCTTTCTTTTAACATTCTTACCTGTGAAGATTTGGCAAGCTTCTGAGTGTATTCCTTCTCAATCTGCTTCAGCCTGCTGTTGGCCTGAAAAACACACGAACATGCACACACACACACACACACACACACACACACACACACACACACAGAGTGACCTGTGAGCTTGGTATCTCTTCCACACGCCTATCACCAGGCAGCTGGGACGGCTGCCAGCCGCGCCGCCCTTCGGGGGCAGCCAGAAAACCATGGGCTTGGCTTTGATCTCACGCCAACTATTCATCACTTAAAAAGCAAAAAGCAAAAGCAAAAAAAAAAAAAATCTCCTGCCAATTATGAGACAAACACAGACTTCCGTGGAGAGAAAGAGAAAGCGAGAAGAGGAGACAGAAATAGACCTAGCAAGAGTATGAGGGCTCAGAAGGTAAAGTAGGGAACTGCAGAGGAAGCGAAGGAGAAGAGAAGGCAAACAAGGGGAGGGAGAGGGAAGAGGAGAAACGGAAAAAGGTCAATTTAATCCTCTTTCCCATTGTTGAAAGATGAAAGAATGAGGTGCTCCTGGACAGAGGCAGATAGGCGATATTGAGACTCATCTAGCAAAGACATGAGCCCCCATCTGCCTAACGCTCAAGAGTGACTTTTTTAAAGTGACAAATATATCAACATCAAACAATTTTCATGTTCTGGAAGGAGGGTGGCCTTCCCAGAATAAGTCTGCATTACTTAGAACTCCACTCTCTCCTGCCACTCAAGTTCCCGTCCTCCGCATGTGACCCGCTTTCCTGCTCTCTGGAAGCCTCTGGGAGGCTCACCACATCCTGAGTCCTCGGAAATGGCTCTGTGACATGCCTGGACTGGGCCTTTCTTCTCATTCATTGTGCGAAAGCACCAAGGAGGCCCTTCCGACCTGACTGTGTCCTCTGCTTCTGGAAGAGCTTTGGTCGTTACTCTCCAAATTTCCCTTCTCTGTTCTGAGGTCTCTCCCCCGCCCCTCTTCATCTGTCTGCCTGTCTGTCTGTCTCTGCAGCTCTTGCTGTTGGGCTGCTCAGGTGTATCTCTTTTTCTCATCATTTCTATTTTCCATTTCTTTGTCTTTTTGATCTTTCACAGAGAGTTCTCAACTTCTAATTTTAAACTTTCTATTGGATTTTTTAAAAAAATCCTGCCATACTATTCATAATTTCTAAGAGGTTTTTGTTGTTGTTCTCTGAGTAGTGTCATGGATCCCCTTTTTAAGATGAGTAAACGGAGGCACAGAGAGGTTAAGTAACTTGCCCAGTGCCACACAGCTAGGAAGTAAAGAAGCCACTTTAACCCCCGACTCAGTGGAGCATGGGTGCTCAATCAGGCCGGGCACATTGCCTACCTCTCTCTGCTGAGGTTATTAGATCCATATACACTTAATAAGTTTTTGAATGTCCATACACACACATAAACATTTTTCTGCTCTCTAGAGCATGTTTTTTTCTGAGTTCCTTTTATGTATTTGCTTTGCCAACCACTTTCGTCTCTGTTTCTCCCTTTAGAAACTTTCCTCACTTGTCTGGTGACCTTTTGTATTTAAAGTGAAGCCTCTAACATTAGGGGAAGGAAAGGAAAAGGGAACTGGGGGAAATCGGAGGGGGAGACGAACCATGAGAGACTGTGGACTCTGAGAATCAAACTGAGGGTTTTGGGGGGGTGGGCGGTTGGGCGAGCCTGGTGGTGGGTATTAAGGAGGGCACATATTGCATGGAGCACAGGGTGTGGTGCATGAACAATGAATCTTGGAGCACTGAAAAAATAAAATAAAATTTAAAAAAATAGTAATAAAATAAAGTGAGGCCTCTAAAAAACAGACAGGCTTGGGATGCATGGACGTCCCGTCACAGCATGTCTTAGAAGAGCCTGGACTTTGCATGCCCGTCTCTGACCAGACGTTCGTCTTGGGCCATATTGCCCCGAGCTGCCTCCTCCAGCCTACTTCCGGGTGGCAGAGATCTGGCTATCAGTGCTTGCTGAAGGGTGTCTACACGTTCAGGATGTTGACTCTTGCACAATCCCAATTTCATTTTGCCCCCCGCCACGCCTGCGTCCCCGCTCTCACGCCATCTCCCCAGAGAGCAAACCAGGGTAGAGGCAGAGGCAGACACAGAAACCCTAATCCCAGTGGGATGGGATTTGGTGGTGAGGCCTTTGGGGGGTAATTAGGTAATGGAGCGGAATCCCCTCATGGATGGGATTAGTGCCTTTATAAGAAGCCACAGAGCTCGCTTTCTCCTGCCCTGTGAGGAGATAAGAAGATGGAGTCTACGGCCCAGTGGAAGGCTCTCCCCAGAACTTGATATGCTGGCACCCTGACACTTCCAGCCTCCAGAACTATCAGAGATACATTTCTGTTCTTGATAAGCCTCTCAGTTTATGGTGCTTTGTTATAGGACCTGAGCTAAGACAACAGCCATGTGTTTTATGGACTTGAAATATGTTGCAGCCTGGGCTTGTTCAAGTGCACTGGCTGGTTTTACAACATCTGAGTGTGTGTGTGTGTGTGTGTGTGTGTGTGTGTGTGTGTGAGAATGTGTGAATGTATTAGTTCAAATGGTTCAATATGCCTGATTAAAAGCAATTCTTTAGAGTTTACTGCATAAATCTCTCCGCATCTATAGTCCCACTGAATACACTGGGTAGTTTTGTTTTTTCAGACGAGAGAGGGCATGTGACTATTACTATTTTTTCTCTCAAGCTGTCGGACGCTATCCTACCTTGGTAACGAGGAAAGCCACTCTCCCTTATAGAACGGAGGCCACTCTGAGCCTCCTGAGGTTTGTCTTGGTTCACATTCCGCCAATATTTTTTAATTCACAAAACGCACGAAAAGGTATTTTTTTGCTTATTTAATAAACACCTACAGAGCTCTCACCACGTGCTAGGCACTGCTGTACACACTTTAAAAATATTCATTCACTAGAAAATATAAAAATTACAGTGCCATAAAGATTAAGTTATTTTCCCTAAAAAACCCAGAGTCAGAGATGCTGGTTCGTGCACCAGAATCCCACAAACTCACAAAAGTGCCTTTGCAACCATCTGATTCATTCAGCCATTCCAGGCAACTGTGACGAGAGCAGGGAATAAAACAGACAAACATCCCTCCCGACCGTTACGGAAATTCTATCCTAGCGAGTAAATGAAATAACTGACCCAAGTGACAACACTTTAGATGGCGCGAGTGCTATGGAGGGGCCAAAGCAGGAAAGAGATGGGAAGTGATGGAAGGTGGGGCTCGTTTCCAGCGTTAGGACATGGCAGCTGGGGAAAGCCTCGCTGAACGAAACGATGTGTGAGCACAGACCTGCAGGAGATGGAAGCGCCCTGGGGACCCCGAGGGACAGCAGACAGAGGGAGAGCTGGATGCAAAAGCCCAGAGGCAGAGGCACAGTCAAGGGACAGTGAGGTGGCCAGCATGGCTGGGTCGCTGAGCAACGTCTCCCTTGGGTAAGGTCTGAGACTGAACAAGGAGCCAGATCCTTCCTCGTGTTGTGGGCAGCTGCACGGAATGTGGCTTTTAATCTGAGCGAAACGGAGAGTCACTGAAGTGGTTTCAGCTCAGGAGTGACAGGATTGAACTTAAGTCGCCACAGGATTATTCTAGCTCCCGTTTGGGGCAAGAACCCAGCAGAGCAGCCAGCTGGGAGGCTGTCACAAATAATCCGAGATGTAACAGAGGATGTGGTGAGATGTGGTCAGGTTCCTTGAAGGATTTGAAAGTAGAGCCAACTGGATATGCTGTAGGATAAAAAGAGATAAACCAAAGATGACTTCACGATTTTTCTCCCAAGCAACTGGAAGAGCGGGGTTGTCATTACCTTACATCAGGAAAACTGTGGGTGGAACAGGTTTTGGGGGGAAGATGAGGAGACTGGTTTCGGACACGTTAAGCATGGTGGCGCCTCCCAGACATCTGTGTTGAGGTGACTGTTTGGGTGGTCGAGGCTGGAGTCCAGCAGAGAGGTCTAGGTTAGATGTATAAATTCAGACATCACCAGAATGTAAGTGGCGGATGGAAAGATGCTCCTGGACGAGAGCTCAAGGCATTGAGTGTACAAGACCCAGAGGAGTCTAGGTATACTGAGCTCTGAACTGCAAATGTCAGGAGGCTGGAGAGGAGGAGGGAAGCAAACCGAAGGAAAGGTCCGAGAGAGAAGAAATCAGGACAAGATGCAATCCTGAAGCCAAGTGAAGAAAGCGTTTCAGGACTAGACCCGTGTCAGCTGCTGCAAGGAGAGGTCAGGTGCAACGAGGGCTGAGAAATAAGCACATGGCGTAAGCCTGTGGAGGATGGTGGTGATTTGAACACAAGCAGCTGTGGTGTAGTGTAGACGCTCCAGAGAAGGACAGGAAGCGGAGCACATACAGACAATTTGTCCAGAGTTCTGTCGTGAGGGGAAGGGGAGGAGTGGGCTGGAAGCTGCAGGGGAAGTGGGCAAAGAAAGGGCTGACTTGTTTTGTTTGGTTTTTTGTACGATGCGAGAACTAACAGCACGTGTGCAGGCTGATGGGAAAGATCTGGCGGGAGAGGGAGAAAACTCGGTGCTTCCAGAGATTCAGAGGCGACATGTTCTTGAGTAAAGGAGAGGGGACAGGATCTAGAGCACAGGGAAGGAGAGGGCCTTGGCTAGGAGTCCACATAAATCACGCCCAGCCCCAGTGGGGCAAGTTCTGCTCACTTCTACCTTCCCCAGGAAGTAGGGGTAAGGATTCACAGCAAAGCATGTGGACGGTAGAAGAGAGGGATAGAAGATTTGAGGTAGGAGGGAAGGGTACGGATGGTCATCTAGGAAAGTGGGAAAGGGAAAGGACCGAGGTATGCAGTATGAGTCTCAGGCCTCCAGGAAGCATCAGGGCCCACTTAAAATCACTAATGTTGAATTTAAAGTGAAGCCAGCTGGGGGCGCATAGGTGGCTCAGTTGGTTGAGTGGCCAACTCTTGATTTTGGCTCAGGACATGATCATGGATCATGAGACTGAGCCCCATGTAGGGCTCCATATTCAGCAGGGAGTCTGCCTGAGATTCTCTCCCTCTCCCTCTGCCCACCCCCATGCTCTCTCTCTCTAAAATAAATAAATGAATCTTAAAAATAAAGTGAGGCCACCTGGTAATATATGAATACCTCCAGAACTTGCCAATAGCTAAACAGAACAGAATCACTACTTTGGGGAATAATAAGAGTGACTGAAGAAATAAAATTAATTTATCACCCTTTGAGGTTTCTATTATGCATGTGAAACTAAGTTACAATTGCCTGAATTTCTGGACTTCTCAAATAAATCTAAAAAGCTCTGGTTTAGGGGCACCTGGCTCAGTTAGTGAAGTGTCTGACTCTTCATTTTGGTTCAGGTCATGATCTCAGGCTCATGAGATCGAGCCCCAAGTTGGGCTCTGCACTGGATGTAGAGCCTGCTTAAGATTCTCTCTTCCTCTCTGCCCCCTACTCCCCCTGCCCAAGTGCTCTCTCCCTCTCTCTCTCTCTCTCTCTCTCTCTCAAAAAAAAAACCCAAAAAACAAAAAAACAAAAGCTCTGGCTTAGCATAGTTGAACATTTACAGCTAATTTATCGTGCAAACTATCCCTAAAACATGTTTTGAATAATTTTATTCTCAGGATGGTACTGACTGTACATTTCCATGCATAAAGTTATGGTTATTTTAACTCAAGTCTTATTTTTATAGCTATCATTACCATATAGAAGGACAATTTTCAAACATCTGCAGCATAGCCTGAACAGATGTGGAATAACAGATGAGAGGAAAATCATAATTCCAAAGTGAGCAAAGTTACTTTGTTTTGTCATTGCAGCTGTTTTAATCTCTGGCTCTTCCTAACGGCTCTCATTATGGCTAGTCATTCCCTCCATCCTCCACCAAGCACTTATTTTCTAGGGCCTCTTTCTCAGGTCACTCTTCCTTGTTAGAAAGCCACAAATGTATTGGTCCACTTTCTCTATGCAGTTTCTATCAAAATCTTGGGTTAAAACTTTAGTGGAAAGAAATAAACCAATGTGTCGATGGTTATTAGTCATCCTAATATGCTACTCTTTCCTTGCAGGGTACTTCGCATTATGTCTTCATTCAAAACACTCTTTCATTCCTTTATTTTCCATTTCTTATTATTGGTGAAAGTTCAGGCATATTTCCAGGAAGGTAATTTAGAGGAGAATTGGGATACTCCTCTAAAATACTTATATTTGAGGCAAGCCCAGATCTTATAAAGATAAATTTCCTTAAAATATAACAGCATTAGTTTCTGAATTAAATATCTGCCTTTAGGAAAAAGGATGCTTCCCAGATTCTTGAAACATAACATAAAGCTCAGCTTATTATGCAGTATTTTCTACTCAAAAGCTTTGTAGGCATCCATTTGAAGCTTCTCCAAACACTGTGAATGACAGTTATGGCCAGTGGGTGCCAGATGTTAGTACATAACTGTGCACGCCCTAAAAACAAAAAATATTCAGAGAATTCATAGAACATATTTATATTTAATTTAAAATATTTATGGAACTTTCAAGCTTGAAGTTGCCTATATTTTACCTCAAAATAAAGTTATCACTTTGTGAAGCATCAGTAAAATTCATGATTTCTGCTTGGGCTATGATGGAGTAAGTGGGACCTTACTTAATCTGCTACAGTCAACAGCTAGAAAACTGGACAAAACATAGGGGGAAAAAACTGTTTTAGGATGTTGAGAAACAAGAGGCACAGGAGTGTGACCCTGTGAAGAAAGGGGAAACAAGTGAGGTTAAACCCTGCAAACACCCCTTTCTTCCTGGAGGCACATCTGGGCCTGAACATAGGCAAGAGAATCAAAGTACAGCATAGCAGGATTATGAGCTGAGGAGACGAAGACTGGAGTCTGGGAAGGCTGAGGCAGTTGGAGTTTGTGGGGACAGAGCACTAGACAGGAGAGAGCTATGCACAGAAAGACCTCCATGCACAGTTTCCCTTTGGGTCTGTTGCTGATACTGAGCTATGGATGTATAGGGTAGGGTTCTACAAGGTCAAGTAAAAAGTGACTGGTGAGATTTAAGATAAACAATTTCCTGAGCTTATGCAAAGCCGAGGGATATTTGACTTCTGACCAGCCAGACTGAATGGTTCTCCTATAACGTCCAGGAAGGTCACATTTAGTCACAGGGTTAAACTAGCTTTAGAGTAAAGTCAACTTTAAATCTGCTCTAACAAAGTTTAAAAATAAGCCTAAAATGGATCAAACTGGTCATTGACAAGTAACTGATTCCTAAACAAAACTCAATATTTTTTAAAAGAAATCAAGAAAATCCAGTATTCAAGACTATAAATTTTATAATGCCCAGCATTCAATAAAAGATAGCATAAGAAGCAGGAATATGTAAGCCATAGCAGAAGAAAAATTAGTCAATAGAATTAGACTAAGAAATGACAGAGATGGTGAAATCAGTAGACAAAGACTACCATTATGTTTTAAAATAGCTGTAAAAACCACACCTAAATATTTAAACAAAAACATGAACACAATGAGGAGAGAAAAGGAAGACAGGCAAAAAAAACTTAAATAGTCCAGGGCATAGCAATATATTATCTGAAAGGAAAATTTCACTGGATGGGATTAATAACAGATTTGGCACAATAGAGGAAAAGATCAGTGAATATGAAGAAAAAGCATTTTAAGTATCCGAATGACTGCCAGAAAGACAAAAGACTGAATTTAATGAATAATCTCAGTAACGTATGAGACTATATCATGTCATCTAACATATGTATAATTGCATATCAGAAGGAGAAAGGTTTGGGAAAATATCTGAAGACACAATAGGTACAAAGCTTGCAATATGAAGAAAATTGTAAACCCACCAGTGGAAGAAAACCAATGAACAAAAAAGATAAACACAAAGAAAACCACATCAAGATACATCATAATCAAATTGCAAGAACAGAACTAAAGATAACATCTTAAAAGCAGCCAGAGAGGCAGATGCATTTAAAAGATAAGAATGACTGAGGATTTCTCATCTGAAACTATGCTAGTCAGAAGATAACATATTGAATCTTCAAAGTGCTGAAAGAAAAAAATAATCCGTCACTCTAGAAATGTGTATTTGGTAAAAATATCCTTTAAAACTGAAGATGAACTACAGACATCTTCAAACAAAAATCTGTCACCAGCAGACAAGAACAAAAGGCAAAGTTAAAGGAAGTTGTTCGGGCAGATGGAAAATGATACCAAATGCAAACCTGGATCAACTCGAAGAATAAAGAGCACTGGACATAGAAAATGAGTATGTAAATATAAATTATCTTCTTTCCTCTTCTAAAATTTCTTTGAAAGAAAATGTACTTTTAAAAGCAGAAATAATAGAGGCACCTGGCTGGCTCAGTCGGTTAAGTGGCTGACTATTGATTTTGGCTCAGGTCATGATCTCAGGGTCCTGGGATTGGGCCCTGTGTGGTGCTCCAAGCTGGGCATGGGTCTGCTTGACATTCTATCTCCCTCTCCCTCTGCTCCTCCCCCCCATGAACTCTCTCTCTAAAATAAATAAAAATATTTATATAATAAATAATATAATAATTATATATTATATATAAAATATATAATAATATAATAAAATATTTTTTTAAAAAAGGCAGAAATAATAAAAGTATATTTTGGGGTTTATAATATATGTAGAAACAGGATAGGCATAGGAAAATGGAGTTACACTGTTATGAAGGCACTTACATTTTATGGTAAACTGATATAAGAGTGCATGGAAACAGACTATAATAAAACTTCCTATCACAAAAAAAAGGAAGAAAGAAAAAGGTGTACCTACTAAGACAATAGTAGAAATAAAATGGAATATTAATAAGTACTCAGTGAATTCAATAAAAGGTATGAAAAGAGGAAAAAAGAAAAAAATATGAGACAAATAGAAAATAGCAAAATAGTAGCATAAAACTCAACAAGATCAATAATTACATTAAATATAAATAGTTTAAAAATTTTATCTAAATGACAAAGATTGTTAGACTAGATCTAAAAGAAGGTGTAACTACATGATATTTTCAAAATAAACACTATATATTTAAACATGTTAAAAGTAAAAGGATAAAGAAAGATGAACTATGAAAAAAGTAATCATAAGTGAGGTGGCTATGCTAATATCAAAGTAGATTTGAGAACAAAGAAACTTAGTAGAAAAAAGAGGATTATTTCAAAAATGTTAAAAATTTAATTCATAAAATTGATAGAACAATCCTAATGTGTAGTACCTAATTTCAAGAGCTTCAAAATACATGAGGCAAAGACTGACAGCACTGAAAGGAGAAATAGGCAAATCCACAAATTGTAAATGAGATTTCAACCCTACTCTCTCAGGAATTGATGAAAACAGGAGATAGAAAATTAGTGTGGATGTAGATGATCTGAAAAACACTGTCAACCAACCTGACCATTAATCAGACACCATATTCTGGGTCATACAACAACATTCAATAATTTTTTAAAGGATTAAAATCACACACGGTATATTCTCTGACCACAATGAAATTAAATTGAAAATGTATTGGATATTCTCAAAATATTCAGAAAATCAAAAATACACCTAATTTCTATGGGTCAAAAAAGAATTTACAAGGACAATTAGAAAATATTTTAAAATTAATTAAAATGGAAGCATAAAGTTTATGGAATGCAGCTAAATCAGTGCTTAGGGGAATTTTTAGCTTTGAATTATTTTATTAGCAAAACAGGAAAATCTAAAATAAGTGATATTGATATAAGCTTCCCCTAAAGAAGCTTGAAAAAGAATAGCAAATGAAAGACAAAATAAGCACAGAAAGAAAATGATAAATGCCAGAATAGAAATCAATGCAACAGAAAATAAAACAAAACAAAAAAATAGAGGAAATCAGTGAAACCAAAAGCTGCTTCCCTGAGATTAAAAAAAAAAAAAAAAAAATCGATAAATCTCTAGGTAGACTGATCAGAAACAACTGAGAGAAGATACAAATTAACCAATATCAGGATAGAGAGAAAGGGGACATCACTATCAGAACCCACAGAGATTAACAGGGCAATAAGGAAATATTATGGATAACATATTGCCAAAATTTTTTGATAATTTAGGCAAGAAAGTCTCTTAAATGATACAAATCACCAAAAGTAAGGCAAGAAGAGAAAAACTCAAAGAGTCATACATCCCTGGAAGTATTAAACATGCACACACACATGCGCACACACACACACACATTCACTCACACACTATACTGAAGCCCAAGCGGCTTCACTAGTGAATTCTATCAAACATCTATGGAAGAAATATCAACTCCACATAAACTCTTCCAGAAAACAGAATATGCAGAAATTATGTCACAGTAACTTAAGGGAGCATTGTTTCTCCACCAAAACATGGACTCCACCTCTGACCACCATCAGGAGTCTGATACCTGTCTCCTTTCCTTTCACATTGCCAGTATTTTCTTCTACATTGACTCATTTCCAGGTGATTGTAACAGGCTAATTTTACACACACACACACACACACACACACACACACACACACACACACACACACACACATATGCAGAGCCTGGCCTGAAATCCTGCTATATCCCTGTGATGGTTTCACAAACATTTACTTTGAGTATCTCCTCTACATCGGACACTTTGTGTTTATAGAAGTAAATGATTCAATGCAGGTGAGGAGGAGACAAATAAGTGAGTCAATAAAATACAACACAAATGTCATGGAAGAGCTATGCACAGGGTGTCATTAGGGAAAGACTATGAGATACCTCACATTGGAGAAGGCTTTTGTAAGGAGGTGAATATTAAAGGCTAATGATGATGGAG
The DNA here is from genome assembly GCA_028534135.1 of Potos flavus. Lineage (NCBI taxonomy): Eukaryota > Metazoa > Chordata > Mammalia > Carnivora > Procyonidae > Potos > Potos flavus. The sequence goes on along the minus strand of CM052891.1, from coordinate 10,477,641 downwards.
ATAATGATGATGATGATGATGATAGCAACAACGAAAGAACAACCAGTATTTATTTTGCTCTTACTCTACTGACACATATTGTTGAAATGCTTTACATATATTAACAGATCCAACCCTTCCCAAAACTCTGTGAGGTAGCCACGATCATTATCCTCACTTATAGACTGCAAAACTGAGAGAGAGAAAGGTGAAAAAACTTGCATGAGGTTATCAGCTCGGAATGAATAGGAGTCAACTGGTTGGAAAAGAAAGAAGAAATTCCAAATGGAAGGAGTAACAGGTGAAAAAATATGAATGTATAAAAATTATATACAAAATGTTAATATTTTAGTATATTTAAAACTACATATATTAATATAGGACACAGTATACATTTAATAGTCTATTTTAATGCACATGTTAATATTTTAATATTTAGTAATATATTTTAAATAATAGTTATAATATATAAAATATATATTTATATAATACACGTATAAAATTTATGTTTTGTTAAATAATAAACATATAAAATAAAATTTCTTGTAATCCATCATCCAGAGTAACAGTGTTGACATCTTTTTTATGTACAACATACTTGCAGGTACCAGGATATTTCTGAAGTCCTAAACCTGGTATTTTCTTCCATTCTCCAATCCATTCCAGCTTGGCACGCTGCCCTTACTACCTCACCAAAAGGAAGACACAGCAGAAGTACAGAGGAAACAAAGGAGGTAGTGTTTGGTTTTCGACTCTATAACCTGGGCCAGTGGGACTCAACTCAGGGCAAAAAGTGTATCAGTCACAGTGAGTCTTACTCCGCTTGCCTGCTTCCCCCATCCAGACTAAAAATGATTCTCTAGCTTGGGGGAATGAGATGTCGTCTGAAGTGAAGGGGAAAATGTTAATCCGTAAGTCTGTTCCTGAGAAAAGGCCTTGTTTCTTGTCCTATTCTCTGGGCCAAGCCTGAAGGATGGGGACTGCATGGACCCCCCCTTCCCCCCAACCCCCATCTGTCCCCCATATAGAGAGGGCTACTCTGATCACAGAGGGGCCTGTGCTCACATGCCAGACGGAGGCAAGGGGCCGTGTGACCTGGAGTTCTTAGCCACACTGGCACGGATACTGGAGCCACAGCAGAAATGAGCTGTGTTGGTTGTGTGTCTGAGCAGGCCGGCAGACAGCTGTACCCAGTTTCCTGTGCATTCACACCTCTCCCCGACAAAAGGAAAGAAGATTATAAAATCTCCTGGTGTCTGAGAGCAGCATGGATGTAGCATAGAGAATGTAAGGCCCGAGGGGCTTTCAAAGAGAAAGGAGAGGTTACAGAGAGGTGACCCGGATCCAGTGACTACCAAAGATCCATGGGGGTCACAGTCGTCTCAGTGGATGCCTGCATGGGTGGGTCAGACCCGGGATCAGAGGGCTCCATGCCTCATCCACCACCCCAGCGCACGATAGAGCCCTTGAGCTCACGTGCTATCCTGGGGAAGGGGAGACTGACTGAGGTCCAAAGTGACTGAGGACACGTATCAAGTTTTTGCCAAGCAGCCAAATGGTGACTCAAAACAGAAACTGAGATTATAACAAAATAAGCACATCTGAGTTTAGGACCTGGGATTTGCACCCATTTCAGGTAGATCACCATTAAGGGCTGGGGTGAGACTTTGGCGGCATTTGGCTCAGCTCCCCCTTGCCATCATGCCTCCCCTCCAGGAAGGAGAGGTCCACGAGAGGAATGGCAGCAATTGGGAAGACAGATGACAGGCTGGTTCTGTGCTCAATGCCGTGGATGTGGGGAGTGGGCTGGAGCAAGAGACCGACACTCTCTCCTTCCAGCTGGAATTAACATTTGACCTGCAGATGTCAGTGCTCCATACTGAGTGACTCTTCGGTTATAATTCATTTCTAAAAAATTGATGAAGTCATTTTATACAGTCACTTTACCCAGAACCAGAATCGAGTAATTAGGAACTCCAAGTACTTTGCTTTTGTCACTGCCTAACTATTTTGTAGGAATTCCAGGGAGAAGCCACATCCTCCATAAAGGAAGAAAGAAACCAGACAGTTTTGGAGAAGGGCTGTGGTATCATTATCAATATCACTATTTCTTGAGTTCTCAGTAAATATCGGCGGATCCATTCTCAGAAAAAGTGCCCATTCCTGAATTTGGCCCTATTTCTGACTATGCCCAATTAGTATTGGATACATTCTCTGTCTACATTAAATCATGTGCATTTAATGACAGATAACCTATAGAATAACATGGGACAATTGGTTTTCTGCCGTCACTGTAATTCAGAAGGACTAATTTTCTTGCCATTGCAACATAGGTATTTATGTGGCTAACACCCATAAATGATCACATAAGATTTACATGAATTTCCACCGCACTCACTGAATAAGAAAGCAAACTGTGAAACAAGCTTATGGAAATAGTTAAAGAATTAAGATCTAATCATATTTCAAAAGCTCACCCTCAGAGGAACACTGAAGCAGAGGCCACAGAAACTGAAACTCATTTATTACTTGGGCAGAAATACAAACTTTAAGAGAACGAAGGAGAAAAAAAACTTTACTTTGCTCTAGGGAAGAAGCCACTATTCTCTGATGTGCAAAAAAGAATTTATCATCAAAGACCAAATGTAAATGGGGCCAATTAATTTTTTTAAGAATCTCTACCTTCTATAATATTTTTATGCCTTTGTTACTGTTATGCTTTATACCAAAATCTAACGTTGCGTGATCTGACAGAAGTTAAAGAAAAATGATTACTGTATTTAACAAATTTTAACATATCTAATTTACATTTTAAATTTACTTAATATATTTACTTAAGAGTGGCACATTTGCTGGTATAGTACTTTTAGGAAGCAGATAGAAGATCTATCTCAAATATATGACTTTAGACATCAAAACATGATGATATTGTCCAATGACCAAATGATGTTAATTGAATTGTTGGTCAAGTAATAAATTATTTCAAATAAGCTTTGAATCTGGGAGTTAGAGAAGACCTGATTTGTCATACTCATAAATCCCATTATTATTTTGTTTATTGTTTTGAAATTTTTTCTACTTTTTGGCTCATTTGTATAAAAAAAATAGAATGTAACGAATATTAACTGGAAAGTTTATGAAATAATGCATTTACAGGAAGTTGTTATGTTAGATTTGTAGGCAGTTCAATATAAATCTCAATACTTAACAAAATCTCTGTTTTCTCTACTGGACAATTTGGAAGTTTGGAATAGGTGCTGGGAGGATATTCTTAAGATTCAGTCATCGGATCTTCCTAATTAAAGACCACTTAGAGCTTATCCAGCTTCCCAGGGTCATCTATATTGAGACAGAATTACTCTACCAATTGATTTTTATTTTATTTTTTTTACCATACTAATTTATTTAAAAATAATATTCAAAATGTTTGACAACAATAAGTATGATGCCTATATTAAACATATCCTAGGGCACCTGGGTGGCTCATTCGGTTAAGTGTCTACCTTTGGCTCAGGTCACGATCCCAGGGTCCTGGGATTGAGCCCTGCATCCAGCTACTTGCTCAGCGGGGAGCATGCTTCTCCCACTCCCGCTGCTCCTCTACCTGCTCATGCTCTCTCTCTCTCTCAAATAAATAAAATCTTAAAAAACAAAACAAAACAAAACCATCTATATCCCCCACTTCGTCTGCATACATAAGGTCTCCAATTGGTTTTGTTGCTGTGGAGGTGAATTTTCCATCACCCAGACCCTCAAAGCTACTTCAACCATCTTTTTCATCAATTCAAGTTATTTTGATTAACTATCTCAACAAGTGTTGCCAAATGGTAAGCAGTAGAGCATGGTGGTTAAGAGCACAAGCTTTGAAGTTAAACCAACCTGGGTGGTGTGACCATGGGCAAATTATTGAATTTTCCCGGGCATTATTTTATAATGTGCAGATAAAGTTGACAATGAAGATTAAATAGGACTGAAGTTTAGCAACATAGGAATGGTGGAAGTTCAAGATGGCAAGGGATCAGAGAGTGGTGAGTAAGCACTGGAATGAGGATAAAGACCAGGTTCTTTATGCGTGAGGGAACGGGAAAAATAAAAGGTAAGGGAACAGTGATCAAAAGGAGAACCTGATGAGCTGAGATCCTGGAGGTGAACGAGCTGAGTAATGTTGAGGTCAAAGGCATGCCTGAATTTTTTGATAGAAGAAGTGGAAACAAGAGAGAAGTTACTTTACTAGAGAGCTGAGCTTACAAAACTGTAGGATCAGGCTATTAGAAAAGTCAGCTGTCAAAATCAGCCTTTTGCAGTCAATTCTTGTTACTTTTTCTTGTTCCTTTTTTCACTTTGGGTCCTTGGAAATAACTGCTGTTTCAGATTCTTTACTGGGGAAGCAATTTTTTTTCCTGACATGTCCCCCAAAATGGGGTACTCTGCTGCTTTTGACATTGCTAATCATTTTAATTTGTAACTGCCTAAATTATATAATTGACACATGCAAAAGAATATTTTCCACGTTTATGAAAGATGACAAAGAACCCTCCTACAACAACCATACCACTTAACATCTAGCTTTGCAAATGCCAGCGATTCTTCCCACCCCACCGCATCCTCTAACTCCTCCCAAGAATTAACCACTATCCTAAATTTTATTTATTGCCTTGCTTTAAAATACTACATATGGAAGTATCTCTGACATATTGGTTTTAGCTTTATACAAACATAATCATGCCCTGTGTAATTTCCTGAAACTTGCTGTTTCTCACACATTTAAAAAAAAAAGGCATTCATGATGTTTCATTTGAAGCTGTATTTCCTTCATTGTCACCACTTGAGAATATTCAAGTGTGTGAACAGATCAAAATCATTCATTCTCCTTAACAGGCTTTTGCACTTTTCGCTTTTTCTTCCATGAACCATGCTGCTATGAGCATTTCCGTACATGTCTTCTGGTGCATATCTGTGAGTTCCTAGGCATATGCTAAAGGGCTAAACTGATAGTTCATAAATCAAATGTTCGACTTTAAAGGATAATGCCACCAACATTTTATAGTCTCACCACAGTGTCTAAGAGTTCTTTTTGTTCCACACTTTCAAACCTACTTAGCATTGTCAGACTTCCTATGTTTAATAACAGATTTAGTAAGACATAATTTATATATCATAAAGTTCACACTTTTAATCTGTACAGTTCTGCGGTTTTTTAGTATATTCAGAAAGCTGTATATCTATCACTATTATCAACTTCCAGAACATTTTCATTACCTCAAAAAGAAACCCCACACCAGAGGCGCCTGGGTGGCTCAGTCAGCCGAGCATCCAACTCTTGATTTTGGCTCAGGTCAGGATTGTGGGGTCCTGGGATGGAGCCCTGCGTCGGGAATCTCTGCTTAGCATGGAGCCTGCTTATTTCCCTTTCCCTCAACTCCTCCCCCAGCTCGTGCAATCTTTCTCTCTCTCTAAAATAAATAAATCTTAAAAAATAAAAAGAAAGAAACTCCACCCTTTAGCAGTTACTTCCCATTTTCCCCTCCCTCAACCTCTTGTCTCCATGGATTTTCCTATTCTTGGACATTTCATATAAACGGAGTCACACAGCATGTGGCCCTTTGTGACTGGCTTCTTTCAAGTAGCACGTCTTCAACGTTCATCTATGTTGCAGCATAGATCAGCACTTCCTTCCTTTTCACCGTCAAATAATACATTCCATTGTATGGATACACCACATTTTGTTTATCCATCCATCAGTTGAAAAGCATTTGAGTTGTTTCCACTTCTTGGCTGTTACAAATAATGTTGCTGTAAACATTCTTATATAAACGTTTTTTGGAGGGGAAATATATTTTCAATGTTCATCCTTCAAAGGAAATCATGGAGATTCTATTTGTAGGCCTCAAGCTCCTTGGTAGGAGTGGCATTGCTAGGTCATATGGTAACTCTATGTTAAACTTTTTAAGGAACTGCCCAACTATTTTCCTAAGTGGCCGCACCATATTTCATTCCCACCAGCAAAGTATGAGGGTTCTGATTTTTCCACATCCTTGCTAAAATTTGCTCTTTTCTCTCTTTTTGATTGTAGCCATCCTATTGGATATGAAGTAGTAAGGCTGGCTCCTTCGATCCCTTGCACAGAAGTAGTGGCAAACATATGGGCTCGGGTCATTCTCTGAAAATCTACTTGCCTTTGGTTTTTTTCATGGAGATTGCTCTAAAATAGTGGCTCTAACCTTAGCATTAGACTGAGGGGACATTAGACTGAGCATTAGACTGAGGGGACATCACAGCATTACCAGAAGTCATGAGAAAAAGTGTGTTAGAAGAGCCTGAGGCCTGTCAGTCAGATCCCCATGATCTACTGTTGAAGGGTGCCCCCTATCCCCTTATTGATGCTGAGTTCTTCTAACTGTTCAGTTTCTTCCAATGAGGCCTTTGTTGCATCTCTGCTAAACCTTCCATCTTAGTTGAAGGCTCTCTCGGGGAGATACCTGGTGCAGGCGCTCAGCAACTGGCCTTTTATTTCCTTTGGGACCAAAATCAGCACCACAAGCCGTCCTATCCATATCCCAATTACACTTCATTCTGATACTATTTGGAATGGAGAGGTCTTAATCCTCATATGACCTTTTGGGGATGATTTGTTTATGTCAGATGTCAGACTGATTCACTATAGCATTAGTGTAAATCTTCTAGATTTCATGAAAGGTAAATTAAACTTAATTAATGAAATCAATTTAAAATTAATAAAGGGATGATGATAGACAATAAAAATAAAACAGGGAACCAAAATCTTGAGAAATAATTTTGCATAGCTTAATTATCTGTGACTAGGCTACAGCATTGAGAAATATTTCCCCAGACAGGATTACAACAAAGGAGAGAGTAGGAGAAATGACACCAGAGTGAGAGGAGAAAAATGTTGAGATTCTAAACCTATTGAACCAGAATCTCCAGGATCTTGAGGCCCAGGAATCTATATTAAAGACTCTCCCATTGCTTCTAATAATCAGCTCCAGCTAATTGACGATATGACTGAGAGCATTTTCCTAAATTAAGAAAAAACAGTAATTTATAAAGCACATAATTTCTGCTTATACTACTGCTATATTATCTCATTTCTATTGTGACTTTTCTTTGAAAAGAACCCAACAAGTTGAGACGGGTTGTTTTAAATAAATGAATATCATCAATTTTGATAACCCCCGAAGAGTTGCTGTGGTAACACAGAACAAAGATAATCACCATCAAGATCTAAATAATCAAGGTTGCTCAGTGATCTTAAGCTAGCTTACTTTTAATAGCTTTAAATACCTGAAAAGCAAACAGTCAACTCCAAGGAGTCAGATGGTATTACTACCAGAGCATTTAACTAATTGCATTGTCCCCCAACACCCCAAATAAAAACAGAGAGGAATACACTGTTTGGTCATGAAAGCAATTAAAATACATAAACAAGAGTTTTCACGGAGCCTTCCACTCTCAGCTCGCATTAGTCTAATTCAAGCCACGCAGCTAGGTGTTAGCATTAACCTCTCTGGACTAAATACAAAAACTGAAAGCCATTTTGGGATTTGATCCTCATTCATTTTCAACCAAACATCCAAATTCACTTCAAATTCACACAAGGACCGCAACAGCTTCACCTAAATCAGTTTCCTACAAGTTAAACATCCCTCCTACACTCAGATGTGATTGTGGAACTACTTTGATCTTTATTCCCAAATTTATTGCTCTGTGTAATCCATGACAAAATATAATGTGATTTACTATATCTCTATATGACAGCCCAGCAGCTGACAGAACTTAATAACTCAGCATAAGAAAAAAACCTTCTGGCACCAGAATCTACAGATCATAATGGGGACTCTTTACTATCGGTTTACAATGAAGCTGATACAAGCTGATCAAAAGAACTTCAAAACAATTCTTTCTTCTTCCTCACGTATTTAATGAAGGAAATTTTTATTCCCTCAACGTGCTTTGTAGCTGCAAGCAAGTAATTTTGGAACATTTTGCTTTTGTTCTCATTAAAACAATGCAGGACTAGTCACTACTGATGTTCCTTCCTCAAAGAAAAGGACTAAATTTCTCCATTGAATTTGAAATAAGTGAAGAGACACAAACGTGGCAAAGTAGGAGACTCTAAAAAAAGGAAATTTGCAGTTGGTTATGATATAGAAAAAGCATAGATTAGCTAATTAGGCACCATATATATAATTATTGAAATGAAGACTTGTCTTTGAAATTGCTAGGGCTGACGTTTCTCTAAAATTCCCTCTCCCTGAACATCAGTCTGCATCCAGGGATGGAAAGGTCAGACCAGACAGCCATTAGGTCTCTTTCAACTCAAAATATCCAGGATTTTTGAGACTGCTTTTTAGAGAGTCATGGTGGTTCTCGCTGTGGGGCGGTGATGGGTCTGAGGGTCTCTCACACCCCTGGCCAAAGTGGGAAAAGAGGGAGGTGCTTACAGCTCACTTGTCTAGTTCCTTGGAGACAACTGGGTGGTGTGTGAATACGGAGCCTCAGCAATGGGCTCCGGCTGGGTTGGCAGAACTCCAAGTTCTCTCTGGAATCTCACCAGCTTTCCAGCACTGTGGTTCTCAACAAAATGCCCCCAAATTCCTACCTCTTGGATATTTAGGTATTTGTCGGCCTATGTGCAATCCATGGGCATTCATCTCCTTATCAGCTCTCCAGGACGTTTGGTTATAAAACGTAAATTACATATTATATATTCAAATTTGAAACTTAATGTCTTCTTATAGACATTTGGATGAAACATTCTTATCTAGATTAGGGTATTGCTTGGAAAGGCTGGCTGGTCAGCTAACTTCCAAGAGTATTCAAGCACTTCTTGTGAAACCATCCACGAGGTGCATTTAACTTGTTGAAATCCACTGTGAATCACAAGCTGATTTCCCACTTTGCACATCCAAAAATTCAAAAATTGCTCCTGTGTAGGTTATTGGACTCAGACAGACTAAATCCCAGCAGACTCGGGTTCTGAAGGGTATTTGGTGTTATCCTATGTTCTATCCCATTATTAAATTTCATTTATATTTGCACATAACTTTGCTCACACCCTAAGCCAGCTTCTTGACATGCTTAATACTGGTTGGTGGTCATGAACACGCATCTCCAGTACTATAACCTCACAACAGAACTTGGAAAAATTCCAGGCATTTTTACTCTCTCTTGTTTGGAAAGATTATAGTTAATTAATTGATTAAGGATCTAAAGCTACTAAAACCCTTGAAGTGCTTTTTCTAATGGACTACATGACTATGGTTTTCAATTCACCTAAAAATAAAGACCAAATAAAACTCTTTGTACAAATATATCATGAACCAGACTTTATTCTGGAGCACTAAAGTGGGCTCTTAATTTTTTAAAATGGCCACAAGCCTGCAGAGTATTTTAAAAACAAAACAAAACAAAAACAGAAGATGTGAACTAAATAATTTACTAGCTGAACAGGTGGAAACTAAATTTTTAAATTTCCTTGACTAATCAAAGGTATAACAGTAACATTTTCACGTGAGATAGACTCAAAAGCTGTGCCCTTCCACTTGTTTTTCAAAGTTTAAATTTGAGTGTATTTCATTTTCCTGTGTTACTTCCCTTTTATCTTGAGGTGAAATAAAGAGGAAATGTTTTGTGTGCACAATTTCCTTAAAAAGGTTTGTTTTCTTTCATTCCTTACATTTGATATAAAACTTATGGCTGCCAACAGAAGATCTTTAGAAATTTCTACCAATAAGAAATGCTATGTCCTTGATGGCTTAGACAAAAAGTTGCTAATACCCTTGATATAATTTCCCAATATGCTAACCCCTCCACTTCACCCAGACATACTCATTATTGGTTATATCTATTCTCTTGTTTGTCTCGCACTCAATTCTGACTTCAGAGCCAAAAATTCAGGGTTTTGGCCAAATCAAGGAATCTGAGGCCAAGGAATTTGGATTTTATTCTGGAGGCAGTGGGATGCATTCAAGGTTTGTGAGCAGCGAGTGAAATTAGTAAAGCTATTGTTGAGAAGATGGCTCGCCTGGGACCATGGAGAATGAAGCAGAAAAGCAGAGCAGATAACTGTGGCAATAGTCAAAGAGGGCTGCTGCCAATGGGTGAGGGCTTTTGTTCAAAGTCCTAATGAGATGACAGTAACTGAGGAGACAAAGGAAATGAACCACAGCTCTCCTAGCCTCGTGCCTCTTTCTGAAGGAGAAAGCTGCATTAGGGAAACACGAAATTAAACAAAAGGAAATAATAGCATTTTCAACTCTTTGCATGTTTCTACCATCTGTCTTTCACCCAAATATTGACGCATTCACAAATGGATTTTCCTATAGTAATTCCTTGCTTAAAGATGTTTAATTTTGGCACATTTTTCAGAGTGCAACTGAAACAAATGAAAGATGTGTCGAGAGATCTAACTATGGGTGAATAATAAATAATTCCTCAGAATAAATAATTCCTCAGAACCCGGGGATGAGAAATGAGATCCTTGCTTGGGTGTGAAATCAGTCTCTCATGAGTTCTCCCATCTCTTAATACATTCCTTTCTCAATATTATTGATTGCCTTTTTTTCATAATCCATGCTCTTTTTAAAATTGACATATAATTCATTTACTATCTTACTCATCCTTCTAAAGTATACAGTTCAGCAGTTTCTGGATATTCACAAAGTTGTGCATTCATCTAATTCCAGAATATTTTATCAGTCAAAAGGCAACTCTGTATTATTAGCTGTCATTCTCCATTTCCCCCTCCCCTCAGCCCCTGGAAACCTGCAGTCCACCTTCTGTCTCTATGGATTTGTCTATGAACACTTCATGTAAGTGGAATCATACGATGTGTAGCCTTTTGTGTTTGACTTCTTGCACTTGCATAATATTTTCAAGGTTTATCCATGTAGCATGAATCAGTACTTCATTTCTTTTTAATGGCCAAATAATATTCCATTGTATGGATATACTGTATTTTATTTATCATCATTAGTGGGCATTTGGGTTGTTTCCACTTTTTGACAATTATGAATAATGCTGCTATGAACATATATGTACATGTTTTTGCATGGACATACATTTTCAATTCTTTTGGGAGATACCTAAAAGTGGAATTGCAGGGTCTTATGGTAACGTTATGTTTAACTTTTTAAGGAACTGCCAAATGGTTCTCTAAAGTGGCTGCCATTTCACATTCCCACAGCAAAATATGAGGGTTTTAATTCACCCACATTTTCGACACTTCTTATCATCTGTCTTTTTTATTACAGCCATCTTAGTGGATGTGAAGTGGTATCTCATTGTGGGCTTGATTTGCATTTCTGAAATGACAAATAATGTTGAGCATCTTTTCAATGTGCTTATTGGCCATTTATATACCTTCTTTGGAGAAAATCTATTCAAACACTTTGCTCATTTCAAAATTGGATTATCTGTCTTTTCATTGTTGTTATAAAAGTTCTTCATATAGGTTTGTAGACCCTTATCATATAGATGATTTGCAAATATTTTATCCCATTCTGTGGATTATCTTTTTGATCTTTGGTGGTTATGCTCCTGGAAGCACAAGTTTTTACTTTTGATGAAGTCCAATTTATCTATTCTCTCTTTTGTTGCTTCTGTGTTTGTTGTCATAGCTATAATATCACTGCCTAACCAAAGGTCACAGAGACGGATGGTATATTTTCTCTTAGGAGTTTTATAACTTTAGCTCTTACATTTGGTCTAGCAGGGTGGCTATCAACAAATTCTCTCAGTTTTTATTTATCTATCAACCTTTTTATTTACCCTTTCTTTCTGAAAAACTATTTTACCTGATGTAGAATTCTTGGTTAAAGTCTGCTTCCTTCAGGACTTTGAATATTTTATTCCACTGCCTTCTGACCTTCATGGTTTCTGATGAGAAATCAGCTATTTGATCTTCCTGTTAGTTTTTTATACATAGTTTCCTTATTTCTTTGAACATATATCAAATAGTTGATTTAAAGTCTTTATCTACTAAGTCCAACATCTGGGCTTCCTCAGGGACAGTCCCTATTGATGTCGTTTTTCTCTGCCCATAGGCCACACTTTGTTTCTTTGCATGTCTCATAATTCTTCTGATGAAAACTGTACATTCTGGATCTTACGATATGGTAATTATGAAATCAGATTCTCTCCCTTTCCCAGATTTTTTGTTGTTGTTGGGGTTTATCATTGTTGTTATTTTTAGTGACTCTTCTGAACTAATGCTGAAAAGTATTTATTCTGTCATAAATGGTCACTAAAGTCTCTGCTTGATTAGTGGTACACTAATGATTGGTCAGAGGTTTCCTTAAATGTCTTCTGGTTTTTGCCAAGGGCCTCTATGTACATGTTGGTGAGCACCTTCAGCACTAAGATGGCAGATTACAACTCTGCCTTAGGCTTCTCTTCCTATTTGTTCAGAGCCTCAAGAGGCTTCTCTTCCTATTTGTGCAGGCCAGAGGTGAGAGTTTAGAATCTTCTCAGATCTTTCCTGGGCATGCACATGGCCCTGGGTGTGCACATACAAATGTACATGGCATTCTAGATTCCAAGTAATATATTGGAGATTACCAAAGCCCCTTTGGATAGCTCATTTCCCAGTTTTACATTTTAAGCCTTTGGGTTAGCCTATTGCTTGCCCCAGTGTTATATACCACCTCAGGCAGCCATAATCTTAAACAATTATTTCTAATTGTTTTTGAAAACTATTCCTAGAGAAAAGGGTTTTCATAGTGGGTGAGCTCAGTATGAGCTTTGTCCTCAAGTCCTCAAGTCAGGACACATAAAGACAGCCTTCTGAGTGGGGTCTCCCTGGGATCCATAAGACAGGTCAAATAACAATAGTTCTCAGGAATTAAGATTTGAAGGAGCTACCTGTTTTGCCCTCCCTGGTGGTGTCCAGGCTACTAATTTTCTCCATGATTGCTGCCTGTTAGTTTTCAATGCTACTGCAGAGCTGGGAAGAAAGGTAGAATAGGAAGAATCTAAGTTAAAAAAAAAAAAAAATCACAAAGCTTGCTCTTACTGGATTCAGCTGGGTTTTGCTTTTGTTTTTAATGAATGTTCCCTAAATTGCTGTAAGCCTCTGGTTAATTCCACAGTCCTGAAAAGGTTGATTATGGTCATTTTTCCCTGTTTTCTCAAAGCTTTCATGGAGGAAAGAATTTTTGGAGGTCCTTACTCTGACATTTATCCTGACACCCTCCCCAGCACATTCATTGAGTGTTGTTTACCACAGGGTTATATCATGTCCTGTATTCTCTTTTTATTCCGCAAAATTTCCTTGGGAAATATCACCCATGTGTAGGTCTTCAGAGTCTACCCAAAAGTCAGTATTTCTCAAATCTACATCTTCAACACAAACATCTTCTCTGAAAGCCTTATTGATGACCAATGGCTATTTCTATGTGGATATTTCACAGGTGTCGCCAGCCCAACATGTCTTAAAACCTTCATCCACTTGATTACCCAAACCAGGAAACGGGGAGACATTCTAGATTCTAGATTACTCACTTTCTTTTATCTTCAAGTCTTCATTAAATACCTCCTCCATCAAATCTGCCAACATCCTACCTTCCACAAAGCTAATCATTCTCTTACCTTATCCTATCCCCTTGTATAAAATTTATTTACATGGATGTTCCCCTTACTAGACCACAGCATTACACAGCAGGAATTGTATACTATTCATCTTCTTATTCCCAGAACTCATCGTATTGCCTAGCACATTATAGTTAGTCATACATTTTCTCAGTGCAGGAGATTGTATTTTCCAAAGATGCCCACACCAATATACCCTTTCCCACATGTTCTGCTCAAAATATAGTGTTCATATTCCTGCATTAAGAAACGAGGCCAAAGATCTCTCTTCTTCGAATTGGCCAAACTTTGTAGCTGCCTTGACCAAAAGAATATGGTACAAATAACATAACTTGATTTCTGAGAGTAGGTCAAAATGGCGATATAGATTTCACCTGGTTCTCTGTTTTAGGACATGAGCCTCCAGAGTCCTAAGTCATTATGTGAGAAATCTAGCTACCCTGAAACTGCCATGTTGAGAAACCATACAGATTGAGAGATGTCAGAGGAGCCCCAGCTGTTTGAATCTTACTTGTACAAAAACCAGAAATGTGAGTGAAGAAGCCTTCAAATGGCCTCAGCCCAGTTACTGTCTGACTGCCACCACATTAGAAATCCCAAGCCAGAACCACTCAGTTGTACAGCTCCTGAATTCCTGACTCACAGAAAGTTAAGCAATAATAAATGTTGTAGTGTGATGCCATTGCATTTTGTTGTGATTTGTTTTACAACATTAGAACTGATAAAAATAATAAATGAAGGAATGAAGATGATAGAGGTATCTTGGTGTATGCATGATATCCCTCTTCTTTTTTTATCTACCATGCATCATTTATAAATGGAAAAGAGTGGTAAATATATGATTAAAAGACAAGTACCTCCTACTTGTGTCAAAAGTTTTCAGAATGGAGGAGGAGGAGCAAGATGGCGGAAGAGTAGTAGGCAGAGATAGTATCAGATCCCAGAAGTTCAGCTAGATAGTTATCAAACGACTCTAAACACCTACAAACTTAGCAGGAGATAGAAGAGAAGAAGAACAGCAACTCTAGGAACAGAAAATCAACCACTTTGCGGAAGGTAGGACGTGAGGAAAACTGAATCCAAAGCGACAGGAAGATAGACCGTGGGGGGAGGGGCCGGCTCCCGGCAGCCGCAGAGCAGCAGGGCACAAAATCGGAACTTTTAGAAATCTGCTCCACTGAGGGACGTTGCTCCAGAGACTAAGCGGGGGGTGGAGCCCTCGTGGGGACAGCGTGGTTTCAGGACCCGCGGGTTCACAGAAAGACCAGGGGTGTCTGAGGGTGGCAGAGCTTCCAGGTATCAGAGCAGGGAAGCCAAAGGCAGAGACGGAGCCGAGCAGTGAGCTACCAGCTCGGGCTTACCTTGAGCCGTGATCCGGCATAGTCAGGCCACTGCTCTTCGAGCAGGGACCCCACAAGGGGCAGATCTGGAGAGACCCCCTCCTTCCTCCTCCGGGAGGAGGGGCGCGTAGCTCGCGGCAGGAATCTGCTGGGTTTGGAGACTCCAAACGGACGGATGGACTGCTCTTCTCTGAGGGCGCACTGAGGAGTGGGGCCCCGAGCTATCGGCTCCTATGGGCCGGAGACTGGGAGGCCGCCATTTTCACTCCCCTCCTCCAAAGCTGTACGGAAAGCATTCAGGGAACAAAAGCTA
>CM052891.1:10419789-10461901 GCA_028534135.1 Potos flavus | reverse complement strand
CTCTCACAATGTCCTCCATGTTTTTCCTTACGCTCCACCCGTAAGTGAGACCATATGATAATTGACTTTCTCTGCTTGACTTATTTCACTCAACATAATCTCTTCCAGTCCAGTCCATGTTAAAATAAAAGTTGGGTATTCGTCCTTCTCAATCTTAAATCTCAATTCTGGTTTTAAAAATTTTCCACCTTCAGCTACCTCTCTATATCCATCTCATCTGTCAGTCTATCAATCACTTTACCTACTTATCTACCTACCGTGATTCACCTGAAATGTTTTGACACTCTCCCTAGATCATCTTCATAAGTTTTTAGAATAACTTTCCAAAGATAATCTCATTACTTCCCCCCAAGAATCTCATCATTCCCCCCAAGAATGTAAGGTTTTCATTTTCCACACAAAAGCAAGCATGCTCTCCTCAGAACATCCTTGACTTTGCTCATAGCTCCTTCCAAAACCTGCATTTATTTCTTTTTGATGTACTCTTGTCATTAAGCTTCTGAAAACGAGAGATCCCTGTTTCATGCCCTTGTGGTCACTTGAAGAACCCACAAATATTTTTATCTTCAGTCTTGGTCAATTAAAAGCTAATCTAATCTTACTGTTTTTTAAAGCAACAAAATTACTTTGTACTTTAAAAACATATTACATGATTGTGGTAGTGGATATATGAATCCGGACATGTGATAAAACTACATAGCACTAAACATACACGCACACATGCGTACATACATGCACATATGTGTACACACACGTACCGAACACACACAATGAACACATGACAGACTTAAGCTCACCCCTCTACAAAGTTGTAGTTTACTTAACTTGAAACCCTCCAATAGCCATTGAAATAGTAAGTTATTTTTACTATTTGGCTCCATGCTCTTATAAAATATCAATCTTAAGTTTCATGTTGGGCCAAGGAAATTTGGCTCTTTCTTATCTCTGGCTCCTCTTACTCTGTGACTGCGAGTGAGCTGATTATTCTGTGCCTCGGTTTTTGACATTCACTATAAGAATTTAACCTTCCCTGCTTTATAGAAGTGCTGTGAGAATTAATTGAATTGATGCCAGAATGGGAACAACAATTAATCAAAATTCAGAAAACAGATGAAAAACATCTTTATTCTCAGTAAATAGATTCCTCCACTCATAGCAAGAGGTTCAAGTTTGTATTTAGAAATATTAACGAACTGCTATTATGCTATTATGTATTTTGCCATTTATTTCACAATGGTCTTAACATATGATTTACAAATCCTGAACGTTAAACTTTGGTACAGTGAGTTTGCTCACTTGTAAAAGCATAGATACTCCATATTTTATTGTAAATATGCTATCATTTATGTCCATAGTAACAATTAATATTTCTATAGGACTTGACTTCTGGGAGACTCCAGAGTGTCCTTATTTATTGTCTTACAATACCGCACTCTAGTTTTGCCACCAAATACTGGGTGGAAAAATTGAACTTCAAGGAAGATAACTGACTTGTCCAATGTATCCCACCCACCAGTGCTGTTCCCATAGAACCAATGAAATTCTATTCTAACCAGGACTACGGTTGTGTGGTTTGTTTTTTTTTTTAATTAGAAGAAGAAACAACTATTTCCTGCTTTTAAAAAGTCATCCCTATTGAATTTGAAAGGAAATGGATACATCTAAACCCAAGGAAGAGCCATAGTCTCAGCTCATTAAAAAAGGTTCCTCATCACATGATTACTTGGGAGAACTTAGAGGGGACCCATTCGTGGAGAGAACCAGTTTTCCAATGTAGAGAATACTACAGGGGTCGCTGAGTGATCTTCCATGGATATCTATCAGTTGGTCATGATAAGCTTCTCTTCCACACCAAAACCTTGTCTAAAAGAAAAACAAAGGCTAGTGAGAGGAACCAATTGGTACGGTGATTGATCTGACCGTGTGGTTCAAGTTCTGCCTGTCTTTTTAGTTCGATGTCATCTCTGACGGTGGGAAATATGTGACCTCTCTCTTTGCCTCTGTTTCTCCATTTATAAAAGATGGGTGATAATAACATTTGTAAATGACATAGGAACTTAAGGCACTTAACACGGTGCATAAACCTTAGTGAGTACTCAAAAATTGTTGGATAGAATTAGGTAAGGAAAGAAGGAGCCCTGTTCATTATTTTCTTTGGTTCTTACAGTTCTAAGTATTAGAAAAGGCAAAATCACTTTCTTCATTCTAATAAGTCTATTTCTCAGTGAAATAAAATCTGACGCTTTTCATATTTTTGAGATCACAGATGTTCTTTCTTCTGGTGAGTAAATATTGTGGAATGTTATAGTGGAAATGTCTTCCAAATATATTTGGTTCAGCAGTTGTTCACCATTCACAGTTTTATTATAGTCTTTTATTGTGTGGAATTTCATGCATTATAGTGTGCAATATGTTAATTGAAAATATTTAGTTTATGGATTAGAGTTTTGCCAAATCCGCTCTTTTGTTAAGCATAAATACATATAAAATAGATGCCTCGCACTGAAGCATTGGAAGTTCTAGCATGCTGTTTTCATTTTAGATCATAGCCGAACTTCAGACAAGCATTTCCTCTCTGAAAGGGGAGAACAGCCGGCAGCAGCTTGATGCGGAACGGCGGCTCCAGGATGTTATACAGAAGTTCGAAGATGAGAAGAAGCAGCTGATTAGAGATAATGACCGAGCAATCAAGGTAATCTGAAGACCTCGGTAACCAGTGGTACCAGCTGCTTTAATGTAATTAAAAGGAGGGCTGGAATCGCGGCAGTGGGCAGCCGAATGCAGGTATCTGCTTCCTCACGCAGCCTGCTGGAATTCCATTCACTGGACTCTACCTTTGATGTATCCAGTGACTCAGGCTGACTTCCCTCGAAGAGATCACATGCCGGCATAAAAAGTCATTTTTGGCAAGCCCAGTCCATTCACATTGAACAAATATTTGAAAAATACCTTGTCCTTTCTCTTGAGAACCACTTTGGAACTGTCTCTTGAAATTAGGATGACTGTTTTAGCCCAGTACTGCTGGCTAATAAATTCAGAAGTCAGCTTCCAATTTACATTCTATTCTTTGCCCACATCCTTTCATTATGTATTCACATAATGAGAAATAACCTGTTTGAGGTTTGGAATGCCAACCATTTGATGTGCTTTGACATAGTACAGGGTAGATGTGTTGCTGCTGAGAACCTAGGCTGTTTCCAAATGGCTTCAGAGAATCACGCCTTTAATAGCAACAGAAAGTTCCCTGGACCCTGATTCTTTAGGTGATAGGCAGTTAGATCTCAAAGTAGTTTTTTCTTGGCTTCATAGCAGCGAATATTATTATAAGTGTCTACATCACGCTGTGTTTAATCTGTGAGGATAAGCATCTGGAAACCTTTATAAATAAGATTTAAAAGAGAACAAAAATTTTTTTTAAGAATTTCCAGCAAAAGATTATTTTTCAGTGATTTTACTTTGTTATAACAATGCGTAAAGCATGTTGAGCAATCATACAAAGCAAGGAAAAATAAAAGAAACATTTGGGTTTTATCGCTGCCCTTTTCTGCCTAACCCCTCTGTCTTTCTTTTCTATAGCCTATTGTAGGCAATCTGAGTAATTTACCGAGAAGCTAGTGTTAATGTAAGTTGCTTTTTAAAATATACTCTTTAAGCCTTGACAAGACTGAATGGAATTAAAAAAACCCTTCAAATATGGACCAAATCTTGGGGGCCATTTCATCCAGCCTCCTCACTTTAGAGGTGAGGACTTACTGTATTTTGTTAAGGAGATTTTCCCGATATATTCCCATCAGCCAGCTTCTTTTCCCCCTACATGGGATATGAGACAAAAAAGAGGTTTCTTTTTTATATTCTGGTAATTGAAAAAAAATCTCTGAAGCTCTTCTCATTTATAAATGCACAGGAGGTGCACATTGATCTGCGTGACTGTTTTGCTTGGCATGAACTGAGCTGAATACTTTGTTTAAATTCCTTTAGTTATCTAAAAATTTCATGTAAGTGAATTTCTTTTCCACTTGATATCCAAATACCATGCACTAGGCAATCCAATATATGCAAATAGGGAACACATAAATTTACTCCATAATGGCATAGTTTCTAGTTTTGTCTCTTAAGATTTAAAAAAAAATCTTAAAAGAAATATAATTAGTACAACTGCCTATTGTTTTCATTGTTTTTGCGGTTTTAATCCACTTAGCTGTTAAAACAGAAAACCATTGTGATCTTAATTTCCAGAAAAGTGTCAGACCTTAAAGACTGAATTTAGAAGACGTACATACATAATATTATATTAAAATATATATTATACGATACTCATGAGCTCCAGAACATAGGTACTTGAAAATAACTAAAATTATAATGTGGGTAAGATATAATTCAGTTTTTTGTTTTGTTTTGTTTTTTTTAAGAGAGGAGAGAGAGTGGGGGGGGGGGCAGAAGGAGAAGAGAGAGAGAACAGACTCCCTGCTGAGCTTGAAGCCTGACTCAGGGCTGGATCCCAGGACAATGAGATCTCAACCCGAGCCCAGATCAAGAGTCGGACGCTTAACCCACTGAGCCCACAGGCACTGCAGATATAGTGCAGTTTTGATTGACTCAATTAGATTATGTGTAAAGTGAATGACCTTCATGGGGTTATTTTTACTGACCTACATAAGAGAAGTAATTCATTAGCACTCCTCACATTGTTTTTCTTTTCTAGACTATGTCACCAAAAGTGAAAGGAATAGTAGCTCATATTTATTTAACATGTCCTATGTCCCAGGCTCTCTGGCAGACATTTTTATTCATCACCAGTCCCATTATGTCATCTAGGCCTTCTTGTAATCTTTATAAGGAGGGTATTTCTATCATCCCCATCTTACAGGTGGGAGAACTGAGACTCAAAGGTTCAATAACAAGCCCAACAGTTGTCACAGCCAGGTTCAAGTCACGGTCTTCCTGACGGAACTGTTGGACATACCCCAGTCTCTACATTCCGCCTGTGAAAGCCAGTCATTGGCCAAGTGCACAAACAAACTCGGATAGCCTCACTCTCAGTTTCTGTCTGCCTGAGTGATAATAGCATGTCTGCAACAGCTGTTGGATTTGGACACTCTGATTGTGTTTGAGTGTTTTGTACGTACAGGTATATAGACAGATCCAGGTATCCGGAGAGAGGCACAGTCACCATAAGGCTTGTATTTGGTTTTCTGAAACCAAATGCATTTGTCTGCATCTGTATTAAAACAAGCTCGCAGGTACCGAAGATTTTGTGATGTCAAATATTACTGTATTGAAATATTAGAATCAAAGAGTGCTGTGTAAAGAGTGTGCATGCTGTTTGTGAAATGCACTTTGCCCCAGTTTCTGGGTTGGGTACAAGCTGAGCGCTCAAGCTGGTGGTCGGGGATGAGAGTGGAGAGTAAACCTGTTACTTATCCTGCCAGAGCTTATGATAATGTTTCCATGGATCAGCAGCCCTTTTATTAAAGTAATTCTTGAGAGAAAAGTTTGGGTATAAAGTAGCCTGCCACAATCCACTCTTAAGGGCCACCAGTGTGGTATAGTGTAACCTGCTAAAACATTTCTGGAGAACAATTCGGCAATACTTACCATTATTACATTGCCTGTGAGACATGCCCAACTTTTGACCCATTTCCAGAATATGCCCAAAGGTGGCAGTTAAAAGGTTGCACAAAGCTTTAGCTAGCCAAAAAAAGTTCATTCTAGCATTCATTCATCTATCCAATACCTATTTATCAAGGTCCCTTTGCAGGCAAGACACCCACAATACTCATATTTTCTATTTCCTTTCTATATTTTTTGCCATAGTACATAAACTAAAAACGATGCACTATTGAAAATGGTGTTGGAGAAGGATATTTAAGGATAGTGAAAATGTTCACAAGATAGTTTTCAATGAAAATACAGTTTATAGAAATTATACATGAGGTCATGTTTGCAAATGAAAGTACGTATAAAGAAAAAAGATGGGAATCATGTATCAAAATTTTACTGGAGGACATCTCTGTGGGGTGGAATTTGTGGTAATTTTCTTTTATCTTAGCTCCATATTTTTAATTATAACATCACTTTTGCAATAAGAAACAATAAAAACTGTTTGGTGAAAGAGGAGGAGCCAGCAGTCTAAGGGAGCCCAGTGGACATTGATCATGATAGCGGAGACCAACAGCGAGCAGGATTCTGGCTGTGTAAGGAACAACAGACCAAGTGAGGTCTTTCACAGAACAGAATTGCTGGAGTGTAAAAGCAGTTATAGAAACAAATGCATCCATATGGGTAAATCTTTTATACCGTAGTATGCCCTATTTTGAGAGCGAAAAGATCTTTATCACTTATCTACTGCTTTAGCTCATTCCTTACCTTCAAAGTCAAGCTTCTAAAAAGAACTAGCTCTCCTGCATAATAAACCACCCCAAAACTTGGTGTTTTAAAGCAATAACCATTTTATATGCCTAGAATTCTTTGGATCAGAAATTCAGGCAGGGAGAGGCGGGGTGGTTCTTCTGCTCCATGTGTAGCATGGTGGAGTTACATTCAGCAGGAAGCTTGGCTGGGGCTGCAACACCCAATATGGCTCCAGGTGCTCTCCAGATGGCCTCACACCATATGGTCAGACCTTTCACATGGAAGCTGGCATCCAAGAGGAGTATTCCAAGAGGTCAAGGCAGATCTGCACTTCCCTTAAGGCTACTGTAGGAAGATTCACAATGGCACTTCCACCACATTCTGTTAGTTGAGATAGATCCCAGGGTCAGCCTGAACCAAAGGGAGTGAAATTAGCCTCTACTGCTAGAAGGGAGGAGTGGCAGAGATGGCGAAGCCATCTTGAACCCACACAGTAGTCTATGCTAAACATCCAGTTTTCATCTCCCATTAATTTCTCATCCATATGAAATAGCACCAAGTAGAAAAATAGCTGTATTTATATTCCTACCACCCAGAGTCAACATTGTCCATTAACATCATGGCATAGTTGCATGCATAGTTTTAAAGAAAATCTCGTTTTTGTAAAAATGGATAATCACATTTACTCACAAATGATTCAAAATGTAGGGGGAAAGGTAATATTTGAAGTCACCCCAAATCCCATCAGAAATGGCCATCATCGCATTAAGGTGAACATCATTTCAGATACCCTACTACATATAAGAAGAAAAGAGAAGGAAAGCTAAATAGACTTGTAAAATGAGGTAATGCTTCAGATTCTGTATTTCTGCAGATCTGTGGAGTTAATGTTACTTTGGTTCAACGGATGAAAGAAACTAGAGTCTAAAGAAGGACTTGGACTTTTGGACAGAATTTGGTTTGGGGTTGAAAATGAGTACATTAGTATGTTCATACTTCCTCCCATAACCCCTGCTTTCCGCCTCCTACCTGGGGGGGTGCTATTATTTTTACACTGTCCAGGTTTGTGATAGTCACAGTTTGTCCGTAACCCTATTCTTCAGTTTAATACTCATGCTGTCCTTAGTGGATGTGGTGCTTACCACTAGACCTTTTACCACAGCAACTCTGTTTCTGAAGTTGTTACTTTGATTTGGTTCTTAATTGGCTGGATTTCATGGTCAGATAGTTTTTCTAAGACTCATGCTACTGTCTTCCCTGAGTTGCTCATGTTTAAGAACATCTACCCATTTACCTTTATGTTTGAATGCCATGTTAGATGGGTGCCATCTTCCTGGTCACGTGTTTTCCCATGAGCACTGTAAACACTGCCCACCTAGCATTTAATATTGCTGTGGGGGAGGCTGGGCAAGACTAGGTTTTCCCCTGTGGAAATGATTTGCTCTTTTTGAGGGATTCTTAAAGAAGTCTTTCTCTATTGAAGAGCTGGGGTAGAGGTGTGTGTGTAGCCTGGTTGGGGCGGCTATTCTGTGTTTCTTCATTGACACTACCTAAGTGGGAGAGGGCATCTGATACCCATTTGGGGTTTGAATTATCCCAGTTTGGCATGTATCCCTGAAGTCCTGAGACCTTCACTTTTCTCAGAGATAGACAGCCCTGATATTTACCTATTTTTCCACCACATCCATTTCCACTTCTCACTTCGGAAGAGAAAAAGATGAGGTCACCCATATAGCTTTTTTCTCTCCACATTTGGTGATACTAATGAGATTTCTCAGGATTTTGTTGACTTCTAACAAAATAATGAATGGTAAATATTGGCAGATATGGAGGTTGTGTGCTCCAGAATCATGTTTCTTTCCTTGACTACAAGCTTTTGAGAGTTTTTTGGTATTTCTTACCTTACTACCCTATTTCAGTGCTTCAGTGCATTTTTGGTAGTTTTCACTCTTATTTAGTCACTTCATTCGGTGTTGCAAAACCTTCTGTTTGATCTTAGAAGCCCGTTTGACTCCTTTATAACATTTAACAAGGAATGTGTGTTCGTCAGCTATTGCCACAATAATGCTGTGTAACAAACAAGGCCCCAAATTTAATGACTTATAATAAGCATTTATTTAATTTTTTGTAGCATATCCATGGATTATTGCTGTGGCTTGGATTCAGGCTGTTGATTGGTTGCACTTGACTCTAGGCTTTAGAATGAGTTCAGGACTACTCTACATGCCTGCACAATCTTCCTAGACTAGTGACTGCCTGGGGTATCCTCCTCATGGTAGATTATGATGAGAAGGAAAAAGCATCCCTGTAGCCTCAGATAATTTCCATCCACATCAAGTTATAGAACCATTCTGATAAGAGTCCATGTACATCCGTGAACAAGGATTTAATCATCCACATAAACAGTCTCTAAAATCTCCCTTAGCTCCATGGCAACACATTTCCAGTTCATCCACCATTCTGAAACCCTCTCTCCTATCCCCATTCCCTGTCTCTTCTTCACCTTTTTAGCACTCAAGTAGTGGTATTAGGCAAGACCTCTTCTATTTTCTTTGTATGCCTCCTGGACATTCTCACCCCTTCATGTATGTAGCTTCTGTACAAACGAATTTTGAATCTTCATCTCCACCTAGTCTTTTTTCCTGAGCCCTCAGTCCAGATTTCTAACTACCATCCCACATTTTCACTTGATGACCCACTAGGCTGCCCAAACTAGACATCCTATAAAATGAACTTATCTTCCTCTCACTCTTGCCTTGCCCCCAACCTGTTCTTCTTCTTGTACTGATCTGAATTAAATAGCACTGTCTGGTCCCTCAAGTCAGATTCTGGAAATCCCCTTGAATGAATCCTTCTCCTCTCTCACCTCTCTGAGGTCTATTCCTAGAAATAATGTCTAAATATCTGCAAACTCATACCCCATTCTGCAGTCACTAGATCCTACCTTCTTAGTCGCCCTCCATCATCTTTGTCCTTGCCTGTTACAATCCCTCCTGTATAGAATCACTGCTCATAACTCAACTGTGCCAGGTCTATCCCTCCCCCTGTTGATAAGGTGACCTCTCTCAAACACAAATATGAGCATGTGGCTTGCTACTTAAAATCTGTCAGTGGCTTTCCATTGCCTACAAGCCTATACTCACCAGCATGGCCTACGAAACCCTTGATATGATCCAAACCAGCAGTTCTCACAGTGTCCTCAGACCCATGTGGGTCCCTGATACCTTTTCAGGAGCCCCACAAGGTCAAAACTATTTTCATAATAACACTAAGCCATCACTTGCATTTTTCACTGTGTTCACATTTGCACTGATGGTATAAAAGCCACAATGGATAAAACTGCTGATGTCTTAGCACAAAATACAAAATTGTCATTAAACTGAGTAGTGATTAGTTCCTTCACTACCATCTACTTGTGCTTTAAAAAAAAAAAAACTGAAGCAATAAAGTATTAATTCTATTAAATCTCAACCCTTGAGAACACATCTTTTAGTATTAATAGGAAGTACACACAAAGCACTTCTACTGCAGACTGAAGTAGTGTGTCGTCTCTAGGAAAAGCGGTTCTGCGTTGGGGCGCGAGCTGAACTCCAGGCACTTGGAAGAAACGATTGTCAGGCAAACTGGGCTTATTCCGATTTGACTCTCTGGCAGAGGTGTTCTTGAGAAGGAAGGAAGTGAACCTGACACTTCAAGGCCAATGACTGACTATATTGTTGCTAATGATAAAATCTGAGCTTTCAAGCAGAAATCAGAAATTTGGAAAACCTTGTTACCATCACTGTAAGCTTGATAGCTTCCCAGTACTTAAAGACTTTTCTGATGAGATCAGTGGTGTTACTAATGATGTGAATGGGAAGAAAGGGGGAGGGATATAATGAAGTGTGTCAACATTTGGAAGATTTATATAACTCACCGAACCACTGTTTTCCAAATGACCAATACCTGGTGTTACAAAATCATGTGTGGGTAAAAGATCCTCACAAAGTAGGAAAGAGAACAATGGATTTTAATGGAGCAGTAGGCAAGGTTCACGGCTAAGAGCGTCAAATCGGGTATTGCAGCTAACCTTTAAGAAACTACCACTTGTCAAGTTTTGGGTTGTTGTTTTTTTTTTAAGATTTTATTTATTTATTTGTGAGAGAGAGAAAGAGAGTGGACACATGAGCAGGGAAAGGGGCAGAGAGAGAGGGAGAAGCAGGCTCCCCACTGAGCAAGGAGCCCGATGAGGGACTCAGTCCCAGGACCCCAGGATCATGACCTGAGCTGAAGGCAGACGCTCAACTGAGTGAGCCACCCGGCACCCCTACCACTTGTCAAGTTTTTATTTGTCCCAGTGAGTATCCACAATCATGTGAAAAGACTACTAAAATAATCGTTCCTTTTCTAATTACTTATTTGTGGGAGACCTGGTTGTTTTCCTGTACTTCATCCAGAGCAACACATTGCAAGAGGTGGAGCACAGAAGCAGATAGGAGGATCCAGCTCCCTTCTATTCAGCCAGACGTTAAAAAGATTCAGAAAAATATAAAGCATAGCCACTCTTTAATTTTTTTGCTTTAGAAAATAGTTATTTTTTTTATTTAAAAATATGATATTTATGTTCACACACAATGGCTTTATGGCTTATTTTAGAATTAATAAACAAATACTTTAATATTTCTTAATTTTAAATTCTCGTACAGTAAATATCAATAAATATAACACACATAATAAACAAAACCTCTTTGGGATTCTTTTAAGAGCGTAAAGGGATCCAGAGACCAAAAACTTTGAGAACTGCTTGTGTAGATGCTGCCCTTTTGTCTGCCTCATCAAACAGTCAGTCCTCAGCGTTCATGCCATGCTCCCTGTGATCCCGTGAACTGTGTGTGAGGTCCTTCTCTTTTAAGATTTAAATGTCATCTTTTATGTGACGTGACAGAGTGGGAAGCTCATGCCAGGTTTGGCCATTCCTCTGGTGAAGTTTTCGCTGCTCTGTCACACTCATCTGCGAGCCCCGATCAAGACCTTGGAGTTGGCTAGGTTCCACCAGTCGGGGTCTGCAGATTCCCGGAAGGTGTTACGGGGCTTGTCCTTTATCGCCGGTGCGGTCGGGTCGGCACACTGCACCCAGATGCACAAATGCACAGTGAAACTGCCCGTGTCACACATGGGACAAAAAAAGGTTAAGAACCCTGGCAAACGTCAGTTCAGTTTTGCTGCCTCGCAAGTGAACCGCACCTTTTCAAAAATAATTTGTGGTTTGCAGAGGATTTTGAATTTCAGGATTGCAGATAGGAGATTGTGAACCTGTCTTTTGATTGTCTTTCTCACCGACTAGACTCTGAGCTTCTTGGGAACCGCCACTTGCCGCGACATTTGGTACACCAGAAGGTGCCAGAAATATGCTGAATGAGTGAATGATACTACCTCATAAATCCAGGCTCTGAGCACTAATAGTGTCCATTTATTCTCATGTTATCTTGTGGATGGCAGCAAGCTTGTAAATATTTTGTTGTGGTACAGCAAATTGGTGTGAATAACCTCGATCTTATAATAACAGTGTTATGTTTTGCCTGATTAGGCAGATTCGAGTAAAATACCCTATACCTTGCATATATTATCTGAGAGCATAATTTGTCTACCCCCGAGAAGGCTCCCAAAAGGCTGTCCACCAAAAGCAAAGTCGTCTAAATGTTAGCGCTAGCCACTGCACTCACAGAAGTTCACTGGGGGAAATTGTTAGAAATAGTTCTATAGGAAGACTGTGGAACATTCTTCTGGCATCACTGCCCCGCCAGGGCTAAGCCCTTTCTTTGAAGCTAGTGTATTGAAAGTTCCTCACTGTGAAGCCAGATGTCCAAGCAGAGATTTCATATCAAGGAGAAATGTTGTAAAATTTTTGCTTGCAGGCATAGAAAAGAGGTTTTAAAGCACTGACGCTTCTCTCCCTTGGCCACTGACTGGAGTTCACGAGAAAAGGTCGGCTGCTAGTAGGACATCTAGAAATCTGGTCTGTATTACCAGAAGGGCTTGAGGGGGGAAAAGAGAATATTCATAAGATTGGGCAATTCTCACTGTGCTAAAAGCTTACAGGAATCCATTTCCCAAAGAATAAAATTACAAACCTCATGGTGGGGTTTTAGTCATTGAGAAACAGAAAGAAATCTCAGTGCCTATCATCGGATGGCTTTGTTTGGGACCTGTTCATTATTTAATTCCTGTCTCCCCTGTATGCACGTCCGAAGGGCGTGGAGGGGGGTAGTGGCATTTCTTTGTGCCCTCCTGAATTAGAATTAATAATGCTAAGAATAGAAATGTATTTTCCATCTCACCCAAGAAGGCTTGCCCGCATACTCAGAAAGGAAGACAGAGCCATTCATTCATACTGGCAAAAACCCTAAGTGCCATTTTCCAGGAAGAATACTCTGGAAGATAAGATTGGGTACAGCATGGTAGTGAATTATGACCTCGCTTCCTAGAGCGAGGAGAAGCAGTAACAGTAAATGATGAGCAGAGAAGAAATGAACAGTTCCCCCCCCCCCCCAGAGCCTTTTACCCCTGTACCTTTCCTTCAGTTCTGTTCTCTGGCAAAATTTTATTTTATTAAATGAAGATCATTCGTTCAGTGTACAAAATCCTTCAGGCATTATGAAGAGTATTTTCAGCCTCTGGGGACACTGCCTTGTATATACTAAGAGATTGGTTAGGGCTCAGTGAGTGAATGTGGGAGTGAGAGAGAGTGATTCAAAGAACATGGGTGGAAACAGATTCTCCTTCGCCAGAACCTGTGTAAACTCTACTCTTTGGAAGCTGCTCTGTGAATTTTGTTACTGCATGGTCCAAAATATGAATGGCTTTGGTGAATCAAATATTGGAATATATAAACATCAATGTCTTTAATATTTGAAAAAAAATAACTACTTGGAAATATTTTAATCTTTAATGATTCTGAACTTAGAAACTATTTCAAAGTCAGTATGATGAACATAATGAGCACTGAAATACATAGTTGTAAGCCTCCATAACCAAGATTACTGAATGATTACTATGTATATATACATATGTGTTTATAAATATATATATTCACATTTATATATATATATATATATATATAATATATATATTCACATCCAGTGTATATTCAGAAGCACTGGGTTATAAAGAATTTTAATTATTAGAAGAATTAATATATTAGATAATACAAGAGATAATTAGAATAGAATAGAAAATTATTAGAAGAATTAATTAGAAGAATTATTAGAATTGTAATTATTAGATTTGATAATGATCGAATATATTTGTTATATTAAATAGTTTTGTGATGTCTTGATTTAATTGGCTGTTGGCCCACACTCTAGCAGAAGATGGGTTTCTAGTCAGTCTCACGTGACTCTTGATAAACCTCTCTTTTACTATTTATCAACAGTGAAATGTTTGCCTCTTCCTTTTATGGAGCATAATACTATCTCTTGCTTCCCAGGTTTTACTCCCAAAGAATTCAGCATGGTGCTGCTGTGCTCCTATACTCTATCCCCCACCTTGGGCATGGGTGACAGCAGCACCCGGCTGGGGTGTGGGCCCAGGCTTGTGCTAGCTTGAGTGAGCTGATTGTTACATTGGAATTCCGCCAACTGGAATGTGTGCACGTGGAATTGGTACACACTGCTACAAAGATTTTTTTTTTTAAGAGCCAGTTATTAAACATTTACTAGGGTACTGCTGCTACAAGAGTTCCCTTTTTCTTTTCTTTTCTTTTCTTTCTTTCTTTAAGATCGTTTATTTTTTTTAAGATTTTATTTATTTTATTTGATACAGAGAGGAGAGAGATCACAAGTAGGCAGAGAGGCAGGCAGAGAGAGAGGGGGAAGCGGGCTCCCTGCTGAGCAGAGAGCCCGATGTGGGGCTCAATCCCAGGACCCTGAGATCATGACCTGAGCCAAAGACAGACGCTTAACCGACTGAGCCAACCAGGTGCCCCTCTCCTACTTTCTTGATGAAACCAACTTCCAACTTCCACCTAAATAAATGTAACCCATGCTCATGGTGCTGCTCAGCCTTCTCAGAACAAGGAGTATATGGATGGACAGGTGGATAACCAGCATTCTGTTATCCCTCTTGCTACTCTTTCTAGCTACTGGCCAACCACTTGCTCTCCTTTTTTGGATATGTGCTATATGATTCAGCTCTTCCATATGTTCCCTTAAAGTCCGTTTTCTAAGCCCAATTTATGGGCAGTTTACAAAGTAACCTATTACCTCTTCTCTAAATTCAGTGATGTTTTCCCCATCCTCTAACTCCATGCAGCCTTTCACTATATTGACCAACAATTTTCCTTCCAGAACAGAGGTTGGCAAACTTCTTGTGTAAAGGGCCAGACAGTGAATATTTTAGGCTTTGTGGGCCATACGATCTCTGTGGCAGCTACTCAGCTCCTGCTTCTATGGTGTGAAGGTAACTTTAGACAATATGTCAGCAAGTGGGCATGGCTGTGTTCCAATAAAACTTTATTTACAAAAACTGGCTGGGTGCCAGATTTGGTCTGTCAGCCATAGCTTGCTAACCCCTGCTCTAGAAACTCTTTTCTTGGTTTATATGATACTTCTTTTACTTGTTTCCTCTATTGATCTCTCTTTCTCCCTATGGGTGTTTTCCTCAAGTCTGTGTCCTGGGTCCTTCCTTCCCCTTTTCCCTTCCACTGTGAGCTCATCTCCTGCATGACTTCAGCTGTCACTTCCATTGGTATGCTTCCCAGAAGCCTCAGCCCGATTCCCGATTGGGTCCTGTATCTCTTACTGCCTGGAAATCATCTTCATTTGGAGACTACACTGCTGTTTCAAACTCACTAACTGTAACATTGAATTACCATCCTCCCTTCCAAATTGGCTCTTCTTTAGCCTATCAGGGTTACCCCCAGGCTTTCTGTTTCCTGTTAGAAACTTTGGGTTCATCTTTGTCCTTTCTTTCCTTCATCCCAATTTACCTCAAGCCTATCACCAGAACCCGAGAATATATATATCTTATTCCTCTGCTCTGACCCTATTCAGAGCCCTTCTCGACTTGCATTTGATTTAAAACAGCCTTCTCTCAGCTGGTGTCCCTGCCAAAAGTCTCTCAGCTCAGTCCAGGATGAAGAACTCTGCCAGATCTTAAATCAGTGACTTCCCTGCCTTACAAAGGGTGCTTGAAAATCAATAGGAAAAGACTAACATGCCGGTGGACGAGAAAAGCAAAGGATATGAACACAGAATTCACAGACAAAAAGCAATATCCAGCAAACCTGTAAAAATATGCTAATCCTCATTCATAATTAAAGAAATGTAAATCAACACTACAAAGTTGTGAAGGGCCTGGCTGCCATTGGATAGGCATAAATTTTGAATTTGCAAAAATACCTGATAATGTGCAGTTGTTGGGAGCGTAAGCGCAGGCAGCCTCCTTGGAGGGCAGCGTGGGGCATCTGCCACCACCTGAAATGCACAGAGCCTTTGGCTCAGCAGTTCCACGGGTAGGAATTTATCCCATGGACATACTTGCAGGGATATGCAATATTATTTGAGCAAAAATCTAGGGAAAGCAATGAATTATGGTACACACATCCATACAATGGAATACCATGAGGCCATTTTATAAGACTGAAGTAGATCTCTATGGGAAAGGAGACGAGATCGCCAACAAGAAGGAAAAGAAGGCAGAATGGCACATACATTTAAATTTGCCCGAATGGTCCTCAAAATGGGGCAACTGGCCATTTTGGGGGATAGGACATTTCATTTTTCCTTTTGTATATTTTGATGATATTTTAATTTCTTACAAGGTCACATTATTAGATCGAATGTCAAGGGTCGCTTATAACCTCAAGATGCAGCTCTTCTGCCTGGCTTTCAAAGCCCATCCAGATTTCTCGGTATTCCCCAACACGCGCGTTCTGTTCTAGCCAACTGGTCTCCCTGCCCACAAGTGCACAGCACGCCTGCATCCACCATTCATGGGTTCACGCTGTGCCTTCTTCCGCACTGCAGCCTCTTCTCCACTCCCTCAGACTTTTCAGGTATTACCAAGGCCATCTCAAGGTCCTACCTGCCTCCTCCAGGAAACCTTTCTGATTGCCCCTTCCCTGGGGACTTTTACTCTCATGAAGCTCTCTTTAAGGCTTAATGATTCTTTCATTATTTCTGGTTTCTGCATAGCACCCAAATCACTGGGCACCCAAGAATACAGACCTAGTTGATTTCAAGAATATAATCTCTCATTATTAAATACTCAATCTTAGGTCTGTTAATGTATTTTTTTAAGGCAGCTTGAAACATATCATCACCAACCTTGCAGTTAAAAGAAGCAGGGATACACACACACATACACAGAGACACACACACATCTGCAGTTAACTATCTAAGCCTTTGGGTTAGCAAACTCCTCTTTTAAAATGCAGACATCCTTGATGTGTTAACATATTAAAACCACTTGAAGTCGTTCACGCTCTAATGTGAAATTGTTTAATCAGAGACTTTCTTCCTAACAATTAGATGAGATCATCTCATTTGAAGGACTAGGAAGTGGTATCTAGAGCAGGAAGTGGGGAGCAGAGATCTACAGGGTATTGAGGGGCCTGAGACGCAGAGCCGGGGTGGGGCGGGAGGGGAGGCCACAGGGAACAGGGAGGAGGCTAGACAGAGATGGGAGGAAAAGCCCCTGGGTCCCCATGGCCTGGTGGGACTTTGTTTGCCATCATCTTTGTTGCTACAGAAGTCAACACCTGACTTCATAAGTCATTCTGACTCTATTTTACACGATTCTATGTTGACAGGTATCGGTTTTTACAAAAGGAAATGGAATGGATGCATATATGCATGCGAGTGTATTTGTGTGTGGGTGTGTGTGTTGGTATATTGGTGTGTACATGCTTTTCCAAAAAAGATAGGATGTGTGTACCTGCGTATATACACGGCATGCATATTT
The DNA here is from genome assembly GCA_028534135.1 of Potos flavus. Classification (NCBI taxonomy): domain Eukaryota; kingdom Metazoa; phylum Chordata; class Mammalia; order Carnivora; family Procyonidae; genus Potos; species Potos flavus. The sequence goes on along the minus strand of CM052891.1, from coordinate 10,444,609 downwards.
TCCAGCAGTTATTACATATTCTTGGTGAGAAAAAAAGTGAAGCTGTGAATAAACAGTTGTATTATCATAGCTCGTTCTGCATAAGTGTGCCTTATAAATCATGAAACAAAATTTAAGACAGGCCTAGCTCATTCTGCTTTACGTGTGTGTGTAGTGTTCCTTTTTAGGGCATTTGTTCCAGGAGATAATATAGAATGTAGAGAGTTAATTGACAGCTTGAACAGAATTTCTAAAGAACTGAATCAAAATAAATGAATCAAAATAAATCTAATTTTTGTATGTATATTGTGTTTGCCAAATGCATAGAATTGAAAAAAAAATCATAAAAAACTGATGCAATGCTGTCGAGCCGTCAGGACAGACCAAAATGTCATTTTCAGGCTTGTCAATAGGAGGCTGTTGCTACCAGGGCACAGGGGGAGCAGCTGAAACCAAAGATTTGGAGCGAAAGAGATCTGGGGTGGTTGGTGGGTTACAGGAATGCTTTAATGTTGGAAGCACAGAGGAAAAAGTGGAATTAAAAACAAAGCAACAGTCCCCATTTTCTTCAAGACAGGCAGAACCCTTTTGCTTTTATGTCTCTGTCACTTGCTCCAGGATTCTTCATAAAGCCCTCTAACCACCTAAATAAATATTCATATGGCTGCTCACCATCTCATTAATAAAACAAGATTTGGTGGTACAATATTTCAGAGTAACATGCGATTTGCATCTCACCCTCGTTTAACTTTAAATCTCAAGCAATTAATAAATTAGACTCGAGAGCTTTTTAAGAAGTAACATCCTCCATGCACCACAGATTGCATTATTTTTATGTGTAAATAATGATGAAAGGAGAGATTGTTCCTTTGATGTCTGTAAACTACTCTGTAAAATATGCAGAAAACATTCTTGAGTTCAGTTGCAGCCAAAACAAATAGACTAGTTCATAAAACAAAGCAGCAGCATTCTTAGAAACAAGCATTATTTTTCTTTTCATCCCAATGGCTCTTTTTCCATCTTATATTCTTGCCATTCCTAGTGGCAGATTCGTTCCAAATGCAAAAGCAACGCTGGGCTGCATTTTCTCATCCAGAGGACCGGATCCCTCCCAGGTTCCTCCCCAGTAAAGTTATCTTCCTCTGCAGCTCTGACCGGACCTCAACGGGGCAGCCAGGCTTTGTGCAGAGAATCATTTTTGTCAGTAGCATTCCACTGTTGCTTTAAAAACGATTTCAAATATCAGCACATGTCCGTGTTCCTCAGAGAGATCTATTTACTTTCCTCTCGATTTTCCAAGCTGGCTTATCTGGCTTTGGTTTCTTTTTAAATAGGATCTTCAAAGTTTACAAAGTCTGAGTCTGGCCTATTTTTTCCCCCTTGGGTAGAGTTAATAAAGAGCACCTCGTTGTGGGTTTTTACCTCCCCTGGGAAGGGTAGTTTGCATTTGCGTTCCTGTTCGAATACGGCACAGCCCACTCTGAGCATCACAAGGTGATGTGTGGTCTGCATTGGACCCTGCATGTATTCTTCTCTGAACACACTGTATGCAGCACAAGATTCAATACTAGACGGGTATGCTTATTTGGAGAGGCCGAAGACGTGCACTTAACTGCAAGTCCCTCCCAGCCTCGACAATGGATATTCTTCCCCGGGGTCAGCTGTGCTGTGCTCCCTGTTTCCACCTTGCTAGCAAATCTTGTTTCACTTCTTGGCCTAATGCGCTTTCATTAAAACAGGTCCCGAGCTCTGATCAATCCAAATACCAGTCTCGTCTATCAGGTCCTGTGTCACTTTTCCTCCGGCTGAGTTTTTCTTCTCATTTCTCTTTTCTCCTTGACGGCAGGTTTCCACTCGAGCTCGCCATCTCTCTGTTCTGGAACGTCATGTTCTCATCCATCCTGCCTGTCATCCTTGCTGTATTCTAACAAAGTTTAATGAGCAGATTATTAAAAATAGTGGGTATTCATATGAAACTCTTTCCTCTTACACCAACTGAAATCACAGTCCTATATTATTTCATTGGTTACTAGCATCTTCAAGGGGAAAAGAATCTTAAAGAGTTGGCCCGGTGACCTCACTGACCTCCCATTCTCCCCATCCTCGTCCCCCATTTCACAAGTAAAAATCTTGAGCCCACTTGGGGGGCAGTGTCTGGTCACGCAGCTGTTGGCAGCACTGAGGCTTAAACCCCAAGCTTTCTGAGGCTGCTGTTTCCCTTCTACTCCTTGTGGAGTCCAACACACATGAAAATGGAACGTACATATGATTTTTACTATAAAATGGATGGGGCGTCTTCCTCAAAGTCTTCTATGGCTCCTCACAACCTAAGCAGAACTTGCCCTTGGCTTTTAGAGCAGAGCTCAGCAAAGCCATTTCTCATTTGGACTGTTTAAGAAATGTTTCTTTCAGTAGTTGGCCTTAGTGCTTGCTGCAATTTTTTAAAAATTATCTTTAGCTGTCCTTGGAAACAGAATGTTCAAGGCCAATTTAGAAAAGAGGTCATGATTTGAAAAGTAACTTTCTAAACACTTTACCTAATTTAAAGAGCATTCCAAAGGAAGGAAATGTCGATGAATAACGATCTCTTCAGCCTTCTAGATGCGGAGGGTTCAGCAAAGACACTTGGGCCAAGATTGATTTGCGAGAAGGCTGAGGAATTTGTTTTCCAAGAGGAAACCAGTTATTTTGAGAATCCATTTAGTTCAAATGATTTTATTTCTATGATGTCAAGCGATCAATGGATAAATAAAAGGGGTCAGTACAGCAGCACTCTTGATTTGGGGGAGGCCACTAGCGCAGTGGAATGAAGATGGCAGGCTCAGGATCACTTTGAGTGATTTTTCAACCTTTGCCAAACTGTGAAGTGTTACATGAAAGCCGATCTTTTGAATGTTACCACTGTGTCATTTTTCAGGCTCCAAGTATCCTCTTGGGTTATCCTGCATGTTTCGTGTTAAAGAGAGGTATAGGGCTTCATAGCCTGGGTTCTGGAGCCGGATGCCTGGGCTTAAATCTTGGCTCCACCATTTAGAAACCATGGGACCTCAGACAAGCTCTCTGGGCCTCCATTTCCCCATTTCAAAAAAAAAATGGAAATGGTAATAAAACTTCTGTGGAATTTCTGTGAGAATTAAATGAGGTAATGCTTGAAAAACATTTAGAATCGTGTCTTCTACTAAAAAGTCCTATTACATCATTGCTAAATTATTTTTTTAAAGACTCTAGCCAAGGGGCACCTGGGTGGCTCAGTCAGTTAAGCATCTGCCTTCGGCTCAGGTCATGATCCTGGTGTCCTGGGATCGAGCCCCATGTTGGGGGCTCAGTGCTCATAGAGAAATGTGCTTCTCCCTTTGACCCCTCCCCCCCATCATGCTCTCTCTCTTTCCCAAATAAGTAAATAAAATCTTAAAAAAAAAAAGAAAAGAAAATGAAGACTCTAGCCATTAAGAGTTGAGGTATGCTCAAATGTAACCCAGAGTAAGTAAACCTCTCTTGATTCCATTCCCCTTCTAGCTGCCGTGTCTACTAGATTCCCACTCATTTTTTGTTACTTAACATAACAGTCTGACTTCTGTCCCTATCACTCTGCAGAAACTGATCTTTGGGTTGCCAATGGCTTCCTTGTTGCTAAATCCACCAGACATGCTGTCTTTATCTGCTTGACTCCCCTGCAGCACCTGACACGGTGGAAGGCAGTTCCCTCTTACTCACATTTAGGGGTCCCTCTTGCCATCAAAGCCCATTGTTCTTCAGGCAGATTGTTCTTGGCTGTTTTCTTTTCCAATTAAGCTCAGTGATCTCTTGTAGGCAATCTTGTCCACTACCACCTATATTTTGAAAACTGGCAACTTTCTATCTCTACCCCGGATCTCTTAGATCTTATTGCATTCCAGCTCTTTCTGGAAGCTTCTTGGTTATCTCCACAGATCTTGACATGTCCTACAGAAACCTGAGAACTGACCATGTTCGAAACTGAAGTGATTACCTGAGCCCCTTGTACTTGATTCTGCCCGTGTTCCCAAGTGCAAGCAGTGGCTCGGTCCTTCCTTCCCACAGGCAGCCAGTCTCCTGGGTCTAATCGTCACTTTGGCTCACCCTCTTCTCTTCCCCCACAAGGCCCTTCCCCTCATGTGGGGACCCACCAGCTCTCTCCTGATTCTCAAGCCTCCAGTCCCTCCCCCACACCACATCCTGAGTGATTTTTGCTTCCCTGGGTCCCCACTGGGCCCAAGGATGCAGCCCAGATGCTCTAACCAGGCTCCCCAGACTCCACGGCCGCCCAGCCTGACTCTGCCGCCTCTCGCCTCCCCTCACTGCGCCCCACATTCCCACCATTACTCACCCTCAAACTCTTCAGCTGCACTAAGCTTCTCTCATCCTGTTTCTGCCTCTTCCCCTGCCCAACCCCTGTGCATCCCGCGGGCCTCGTCTTAGATGTCTCTGTCCCTGGGAAGACTTCCCTGGCCGTTCCAGCTTCCCAAGACTGGCTTGCGTTCCATCCCTTTTGCTCCTGTTGTGCCCTCTGATTCTCCCACCGTCACACAGACACACATGACATGGTGACTGCTCTCCTTTTCTCCCCCCACCCCACCTCTACCCTGCGGCCTCTAAGCCCCACGAGAGCCGGGCCACTCACTGCCGGCCCCAGGGCCAGGCGCAGGGCCTGAGACGCACGACCACTCAGACAGAGTTCATTTGTCGACTCTCCGGCTGTTCACCGCCCAGTAAGCCCAGGCCTCGTGTCCACCCCCGTGTGAACTGTAGGGAGCAATAAAAGTATGGCTCCCCTTAGGAAGCACTTTCTTCTTAAAATGGTATGGCAACACATATGCGGAGGAAACAGGCAATTTAACTTCTTCAGTATCTAAAACCTCTTACACTCTTCATGACGTGTTTTGGGGTGAAGCCTCAGGTTTACCTCCCCACTCGCCTCTCTTCCGCTTTCTCTCTCCACCTCGCTGAGGCAAATCATTAAGAGCATTTCTTTGAATTTTTCATGTGGAAACACTTGACAGATTTTTAGGGCTAAAAGAACAGTCGTACGTACAGTACGTACGTATGCTTCACCCCAAGATGAGAACATTCTCTGGTGCATCCTCTCTCAGTCATAAGCCTTAAGCTATCCCAAAGCTCTGCAAAGTTGGATTTCCCTTTCCTTTCTCCTATAATGTTTATCCAAGTTTTTGTTTCATCTTGTCGAGGCTAGATTAGTTCATGACATAAAAATTCCTTTAATTTTATCAGTAAACATAAACAACTATGTCGAAAAAAAAAGAAAAGGAAAGAAGAAAAAAAAAAAGTTAAACTACATCCTCCTGAAATAAAATCAATAGAATTGAATCCACGTTCATGTTGAACTATTAAGATCGAGGGGCCCATGGAAGGAGGCTGTCTCCCTCCTGGGGTGCATTGGAGGAGGCCCTTGGCAAACATTTAATCATTGATTAGCTTCTAGGGAAATATTGTAAATATTTTATTGAAATTAAATTAGTAAATGCAACTTCCAGTTAAAATGTGACATGATGCTGCCTTCACATTTCAGCACCTTTGCTTAGTCAAGTTCAGAGAGCTAAAGAGATGAGTCAAGTTTTATATTAATAGAGAAACATTGTCAGAAAAAAATTTGGGGGGGCTTCTTTTGTTTTTTAGAGGAAGATTCTCGGCAGACAAGACAGCACTCAGCTCCCTGTCTTCTAATCCTCTCATTTCTTCCTGGTCAAGAAGTCAGGGCCCCTTGGAAACATTTTCACCTTCAGCCACCCATAAACTTCACCTGGGCACAAATTCTCTAGCTGCTAGTTTTCCAAGAAATCGTGTTCAGGAGAATTAAAACTTGAAAGCCAGGAGAATCTGGAAAAAAAGGATTTGGGGAAAAGACATTTTTCAAAGCAGTGCTTTGTATTTATTATCTAGCATCTATAAAGTTTACCTCCGAGGCCAGGGGACACAGAATGTGACACAGAATGTGCTTTCAAACACCGGCCTTTAGGTTAAGCCCGGAGCCAGAACCAGTATGCAAAAGGCAGAGAGGAAAAATCACTAATCAAAAGAACAGATAAAAATGAAGCACAGTGGTCAGAATATGGCATTTCATTCCATTTGTTGAAAATCATCAAGTTTGAAACCTTATTTTTGTTCTATTTCTGGTTTCTTTTTTGACTTCTTCTCTCTCTTCTGGGACTAACCTGTTTTCATATCTGTGAGATCATTATAGTTTAAAGAGAGTATGTGTGAGCCATGCACTACCCGTCCAGTCACTTGCCTGAGGCACATGACATCCTTTCAAAGGCTGTTTCCAGGGGCAAGGCAATTTTGTAAATTCAGAGTAAAAACTTTTAAGTGTGATATAGTAAGAAGTCCTAAAATATACATATGTATTTAGCTGAGCAAATTATATTTCCTAATGAGAGCCCAGTCACAGAGGTTAGCATTTTTCTCCTTTTTAAAGATGTATTTATTTTAGAGAAAGAGAGACAGAGAGAGTTGGGGGAGGCAGAGGGAGAGGGGGAGAAAATCTTAAGTAGATTCCGCCCTGAGCACAGAGCCTGATGTGGGGCTTGATCTCACAACCCTGAGATCACAACCTGAGTTGAAACCAAGAATCAGACCCTCAACTGACTGTGCCACCCAGGCGCCCCGAGGTTAGCACTTTTTCTAGGAATTACGTAAAATGGAACATGTAAATATAAATTTTATTTCAGCTGAGAATGTCTTCATGCTTAAAGTCTCTGCACCATTGTTTAGAGACTCTTGGGTTCTATAGGTACGAAATACAATTTTTTACCTAAAGAGTATTACAGCAGTAATTTCTTGAGTTCAGACCTGTGATCATACCATGATTTGTAGTCTCCCAGTTTCTGTGCCTTCCTGTCCCATCATGTTGCCAGCAAGGCTCTCAATATCGCATTGTCCCTTGCAATGCCGCTTTACGGCATCGTGTTCTCTGTTTTTCACCTGGTCTCAGAATCCTGTCTCTCATTTCCACCATGAACCCCTACATTTGAATTGATTATACTACCAAGACTATTGTAGGCAAAGATGTGTTCCTTGCATCCCAGATGGAAACTCTGAGCACATTTTTTAAGGGAAACATTGTTATAAATGGTGAAAGTACACTTAGTACGGTCGAATATGTCAGACACTAAAGGTTAAATAATCTTGTTCAGATTCAGTTCTTCCCCCAAAGAACCAAACTTCGACTTGACTCTGACTCCTTCCCCCACCTAGACCACATTCCCCTCTCCACCCGTTGCAGCTCCAGGTTCTTACAAGAGTAGGACTCCGCTCATCCTCTGCTTTCTCGCCGTGCATTCTTTCTTGTTCTTTGCCTTATACCCTAGTGCCCAGTTCAGTATCTGGCAAATGGTAAGACCCAGTACCTTTTTGTTGCATGAAGAAATGAATTTGGGATTTACATCTACCAACTAGTAAAAACACATCCTTAGAAATGATGAACTTCCTGCCACTTCCCGAGCCAACCGTCAGCAATGGTTGTCGTAAGGCGATCCTACCGATGCCGATGGTGGGAGCGAGATCAGTCGTGCACTCCCCGACTGCTCTGAACAGCCTTCAATTCTGATAACCACCTCCTGGAAATTCTCTTCTTCCTTGGCTCCCTGGATTCCCCGCTATACATAAAATGTCTTCTATGGTTATATTCATTGGCTCTGCTTTTCTCTTCAGGAGCCCTCAAAATAAATTCTGCACCACTGCTCTATGACTTTTTTTCCTTTATCCTATTTCCCTCAGCAAATGCAGTCCAATTCCAACCCTGATTACTCTGCAGAAGAATCACAACTTTGAACTCCTGTGCCCTGGTTTTCCCTCAAATTCCAGACTGAATAGACATGTCTTTATGGATGATCTTGGCATCTAGAACTCAACATACTTCCTCCTCACTCTTACTGCTCATGACTTAAATTATACTGAGATCCTCAGCTGACTTTACCCTTCCTTGCCTCCTACACAGAACCAGTTGCCTTAAATCCACCCTTTCCTCTCTATGAGCATTCCCTCCGTGTCATTTATGCTTGTGACTTCTCTTCTGGACTCTTCCTGAGTCTCCTTGCTCCCTCCCACCCAACTCCTTCATGTATCACCAGAGCAGATAAGTCAGCTGTAGATCTAAACAGACCTAATCATATCACTCCCCTACCCAGACCTTTGAATTGTTCCTCACGGCCCAGTGAGACATAAACAGCTCAACTAGCCCACCTACCCCTTGTCTTCTGTTTCCACATGCACCCGAAGCATCAACCAGAGTAGACTTTTTATTGCCTAACTACACCCACTATTTCCTTGTATATAAATCTTGGACGATGTTGTTCTTTTATTAGATCAGCATACGGGATTGCTTAATTTAAGATGTTAGAGATGCACCAATTCTAAACAAGAAGAGGATATATGTAAGATATAGCAGTAGAATGGATCGCCAAAATGGAGATGAAGTTAAGGTTTTCAGAGGAGAGGAAAAGAAGGAACTAGGAAGATGACTTAGGGACACTGATGGCTGATTAGTGAGGACCTTGAGGGCCTATGATTGTAGCTGAGAAAGAGGAAGGCCAGGACGGGTCACATTCTGAATCCACAGGTAATGGGACAAGAGTGAACAGACGGATGCCTGTAATGTTAGGTGGGTTCATCTTTATGTAAATGGCCGATAAATACCAAATGAGTGGTAAAAACTTTTGGAGGTATATAAAGGAGGAAAAAAAAGGGACTTTGTAAAATATCTGGTTTGTTGACTTTTGTATATTTTGATCAGTTGGGTTATCGCAACTCAAAGTAAATTAAATGTAACAAAGAGAATTACCTTAAAAATGTAACACATTTACATTGTGGGCAGAGAGGGAGAAGGAGGGACAGAGGGAGGGAGAGAACGGGGAGAGATGGAGGGAGAGAGGGAGAGAGAGGGGTTGCGTTTGGAGCTCAAAGGGACATATTCTCTTGGGAAACATCAAATTCTTTCTGAAGAGGAGAAGGTAGCAGATGCTTGCATAATTTAGATGAGGAGCATATACCAGGTTTAAAAAGCTGGCATTCAAAGGCTGCTTTAGAAGCGTGGCTCAGAAGCTGGTCCTCGCAGATGAAGAGTGCCCAAAGTGAGAGAGAAGAGGCAGATTAAGTGTTCCTCAGCTCCTCGGAGAGGAACTAAGGGAAGAAGGAAAGTAAGCCGACCTGACGTGGAAGGAAATAATAGCTATTAAAGGATTTGAGGGTTGGAAATAGACTATACTCGTGAAATATTTGAATTTTGCATCACCTGAGTGTGTTTTGTGGGAACCAGTGGGTAGCACGATAATTTGGTATAGCTCTTGAAATAGTTTCAAAATTGTTCTTTGGACAGTATAGGTTTTCCTTAAACAGCTATATTTGGATTTTCTTGTGTTTTTGTTTCTAAAGTGAATATAATTTGTATCCTTTGCAGAGTTGGGCTTGTAGTTCCCCAGAATAAGAACAGCAATTTCAGAAGGCTGAGTAATAATTGTAATTACATCAGCAGGTTCTAGTTGTCGACATACCTGGTAACCCCCAAACCACTACTATCTGCTCGAAAGCCACACTCCTCACATCTTATATTCTGCGTTTCCGTAAAGTTACCAGAATACACACTTGCCGTGTATCCTCCACCTGCCTTCCGCTAAAGCGCAGGGACCCCGAAACACACACAGGAAGAGTGAGCATGAGTGCCGTGTGGAGATTATAGTGTGGTCTGGGCTGTCCGTGTGCTCTCCTTCGAAGACTTTGAAGGTGTTTTCCCATTTCTTTTGTGCCTCAAGTCCGCCTTCCCTGGGTTTTATGCCCACTTTTTCCTTCCTTCCTGGCCCCGCATTAGCTCCTCAGCTGGGCCCTGGAGACTTTTGGCATGAACACGGGCTCTGTGCTGCGAGCCCCATCCAGCCGCTGCTTTCAGGTGTCACCCACGGCACCCACCTGCACAGAGGGGAGACTCGCTCCCACGCTCTCATCCAAAGTGAAAATGAGAGCAGGCCCAGACGGCTCTGACCCTGCTTGCTTTCTGGTACTATTTTGGTCACTATTTACATTTGCTGGTGAGAAGGCCGAGGCTTTTTTTGTGCCTCAAAACCCTTTTGAAGCCCCATGGCACAGCAGAAATTATATGTTTGTCTGGGCTCTGCCACTCAGAGTGAAGAGGGCCGTCCCCACACAATGAGGGGGCGGTGCGGATAACCCTGGCCTGTTTCATGTTACTTTCGCAAGCATTCATAAAATGCCGTATTTCAGAACTCTTTGGAAGTCTTCCTGCCTGGGATATAAGCAGTATTAGACATCATTTTCTCCGGGCTTCTTTCCACCTGACACATAAATACTGAATGCTTTAGTCTCCTCAGAGATCTAAAAGAGGTGGATGAAGAGGTGTTTATTTTTTGTTCTACTATTCATCTTCTGTGGGTCTTCTCCATGAGTTATGGGGAGAAGTATAATTACCCTGTGATGGCAAGCGCCGTTAATTTCATGCCCTGATTTCCCTCACGTACAGCATCTCAGAAATTGTTCCGTTGAACACAGTGGGCCTTGGATACATAATCATTAAATGGGCACAGGGCAATAGAGTCCCACTCAATGTGCCTTCTCTGTGTGGAAGAGAGAGAGGCGAGTGAGGAGGGCCACTCCATCCAGCAGGCCAAGATCAATGTACAAAGAGAACTGCAGCCAAGAGCAGAAGCCCAGGAGGCAGGGTGAAGACAAATGTTAGGGGGTAGTCGCAGGGGAGAGTAAATTATAACAAGTCTCCAGTCCGATCTCAGCCATCACCAGGGATGTTGGGGTGCAGGGTTCCCCCAGGACCACCCACCTGCTTCAGGACCTTGGGTCAAAGACAAACAGAAGGCAAAAGTATGTTCATAATAAGCCATAGAATGGTGCTCAGGAGTCCCTTAAATCTGTCTTGCCTTAGATGAAATTGCCTTTAGGAACAATTTAAATGTGTTAAGAACAATCCAAATGGAATAACAGTATGTGTCCAATTGAAAGTCACTTTCGGACTAAGGTGACCTGAAAATCAGGGTCCCTTCTGAGTTTTCACCAAAGGACAGGAGAGAAGCTACCTCCACTAAGCAGGATTTCAGGGACAGTGGGAGACAGAGGATGGGGGCTCCCCTGATCACACTTAGTGAGTCCTACAAGTTCAATGTGCTGTTTCATATGCGTGGGAGAAGCCATGGTGTGAGTACGGGTTATGTCTGAGTGCAAGGAGGGTGGAATTTCATTTTCCTCTTGTTGATTTTCCTTCATTAGCACGTATTACTTGACATGTAATGTCTGTGATGTTCTGCTTGTTGATTTTCTTTCATTAGCAAGTATTACTTGACAATCAGAAGTCAGACATAAAAACTGGGGGGTGGAGAGGAGTAAAACAAATGTTTAAAATTGATATTAGGTCCTAGAACAAAGTTTCATCTGCTAGGGAGAGTGAGAGGTCTTAGCTATTCAGAACTTGGGCTAAGAAGCCAAGCTAGCAATAAATCAACGAGGAAACAAAATTTTTAAAAATTAATTTAAAACGTTGGATTTCCTAGACCACAACATCTTTTTCAAGGATACGAGTCAGGTAATGCAGTAAAACGAGTTTGGTCCATTTTAAAGAGAAACAACGCTCCTCTGAAGCTGTAGGTGTTTGGTTTGTGGAGGTTCATTTCAAAGGGGCCGTGCCGGCCTTCCAGATTTAGTTCCAGGCATAATTCATTAGTAAAGGAAAGTCTTTGATGAAAAGTTAAGGCTGAAAAATATGTTTTGGCTAAGCTCTGCCAAGAACCAGCCTTGGTTTTTTGGTTTTGTTTTGTTTTGTTGCTTAAAAATATTTTTTTAACCATTTGCATCGTTACTTTAAGTGTGCTGGGTCCAAGCTAGTTCATGAAATCATGGTTCACCTTGCACATCATTGTCTCTGATTAAGGCTGATTTGAAAGCTGTGGAAACATTATGATGGTCTTTGTATTTATCATGTACTGCTGTACAGTGGTTGAGGGAAAACACATTCCTAATAGCAATCATTAATCCAGTAATTAAAAAAAATTTAATCTTTTTCGTTCTCTTAACTCACATGGGAAACCTCAATATTAAGAAAAAAATTCAGTTGGAAACTTCTGAAACTTTCATCTTTTTTGTGTTTGTGAGCTCTACACCCGGTGTGGGGCTCAAACTCGTGACCCCAAGATCAAGAGTCACACGCTTCACCGACTGAGCCAGCCAGGCACCCCTCTGAAACTTTCATCTTAAAAAAGCAGTATAAATCATCAAATTGAAGGTCTCATAATTTCATCATGAATGTAATTTTTGCTGCGTATTTAGGAGCATCGAAGTTCATGTTCCTTATTGTACTTTCAGACAGGAAGTCGGAAATAATTCACATTTTCTCTGCCCTCACCGTTAGTAAGTTTCATTTCCCAAGAGAATGAGCTTTTTAACGCAGTGGTCTTTAAAGTCCTTCAGTGCCAAGACCAGCCCCTGCCCTCATGGGAAATATGGCCAGAAGAAGAGACAGATGCCAGTCAAAACAATCACAGACATAAATTAAGAATTATGATCCTGACGGGGCTACCAAAGAGAGGCCCAGGGTGCTCCAGGAGGTCATCCTAGCAGGCCCGACTGGAGATTGGGCTCTACAAGAGTGTGTGAGAGAGATCATTAACTATTAAGTGGCAAAATCATGCTCCAGATAAAAAGGAATATGTAAAGCAAGATGGAAGCAAAATGGCAGGCATGCCAGACTCAGAGAGCCAGTGTGGCTGCAGCAAGAGGGGTGGGCAAGGGTGGTGCTTGGAGGAGACAGATGGGAGGCAGGAGTCCTGGAGGCAGTGCCTGAAGACTACGTGTGAACCTTTGGATGTTTTCAAGAGAGGAGGATGTGACCAGATACTCTACAGCACGTATTTATTGAGCCTCTTCTAAGATGCCAAGCTCTATTCTAGGTCCCTGAAATACAGTTGTAAACAGGATCCATTCCTGGCCTTCGTAGGGTCTTCTGAAGAAACGAGAAACAGAAAAGAAAGAAGAAAAGTATCAAATGGTAGTACGTGTTCTGCGAAGACCTTAGGTGGGATGTCATAAAGGACGGCCAGGTGGCCAGTCTCGGCTGCATGGTCAGGAGAGGCGTCCCCAAGGAAGGGATTGTGATCTGAGACTAGCTGCAAGAAGTTGACCATGTGAAGGTCATGGAGAAAATGTTCCTGAAAGACGGGAAGAACTAGTTACAAGTCTCAACGGTGGTAATAAATTTGGTGATATTCGAAGAACAAAAGGAAGTCAGTGTGTGGCTGGTCCAGGAGGGTCAGCGAGAGGCTGATATAGGAGGCCTTAGGGACAGGTGGCAGCCGGGTTGTGAGGGCCTCACCCGCCACAGGGGAGGGGGGTGTTATTCCGAGTGTAATGCTAAGCCACTGGAGAGTTTGGAGCAGGTGAGAGCCCTTCACACTTGAGATGGGTGGAGGCAGTCAGAAGGTGTAGGAGGGAGAGGAAGGGAGACCGGAGGCTGCTGCGGGAGTCTTCAGGTGAGAGGCGGCCACGGCTCAGCCGGGGCTGGCGGAAGCAGAGGTGGAGAAAGGGGGTGCGTTGTGCGCATTGTAAGGTAGAGTCAACAGAACTTACTGATGAATCGCGCGTGGCAGGGGAGGTGAGGGGAAGAAGAGATTCAGTGATAACTTCTAGATAATTCCTGGAGAACTGGCTGCTCTGTGGAGAACTGGCTCCTCTGTGGAGAACTGGCCGCTCTGTGGAGAACTGGCTGAGAGGAGCCACCAGGGGTGAGCGGACACTGGAGACGAAGCTCTGACAACACAGTCCGAGAATGTCCATCGAGGTGGCACCACGCGGACCCCACCAAAGGTATTGAAGAGACTGAATCCACAAGGCTTAGTGAGGAAAACCAGGACTCTGGGGGAGGGGCGTAAGTGGAAGAAAAGCAAGTGGGTGAGGATACCTCCTGAGCTTTTTCCTTGGAGAGAACTGGTTAGATTGTGCGGGTGTTGTTGGTGCTGTTCGCGGACGTGGGGAGAAGTTGATGGGGGCGCTTCTCCGGCAGCAGTGAGTGGGGAAGGAGAGACCTGTGCGTGCGTTCATGGCTCGGGAGAATCAGCAAGTGCGGTAATGGTGGGCTGGAGGGGAGAAGCAGGTAGAAGGCAGGTAGATGATCCAGCAGGAGGTTTGAGGGTAAGGAAGATTCAGGCGTGTCCTCGAGCTTCCTCATTCGAATGACTGGGGGAATATGGAGTCCATTAATCTAGCTCTGAATACGCAGGGACATATTTAGGGAAAGGGGCGGGGTGGGTAGGAGGAGAGGGGAAGAAAGTAGGGGACCTGATAATCCATCCAGTTTTGGACGTGCTAAGCCTGGGACCTGCGTCATTGATATTTAGGCAGTAATTATGTATACTTTTCTTGAGTGTAAGCATGGCACAAAAAGTGCATTTCCTCTTCACCGAATTGTGTGAACTCAGCCTGGCATTCAAGCTTCTGTGCTCTGACTTTGACTCCGTTTTCAGGAGCGCCTCACCTTCCCAGGGGCTGCTCCTTTGGACTGCAGGTTCTCTGCTAAGCGCACCCCCATTTTCCCCTTATTAATTTGCAAATGCTATTTCTTTGGCAAACAGTTCTTCCCCTTCCCCCATCTGCCCGTCCAAACTGCAGCTGTCACTCAAGGTTTCCCCCCCCAAGAGCCACTTTCCCCCCGAAGACTTTCCTGATAATTTCGTGCTCCCACCCCACCCCACGTCATTTTATTGTATACAAACATTTTTAAATTTTAATATGAAAATTTGCACACCTACCCAAAATAGAGAGTATAGACACTCTCTACCCAGCTTCAGTAATCATCCATCACGCAGCTTCAATAATTATCTAGATCTGGCCACATGTACTTTATCTTTTCTCCCCATTTTCTTCACTAACATACTTTAAAGCAAATTTGAGACGTCATGTCGTTTTTCCCCTGGATATTTCAGAATGCCTCTCCGAAAATGTGGACATTGTCTCACACAGCCACTGTCGTACTGAAGAAAATTAGCAATTGTCTTTTGGTATCATCAGATGCCTGCTTCATAACTAGATATCCCCCCTTGCAGTTGATATGTCTGAATCAGGATTCAAGCAAGAGCCAAACATTACATTTGGTGCTTATTTACCTTGTATCTTTTTCAGTCGAAAGCCAACCCTTTCTTACTTTGTCATCCGTGCAATCGACTTCTTACAGAAACCAAGTCAGTGGTCCTGTAGGATGTCCTCCATTCTGTATTTATCTGCTTGCTTCTTTGTGGTGTCCTTGAACTCCTTCCTCTGTCCTCCCTCTTCTCTTTTGTTTTCTC
This sequence comes from Potos flavus, assembly GCA_028534135.1. Classification (NCBI taxonomy): domain Eukaryota; kingdom Metazoa; phylum Chordata; class Mammalia; order Carnivora; family Procyonidae; genus Potos; species Potos flavus. Next base: position 10,429,307 of record CM052891.1, on the reverse strand, counting down.
AGTTGGGTGCTTAACACACTTGTGCTCCCTGCTTTTTGTCCTTACTGCACACCTTCTGTGATAGTGTGAGCTCCTTAAAAAGTAAGACCACGTCTTACCCAACTTTTTGCTAATATATTGTGTACACTTTAAAAACATTATTCAGTGGAATTATTTAGAAAGAATTTTGATTCCTCTTGGGAAAAAGCGAACTGGAGTTATTCTCAATGTGAAGAAATTTATACTAGGATGAAGTTGCCTGAGAAATCTCAGTGATGTAGGTCACTGTTTCCTAATTGGCACTGAAAGAATTGTAGGCTAACTTAAAGTGGTCCATTCTTGTATCTGAAGTGTTACAACTTAAAGCATTTTTATAAAACACGTAAGTGAAATCTCCAAGTCCCCTCCATTGTCTCTGGATCCACATAGAAGTGATTTCAGAGATCAGTTGTGTTGTGCATTCAGCATGAAAACTAGGTCATTAATCATTTTTCTGATCAGGAGAATTTAATTTTGCTTAGTAGTTCAGAAATCAGACTAAAGACTGACTATAAAAACACTATCACATGTATGCTTTGTTGTTGATAACTAACTGCAATCCAAGCTTTAATAACTAAAAGGGAGTGGAAGAAACTTCAAAAGGTTGCATGATAAATGTTTTTTGACAATGTGTCAGCTGAACATTAAACAGGATCTTTGTAAATCCTCTCATTCTAAGTGGTTTAAACGGAAAGTTTGAAACTCCTTTCTTTGTAAGTATTGGCTCCAGATATCATAGTGTCTTAGGGGAAAGAAAGAAAGAAAGAAAAGAAAGAAAGAGAGAGAGAGAGAGAGAGAGAGAGAGAGAAAGAAAGAAAGAAAGAAAGAAAGAAAGAAAGAAAGAAAGAAAGAAAGAAAGAAAGAAAGAAAGAAAAGAAAAGAAAGAAAGAAGAAAGAAGGGAGGGAGGGAGGGAGGAAGAGAAGAGAAGAAAAAGGAAAAAAGAAAGAAAGAAAGAAAAAAAAAGGAAGGGAGGGAGGAAGGAAAGAGGGAAAAGAGGAAGGAAAGACGGAAGGAAGGAAGGGAAGAAGGAAGGAAGAAAGAAAAAGGAAAAAAAGAAAGAGAGAAAGGGAAATACTTTATGTGGCATATATAATTTCCATCCTTCTGTGAATGTGGGAATGCCGGAAACAGGCTTACCTAAGAACTCTGCCTCCGAGTCTTGGGCCTCTTCGCTTTCATGGTCTAGGAATGCACCAGTGTTTTACTGGAACGACTGCCTTTATAACCTGATATGAGCATGGACATGAAATGATAGAAATGTCAATGGATATATTGGAGATGTATTGGAGAAAATCTCCCAAGTTTCCAGATTGTCGCATAATGAGAATGCTGTTGGTGCTCACGTGGACGAAATGAGGTCCAGAACTAGGTAGTACAAAAGGAATGTGCGTGCATGTGTGTATGTATGCTTGTGGGGGTGTGTATGTGCGTGCACACACATGATACAGTGTTTCAGAGAAAAAACGTGTAAGAAGCAGGAAGTTCCTTGGTGTGTATATGAGTTCCCTAAGGCTGCCCTCACCAAGTACCAAAAATTAAGTGGCTTAAGCAACAAAGTTATCATCTCAGAGCTTTAGAGACTAAATGTCTGAAATCACGGTGGCAGCAGGCCATGCCGAAGTCTCTGGGGAAGAACCCTCCCTTGCTTCTTTACCTCCTAGTGTTTCCCAGCAATCTCCGGGGTCCTTGGCTCGTAGATGCATCTCTGCCCAGTCTCTGCCTCCAGTGTCACATGGCCAACCTCTTCCCATGTTTCTCTTCATGTAAGAACACCAGCCATACTGGATTAAGGGCCTACTCTAGTCCAGTACGACTTCTTCACTAATTCCATCATCAAGGACCCCATTTTCAAATAAGGTCATGTTTTGAGGTTCTGAGGGTTAGGACTTCAACATGTCTTTTTGAAGGCTTGCAATTCAACCCAGAATACGATGTAATGCCCTCTTTTGTGACACCCTACTCTGATAGGCAAAGCACTGGCATCATTATTACTATTGACTCTGTGACACAGAAACTTCTTTTTCCTCCTGCCTTTTATACATTTTGATTCATTAAGTTAAAGACTAAATATCTTAAGACCAAACCCAGATCATTTGGAGTCATTGAAAGCTTTTGAAGGAAAGCATTAGCATAGACAGTCGGAGGCATTCTAGATAAGATGAAGAAAGGAACAGAGGCCCACAGGGCAGTGTTGGGGGGGCAGGGAAGGGGGGGAAGCCTCTCGGTAGCAGCAAATGGAGGCAGAGAGGCAGAAGAGGCCAGTGCTCAGGCCGCACCATTCCCTCCTCCCAGGTCCAGCTGACCTGGGGCCGTTTCCTCTCTTTATGACTTTCTAGCTGGAAAGCTTGGGCAATTGGTAGCAGCCTTAGCTGCCTCCTCTCCGGTGAGGCTTCTCAGAGAGTTACTGTGAAAAGAAAGGGCGTATTTAAGGCTCCTAACACAGGGCCTGATGGAGGAGCTAACATGTTAGCACAGCGCCTGACCCGTGGGAGCTAACGCATTAGCTTTGAGTTTGTATGCTGAGCACGGTAAGCAAGACTATGGAGGGATTCGGAACTAGGTTGAAGAATGTTAACCTCGACTGTAGTAAGAGATGGTCAGTCATTTATGTTTCTGGAGGTGGAGAATGGCATAAAAAGATAGTCTTTGGAAAAAAAAAAAAAGATAGTCTTTGAGAAAAATTTGTCTCCCGGGAGTTGCAGGGGGTCACAACCAGGAAAACTGCAGAATCCCAGTGTGCAAAAATGAGGGCCCAAGTAAGAGTGCCTTCAAATAGAAATTGAAGGAACTCGGGCAACTAACCGGGACTGAGAATTGAAAGAGGGACGGCCCACAGGGGGCTGTGAGTTTAAACCCGGGTGGTGGCAGAAAGAGGGCTGTGTCACTGATGGGCAGGACAGTGGGGAGGGAAGCTGGGGGAGGGGAAACCCACGAGTTTGGTCTTAGACTTGATACGTCCGAGTTGACGGTGAGGCACCCATGTGCACACGGAGACAGTGGGAGACCCGCACCAGAGGACACGTGAGGTGTGTGTGGAGATGAGCTTTAGGCCCTCAGCAGGAAGGCCCTTGCTGGAGCTGGGGGCCACTGCCTGCGGGACAGGGGACGCTGGTGGCATGGCGCGTGCCCCAGCTCTACCACTCAACTCAAGATCTTGCTGCCCCAGACTGCTTCCTTCGTGAGCTCTCTCTCTCGGCACCGTGCAATGGTGGTCGTCACTGGCCTCGGACCACCATTGAATCTGTGTCACGCAGAGACTTATTTTCTCTCTTCCTTTCCATATATCTTAATTCTGCTCTGTCTACCGCCCCCCTTGGCTAATGACAGCACCCAGGCACCTTCGCAGGGAGCCTCGTAGCCATTCCTTCAACTGCCTTGTCCCTTAGCCGGCGTGCCCCTCCTTCAGTTTTAATAGAGGAGAAATTCAGGGAATGAATTGGAATGAATGCTGCAGGCTCAAGGGATCACGCGTGTGAATGATTAGCTGTTGTAAGAAAGTCAAAATGGAAATGAATGACTTGTGGATGCTCCCTCTTCCCTGGGCTTGTGCAGAAGAGGGGTGGTCTGCAAGACGTCAGCACTTTTCACTCTTACCCTCCTCCATGATCCTGAAACATCCTAGCTGCAGTTCTTGAACTTGATCCTCATTTCTACTACCCGAGATAAGAACCGGTGCTTTGGATTTCCTGAGTAGAAAGATACTGGCTACTTGAAGAGGAGACGTGGGTCAGGTCCGGAGGGTCTTTGTGTGACCGATGAGGTGCGTTAGGAGACGCCAGCTTCCTTAAGTCGTAGTCTTGGAATAACATGATTTCTGTTCCTAGAACCTGGGTTATGACCAGGAAACAGCAACATTTTTAAAAAACATTTTTAGGACTTTTAAAGGAAGTTCTTCAAGAATTTTAAAAGCCTCAAAATAAGCACGTGCATGAGAGAAAATGAGTACAAACTTTCTTATTCTTGGGTGAAAACACTACTCTTGTTTTTCATGCTGGCCGCAATACTTTTGCCTTTCATGTTGAATCAGTAGCCTACTACGTCCTATAGCAATGGCTCACGTCCAAGTGCAATTTCTCATACATGTGGTTTGTTGCTACAAGGTCTAGAAACTTTCCACCTGAAAGGAATCTTGCTTGATGTGAAGAGTAACATATGTATGGGGTTAACACCCCCCAAAGATCTCCTTTTCTTCATACCGCTATCTCCAGAGACTGAATTATGAAGGTTTTAAAAAAGAAAAAAAAAGTGCTTACTTGGAATGTGAAAAAAAAATTAAAAACCTGACTGTAAGCCATAAAAAAATATATATGTATATATATAAATATGTATGTGTGTATATATATACATAAAATATAATATGTAAGCCATAAAAATATATATATATATATATATGTTGTGTTTTGAATACATTAGTGGCCTCTGCAGTGACTGTGGTTCTGGTTTTCTTTAGATCTATAGTATGAGCCCGTTCTCCATCACTGTGGAATCACTAATAAAACTTTCTTAGGGTTTGTTATTCATCCTGGGTAGGTCTAAATGAAGAAATCACTTTGAAAGAAATCTTGACTGGCATTTCAGTTGAAGACTTGCTACTTTTGTTAGTAGATTTAGCCTATTAAAAAAAAATAATAAAATCAGACAGGAGCTATAGTGGCCGCTGTAAATAGCCAGTGAGACCACCCAGGAAAAATGTCACTCTGCCATTGTGTCATCTTCCCTCCCCCCGGAGTCGGATCTCCTCATCTGGGAACACGGCTTGGTCTTCCTGCTCTATCCCAGTTGCTCAAGATGTGCTTAAAAAAAATGTCTATAAATCTGGCATAAAAATACTGAGATTTTGTTGCTTTTCTTTCACTTTCCCTTAGCTTTCAGTTAGCAATAGTAGAAAGAAAATCATCTGTTGTTTCTGTGTCCATTGACATGCCAAAGAAAACCCGACATGTCAGAAATATTGTCGGCACCGTTCGTAAACTGAATCGAAGTAATGCTTCTTACACAAATGTGGGTGTTATTGAAAAAGGCAATTAGGATTTAAATGAGAGTCATGCCTCTTTCCCCTTCATAATTAGTGTCTCTTCCGTGTAGTCACAGATCAGGTGTCATTTCCGGTCGATGGATAAACCAATCAGAGGATGATGGTTTATATCAAGATTTTATAATCTTACTAGATATTTTATGACACAGACTTTAAAGTCATCTTACATGTTTTAAATAGAAAACAGACCACTTCCATTAAAAAATAAACCTGGAATTTTACCATCTACAAATTATATCTTAATAAAAATATAAATAAGACTTCCCTTTCCAGTTATCTTCTCCTTGGGTCAAAATATGAACATCACTCCTTGCGTTCTTAACTTTATATTCAGAATACACCTGGGGAAGTCCTTCTATATCTCTCCTACTCCTTGAATGATGAATGAATCTTGTCTTCTCTGAAGTAAGATAGTAAATTCAAACCTCATGAAAGGAAAGATATGGTGACTTCATGTTTTTTAAGTAGAAAAGCTTAAAATTTTTTTTAGGTTTTTATTATGGAAACTTTCAAACATACACAAAAGTAGGGGGACTAGTATGCCAGGCAGACTTCTTTTGGGCAGCTTCTTTGGTACAAATACTCTGCTTTTTTGCTTACTAAACTCCTTGGCTGTGCGGAGCTTGCTGCTAACGAGGCCCCTTCTGCGTTTCACCCACCAGAGGCTCGTCTGCTTTCTCATTTCATGACCACAGACCTAACCCAAAGTCTTCAAAATCCATGACTTTGAGGACCCCAATGTTGTATATAATACAATGCAAAACTTAATCCATTATTTTTTGGTCTACATATGCTGTAACCCAGTTTCTTCAAATAAAAGAACTCTACACTATTCAAGATTCCCACTTCCCAGAGAACATGTAGAACACGGTCTATGGGAGAGAACCAAGGAAAGGGTCTATTCACCCTTTGCCCGTCAGTGTACGGCAGGCTCAGAAAAATGAGCCCATAGGCCTCATGATGATTTGCGAAAACGTCAGACAGAGGCATTTTGCCAAAACTTGGCAACACAGGATGAGGCAGAATATAAGCGTAAAATGCATTAAATGTCAAGTCAGTGAGCACTGGTTTGAAAACTCTTAAAAAAGTGGGAAGGCATACTCCTACAGTCTGCGTAACAAAATGGTTTAAGAGTTCACTCTACTGACAGTATTTCCAGAAGTGACTCAGGAGAGGGTAGTTTTTTCCTATTGATTCGTTCTGATTAGAAAGTAGTTTTCCAAATTTCTCGCAACAGAGGTTTGGTAAAGCTGGGGGAAGTGTAGAGAGTCTGAGATGGTGGTGTCTGGCGAGAACCTGAGGCCAGAAATTCTGGGTGATGAACTGAAGACAAGTCTGCTTGCCCAGACAGCCTACTGAGAAAGGATCATAAGGTCGTAGCTCTCATGGGCCAGAACGGATGCCCACCCCCACCTCCATCTGTGCAGCTGGCCAAGAGGTTGGCTAAGGGCAAGGTCAGATCTCTAGAAATACTTCTGGTCACACTAAAAGACTAAGCGTGAAAGCCTCTGCCATATGCCTTGTATACTGGGAACATTCTGACATCTAACTAGCCAGCTAGCTATCCATCCATCCATCCATCCATCCATCCATCCATCCATCCATCTATCCATCTATCTAAGCAATCTCTCCACCCACTGTGGGGCTCAAACTCACGACCCCAAGATCAAGAGTCATGCACTCTTCTGACTGAGCCAGCCAGATGCCCCATTTCTTTTTTATCACTATAGCACAGTGTTTCTCCCTTCCAATGACATTTTCCTTCATTAAATAACTTTTTAACCACTTTATAATTGAAATGAACTCTTTTGTTTCATTTCTTCATTATTAAGAGGCATGTATCTGGGGCGCCTGGGCGGCTCAGTGGGTTAAAGCCTCTGCCTTATGCTCAGGTCATGATCTCAGGGTCTTGGGATCGAGCCCCGCATCGGGCTCTCTGCTCAGCAGGGAGCCTGCTTCCCGCTCCCCCTCTGCCTGCCTCTCTGCCTACTTGTGATCTCTCTCTCTCTGTCAAATAAATAAATAAAAATCTTTAAAAAAAAAAAAAAAAGGCATGTATCTGCCATCATTTCATGTTCATTTAATTGATTCAGAACTGCCAGAGAAACTTTGGTTTTTAATCAGACTATAAATAATTCCTTAACACATGATTTTACAAGTTGAGTGGTTTGCTTTGAATCGTGTTTACAAATTTTAGGAAAATAACATCGACTCCAGTACCCTTTCTTTCCCCCAGGCCAACAGCAAAGCTCTGGTACTGACACAGGTGCCATTAACTGGGCACATTAGCCACCGGCCCTTCTCCTCCCCCCGAAAGTCCAATGACATGTATAATCTTTCAGACTTTAATTTGCCCTAATTATTTTCATATTTTAAACAAACAAATCAAATTCTCTTATAACGTGCTCCCTTTTAAAGAGTGTGGTGTACCCTCAGTGTTCTGGCAAAACTTATTATGTCATTTACATTTTTCTTCTGGAAAGTGTCATTCTTTCTTCCCCACCGCCACAAAGCAGTCTGAGAGTCGGCACAGTGTAGCTTCCTACAGCAATCCGACTTACGTGGCATTTAAAGGCAGGTTTAATTGGGAGAAAAGAACTGCCTTTTCAGTAATGATGCAAGTTAACACAGCAGAGCTGAGAGATGAGGCCTAATTTTGCAGGATAAACAGTTTAACTGGGCAGGTTGGATTTCGTTTTATATTTGTGACCCAATGTTGGACATTCTGTTCTTTCAGCATCATGGGCTTTTCACAGGAATAAACCAAAAGTTGTGATCTTTTTGTGTGTGTATCAAATGTCAGATCTGAAGCCTTTTGAATAAAGAAGCCACAACTCGAAAGAATGTTCCTGCTTGTACTGATTGAGTAATTGTGGTCACTTTCACATTGTCTTTATGTCAGATTCTGAGGTTGGAACTCTAATGGCCTAATAGTTCTTTAGAATCTGAGTCCAGGAACAGCTGCCAATATAAACTGTCATTTTCCTTTCATCTAAGTACATCTTAACTTTTTTGAGAGCGGTATATTATTTGGTTACTTTTCAATTTTTTAAACTGGCTTTTTTTAACAGATAATAAAAGTGATTTCTAGACATACTGCTTTCTCTGATTAACCTTAAAAAGGTCATGTCTTACATCTTTAAACTACAAGCAAATCTGAAAAGTGGTACCTTTCTCAAAAGCAACTGTGATTTCACTTCTAGTTTGAGAATACTGATAAAATGTGGTTGACTTAGTCTTTTCACTCTGTGGAGTGTGGAGACAGGATCAGATGTAATTCTGTGACCTGTCTTGTTAGAAACATTTCAGCTAGAGTCCTGGAAGGCTAAACTCTCAGCCGCCCCTGGACCCCCAAGTCCTCACCAGCCCCTTTGGCCCCCGCTCCCTCTGCCTGCTCTTCCGCGGGGCAGGAAGTCAGGTTCTCGAACCACCTCTTCTCTTTTGACTTACTTCCCCAAGGAGGTGTCCCCTTTGCACCCAGTCTGAGACCCCTCTCTGTCCCCTGTGAGTTCCCACCAGCACCTTAAACTCAACTTGTCAGAAACCAGCCTGCCCTCACTGCTCTGGCTCCTTGTCCCTTCGGTGGCTCGTGGTGCCATATTCTACGGTCGTTCAGTGCAAAGCCGTGTGGTATCTCTGAGTCCCTCTTCCCCTTGGCGCCCCGTCGTGATTCTGCCACACCCGCCCAGCCGTCCCGCAAGCCCTCCCCCCGCGTCTGGCCTGCGCTTTGGCGGCAGCCTACCTACTTGGACCCTGGCGTCACTCTGCGGAATTAGCTCCTCCCAATTCAAGGGCAAAGACACTGGGGCATGAGCAGGGCCACATACTGCCACGGGATAAGCAAAAAATTGGCTTCTGGCTTCGGCGTTTGGAAGGTTACAAGTGACTGTGATGAAAACAGACTCAGGAGCGTGGCGGGGACAGCTGGAAGGGGCGACGGGATGCCAAGAGGGTGGAGAGGAGGACAGGGCACTGCGTGTGGCCGCTCCCAGGGTCTGCTGCTGGAGGAGGAAGGAGATGAGGCAGGAGGCTGGGAACAATGTTTTGTTTAAGGCAAGAGAGGTACACCTCTCCTTTCTTCTCTGAAATAAAAATAAAAACTAGGGGCGCCTGGGTGGCTCAGTAGGTTGAGCATCAGACTCTTGGTTTTGGCTCAGGTCATGATCTCAGGGTCCTGGGATCGAGCCCCGTGTTGGGCTCCACGCTCAGCAGGGAGTCTGCTTGAGGATTCTCTCTCTCTCTCCCTCTCCCTCTCCCCATCTCACCCCCATGCACGCACATGAGCGTGTGCTCTCTCTCTCTCAAATAAACCTTTTTTTTTAATTTATTTTTTTTTAATTAGCACATAATGTATTATTTACCCCAGGGTACATGTCTGTGGATCCTCAGGCTTACACATTTCACAGCACTTACCATAGCACATACCCTCCTCAATGTCCATAACCCAGCCATCCTATCCCTACC
>CM052891.1:10359176-10419289 GCA_028534135.1 Potos flavus | reverse complement strand
TTCTTTCCATAGTTTGGCTATTGTGGACATTGCTGCTATAAACATTCGGGTACACGTGCCCCTTTGGATCACTACATTTGTATCTTTAGGGTAAATACCCAGTAGTGCAATTGCTGGGCCGAAGGGTAACTCTATTTTCAACTTTTTGAGGAACCTCCGTACTGTTTTCCAGAGTGGCTGTACCAGCTTGCATTCCCACCAACAGTGTAGGAGGGTTTCTCTCAAATAAATCTTAAAAAAAAAAAAAAAAATAGAATAAAGATAAAAATTAAAACTAAAAAAAATAATAAAGGAAGTGTTGTATTTTTTATTGTGGCAGAAACCAGACGATATAATACCACCAGTAACAGTAATGTCCTACACATACATATATGTGTCTAGATACAGATATTTGGAAGGTATAGTTGTATATTCTGTGTTTCGAAAAACATAATAACCTTTAGTTTAATGTGCTGCATTAAGGACGTTTGGAAAGCCTGACGATCGAAGTACATTTCCTCAGGGAGTTAGTTCAAATAGTTATTAGCTCCTTGCACAAACACAGATTCAGTGTCAAGTGTGTGCCAGGCGTCGAGCTGGCCTGGCGCTCGGCTTGTGGACCTGAGGGGGAGAGAGCCCCGAGCTCCTGCGGCTCTCAGTCCTGCGCCGACCCAGACGCTGACTCCCCGAAGCCCTAGATGGATAGGTCCACCCTTAGCTCTCAGGACTGACGCCATCAAGCAGAGCAGGTGGGGCAGCTTCCAGGCAAAGAAAAGAGAAAACAGATACAGAGGGAGAAAGAGGCCGCGAGTCGCAAAACGTCCAGAATGCGAAGTTAGTGTCTTAAAATTCCAGTCCGGTGCTTGAGTACTGGCCACAGGGACCTGAGCAGGCTGCGGAACCTCGCTGAGCCTCAGTTCTGTGCTCTCTAAAGCAGGGGAAGCAACACCGACTGCCCAGGATCGCAGTGAGGGTTAAAAATAAACCCCACGCAGTCCATGAGAGCCTCCGTGGTTACTGATCCTGGCCAGGGCAGCCGCGGGGCTCCGAGGCTTTGTGGGGCTCAGCCTGGCCAGAGCCAGGAGACAGAGGTCCCTGCAAGCTGTGCTCAAGAGTTTGAACCGTATCTCAGGGACGCTGGAGTCTTGCTTAAGTATTTCAGTGGGGGGGACGCCTGGGTGGCTCAGTTGGTTAAGCATCTGCCTTCGGCTCAGGTCATGATCCCGGGGTCCTGGGATCGAGTCCTGCATCGGGTTCCTTGCTCGTCGGGGAGCCTGCTTCCCCCTCTCTCTCTGCCTGCCACTCTGCCTGTTTGTGCTCTCTCTCTGACACATAAATAAATAAAATCTTAAAAAAAAACAAGTATTTCAGTGGGGGACAGACATAATTAGATTTCGGTTTAAGAAGATCACGCTGACAGCAGGATGAGGGTGGATAGGAGAGCAGAAAAGACTGAGGGAAAAAAAAATGCAAACATTCTTCCCACTCCAGTAATCCTTCCTCTCTCCGATGATGCCATCAGAGAAGCGGATACCATCCTATCTGTTGGTAGCTACCAAAAGGAAAAAAAGAAACTGCAACTCGAACAACAAACATAGGAACGGTTGCATCCACAGACCACAATAACAGAACTGTAAACAAGAATAGCTTCCAGCTCGTTGGCAGACTTGGTTGAATTGGGGATTTTATAATCAAGCATAATAAATCAAGGAGCCCCTAAAGCTTTTAGCCTCATCCTCAAACCCTTTTACTTTTTAAATTAGAGGCTCTTGGCCTGGGGTTCATCCATGGATGGGCTTCAGGCAATCTGTGAACTCCCCGAAATCAAAGACCAAATCATAAGCAGAGTTTTTCCGTGTCGGGAGTGATCGCATAACACTGACCAGACGCTGGCTGGATCTAGAACCCCAGAAAGGTGAGGAGCTACTCTGGATGTCTGTGTGTAGAAAAGACTGGCATCGCATTGAAAGAATCCTTAATGGACCCTGACTGAGACGTTTCTGTCTGAGCTCCAGACTCCTATGCCTAGCTGCAACCCCGCACCTTTGCTTGGGTGCCTAATGGGCATTCCAGCCTTAACATAATGCATCCCAGGCTGAACAGATGTCCTGTCCCGACCCCTCCCTTAGGTCCCCCGACTGCCTCCTCCTACCTGCTCAAGCCAAAATCCTGTTTATCTTTTTATTTCCATGCTCTGCATCCACCCCTTGGGGCTGTCGCTCTGTCTTCAAACCGCCAACTGCTACCTCCCACCACCCTGGTCCAATTCTCCATCATCTTTCCCCAGTATGTTTCGGTGACCTCCACCCTGCCTCCCTGCTTCTGCCCGTACCCCTTTTCCATCTGTTCCTCACAGCAACCAAAGCCACACTTGCCCACACCTTCCAGCAGCTTTCCTTCTACCTCTGAATAAAATCTGAAGTTCTTATTTGCCCTCTGAGGCTTTGCGTGACCTGATGTGACTTGGCACCTATGATGTCCCTGAGGGTGTGGCTCCCCCGGTGCCCACTCTCCACACTGACTCGTACACCCCCACCTCAGGGCCTTTGCACATACAGTGTCCCCTGCTTGGAAAGCTCTGCCTGCAGATGTCTGTGACTTGCTCTCTCTCCTCCTTCCAGTATTTGCTCGAGTCTTCCTGGGCCATCTGTTTAAGATTGCAATACCTTCCCCGACCCCATTCCAGAATATCCTCCTGCCCTGCTCTATTTCTCTTCTCCACTTATCACTGATATATTACACTTATTTGCTTATTGTCTACCCCCCAATGTAATATAAGCTTCATGAGAACAGGGAATTTTTTGTTGTCTGGTTTCTTTTACTCTTCTATGGAGAGTGCCTATCACAGTTCTTGACACATAGCAGGAAGTCTGTTGTCTTGATGGAATGAATTTTGTTTTGAGAATTTATTTGGCACCTTTGCAGTTACCATGCTACGTGTCCTTCTCACTGTAACTTTCTGTATATCGTATCCATAATTATGTCAGATTGTTTGAATGCATTCTGTTTCTTTTCGAATTCACCTCTTTACTTAAAATAGTAATGGAGGCAATGATGCTTATTGATCTCATGGTTCCTAAATTCCCCGTGTTTACCTGAATTCTGTTTCCAGCAGCCACTTGGCCACTGAAAGAGTTCCTCTCCGTACACTTACGGGCTCCTCAAATTCCACACCATCCTTCATGACTTAATAAAGAGATTCCTTTAAGGTTGCTATTAGTATAATTTGGAAACCCGTCCTGTTGGTCCGACATTACACTTCCTAGACTGTCACACTTTTCAGAGTGCCGCCTATCTTGCAGGTGGACTGAGAGCTTCCTTCACTAGCGATAGCTTTATGCTTTGTTGCATGCTTGTGGCTCTGTGGGGGGAATACCAGAGACATTTTTCTAAACGGAACTGACACCTGCTAACGTGTCTGTCTTCCATTTGGAAATTGTTGTCCTGGTTATTCCTAAAGCAGAAAACACCTGGGCATGACCCTGAAAGTCTGGTTTTGTTTGCCGAGCTGGGAGCCATCAGTAAGGCCTCGAGCCAAGGTTTTCATAGCAGTTCAGGGGGTAAAACTTCTTTTCGAGGATGCGACTTTTTAACATGTATGTGTTTATCTTCCACTGTTGCAGGCTTTACAAGATGAACTAGAAAACCGCGCCAGCCAGGTGCGATGCGCAGAGAAGAAACTGCAGCACAAGGAACTAGAATCCCAGGAACAGGTAGGTGCCTTCCCCGCCGCCGCTTGGCTGGTTGTCTTGCTTCCTGTCTCCAGGCCGAGTAGCCCCTATCGCTCCGGTTGCCCCTGGGATGCGTTGGCCACAAGGAACAGAATAGCCCACCCCCAGTTGGCATAAAGGCTTAGGGAATGATGACCTCACATGACCGGAAGTCTGCAGGGAGGGCAGGCGCCGGGCCCGGGGCCTCGAGGCCTGGCTCTGCTTCTCTGCCATTCCCACAGCTCTAGCTCCTGGGATGGCTTCATCCTAAAGCAATCCAAGAGGGCTACGGCAGCTTCCGGCATCCCGCGCAGACCTAGCAGTGTCCGGAGCGCCCTTCCAAAGAGTAAGAAGACCTTTCCCAGAACCGCCCCCCCATTCATCCCTTCACATCTCATTGGCCAGAACCGGTCACATACTCAGCCTGGCCTGTCCAATCCCTGGCAAGAGGACTCAGGGGACATCCCCCCCCCACCCCCCGACTAGCCTAGACCCATCAGGATGCACCTGCTGGTGAGGGGCTAGGAGAGGAAGGGTAGCCTGGACCGGGAAGGGGGGTAATGGATGTCGTGTGTGCAGCCGGCAGTGTCTGCCATGTCATCACACTCGTATATATGGACATTCTCGTACTCCCGTAAATCAGATATTCTTTCGAACTTTAATTTTCCCCCTCTTTCCATTATGTTGGTGAAATAAGTCTAATAGAACCAGAATAATCTGGCTATGACAGTAGCTAATGACCTATTTGATTTTAAAACGACAGGATTATTTTCATCCAGTTCTTCTGGTTATAGTGAATTATACTTTGTGGTAATTTTGACAGCTTATATGAAAAAGTCGACATTATCAATACAGATCGTGAGTCTTAATGAAACCTTTGATAAACGCATTGTCCCCAGCCACTGGGTAGAGGATTGCTAACGTTCTCCTAAGTGCCACCGACCTTTGTGCACAGAAAGCGCCAGAGGTGTTGACAGATTCCCACCCTTCAGTTGTCTCATAGAAACACGAGGTTAAATGATCATGACCTTGTGGGAAGAGTAAACACTGAATTGTGGCTGAGAGGGAAACTTTTTTTCATCTTTGCAGATGTTTACAAACAGGATCTGAGGTAGGGGTTTGCACAAAATGGCAAACATGAGCATTTATGGGGTGCCTGGGTGGCTCAGTGGGTTAAAGCCTCTGCCTTCGGCTCCGTCGTGATCTCAGGGTCCTGGGATCAAGCCCCGCATCGGGCTCTCTGCTCAGCAGGGAGCCTGCTTCCCCTTCTCTCTCTGCCTGCCTCTCTGCCTACTTGTGATCTCTCTCTCTCTGTCAAATAAATAAATAAAATCTTTAAAAAAAAAAAGTGAGCATCTAGTAGATGCTGAATATTGGTGCTTAGTGACTTGACCTCCTAGAACTCCTTCCTACTCTCTCATCTATATCCTGTGTAAGGTACCTGCCATGTATCTATGTATAGATCATGTCTTTACATGATAGGCGTAAGCATGTATGTATGTGCACATACGTGGGCCTGTGTGAATTACCTAGAGTCTAATGTACAGCCAACAACAGGATCACAACGTAAGATGGTACCAGGATGAAACACTTAATAATGACTACACTTGATCAAAGGCCCGAAGGTGACAGACACTGTCCAGACACATTACACATGGTAGTTCCTTTGTTGTGAGAATAACCACAGAGGGCCAGGACTGCCATCCCCATTTCACGGGGGGCACGCGAAAACCCAGAGAGGCTGAGTAACTCATCCAAGCTCACACAGCGAGTGAATAGTAGAGGTGGATTCGAACCCGGATGTATCAGAATTCTGCAGCCTTCCTCCTGCCACTGGCCTATGGTTGCAGATCCCTGTGGTTCAGAAGCAAATGCCGCTCACCGTCCGTGGACAGAGCACCGCAGAGGTCAAAGGCAACCGAAGCCAAGCCAATCTGGCAGCAGGTGACGGTGGCTCCTCGGACCTCCGACACCAAAGCGTCGTGTTCAGGAGCAGCCCGCACAGGCCTGCACGCCGCGGAAGGGCCGCTGAGCTCACCCTCCGTCTCAGATGCTCGAAACTGGGAGAAGACTGCTGCTTAAAGGCCGGCAACAGTGCTCCCTCCTGGGGCTCCTCCAATTTGTGATAAAATATGACTTAAGGTGAAACTTGGTTGACGTCATTCCAATTCGTGGCAAAACTTCACACAGAAAATTCCATAATATATTGAGAGTAGGGAAATTAAGAAATCCCAAATGAACAATGGGGAAGGATTCAGGAGCCATTTTCTGTCTTTTTTTTACTTCTTTTTGATCATCAAAGTTGCTTTCATCTCTGTAGTGACAATGGCTTTTTAGACTATTTCTTGCACTAATTCCTGATATCTTCTGTTAGGGCTACAGTTTACCAAAGAAATGTCAGGAAATACCCATGGGTAAAACTGAATATTTCGTAATCGTTGCAACCATAAAATGTTGAATTCTTTCCACAAGATCCTAGGGTGTGGCTAGGATTCAATGCCAGTTGTTTCAACAAGACTGAAGAGCAAATAATGGGCATGTAATAAATCGTATTCCTCTATCTTTCACTTAATTTAACTTTGGTTTTATCTAAATTTGACCTGTGGCCCCCTTTCAACTTGTGACACTGATGGAAATCGTCAAAAATAGTTACAAGTATCACCACGGCCATTTTGTGGGGTCTCCTTATAGATGAGCTTACTTAGGATACTTCAGGTGTTGAAATTGTGTAGGGCTTTTTCTTTGCATCTGTCAAAGCAACTGCAGGACCAGTAGCCGGCCTGACATCAGCCTATCAAATAATCAAAACAGCTTCTTGGAACTTTCTTCTCTTTCTTTTCGACCAAATATTATTATCCTGATACTCGTTGCACAAAGAATCAAAATTGAGACTGGCAGAATTACAAAGGACAATTTCCTGGCCTTCCTTTTTTAACTTGCTTGCTTAAAAAAAAAAAAGTTTAAACTGTTTCTGTTTTTCATTTAAGAAAAATTCCTGTGTTTTGAGTCTATAAAAACAAAAAATGAATGAGGCATTTTAAAAGTTATGTTTTTAATTAAAAACAAAAAGCTGCTTCTCATCAGGCCTTGATGGGTGGTATTCCTGCTCTTCACCCCTTGCCTGCGTGCCCTCATCTCGCCCCTCATCCCGGGGCCCTCAGTCAATGGAGTCACCAAAGAGGGCTTGTTCACCCATAGTTCCAAAGGGTTAATTTGCTCTGATGCACTTTCGAGATAACACAAATAAAAAGAGAAAAATACTCATTTTCTAAGTCGGCCCTATAGAAGCATGTTTCCTATAATCCACAAATAACAAAGTAATTTAAAAATCATCCTTATTTTTTTCCATACCAGGAGTTAATAATTTCGAATTCTAGATTAGATCGAGCAAGAATCCCATAGGTGCAGCAGGAAGGGGGGATCAGAGCTCTGAGCGAACTTCCTCATTGTGCAAGGAAATGAAGTCATCCGAAAAGGAAGTGAATCCCTAATGTGGTAGTGGTGGGCCCAGGGTAAGACTTCTCCTACCTATGCGCCAGGCAGGCAGCTCACTCCCAGGAAATTGTTTTCCATTATATTGAGCACTCTGTAAAATGGATAAATGCCATGCATCTCTTAGGTTCAGATATGTGTAAAACTAAATTTCATTCATGGGAGTAGATAAGATTTCACTGTTTGCAATGAGACTAAGTAATTTGCTAGCCTTGGCCAAGATAATTTGGTCTGATAAGTCACAGAAAAGAGAGGGAAGAAAAGAAATAGTCTAACATTTTACTTGGTATTTTTAACACTATACCAAGGCACCAAACAATGTCAGATAATAACACACATGGGATAAAACCACTCCTTTGAACTGAGTATCTTAAGTTTTGAAAGTATGAGTAGCTTTGATTACATTGGTCACACAGTTTCTCAGAAGATGATTTTAAATAAGTTAGTGAGAAAAAATAATACCTTCAAGATCCAGTAAATAAAGTATAATGCTGTGCATTTCACTCTCAAGGTCATACTTTTTTTTTTGCACATTTCATTCTTTTGATAGGCATATTGTGCCGGACAGTGATAGGTACTGAGAAGACGCAGAGATGAATAAGTCATAGTTCTTGTCCTCAAGGAGCTTACAGTCTAGTAGAGCAGAGAACGTATGTGTAAAAGGGACTCCAGGCATGGAATTTAAAGGAGGTTCTTTTTCTTCTAACTGGTATAGAGGCTCGGACTCACAGGATGCAGAAAGAAAACACACATTGGTATTGCTGTCCATCTTCCCCAAAGGGAAAGGACAGAAAGCTCTCTAGCTGGTAAAAAGGTAGGGTCCACCTCCCCAGGCAGAGCTCGGAGCTTGCAGGCAGGCGGTGGTTTCAGAATCCTGTGGCCTTCGAGGGAACCAGGTCCTTGCTGAGTGGTGGGGGCGGGGTGGGGGGAGCAGTGCTTCTGCCAGCTTCTCATGGAGCGCCTGGGCGCCTACCTCATCGTGTTGCCTGGGGCTGCCCCTGGAGAGCCTGTCTGGTTTTATGGCCAACGTTTTGGGGCAGCCAACTGGTTTAGCTCCTAGTCATATCTAGTGTGCCTACGCACGAAAGGTCTGGACTATGCTGACAGGATTAACTCATAAATTGTCTTAAAATATCGAGCAAAGGCAGCCTACTAAATGGGAAAAGCTATTTGCAAGTGATATATCCTATAATGGCTGACATCCAAAATATATAAAGAACTTATACGACTCAACACCAAAATAACCCAAGCCACCTGATTAAAAAATTGGGCTGAGGACCTGAATAGACATTTCTCCAAAGAAGACATCCAGATGGCCATCAGACACATGAAAAGATGCTCAACATCACTCCTCGTCAGGGACATGCAAATCAAACCACAATGAGAGATCACCTCATACCTGTCAGAATGGTTAGAAGCAAAAAGACAAGAAATAACAAGTGTGGCGACGATGTGGAGAAAAAGGAACCCTCGTGCACTGTTGGTGGGAATGCAAACTGGTGCAGCCACTCGGGAGAACAGTGTGGAGGGTCCTCAAAAAATTAAAAATTGAATTACTATAGAATGCAGTAACTCTACTTCTGGGGATTTACCTAAAGAAAACAAAAATACTAATTTGAAAAGATAAATGCCCCCCTATGTTGATGGCAGCACTATTTACAATAGCCAAGATATGGGAGCAGCCTAAGTATCCATCAGTAGAAGAATGGATAAGGAAAATGTGGCATATATACGTGAGAGAGAGAGTGTGAGAGAGGGAGAGAGAAATTGGAAGATATGTGAAATATATATAAACGGGGTATATACGATGGAGTAAATACTCTCTACATGTATGTGTACACACGATAGAATATTACACAGCCGTAAAAAGCGATGGGATCACGCCATTTGCAACAACACGGATGAACGTAGAGGATATTATGCTGAGTGAAGGAAGACTGAGAAAGGCACATACCACATGATTTCACTCATGTGGATCCTAAAAAGAACAAATGAACAAACAAGCAAAAGGCAGAATCAGAGCTATAACAGAGAACAAACTGATGGTTGCCAGAGGGGAGGGCACGAGGGGGATGGGCAAAATGGGTGCAAGGGGAAGGGAGATACCGGCTTCCAGTTATGGAAGGAATAAGTCCTGTTCATAAAAGGCAGAGCCTGAGGCATATAGTAAATGATACTATGATAGCATTGTATGGTGATAGATGGTAGCTATACTTGTGGGGGACGGAGCGTAATGTATAAACTTGTCAAGTCGCTATCTTGTACACCTGAAACTAATGGAACATTGTGTGTCAATTATACTCAAAAAATTGGAAAATTATTAAAAAGCGCAAAAACTAAATCAATAATGTAATCTATATTACACATAATATACATTATGTGTGCGCATATATGCTGGATATAAAATCCAGTCACACCTAACATTTCAATCACAGCTTTGTAGCAGCTCACTTTATATTTAATTGATCTAGCCACATCAATTAACTTAGGAGAGAATCTAGTGAATAAGACAGTGACAGGCGATTGTGCGTGTGTTTAAGGAGGGAACAAAGGTTGTCCCAAACACCCCTACCAAGACACAGGGAGGAGAAGAAGGAGAGGCTTCAAGGACTAGTATGATCCAGCAGAGAAGCACTACTGCTTCTAGGTTGATCTTTGTCGCTACTGGTCATGTGCTCTTGGGCAAGTCACTTAACCTTTCTGGATATCAGGTTCATAAAATGTCGGTAAGAATACTTTCCCATAGGATTGATGTAAACATGAAAACAAGATAATGTGTGAGAAATACTTCAAAAAGTATAAAACATAATGCAGATGAAATGTGTGTCATTATAGTTGTTTATGAAGTACAAAGGGACATGTGAGCTAGGCGTTAGCAGGAAGCAAAGATATTTGGAACAGAATGAGGGAAGACGTGAAGCAGAAAGGGCTCAGAAGGTTCAGGGAATAGTGACAATATCGCGGTCAGAGGGTAGCATCAGTGAAGAGGAGAATAAGACCAGAGAGCCAGCTGGGTTCATTTCATCCATTCGAAAAAAAGAATAAACCGCGTTATTACCTGTTCTTTACCAAGCACTGCCCTGTGTGTTAGGAGCATTGGTGGCCAATCTTGGATGTAGAGCTAAGGAAATCAGCCATTGGTCAGAAAGTGGTTGTCCGCCATTGAGAATTTTTGCCCTTTAACTGGGTAGTATTCATGATTGCATTTATACTTTAGAAAGATTAATCTGGCAGCAGAAGATGAGATGAACAAGGGATGAAAAGAGATGAATTCAAAGGGTATAGCACTAAAATTCACATCACGAGTCACAAGAGATCAGGAGGGCTTGAACTCGATCTTGTCAAAGGGAATAGAAAGAAAGGAGGAGATGAGAAGACTCACTTGAAATTCACAGAACACAAAGATTTAGAGGGCAAAAGAAAAGAATAATACCCCGTCTTTGAATTGATAGGCTGATGAATAGTGTATTGTCCACGAGATGTTGAGTCCGAGAGGCTAGCTGCAGGACATTCGTTTGGAGAGATGTAATTGAAAATCTGAACTAGAACTCAAGAAGGGATGGATACATGTCTGGATCCTCTTGATGGGGGAACCTAGCAAAGCCCAAAGGATGTGGGCGATACGGAGAGACATGAGACGAGAGGCCCCCGGCAGATGCATGGACAAGGAAAAGTAGGGGAGGATACAAAGAGGGTTTTAAAGGAATGATTGGTCAAGGAGAGAAGAGCAGAGCCAGAAGAATTTAATGTCATGAAAACCAAAGAGAGTTCCTCGCTAGACTTTCAGCGACTCGAGGGTAACGGCCCTATGTATCAACTCAAGGCACCCCCCCCCCCATGCTTGTCGTCACACTGAATTGCTCAGTAAAGTCCTTGCTGCCCTGAGTCTCATCCTCAGAACTCTCCTGCCCACTCCAATGTCCCTCTCTCAGCTGTGCTCTTTTAACACTTCCTGTGAAACCGTGTTAAAGGTTTTCCCGTCACACTCCCTTAGTAGATGTTTGCTCTTCGAGGGTGGGCCCCTGAGTTGAGACCGTATCATAGTCATCCTTATAACTCAGCATTCGGCCCCGTGCTGGGCCCGCGTGGCACCTGGTGAATTCGTGGAAGGAAGACAGGAAGGAAGAAGGGGGATTAACAGCATCATCTCCTACAAGGAGTCTGAGAATGAAGAGTTCCAAAGCCACCGAACTTTGGACTCCAGATCCTTTACATTGCACCCCCTAACCATATGCTAAGTAGACTCTTTCTGAACATATTCTTGTCTAGGCTTTTGTTAGAATAAATGCTATATAATTGTCCTCTGGGGCGAGTGGCATCATTGGGCGTTCTCATCATGGCGTCTATCATGGCTTATCTAGAGCTCTCAGAACGGTTTGTAGGTTGGGGAAAACCAAGAGAAAGCAGAATGCCAACGCCCTACCCACACAGCCCACCTTCCCTCTTTTCTTCTAGTAATTTTTTCCACCTTTATTGAGGTATAATTGACAAATAAAATTGTATATATTTAAAGCAAACATAAAACAACGTGATGATATGATATACATTGTGAAATGATTGCCACAATTAAGTTAATTAACACTTCCATCACCTCACCTACTTACTGCAGTGTGTGTGTGGTAAGAATGCTAAGATCTACTCTCTTGGCAAATTTCAAGGAGACAACGCAGTCTCATTAACGATAGTCACCTCACTGTACGCTAGATCCCAGAACTATCTTAACAACTGCAAGTCTTCACCCTTTACCCAACATCTCCACATCCCCCCCGCCCCACTCTCCGGCCCCTAGCAGCACAACAGTCCGCTCTGTTTCTGTGAGTTTGCCTTTTTTCTGTCTTTTTACAATTCCACAGAGGGGTGAGAGCTTCCGAGTTCTCTGCATTATTTCTCTCAGCCTGCTGTCCTCTGGGCTCCTCCGTGGTGTCGCAAATGCCGTGCAGCCCACCCTTCTGCTCATCTCTAAACCAGGGCCACAGGATGCCCTCAGAAAGACAAAGCAGGAGGGATACCAGCCAAGCCCTGTATTTTCTCTACGGATAAACTTAGCATTCCGCAGCTTCCTTCCCAGGTGCTTGGGTTTAAGAATAAAACTGGATCCCTTTAGTATCGGTGGCTTTGGGGTCACGTCACCCATCTCTGGCAGAGCCTTAGCTGCCTCTCCCTGTCCACCCTTACGACGCTCATCATTTGTATTCCCAGAGACTTATATTTGCCTCCCACAAAGCCCAGTGATCTATGGGGGAGTAGCATGGATTTTAGGGGAAGCAACATCAATATATTTAAAGTTTCCATTGGGTAGCACTGCTCGCCTTCAAACCACCTCAGTCATCAAGAGTAACTAACAAATCCATAGAGTCACGGGCAGCCCTATAGAGGAAGACGCTCTGTAGACAGAAAATCAATGAGGCAATAATCGTGACAATCGTTAAGAGGAAGAATCAGTCTTTTGCAGATTTCCAAGCCTTTAATTTCTGTTTTCCATAATAAATTTTAAAACTTGATAGTCTTAGCTGCTGTTGGCTAACTCATTTGCAGCGGGATCTATTTAAAAGTATTAACAGCTCAAAACTATGTTTTATCCCAAAGCACATTATGAAAACAGGAATAGTAATTGCAACAGAAATAAAATTCAAAGACTTTTATTGACTTTTCATGTTTAATGGTTATTATCCTGGCTTGTTTCGCGTAATTTTAATAACCACAGTTTATTTACAAAATTCAGACTAATTCTTTTGTTCCCATGCCAGCAAAATACATTTGTTCCCAGACAGCTGGTATGATGCATCATTCTAAAATTTGTGTTGTTATGAGGGATAGAACCACATTTAATTTTGGCCACATCTTATTCTCAATGAGAGTTTATTTGAATACTTGCCTCTATTTTCTGAAAAACACTTGAAGCACAGTGTCAGGGACATGAGTATTTTCGTTAATATATACATCTCATCAAAATTTTCCTTATAAATCAGTTCTGGTAGAATTCTAGAAGATTTTTGGGGCAAAGCGAGTCAACACTTGTACACAAAACCTCTACTGCAAACTGTGCACGATGATCCCAATGCTGTTGCTAAAGGAGAACTTAAAGCAGCTCTTCTGGGATGAATGTGTTCTGCATTTCATCAGGGCTTTCTGGAGATTCCCTTTGTTTTTAACTTCACTGGGCTGGTTGTGCTGGGGGGGGGAGGAGAGATGAGGCATGTTTTTAATCCTGTGCTTTGCTGATATATCAAATCCAAGTGTCAGTAAAGCACCCACTGCATCATTGCAGGTGTTTTTCCCTAAAGCATTTTCTTCATTGTCGGAGTGGCTCTTTGTCCGTGCAGAGAACTCTGGGGGACGATGGGGACCAGGGGTGAAGGTCACAAACGAACTGCACGGACGGAGCTCTGACCTTGGGCTGCCAGCTTCAAAGCCTGGCTGTGTGTGTCTGCCTGGGGCTGGGTCTCATCTTGCACTCCTGTAATGAAGTAATGTGATAATACATTCATTCTTCTTGTGGTTTGGCTTTGTTTTTTTAAGGTAGTTTTGGCTGGAATTTTAATGGGGTTTTTTTTCATTGTTTTTTTTTTCATTCCAAAAATGACTTACTCCAAATCAGTCAATTATAGAGGCACTTAAAACCCAAGAATAAAAGCTCAAAACCAAGTTTTCTTCTATACCACCTTTTTAAATTGGTGGACAAGAATGATCACAGGCATTCACCTGGGGGGATGGGATTCAGTCTCCCAGGAAGAGAGAAAGGAGAACACATCCCTGAGCAGTGACCTGTCAAGGCTGAGTTTTCTGGCAGCTGCTAAGCCCTGAATTCATGGAATTGAGCAAACAGCTGGAAGGAGGAAGTCAAAGGAGAGAGAAACGCAGAGATGGTAAAAGAGGGTGGGAGTAAGTCGGCACGGTGACAGGGAGAAACGTTTGATGACTACTTACTTTTGCCTGTCACGCTCAGAAAAGTTAGCACATAGTCTGAGCTAACATTTACTTACAATTCCTCTTCTGCTCTCATCCAGCCAGAAAAGACCTCCTTCCTGTTGAAAGAGGCTATTTTGAGGTAGAAGCGATTGAAATTGTTTATTGTCAAATAAATGACAGAGCACGGGTATTTTAGAGGCCTCAGATGTGTATCAGTTTCAACTAGAAATAAGGAAAGAAAGGTGATATTTTTTACACAAAGGAAAATTCAGAAATTTAAAAGGCCCTTTGAACATACTTTACATGAAGGTAACCTTTTGGATTTCTGTACAGGACTCGAGGACAGTTCCAATTGAAAAAAAATATTGTCATAAAATGTTCAAGTGCAAAGAATGACTTCTTGAATCACACGGAGAGATTAGAACTGGGGAAGAATAGAGCGTTGTTGGCGTGATTAAAATTGCATGAAATGTGGCACCTGTTTTGAAGCAGACAACCTAATAAGCGCATAGAGTTGATGTGGAATCTTGTCCTCTAGGAGCTTCTGTCATTATAATAAAGGAAATCATTTAAAGATCCATTTTTGGTTTTGCATGTGAGATTTACACTCGGGTTTATTGAGAAGAGGCAACAAGTAGGAGTAGAAAGCCCTCTGACAGGAGATTGTTCCAATTTTAATTAAGGAGTAGGGGAGGGTTTGCACTGTGTTAGCCACGACAGACTTATATGGGGGGCTCTTCCCGACTCGGGTGGGTAGCAAGGCATAGTGGAGAAGAAAGGACCCAGACGTCATGCTTACGTCAGGCTTGGTTCTTTCAGCAGCGGCGGAAAGGATCTGATGGGTGGTGCCTCGAGCCTGGCCCCCCACTATAGACCCAGAGCAGCAGTTTATCTTGTTTTTCTGCCTTCTGCTTTAAGATTTTATTTGAATGAATGCCCATGCAGAAGGAATGGGAAAAAGTTGGAAACTTAGACCAAATGATTCCAAATGCTTCATTTGGCTCGGAAGATGTTGAGGTTTTGCTTGAGTTGGTAAACAGAGGAAGGTAAATGAGGGTAAATCAGAACGCACCACAGTAACTAAATGACAGCTCAGGGTGAACTCTCTTTCTAAACTCGTAAGTGATACATTCAACATTTCAATTCAATTCAACAAATATTTCCTGAGTACCTACTATATATTAGATCCTTTATTGGCCTTGATAGACATCAATGAGCAAAGAAGAATCCTTGCTCTTGCGAAGCTGACATTTTAGTGATAGGTTCTTCATAGCCTTTTGCATTTTTATATAAATTTTAGACTCAACTTGTCAATTTCTAATGTCTCCCAGTCCATAACATAGTATATCCCTCTGTTTTATTTAAGCATTCTTTAATTTTTTATTGTGTTATGTAAAGACATCTTAATGTCTTATGTTAAATTTATTCCTATTTATTTTACATATTATGCTGTTTAAAATGATATTACTTTTAAAGTTTTGTTTTCTCACCATTGGTTCCTGGCATATAAAAATAAAGTTGACTTTGCCTAGTTTCCCTTTGTCATTTTAAGAAAGTTTCTTTCTATTCATACAAAGATTTTTTTCACTTTTAAGTTATAAATGGATATTTCTTAAATGGCCTTTTTTCCATTCTTTGAGATAGTCATATGAATTTTGCCCTTCATTCTGCTTATGCAGTGAACTTTGTAGATTAGTTTTCTAACATTGAATCATCAGTGTTGAGTTTCTAGAATAAGTCCTTTTTAATCATGATGACTTATCCCTTTTTATCTTTTGCTGGATTTTGGTTTGCCAATATCTCGTTTAGGATTTTTACATCTGTGTTTATGAATAAGATTAGCTTTCACTTTTCTTTTATTATAATGTTCTTACTAGATTTTGGTATCAAAGTTTGCTGTCCTCATAAAACAAAGTGGAATGTCCTCTCTTTATCTGTTTCCTGGAAGAGTTTTCTTTTTTATTTTTTTCCCCTGGAAGAGTTTTCTAAAACTGAAATTATTTCATCCTGAAAATGGTAGATGAAGCCATTGGGACTTACAGTTTTCTTTGTTGGAAGATTTTCAGTTAATTGTCTATATACTTTCTTTAGTGGTTATAGTATCAGATTTTGTATTTTAAAGTCTGCCTGACTCTCTCTCCTCTTTTTAAGACTATAATTATATGTATGTTAGACCTTCTAACTTTGTTCCCTGTTTCTGTATTTATTCTGGATTTTTTTTTAATCCAACTTCTAGTTTTTCCTTAACTGTGTTTTTTTGTTTTTTTTTTTTTAAGATTTATTTATTTATTTATTTGACAGAGAGGAGAGATCACAAGTAGGCAGAGAGGCAGGCGGGGGAGGGGGGGAGCAGGCTCCCTGCTGAGCAGAGAGCCCAATGCAGGGCTCAATCCCAGGACCCTGAGATCATGACCTGAGCCGACGGCAGAGGCTTAGCCCACTGAGCCACCCAGGTGCCCCTCCTTAACTGTGTTTAATCTGCTGTTAAACCCATTCTTAATTTTGGTTATTGTATTTTCCAGAGCTAGAATTTCTACTTAGTTTCTTTTTAGTTTTCTGTCCTATGCTGAAGTTCACAACTGTTTTTCTTATTTTGTTGAACATATTTATCTCAGTTCTTGTAATGTCAAAGTCTGATCATCATTATGTGGAATTCACATGGATCTGATTTTATTGTCCTTGTTTCTCTTGGCTTTTGGTCATTTTGTTTTGCTTTCTTGTGAGCCTGGCTATTTTTGATTGAATGCCAGATTTCTAATAGACAACTTCCTAGAAATAATTTGAGACCTACCTAGAATGATGAGAATTTCCTCCAGAGAGAATTTACATTTGCTTCCAGGTAAGCAGGTGGTGGCACTTGCTATCCTGAATAACCAGGGATTGAGATGATTTGAAGCTGGTTTTAGGGAGGGCTGGTCTATTTCCAATTCACTCCTTCTCATAGGGTGTGAAATCCACCCAAAGCATGAGATTTTACCAGGCGCTTCTGTTTAGTGAGACCTGGACTGCAGCTTGTGTCTCCGTGGCTTTTTTTGTGTGAGGCTGTTTAAAGATCTGTTCAGCTTCTCAGCCTCTTACCAACCACTCTAGGGTGGGCAAAGGCACTACATAAAAATGTCCCAAATGCCAGACGTACAAGCTCTCTTAATACCTATCATTTCCAGGCTCTTGGTCCTGTAATTCTTCCCTTCCTTTTTAGTTCCCTAATACTTTGAAACAGACTTGGAAGAGAATTATGTAAGTGTCCATTACTAGAAGTGGAAATCCAATATTTGCATTCCTGTGAGTTGCTTCATCACACTCATTGCTAATTTGTCCTATCGATTTGTTTCTCTAATTTGACCTGTAGAAATTATTTTTCTTACATATTCTGTGTCTTAGGGGTGTGATAATTTTGCAGATGCTTTCAGTTGCTTCTCCTGTAATTTTATACTCAATATTTTAATTATTTGAGAACATTATTTTTCATTTTCTCTTTATGGTTTCTAAGTTTGCCTAGGAAGGTCTTCCCTAACCTAAGCTTATAAAATGTATTCTCTTTGTAAATGTAGATGAAGTTACTAATCACTGACTTCAAAATAGGGAATAGGCCTAATCTAAACCCATGACCACTGAAGGGCAGAGAACTTTTTCTGGCTGGAGGCGGAAGAGATGTGACAGAAGGGGAGGTCAGAGAGATTTGAAGTGTATGAAGGATCCAGGGCACTGGTGCTGATTAAAATCGGAGGGGGCGATAGAAGGTGGCCTTCGGGGGCTTGGAGAGGCTCCCAGTTGACCACCAGCAAGGCAATGGGACATCAGCCCTTAGAGCTGCAAGAACCTGAATTGTGCCCCAAACCTGAATGAGCTCAGAAACAAATGCTCCCCCAGAGCCTCCAGATGAGAGTGGGCTAGCCAACACCATGATTTTGGCCTCGTGATACCAGAGCAGAGGAACCAGCTGGGCCTCTTCAGACTTATGACCTTATAGAACTGGGAGATAATGAATTTGCATTGTTTCAAGCTGCTAAATTTATGGTAATTTGTTAGAACAACAGTAGAAAGCTAATGCTGGGATCTTACCTTATTTTTGTATTTTATTTCCAAATAGATAGGCAGTTATTGATACCCTTTATTCACTGAGATATTCCTCCCCCATTTATTCGGAATGCTACCTTTGTCAAGAATCGTATTTTCCATATATGCACGAATCTGTTTGGGACTTTGTATTCTTTCTTATTCATCCATCCATTCATCGTTTTTATGGTGCTTAAGAGGATGAACTCTGGAGCCACGGTGCCTGGGTTCAAATCCGAGCCCTGCCACTTCTACTTACTTGCCCTGGGACTTCAAGCAATTTACCTTACCTTTTTTGTCTCAGTTCCCCTATCTTGAAAATGGGTTAGTAATAGTACCCACCTTGTAAAATTGATATGAGAATCGTCAGTTATTACAAGTAACATCTTTAGAAAAGTACCAGTAGGTAGTACCTTTTACCTCTAGGAAAGGTTCCTCTCGCAATCTCTTTTTAGAATTGCCTGAGTCATTCTTAGGCATTTACACTTTCATGTGAATCTTAGAATAATCTTGCCAACTTCTGTTTTGTAAAATCTCTGTGACTGGTTGGTTGGAACGGCCCTGAGGTTATGAGTTAGTCTGGGAAGAATGAACGTCTTTGCAACATTGAGTTCATCTGTTCAGAAACTTCGCATCTCTTTGCATTTCATTATGTCTTTTGTGTCTTTCAGTACACTTGAAATTTATCTTTTTATGGATGTCATACATTTCTTATTAAATTTATTCCCAGGTATATTGTGGCATTTTTCCCCCTTTGTGGTTTTTCCCCATATAGTCTCTAAAAAGTCATGACTCACGTTGAGGAAAGTGTTCATGTTTTGTTTGTCTACATCCAGCCAACCAGAACTCTTCTCAACCTTAATTCTATTGAATTTTCAGTTGATTTCTTAAATTTATCTAAGTAGACAATTACATTGTTCCTTAACAGATAATTTTGTGTCTTCCTTTCCATCTTTCATCCGTATTTGATTTTGTTATTGCTCCGGGGAGGCCTCAAGTCCAGCGTTGAGGAGCGGCAGTGGCAGAATGCGTCCCTGTCTTTTACTTGCTTTTAACGAGAATGTTTCTTAAGCCTCCTGCAAGTGTTTTGGTTTCTGAGGGTTTCTGATACTCTTTGTGGGGCTGAGATGCATCGCTTTCGTTACAATTACTTATGTCCATGTTTTGTCCTTCCCACCAGGCTCCTTTAAGGGCCGAGTATATATTAAAGTAGGAATATACACGCACATGTGCACATGTGTGCGCACGTGTGTGTGTATATATACATGTACCTAGATCCTGTGTATGTGTCTGTGCGGAAGTGTGTGTAAGCGACATCTGCCTCATAGTCGGCTTCAGCACAGAGAAGACAGAGTTTACCTCCAGTTGGTACAGGGAACTTGGAGCAGTTAGATACACCGAGAGCCTCCGAGTCCTCATGCTGACCTGTGCTGTCATCTGCCACCCATGACTTCTCAGCCCACTCTTATTACACCAATGGGGTCTCTTAACACCGTGCAAGACCCTCATCTCCAAGGTGTAGAATCCCCCTAAGGGGGTCAGAGGGTACGTCTCCCCTTACTGCATATACACGCTCCCTCCCAACTCCCCCTTCTGGATCTGCTCACCGTCAGGGGCAAGTGTCTGTGAAGCCACCCTGTGGGCTGGCCTTCAGATTCCCGGCCCATCGACTACTGTTTGCCTTTTTTGCCACCTGCTTACAGTATTTCCCTTTTCAACCAGCTGCATACTATTTGTTTTACTCCTCCCCACGCAGCCAGACAACCTCAGAGGACATCTGAGAAATGCGTTTCCCTTTAGAAACAGTAGTAGACATGTCTTTGTAAATGTTAATATATTTTATCTAATGTTTTCTTTATTTCCTCACAATAGTAAGTTATTCTTTCAAGGACGGTAACGTGAGTTAATTTTGCAGTCATTTACATTGGGCTTAATCTGGGTACCTGCCCCTCAACCACAGCATCCCCCCCAGCGCTTGGCACAGAGTTGATATTCAGCCGCTTGATCTATGAATATATGAATAACACATTCCATACGTTTTTGGACTGAGTTGGCTGACTCTCTGCTTTATGATTCTGAAGTAGCGTCAACCTAGTTTTCATTAATCCTTAAAACTGCTAAATTCTTGCTTATGCCTATGTTGACCTTTTTAATGAGGCTTGCATATGTAAAAATTACATTGGTTCATTGCTGCCCATTCTACTCCTTTGTAAGCTGGGACATTTAGGAGCAGCTAAGTCTGGGGGAGGGCAAGACGAGGCGGAAGCCTGAGGTGTGCACGATGTGTGGTGAAGCTGGCACTTTCTGGTATTTGGATTTTTAAACAGGTGACAGATAATGATAAAAGGGCCCGCATTTGTGTGTACAAAGATGTTGCCAGCAAATAGAAAGTTTCCTGAGAATTTAAATTATGAGTTTGTAAAATTCCAGCTGACTTATAACAGTGCACAGCAACGGGACCCAGACAGTGAGTTGACCTGCTCATCAGGGAAACCTAACTGTGGGATCTATGTCACTATATTAGGGTATAATTAGAGCGTATTTTAAAAATGATGGAACAAAAGAGTTCTAGACCCTCTTCTAAGCATCAATAAACCTCAAAGAAGAAATGCCTCACTGATGGGAGAAACAAGCTATTTTTAACGGGAGATGGCTCCTATTCATTAAGCAAACATTTATTGAGCACCTACTACAGGCCAGGCACCATCAGCCTAGAGCATAAGATGAGTGGGAGGAGCTTTCCCGGAAGGAGCTCCTGGCCTCGTGGAAGAGATTCTTGAAGTTAACCTTTATTGCCCTGTTGACCCAGCATAATCTTGATTTTAGACCTCCCTCACAATCTCTTCTACCGACTTCTGGTCTTTGACGGTTGCCCTTTTTGTAGGTAACCTCTGCTTTCTGGTTTTTCTTTCTGACTTCTCACCGCTATATATTCTGTCTTCCTCGGTGATATCATCTATCCCCAGGGGCTCCGGCACTCATTTATTACAGTGATTTCCAAATTTCTAGTCGTAGGTGTACCTCTTTCTCAAACTCAAGTCCTGCATATCTATCTGTGTGGGGACACAGGCACCTTAGTCTGGCATATCAGACCCTCGGGTCTAAAGCCAGTGTCCTTAGAAAAAAAAACTCCTTGCTGCTAAATCTAGGTTTTATAGTCGATCTAATAGTTGGGGCTCAGTCATTAGTCATAGGCAATATTAATAGAGTTTGTCTTAATACACAGCAGTCAAGCTGGTGGTGTGATTTCAGTGAAGACGTGGAAGGGTCAGCTAAAATGTTTGCTCTGCTGACTTGTTGAAAACTGAAATTATGGGGCCACAATTTCAAGTAGCAGAGACCAGACTTTATTTTTCAATTAGAGACATACTAGGGCAAGATATCCCTCAAAACGGTCACCCATCACAACTTTTACCAAAAGACATTTGGCAAGGAGAAAGTGGTGAGAAAATGTGAAAATATGATGTCGGCCAGGGAGCCAGGGAGAGTCTGTCTGGTGATGGGGCAGGGAGGAGCGCCCTTGCTGGGATGAGCACCGGCTGTTGTACGCTTGCCTTGAATCATTATATTGTACACCTGACGCTAATATTACCCTGTATGTTAGCTAACTGGAATTGAAATAAAAACTTACCAAAAAAAAAAAGAAAGAAAAAAAAAAAGCCCTTCCAAACCTGTTTTGGCCAAAAGGATGGTATGAACTCTTTCCGTGAATCAGTAGTGCTGAACTGAGACAGGACAAATCGCTCAAATTTTAGCAAAATGAGAGGACAGGGAAGCTTGGGTGGCTCAGTCGGTTAAGTGTCTGCCTTCAGCTCAGGTCATGATCCCAGCGTCCTGGGATCGAGCTCCACATCAGGCTCCCTGCTCAGCGGGGAGTTTGCTTCTCTCTCTCTGCCCCTGCTCGCTCTCTCTCTAATAAATAAATAAAATCTTTAAAAAAAAAAAAAAGGAGAGGAAAGGAAACCCTTCTTCTCCCACCCCAGGACAGGGGGAAAGCGGGTTTAACTCTGCATTGTTGTCAGAGAGCACTGTGATTCCTGTCCAGCTTCTGTAATCCCAGGAACATTGCTCCCCGAAAGCCACATGTGGTCAGCTGGTTTTAGAATTTTCTCTGCCCTCGTGGTTATGAGTGATGTAGACCTTTAGGGCTTAACCACAGAGGATTTTCCAGGTGGGGGGTCGGAGTTAGGAAAACAAAACTACTGAAACACAAGTCACTGGGGTAATAAGGTCTCTTTTTGTTGAAATGGGGTGACTGCCCTAAGAATGGGGTACTGGGCGTCGGGCCCCACCTTGAAGGGCAGGCATAGGGGCTGTGCCAAGGCTTCCTGGTGGTGGCAGACGCTGGACTTAGCAATTGCCAGGCCCGGACGGATTCTTCGATGTCTGCATTGTTGTGCGTGTCGTTCTTTGTGGTTGGTGCAGAAGTTAAGTTTACTCTCAGTATACAGATAAACAGACTGACCTTAGTGCTTTCCATTTTTGTCTGCCTGAATGTATGAAATGTAAAATACACTTGTTCCTGAAATTAATTCTTACTCTAATTCCCACCGCTAAGTGTGGGCCTCTCTTGGACTCCTTTCAATAGGCCTTTTTTTTTGGGGGGGGGGCTTTTGTTTTTGCATGAAAGTAGGAATGTTTTTAAAATGCATATCTGTGATGTAATAAATTGTAGAGGTATAAGAAAAGAATATAGGATTCTAGAGTTTTGGGGGTTTGTTTGGGATTTTTTGTTGGTCGTATCTGGTTGACTTTTTTTTCTTTCTAGTACATCAGAGTGGGACCACAGTTTAAGTCAATCCTATAAGAGATACTCAGAAAATATCCTTTTATTCCCTTACCCCATTGCCCTGAAGTTGTGATTACTCTCTGTAATTCCTTGGGCTTCTACATTTGGTTCCCTGGACATTTTCCCAAGCTTGTTCAACCATTAGCCTTCTGGACTTCTGGGTTTAAGTACTGTCAGATCAGATTTAAATCATGTGTTGAGGCTTGGTGGGTCCATCATTGTCCTCAATTTAAGAAGCATTATAGAGGTCACGACATTGCTACAAAGAAGGTGGCACTAATCCCTCACTTTATAAAAGGGAACCCTGTGGTATGCATTACACCAAACGCACCAGCCCCACCAGCACCAGCAGCCGAGAGCCAGCAATGCACTCATTTCCTCTGCTCTCACCGTGTACGTCCAGGGATGGGTAGTACAAAACCAGATGTCAACTCTTTTTCAAACACTCCTCTCTGACTTAGCATTAAATTTCCCTGGGACCAGATGCCAGTGTTTAAATAATATCCTGGAGGATCCAAAGAGAAGGAATTACTCATCATGTTTCATTCATATAAAATCTGAAATAAAGGGGAGAAGAGTACAAAGAAACCAGAGTACCTCGACTCTGTCTTGCCAGACTCTCATAATTTGAAAAGAATATTGCCTCGCTTTGGAAATCTCAGAAGTGAAGTGTCCTTTCTCTTTAATTATCGATCAAGCCTCCCATTACTTGTTATTAGTGCTTCTTAGTAAAAATAAAAGCAATTTCTCTTGGAGGCAGTTTGGTTCTGTTTTCAGGAGATTGGGCAGCACTTGCTTTAAAGCGACTCTGTCCTTAATCGTGTCTACTTCCTTATTTTATCAATTTAGACCTTGGTCTCTGAAATTATTGCTTCAAGGGTCTGCATCAATCAAGACCCACAGCAAATAACCAAACCCCTGGTCTCTGCAGAGTTATTCTCCATGCTGCACCCCAGGTGGGACCCCAGGCCTCACTGAGCACAGGTGCCTTGAGGGCCTGAATTACAGCAAAGCCCATCATGGGTGGATCATCAGCAATATTGGCTGCTGGATATGTGGGTCTCTTGTGAGCTAGAAGCCGTGTGGAAAAGGCCCGCCACACAGTGTAAAACAGAGGCCAGCAAAAGGTTTGCCACCAGTGGAGAAGGTCCACTGAGGTTAAATAGCATGAATGTGTAGTTGACCCTATCAAAACAGTGTGTGTGTGTGTGTGTGTGTTATTGTTGTTGACTTTCTGCAGCAGCGAAAGAGAGCCTCTGGGTGGGGAAAGCAGGTGGCGGGCAGTCCCCAGAGCTGGAGTTTGGCCCGGAGAACCCAGCAACATCAGATGTTAGTGTGGAAAGGCTAGCTTAAGTCAGCCAGAGAGCTCACGCGGGAACTAACCCACTGATTTGGAAAGTAGGGAAGCCTTGGGTGAGCAGAGTTGGAACGCAGGGGGGGGCGAGGTAGTTGGAGGTGCGGAAGGTGGGGGGGGGCTTGGGGCAGAGGTCCAGTGCCCAAGGATCCAGTCCGGTCGGTAGGGTGTGGTGACTTTTAAATAGTGGCCCTCCTCACGTCATCGTCATCGTCGCTGGCTGATGGGTTGGGTCAGCTCGTTGGGTGCCAAGTCAAGAGGCTTGTTAGAGAATCTCAGCCCTTGTCAAATAACCCATTAGAAATAGCTGGTTGAAACTGACACGGGTTGAAACAGTCAGAATGCTTTGGTTCCTGTAACTGAGAAGTGGTGTTGGCTTCAAAGGAGGCTTAATCCAATTACTCAGATCATGTGACCAAAAGCCAGTTCTCTCTCCATTTTTTAGCTCTGTGTCCCTACTGCTGGCCCCATTGTCTGCAGGTTGTCCCCCTCGTGGTTGCAAGATAACTGCTACCGCTTCCTGGGCCTGTGTTCCCAGGCTCAAATCCGCAGGAGAGACAAAGTTCCCTTTCTGCAGCAGCAGGAGTCTTGGGCCTGGTTTCATTGGCCCCGAGCTCTAATTCTAGCAGCGGCCTGGGGCAGAAGGCAGAGGGGAAAGGCCATTCATGCAAACCAATGGGGTTAATGAAGCAAACCACCATCGCCTGGGGCCTGGGGCCACTGGGTCCTGAGTCCGCCAAAGTGAGAGAACCCCGCTGTCTCCAGCCGCTGGGCCTCAGCTGCTAACGCGCCTCCTGTCCTTACCTGCATCGTCTCAGCCGCTCTTAGGGCTGGGCTTGCAACTGAAAAGGCCCAGTGACTCAAGCAGAATGAGGATGAAAACTATCTAGAATGTGGAAGTGGTCGGCATTCGAAGTAGGGTGTAGTCCTGGGCGGTCTGGGGGGCTCAGTCGGTGAGACATCCGACTCGTGATTTCAGCTCAGGTCATGATCTCAGGGAGGTGAGATGGAGCCCTGCACTGGGCTCCAAGCTGGGTGTGGAGTCTGCCTAAGATTCTCTCTCTCCCTCTCCTTCTGTACCCGCCACCCCCCACTTGCACTCTCTCTCAAAAAAAAAAAAAAAAAATGAAGTGGTATTATGGGCTGGATGTTTGTGTCTCCCCAAAATTCGAAGGTTGAACCCCGAAGTGCCAGCGTGATGGTATTTGGAAATGAGGCCTGTGCAGGGGTTGGTGAGGTCGGGATGGGATCGGTGCCCTCACAAGAAGACTCACAAGCGGTCTGGCTCGCTCTCCACCGTGTGAGGACGCCTGGAGAAGGCTGGCCCTCAGTCGGCGAGAGGCCTCCCCCACCAGACCCTGACACTGTCGGCTCCCTGGCCTTGGACTTCCCAGCCTCCAGAAGCGGGACAGGTGGATGCCTGTGGTGCAGGCCACCGGGTCGTGGAGCTGTGTTACGGCAGCCCGAGCCGACTTAACCCGGCGGGAACCAAGAGGCCGAAGGCGCGGAGATGGCCCCTCCGGGAGGCCACCGAGCCCTAACCGTGTCGGCAGGATTGAGAGGAAGCCCGCGCGTGCTGTCGCCTTGGCCTGTGCCTCCTCCATCGGTCACGCCTGATGACATCTCATCCCCAAGTCGTGTGATTTCTCCCTCCTCTTCAGTTCTCTTCGTCCCGTCCACCCACCTGGCTGTCATCGCTGAATCCTAATCACCCCGAGTTTGGAGGAAATGGCCTCTTCCTAGCTGGTGTCCCTGCTTCTCATCTCTGGCTAACCTTCCTTAACTACCACTGCTGGGGTGTGTCCTCCGGCTTGAAGAGACTTCTCTGCCCGATTCCGAGGGCCCTTGTGGTCGGATGACTTCTCCAGGCTTGTGTCCGGGCCCCCAGCCCCGCAGGCAGGCCTCCGCTCAGCAGGCTCTCGGCCTCCACGCCAGTCACGCTCGTGGGCATTTTTCTTCGCCTGGAATTTCCTTTCGCCAGATGTCTGCCCATCCAACTGCCATTCGCCTCTGGGACTACAGCTAAACACCCGCCTGCTCCCCTCTGACCTGCCCAGACTGTCCCAGGCCACAGAGATCTCTTTTTCCAAGTTTCTGTGTTGCTCAGTTTCCCCATAACTGAATGTGTAATGTTTGTGGCTAATTTGGTTTCCCAACAAAATTGGAAACGCCTTGGAGATAGGGTTTGATTCTTCGCCTGTGTTCCTCACCGAGCATAGGCTGGTACTGAGAACGGTGAGGGGTTCGGCACCGAGGAGGAGAGCGAAGAGGCGAGCGCAGGCACGAAATGTCTGGGTCGAGTCCTGAGCACGCGGGCAGCTAGGCTTCCCTCAGGCAGCGGCTCTGGTCTAGTGGGTTCCCACCGGACCACCCAGTGGGCTCTGCGTCCCATCCACATGGAATCCTTTAAATGAAGACATAAAGGTTGCCCCAGAAATCCGGAGACCGTAGTTTAAAGGCCCCTGTGCCCAAGACTAGCCACCCTTTGATATTGGGCTCCTAATCCCATATGGCCACACTGGCTCCCCGCCTTTCCCCGAGGCTGCTGCTGGCTACACCATGCAGCCCAGCAACACAGTTGAGCTACCTGCAGAGGTGAAATTAAAAATTTCAGCGGAATCTTCTGAAAGCGCTCCTTCCGTCAAACGTGTGCTCTGCCTTACGGAACATTTAAAGTATATATTAACCTAATTTTGCAGTCAACAATCCTTATTTTTCCAAGATCACTGAACATGACAAAGGTCATGTTCACTTTTCCAGGGACTTGGGCCCACCTGTCTATTTAAAATCTCCTTTAAAAAAGAAAAAGAAAATGAAATAAAATCTTCTTAAGGCCAGGAGGAAGCAAGATTAATTTTCTCAAAGAAAATCTATCACAAAAAGATTTTCTCGAGGCTGTAAAAAAAAAAAAAAAGTTAGCATAATGCAAGATAAATGGTATCCTTATCCCCCAAATCTCAGACTTTCTGCTGCCACCATTGGTTTTAAATATATGTACAAGATAAAGAAGGAAGTGAAATGGCTATGGAGTTCCAAGCGACCCACTTGGGCACTCGAGCCACACAGAAAGATCTGACAGCAGCCTCCAATGCTTGGACATAAGTAGCAAAAACAAAACCTCTAGAATTCAATCTGAATTAGAAAAGACACTCTTCCTGTTTGTTTTCACGTGTAAATGAGGTGGTTGAAATGTTCGCTATAATATATTTTACCTTGAGGGCCAATAAGCATGAAGAATAACATTAGTCATAATATCAGCACCTCATGTTTAGGAAATTTTTTTCTATTTTTAAATAGTGATTTTTCTCTGTCCTTGAAGTAAAGAAGAAAGCTGTCCCAATGAGGGTCCCTCAGCCAGCAACAGTTGTCGAGAGCTTTTTCCTTTGTGTCTTGACTTCTCCACCGTGAATTCTTTTCAGACATCATCAGAATATGTTTCTAGATTTCAGTACATTTTTAATATTAAAGAAATGTCTTCAACTGAAAGAACAAAATCTTCCTGCTCTTTACTTGACCTTTGTTGGTTTGATGTGTTTTAGAAAAGATCTGGGCAACAGTTTTATAAAGAATGCACCGAGACATTCCTAGAAAAGCACACTAGTGCAAATAATAATGAAAAAAAGATTAGAAGAGGAAGCCTCTTGCTCAGTCTAACGGACTGCTAATCTCCCCACAGTTTCTTGGGGTTGTGCTGGTTTTATTGAAGACAGGAACAACGTACCCAAGTTTTTAAAAGATACTTTAATGTAACTGTTTCCAACAGAAATGTTACTATTGCATATGTCCCAATAGACCAGGCCAACTTCATATTCCTACCAGTGTATCTGATTTGTGAAAACAAAAACCCCGGTCTCTCTCACGCTGAACATGAACTGCTCTCGGGCCATTTCTCCATCGGACCTAAAGCAGGTGTAGAGCCCAGAAGTATGCGGTCAGGTATGTTCTGCTTCGTGCAAACTCCAGCCTGCGTAAGAGGCTGACAGAAATGCCTTTATGTTGGCAAAAACAATCCTTATCATGTTTTCAAGCTTCAGCGTAA
This sequence comes from Potos flavus, assembly GCA_028534135.1. Classification (NCBI taxonomy): domain Eukaryota; kingdom Metazoa; phylum Chordata; class Mammalia; order Carnivora; family Procyonidae; genus Potos; species Potos flavus. The sequence continues at coordinate 10,390,961 of CM052891.1, read as the reverse complement.
TAATGTAATCTTATTTTATTTTTAAAGAGCATTGATCTCCAGTAAAACATAGAACTTACACTCAGAGGACCCACAGTCTAAGAGGAGAAAGCAGTGCATAAATAATTATCCTGTGACGACGAAGTAAAGCAGAGGCTCTGGGCACGGAAGACCTAGGTTCCGGTCCTAGCGCACCTGCTCACTAGCTGAGTGGCTGTGGCTAGGATAGGGCACGTGTCTCGGCCTGTTTCTTCATATGTAAATAGTCCTACAGGTACCCCATGGTATCGGTAGGGAGAGTCGATAAACTGTAACATATGCAGAAGGATGCCCCATGGTGCGTAACACGGAGAAAACAGTCGTTGTCGGCTGTCGGTGGTGGGGCTGGTGACTGCCATCGCAACAATCACGAACCGATAGATGCACCAGGCTTGGAGGCGGGGTAGGAGGGAGCGGCCAGCCTGCCCGGACGGCTACGGAAAGGTGTCCCAGCGAGAGGGCCTCTGGGAGAACAGTGAGTGGCGCTCCAGCTGGTCAGGAGGAGAAGAGAGAGCAGAACGGTATGTGTAAAGGCACAAGGCGCAAAAGGGCGTGGGATTTGGGGGTGGGGATGGAATGCACGTCCCCGCTGGAGCACAAGGTGTCCTAGGACATAAGATCCGTTGAGAAGGTTCTTAGGTGATCCGTGCCAGCAAGATTGCCCTCGGTCTGTAGGTTAAAAGAAAAAGTCACTGAAGTGACTGAAAAGTGACTGAAAAGCACTGAAGAGCTTTCATGTTGGGGGCTGGGCAACGTGGTCAGATCTGCATTTTCGAGAAACGCCCAACAGCGTCGATAAGCAGTTGAAGGAAAGAACAACTAGAAGCAGTCTCTACCTGCCTCCTTCGTCCCCTGCCCACCGCACGACCCCCGTCCACACCTGACCACTTGGCAGTCCCGAAGCACGCCACACACATTCACCTGCATGCTTCCCGCTCTTCCCTCTCCTCCATCTAGAAAGTTCCTCCTCATTCTACAAAGTCCCAGTCAGATCTCCTCACCTCTCGAAAGACTCCTGTTACCCCACGTAGAAGTGATCAGTCTCTCTGATTCCCTTTCTTGGCCTATTATGCTTCCATTATGTTTTTATGTAGCTCCTTTTTACGTGTCTGGTGTCAAATGTGTAAGCTTCCCGAGGACAAAAACCGTCTGCTGCTCCACACAGAGCTACGCAGAGTAATCACCCGTAAACGTTGGCCAGATCCAGATCCCAACCGTTGTCATTCAGAGAGCCTGAATGGAGTCTTTGGATAACTGCACGTTCCCTAACTTATAATTGAATGAAAATTCCTTTTATCTCTGCTGTGTAAAGGTGAACAACTCATGAATTTAGTCAGTGACTGTTTACAATGGTGTTTTGAAATTTTCTGCTATGAGGTTGTGGGGTCTCTGTTCCCATTAGTTGGGAGGTAAGGGGATTCATGCACAAAATCCTCATTAGTGTTAATTGGAACTGCCTAAGTAAATCCCGGGTGCACCAGTGGGACAATGACCGCCTTTGTATTCCTATTTTGTGTTTTGTATAGAATGCCATATCTGGCAAGACGTGCCTTCTCAAACATAAGGAGATAATTGGTACTTTGAGGGAGAGATTTAACTTATTTATAATTGTCAAGAGTTTAAATATGCAGAAAAGAAAGAGCAGTCATAGCTTGCCTCTTTTGAAAAATGCCCTCAAACCGGGTCAAAAATCTCAGACGAAATCAGGTATTTGGAGTGATATTTAACTGAAGGGCAGATGTGGATACTCCTACTGTAATTTTTGCTTTAAAATAGGAAACGACATATTTGTCTATAAACTAATTCCATCCTAAACTTTTTTTTAATTTATTTTTATTTTTTTAAAGATTTTATTTCTTTATTTGACAGAGAGAGAGAGATCACACCTAGGCAGAGAGGCAGGCAGGGGGGCGGTGGGGGGAAGCAGGCTCCCCACTGAGCAGAGAGCCCGATGCGGGGCTCGATCCCAGGACCCTGAGATCAGGACCTGAGCCGAAGACGCAGAGGCTTTAACCCACTGAGCACCCAGGCGCCCCTAATTCCATCCTAAACTCTTATTTGTAGCATTGCTGTTCACCCAAATCTCTCAGGACCGATAGGCCGTCTAGATGGCTGGCAAACTGGGGGGGCAAATGATGCCTGTGGTCCTTGGCCTCCCTGAGGCTGCCCCTTCCTGTGAAATCCAAGGCCGTGCTCCCCACTCCTCTGCCACCATTCCTGATCTCTCCCTTGTTCCGCGTCTCCTGCGCCCTGCATGGTGACGCCCCTTGTGGGTGACCGTCTGCTCCTGGGGGATTCTCGGCCTCTCCTTCCCCCTCAGGGAGCCCTTCCATTCCTAAGGCTTCGCTCACTCTTCCGGCCCAGGTCTCTCAGGCCTCCAGTCGCGGCCTTTCTCCTAAGCCCCACGGCCGCCTCTCCTCACCAACATCTCCCAGCACCCCGAACTAAGTAAACGCAAACCCAAGCCATGTCTCCTCCCCCACCCACACGCAGACAGGCTCCCTCCACCCATTACCCCGTCTCTCCAGGGACATCGCTCTTCTGGGTACGTGGCTGAGGCCTGAATTCTCATTCAACTCACAGCTCTCTTTTATTTCTTACGAGCCCGCTCATCGTCAGCTTCTGGAATAGGACCTTCCCACAGCCTTGCCTTTGAACCAGCGCTCGCTTACTCTCCGAGGTCGCTCCAGCCGCTCCCGCTGTCCCCAAGGCCCAGGCTGTTCCTCTCCTGAGATTTCTTTGCAACATTTCCAGATGAATCCTCCTCACCCCCCACCTCCCAGGGCCCCCACCGTAAGTGGGCACAGTGAGGGTTTAGATGTCCGGTTTCAGCCCCGAGTCTAGTAGTTACTCACTGTGGGTCTATTTCTTCGTCTGTGAAATGGGTATGATATCATCTGTCTCCCATGTTTTATGGAAGGATCGAATGGCGTCTTAACAGTAGGTGGAAGATGATGCATCAGTTCCTCCATATCGTGCCTGCCATAGCAGATGTTCGTCTGTGTTGATTTCTCTTTATTTTCTATTACATTCAACCAAATGTCGGTGGGATGACTTTTACTGCCCTCCATAATTTCAAGGTCCCAGCCACCAATTCAACCACAGCTCTGTTCGGTCATTAACTCATTAGAACAGTGTTCACTGAACGTTTACCATATGCCCATGTTCCAACCTTACTTCAGTGCACGAAGAGTAAATATCAAATGGACTCCAAAGCCCCGACCTGCCATACTGAATATCAGTCTCACTCCGTAAGTCTTCGTGGGTCTTCTATTTAAGAAAGGCAGTTAAAAGTCTCGGGAGTCTCTCCCCTCCCGCCTTGGATGGGGTTTGGGTCCTCCATGGATGGTCACTACCTTTGCACGAAGTCTGGCCCCACCCTGAAAGGGCTGACCCACTCTATCTATGAGAGGAGAACAGCACAAACCTCTCCGTCCCTCCCCAAAGAGCTCTCTTCGAACCCTTCCGGAGATGGACCTTCGGAAGTAAAAGTAGACACGGTGCTTCCCTTTAACTCATATAAACTCGACCTTCCGCGTGTCCACATCCTCCAGCACGTACCTCCCCAGGCCCCCCATGCCACGTGTCTCCGTCTCTGCTTCCAGAATTGGTGCACGCTTCGTAGTCCCCTCAGACTTCTACCAGCCGATCTTTGAAGTAAGGGCGTGTTCCTAACATGTATGAATGCATGTGAAGAAAAGTTCCAGCGGTGGTATCGTTCAGAAGGAAAGCATTAAGAATAGAAACCAAAATAATATATTGCAGTGAGAAAGGAGCCAGCATCTAATTTCAGGAGAAACACACACACACACACACACCAGGAAGCAGGAGTCATTTAATGCGGCGCCCTATAGAAAGTCAGTCTGGTGGTTGAGGAAGGGGGAAGAAGCTGGAAGAAGGGGCAGAAGGCGGATGAAGCCAGCTCCCCTCCCTCAGGGCAAATCTCAGCAGCCCTGCGGGCCTGGGGTTCGCCTCGGATGTTCTCAGCTCTGACGCTGGCCTGCTGATTCGCAGCCATGGCGCTGATTCAAAACTACGGGACTGTCGTGGTCGTCACAGACAGAGTCTGCCCTTTGTATTTCGGGAAAGGTTTTGTGATTTGTTTACTCTAGACGTTCTGAAGCTCCTGTCGACTGAACACGAGCCGGATCTAACATGGGGTGCTGCGAGGTTTGAGTCATTCATTCATTCACTCAGCAAATACTTGAGTTGCCACCGTATGCCAGGCCCCAAGATAAATGCTGGCGCTGCCTCGGTCAGAACGGGCGCGCTCCCCGCCTTGCGGTTCTCAGCCTCGTGTGGGGGTCGGCCAGCTTCTGTGAGGGGTCTAGGCTTAACCTGCTGGGCCTTGGAGTCCCTGTCAGAACCCTCAGCTCTGCCATTGTCATGCGAAAGCAGCCACAGATAATAAGTAAGCAAATGAGCATTTCTGTGTTCCAATAAAGCTTTATTTACAAAAATAGGCGGTGGGCCAGATCTGGTCTGTAGGCCAGAGTTTGCTGACCCTTGGTCAAACAGACGCAACACGTAGATGCAAGTTAATATTTTGCCTGGTCTACCTTGTTTCAATCACAACTATTTTAGTTGCAAATGACAAAATGCAACCCAAACTGAAAAATCTAAGGACAGGGCGAACTGGGCAAAGGGCCAGTTTCTTTAGTTCTCAGTTTTTCTCCCTCTGGATCGGCTCCCCTCTCAGTCCAGCTTTCACTCTGTGGTAGCAAGATGGCTGACAGAACCCAGAATGACATCCCCTGGGTGAAGTCTAGTGGATGAGAGTTCGTCCCATGACGCTTGGTGACGCTGGTTACCTCAACTTGGATCATGTACCCATGGCCCCAGATGATTCCAGCACAAGGGGAATGTGATGTGATGATTGGCTAGGCCTTATCGCATACTACGCATGAGTGCACACGCACACACGCATGACCTTGGGTGGACAGTGTGGGGGAAGGGTATTCCAGTCACCAGAAGTCGTTCGAATGAATGCTGGAGAGTGAAACAAATATCCACCACATATATCTTGTGAAATTCGAAATGAGTAACCTCTAACGGCCACATTTGTTCATAGGAGCTCTAAAATACGGTTTCAGACTTTTCTTCAATATCAAGAGGGAAGGGGTGCCACTTATGCACAACATGTCCTCCAAAATTTTAATAGTCACACATGTTTATTTCCTGCCACAACCTCAGTCTTCTTATTGGGTATGTATTTAAGTCTTCGCTTCATGGACAGATTTGGGCAGTTTATTGGTCATTTTCTGGCCTCTGATTATCGTACCTGATTCTCATCTTTTCTACGTGTGTCGATTCTTACAAATAGACTTATGAGACCCAGCTTTCTTTTTGCTGTCAGGAATCTTTTCGACTACCTGCAGCTGAATTTCAAGCATCCAAAGCTAACTAAAGTGTGAGGTTCAGACCACTGTCTTCACCCTCAGGCCACCGTTTTCTCCACAGTACCAGACAACTGTTCCTTCCTCCTAAAACCATAACCCTTTCCAGAGACTAGTTCATGCTCTCTCCTCCCACTAGAGGGGCTGGTGGCAGCTTCCTGAATCAGCCACCCCCTTTCCAGGGAGGCTCGGGGTCCTGATACAGGGAACGAGGGAGTCCTGTGAGCCACCACCTTGGTCTAGGGGACCCCCGTTGGGAGGAAAGAACCATAAGATAAAACCATATAGAAGAAAGAGGGGAAAATGAGTATTTTGAAGATTGTTGAGAAAATTATGGTTCCTTCTACACTTTCACTTTGTATTTGAGAATCAAAGTGCACCAGCTCCGCCGCAGAGCACCTTCCTTAGAATGGATCTCTCTTGGCAGTTGCTGTGGCAACGCATACTACCTTAACCCCAATAAAAATGAGATTTCTTAGAAGGCAGAGCGTTTTTTCTCAGCTGCACTGGAGCATTTTTTTGGCACCATCTTTTACTACAATTTCTTTCATTCTTATTCTTTAAACCACATTGGAATTCAGTATCAAACCAATGAGTTTCCTATACTCACACCCCTAAAAGCCCATGCAAAAACTTTATGCTGCACAAAGGCCCATCGCACAGAAACATCCCCCTCTTTTCTGTTCGCCTTCTATCAGATCCCCCCAGTAACCTCCCTCCCTGTGTCCCCCACCTCTTACCTGCCTGTCGCCACCCTTCAGAAGCCCAGCGTCCTTTTGATGTTCTCCACTTACTCCAAACCCCCCACTGCAGTGCCCACCCAGGTTCACCCTCTCTCAGAATATGTGCTCTGCTCCAAATTCACCTCTTGTTCTTTCCCTCGTCTCCCACCCCTACAATTTACTCAACAATCAAACTCGGTTTGCTTTATGGCATTCAGCTAAGCCCGGTGTTAGGACACAGTTCTGAATACACGAATTCACAATGAGAAGAAGCCTCTGATAATGTCCCCAACCCTCCCGTGTATATCTAGATGGTAGAAATCCAGGAGAGAGAGTTCTAAGCTGAGATCCTTTCCTTAAGTCATTCAGCATGGAGCAATGATTCCCCACCTGTGAACCAGAGCTATTGGCAAGGCTCTGAAAAAACTCATACATACACCAATCACGGTCGGTAGCCAGGATAAAAAACACGAGTCAGAAACAGGTACTACTGCTTTCCAAAGATATGTAGATGATTTTAATTATAAAATACAAATTCACTTAAAATTGATTCTGGATTCATAGAAGCTTTTTGTCATGATGTACTTTTCTCGACCCATAGATACTAAAAAATGCAAAGAGAGGCTTAAATGGAACCCTTAAGTTAATTGTGAATATATGCAAAGCATTTGCTATGAGGATTTCTAGTATTGCAAATAATTAGAAATCAAAAAGTATAGTGCTAGAGGCTGGGCTAAATGATACATAAAATTCATAATATACGTAGACATAATGTAATGAAATCTATGGATAGTCTCCATTATATGATGTAATGATAACTAACATTTATTGAACATTTATTTACTAAGTGCCACCCCTGTAAAACTTCTACATATATTAAGTCACCTAAATCTCACAGCAGCCTTAATAATTTATAATTCCCATTTTCCTGATAAAGAAACTGAGGCACAGAGAAGTTAACCTTCCCAGGGCATGCAGCTTAGGGACCCAACTGAGATTCAGTGCCAACATTCCCACTCCAGAGTCTGGGTTCTTATTGTATTAAGAGGTATTAAGACTATATTTTAAAAAAAGAGAAAAGTAAAATGGGGGTGCCTGGGTGGCTCAGTTGATTGACTGTCTGCCTTCTGCTCAGGTCATGATCCCAGGGTCCTGGGATCGAGCCCCACACGGGGCTCCCTGCTCAGTGGGGAGTCTGCTTCTCCCTCTCCCTCTGCCCCTACCCCCTGCTCATGCTCTCGCTCACTCTCCCTGTCTCTCTCAAATGAATAAATTAAAGAATATTAAAAAAAAAAAAAGAGGGGCGCCTTGGTGGCTCAGTGGGTTAAGCCTCTGCCTTCGGCTCAGGTCATGATCTCAGGGTCCTGGGATCGAGCCGCGCATCGGGCTCTCTGCTCAGCGGGGAGCCTGCTTCCCCCCCCTCTCTCTCTCTCTCTGCCTGCCTCTCTGCCTACTTGTGATCTCTCTCTCTCTGTCAAATAAGTAATTAAAAAATAAAATCTTTAAAAAAAAAAAAAGAGAGAGAGAGAGAGAAAAGTAAAATGTATTTGGAGTCAAAAGCAGGACGGACATCTGCCAGTGACCTGGAAACAGAAGAGAACCCCAGCGTGATGCGTGAGGCCAAAGCCACGAGTACAGGGTCCCGAGCCCGTCAGCAGCAGAGGCAGCTGGGACAGAAGTCCCAGGAGTAACAGGAGACAAAAATGCTGAGAGGGCTCCTTGCCAGCTAAATGGCAAGAGAGTGGGTAACAGCTTGAAAGAGGGTTTTTGAGAATGGCCCCCATTCTCAAAAGGAAACTGAGGAAGGCTGTTGCACGGGACAGGAAAGTAGGCAGAAGAAAGGAGAAAAGGCCTGTTGTGAAGAAAATCACCCAGGCACCCAGTGAACGGACGGAAAGAAGCCAACAGCTCTGTTGTCTGAAAGTGAGAGCGCCGTCAAGTGATGGGATGTGAGGTAGATAGAGGCCAGATTTTGCGGGACGTTTTTGCTCTCACTAAAGAATTTGACTTTGATTTTAAATTTTTTTAAGATTTTATTTATTCATTTGAGAGAGAAACAGAGGGAGAGGGAGAAGCAGGCTCCCCGCTGAGCCAGGAGCCCGACGTGGGGCTGGATCCCAGGACCCAGAGATCATGACTTGAGCCGAAGGCAGATGCGCAACCCTCTGAGCCACCCAGGTGCCCCTGATTTCAAATGTTAAGAAAATTTGAATCAAAAACCAAAACCAACAAACCCAATATTGCCGTGGGTCAAGTGTGAGATGAAGGCATCCCGGACTGGGATGGTCCTGGGGTGACACAGAAAAGTGGGGCAATCGTTCAGAGATGCCATCAGTAGAAGTCTGATTTAGTTCCCTTTTTCCTCTGCTGAGCTGACCCCCAAAATTCTTGCCTGGATTTTGTAAAGTCGGATCAGGCACAGCCATTTTCCCAAACTGCTTCACTCTTGACTCAGAAAACAATCACAAATGACTGTGCAGGGATGTGTGACACGGGAACCCCAGCGGGCACCAGCGGCCTCCCCTTTCCTCACACCTTCAGAAGTGAATGCCGTCTTGGCTTGTCGAAGCTTACAATAAAATAACCTGTGGCTGAGGCACCGTCCCTAAGTTGTGTGTATAAAGCTGCCGGCTTCCATCGTCCTTGTTGTCTTGTTATGCCACAGGAGGGGGACAGATTTGACATGGTGTTGACATGTTGACACGACTAGTTGATAGTGTTTTTCAATAAAAACACCACAAAATGTGCTTTCGTTCTCCTTCCGTATTTTCAGTGAAATTGTAAGGTTTCTAAGCTTCACTTTTTTCAACGTCACTTTGAATTTTTATCTCCAGAGATCCCATTGGCTCAAGTCAACTACAGATTCTGTAGACTCTTGTTTATGCAAATGAGTATTTGGCCGATCACCCGGGATGGTAGTTTCACTTTAGTGTAACACTAAACTCTAGTTGTGGATGTTCTCAGTCTCCATGGTCCTTTTTAAAAGTTAAGGGAAATATTGTCAGTGCTCTGCCTTCGAGGGAAAGGTGGGCAGTCTGCTGCTGTGGCGCGGAGCACAGCTGTCTTTGGCCACGTGGGTGCCATGTTGTACCTACACCATTTCCCCTCAGCGTCCAGGGGTCTTACTACACTACAGGAATGTCATTGTCATGACATTCTACGTTTCCTAATTTTCCTTTGCTAAAGGAAAGAAGGAGACGGGGAGGGTGATGTTTATTTGGCGTGAGGTGGTTGAGGAATGTGGAAGGGAATTACACACAGTGCTGTTAGAGGGCAGTGGGAGTGCTGAGGGGGGCGTAAATGAGCCAAAACAGTCCTGGAAATGCCTTTCCAGAATTACTCAAGTGAGAACGATCTTTGAATGCTCATGCATTTAATAAACTAATATAGCCCTTTCTAGTATAATTGGACAGTATATGCTAATGAAAATTAATATTCAAACCTAATAATAAGATAGATTTATATATAAAAACTTTCATTTCCCTTAGTAAAAGGAATCGTACGTCCATCGAACCCTTTGCTCCGATCAGTGTGGCTTCCTCTGGCTTCTCGATCTGTTGTAAGGCCAGATTCAGAGCACGAGGGAAATGTGGGAAGGCAGGAAGACGAAGGGAGATTGGCGTGTTCGGCAGTTCATAGATTGTGATTAGTCTATAGATAAGTGTTATCTCCCCCTCATTATTCCCCCTCAAACACAACCTGGGTCAAAGGTGGGGATAGAAAAATAGTAGCAGGAGTCAAAAGTGATATGAAAGAATGTAAGCTAATTCTTTCCTTCCTCATTCTCGCTTTGCCACGTGACAAACTTAGATACACCCTTCACTGGTTGGACCTTAAAACTGTGCTTCTGTGGGGGATTTATGGAACCTCTAGTTGAGGGCAATACGTGCATTGCATTTGTAGAGATTTTTTAAATTAGTCTTATCTGTAAGTCTTCAATTAAAATTTTAAACCAAAGGGAAATTATGAGGAACGAATTATTGTTGTCATTATTGTTATTGTAGTCATCAAAAAAAAAAAAAAAAAAGCAAAGAACAGATGGATGTCTGGAAGGACAGTGGTACATCCGCTGTCCTTCCTCAGCCTCTGTTATATTGGGGAAAGCACCAGTGTGTAGTGGATGAAACTTCTCTAACTAGTTGTGTCTGTGAGGTCCTTTTCCTTTGGGGGGGAAGAAACAGCTCAGCATTTGGAAAGGTTATTTGAGAAACAGCAGGGCATAGTGGCCAAGAAAGTGTGCTTGACAGACTCCTTGAGTTCCCATCATGACTCGCTCGCCTCTCTGTGTTTACCTCGCTGGGTTGTCAGAAGGATTCACCACTTATTTAAGCACTTAGGATTGTACCCGGCACATCAGAAGTACTCAATAAATGTTTGTTGGTAGTAACCTTATTAACCTTATAAATAGAGCAAAACAGATTAAAGTTTTCCATGACTTTATTAAGGTAACAAGATTCTGCTTGGTATAATGATTTTTAAATTCAGGATTTGGGTTTAAGGATTCGGGATAGTAATATTTTCCTGGTCGATAGTCTCATTCATAAGTGAGGTAATTTCAGATTTTCCAAGAGCTCATTTTAAGTTCACTCAGATTCATTGAAATCATAAAAAGAAAGGAGTAGTAGACAGGAAGTGGAAATGCCCAGATCCTTAAAAAAAGTTGGAAAATAGAGCCTGCTGAATTTAAAAGTGATGCAATAGGGTGATCAAAGGGCAGTCTTGGTCACACACCATTCTCTGCTGTCTGTGGCCTAGCCTCCAGGAGGAGGAGGCCATCAGACAGGAAAAGCGAAGTGGGGACAAGGGAGTCAAGAGAAACCATGAGCATCAACAGAACCTAAGTGCTTGGCCTTCACCTCCAAAGTACCTAAAACTGAGGGAAGACGGCCCCAAGAAAAGATGGAAAGGGCACACACGTCGTCTCAGGAAAAGTGGTCATCGTTAGTACCAAAACCTATCCCAGTGGAGTTCCTGAATCGAGGAAAAAAAAATCACATGGGCATTCAAACAGAGAAAGAAAGTCACCTTCAACACAGAAAACAACCCGGCCTGGCTTCAGACTTCGCCATAGGAACATGTGATGCCAGAGGAATTGAAAAGAAAAGTCGCCAAAGTCCTAAGGGAAAGAAAGTGGGGTTGGGCATTATTATCCCCAGCTCAGTGGTCTTACAGATAGTGGGTAGACACTCCAACCAAACAAGGATACAAGAGAGCACACAGGAGTCCCTTTTGAAAGAGTAGTAGCTCAAAATTTCAGAGCCAGTGTTGAACAATAGAAAAATCTAGTCAATATAGTACTTGTGGACCCTCGACAAATGTTGCCCTTGAGATCTGGTTTATAAAGCATGTGTTTTGCTTTGCATGTGTCTTTCATTTTGATCTAACTATTGAACTTAAGTCCAAGAAGAGAAGGTGGGAAAAATCAAATATTACATCACAGGGAGAGATCATGTTTCATTATTTCTGTTTTTCCTTTTAGGTGTAAATCACAAGATTATAACATATGTCAAAAAACACTTTGCCAGAAATTGAAAAATCATATTGTAGAACATTCGCTGTGGGATTTTAGTGGATGAAATGAACTGTTAGAACACATTTTTTAATTCAGTTTAGTCTGAGAAAAGTTGGGAATTAAAGGCTGATCATTTTAAATTATCCTCAGTAAGTCAATGCACAGACTCGTCTAACTGAGCTCCGTTGCACATATTTTCATGGTATGTTACCTTATTTCCAGACGCGTCCAATGAATCATTTATGGGATACAGTGCCATTCTGCTTTAATATTCAGTTAAGTTACATGCAATAGGTTTTGTAATTCCGTTGCACCTCAGATTAGGAGGAAGAGAAATCAACAGAGCTGGAGAAAGACACCAAGACACACACACACTCACACTCGTGGACCTCTCCGTCCTGCTCAGGCATAGCCCTCCAAAGACTTCCGCCTTCCTCACTTGCTTCTGTCTGTAGCTTTTAGAGAGATGAACGGGTGAGCCACCAAACTTTGCTTTACCAGCCCAGGGATCCGTCAGTTAGCTGAACCCAGGCTTGATCGTGTCCTGGAGGGAGAGGGCAGCCCAGGAGCCAGAGCAGCTCACGGGGGCGGGAAGCTCGGGTCCGCCTGTGTTGAGGAGTCTTGGAGGCTCAGCTGCGTAGACTCTTCTTTATCCCTGTCTTCGTCGTCCCGTCCATTATATCAAGCAGCCAGGCGCCTAGCCAGTCTTGATCGAAGCAACAACATAGCCTGAGTTGTCCTCAAATCCCAGTGTATCGTAATCGTAAGCCACATCCTGATCAGGAAAAGGTCAGCGTAGTGTGATATCACGAGTGGTGAGCAGACAGCAGGTGTTTTACTTATCAAGTGCTGAAAACTGTGCTAAGAGGGGTTTTAAAGGAATACAAGTGTTTCAGGCACTGTCTCTCCCAGACTCCGCAAGGGCAGACCTGGTGCCTTTTCAGTTTGTAACTCTGGCTCCTGTCATTTCATCTTTATTGGCCACATGCAGCAAACTTACCTTTGTGATAAATAGATACTATTATTTATTGTTTTTAAGACAGTCATTTCCGTGGAAAAATGGATAAGCTGTCTTTTTTTTCACTTTAGATAACTTATATACGACAAGAATATGAAACCAAATTCAAAGGGTTGATGCCAGCGTCTCTCAGACAAGAACTGGAAGACACCATTTCCTCCCTAAAGTCACAGGTAATTACTAGAATCGAGGCATTTCCTCAGGGTTTATGTGGTGTGTATATCCTGAAAACAGACTCACAAATAAGTTTAATTCTGAATTGATGCCAGAAATTAATGTAATAACATACATAACATAACATACAACTCAAGATGAATTGGGTTTTGTTTGAATTTTTTTAAGATTTTATTTATTGGAGGGAGTGAGCGAGCATGAGCAGGGGGAAGGTCAGAGGGAGAAGCAGACGCCTCCCCCCCATGCTGAGCAGGGACCCCGATGCAATGTGGGGCTCGATCCCAGAACCCTGGGATCATGACCAGAGCTGAAGGCAGACGCTTAACCGACTGAGCCACTCAGGCGCCCCTGTTTGGATTTTTTTTTTTTTTTTTAAGTTTTTCTTACTAGTTTTGGAACCCACTGTCTCAATAAGACTTTCTTACAAGCACCCATGAAATTGAAGAGTTCGGTTATGGTTACTTTCCCTCATTTGCGGTGCACATTCCCATATAGCCTCCCCCTTCCTCCTCTTGGTACGAGGCCCCAAACGCCATTGCTCGGCACATTGGGGATTCCTGACTGCGTGAAAGGGCAGAAACCATGGTTAAATTAGAAGCATTTTTATTCTGGTGTGTTTCGTATGGTTGTTAGACACAAGAAGATGCATTTTAAATCCCAAGCAGGATAATGACAAGGTATGCAAACAATTCAGTTAAATATTTCTTGCTGAAATGTGTAATTCTTGGTATAGCTTATGAAATACAGTGGGAGAGAGGCAATGGGTGTAAATTTAGATGCTTAAAATTATTTCACAACTTCCAACGTCAGTTTTCTCCATGTACTTCTAGAAACACATTTTATATATTACCAGTCTAATGACTAACCTGGGAAAGAATCTACACATTCCCACTTCTAATACACTTAGGAACCTAAAACGCACTTTTCCCCTACAACAATCATGTTCCCTTTGTATGCCTAAGAATCCTTGTATGACTGAGATTGATGAAAAGCAATAGCTAGGACCCAGAGTAGCCAAAACCATCTTGAAAAAATAAGAATGAATTTGGAGGGCTCATGCTTCCCAATTTCAAAACTCATTACAAGCTGTAATAATCAAGACAGTGTGATATTGGCAAAAGAATAGACACAGAGATCAATGAAACAGAATTGAAGTTCGGGGAGGGGAACCTTTTATATATATATATATATTATATTATATACTTTATATAAAGTAGATATATTAAATTTATGTATTTTAGATTTTTTTTTGGTCAGTTGGTTTCCAAATGTTCTAAGACTGAGGGAAAGTAGGAAGAAAGGCACTAGGACAATCAGATAATTCGACAAATTAACTCAAAACGGATGACAGACCTAAAAGTAGGAGCTAAAAGACTATAAAACTCTTCGAAGATAACTCTAAGAAGAAATCTTGGATGAAGGAGTGACTCTTTGTGCCTTGGGTTAGGTGGGAGTTATTTTTTAGCTATGACACCAAGAACACAAGCAGCAGAAGAAAAAACCAGATGAATTGAACGTTACTAAAAGTTAAAACTTTATACTTCAAAAGACAACATTCAGAAATTGAAGATACAGACCATGGCGTAGGGGAAAATATTTGCAAATCATGTCTCAGTTAAGAAACTAAAAAAAACAAACAAACAAAAAAAAAACCATACTTTTTTCTGGGAAAGCTCCTTGAGAGGAAGCGGTCTTGGCACTCTGTGCCAAGAACAGTGCCTGCCACATAGTAGGTGCTCAATAACTTGATTTACAAACTGATACGACTTGATGATATGCACACGCACTCTTTAGAATGTGTAGGACAAAGCACGGGCAACCAATTTCGGCCGCCGCATGTGTGTTCCGCTTCGTCCAAAGCCTCTTCTCTGAAGATGAAATGTTCGTCCTATCATTTATCACTCCGTGGACTACGGTTGGCTCTGCTCCTGCCTCCTTCGCTCCTGCCTCTAAACCAAAGTGCTGCGGAAAGGGTTAAAGCTCCCCTTGCAGTGTGGTTTACCCATTAACTTTGTAGGAGAGCTTCCGTGGGGTCAGCTACGGAGGACCTGGCACCTTCAGAGGACGGGGTTTTTTAGAAGAAAAGAGCCAAGGAAAGAAATGTGATAGCCACCTGCGGGCCTTCTGTTATCATCCACATCATTCCCCTGTAATAAAAGCCACTGCGGCCTCCGAAAACCGGATGTTGACCCAGAAAGAGAGGGCTGCCAGCTGTGTGAGGGCCTCAGCACCGGCAGCTGCGCGGAGGAGTCGCCGGCCGTGGAGTGTGCAAATTTAGCTTGAAAGCACAGGTGCCTGTATTTTCTGAAAATTGCTGGGATTCCGATCGCAAAGCAGGGTGGAGGAAGGGAAGCCGAATTGGTGTAATCCTTGCATCTGTCAACATTATCAATTGTCATTGGGTCATTTGAGCAATTGGCTGGACTGAAGACCAGGCTGGTATTACCAGTAAGCAAAACCGAGGGGGACCTCTCGGACGTGGACCCATCTAGAGGAAGCGTGCTTTCCTCTCGCCCCATTGCATTTGCTATTCTGCCGGCTGGGTTCTCTTGCCTAACTAGGCTTCGGAATCAACCGTTGCCATGGTTTCCGTTCAGACCAAAGTGGCAAGAGTAAACAATTCTGAAATGATCAAATACCGCTGACTTGATTACATCGAGCCATAGTAGAAGTTACCCCCAAACCGTTTCTATTTGCTTGTGTAAGGTGCTTTCGAATTCATACCTGATATAGGTATCTTTAATACTATATAGAAATTTATGCTTCCAAAAAACCACACTGTAAAGATCTGATTTACAAGAATATGCTAAGCCACTAGGCGGCTTCTATTAGTCTTATCACGTCCTCCTCCTCACCTTGGGAGGCAGCTATCATTGATCCCATTTCACAGATGAGGCATCAAGAGCTCAAGTCACTTCCCTAGAGCCTTCGAGGCCAAGCCAGGAGTTGAGCCCAAGCTGGCCTAACTCTGGCTTAGGCTCTTTCCACTCTTTCCACTACCAGTATTGTCTCTCCAACCTCGGGGAATCCCCAGGATGGACGGAGGTTTCCAGAAGACAGTAATTTTCTTTCTCCTCCCTCATTCATTCATTAAACGCTAGTGAACACCAGCGTCCCACCCAGCCCCGTGAAAGAAGCTGGGGACACAGAGATGAAGAACCATCCTCCCTGTCCCAGAAGAGCTCTCAGGTTTGGGGGAGAGATATGAAAACAAATAACCCCAAGGCGGTTCGAGAAGTACTGATGATAATGGAGCACAGGAGTAGGAGGACAGAGGAGGGGCCCTCACTTTGCCTAGGAGGCGGTGAGTGCTTGGGGAGGCATCAAGGAAGTCAGTAGGAGAGGTGACATTTGAACCAAACAGTGGAGGCTAAATGGGAGGTATTTAGCCAAGCCTTCCAAAGAGAGAAAATGGCCAAAGGCCAGAGGAGTCGGGAAGACATGGTGTACGAGGTGGCGATGCGGGGGGAGGATGGGAGGAGAGACGGAGCCTCAAGGATGGGCCAGACCAAGATGGCTCTGCAGGAAGGAGTTCGAATGGATTCTCTAGTCTCGGATGGATTTTCAAGAGGGGTGCAGTGTGATCGAAGGTGAAAAGTACAACACTGACATTCATCAAATCCTCTGCCTTTTATTTAGGGGTCCACGTTATTTACACCCCATTGCCCTTTCAACCACATTCGCCTCTGCTCATACACGGTGTCTTTTTCTAGGTTAACTTCCTGCAGAAGAGAGCATCCATCCTTCAAGAAGAACTGACTGCATACCAAGGCAGAAGGTACAGCCCACGCTGCTAAGGCCTTCTGATTAGTTTCTGTTGTGGGCACCTGTGAGCCTTCTGGGTTGGCAGTAGGGTCTTTATTAAAATGCTTACACATAGTATCAATTTTGAAAAAAAAGTACTGATTTTATAAATTAAATAGCCCATTTTTGAAGAGCCACCCACCTCTCGTAATCACAGTGCTCAGTCAGTACGATCAGCACAGAATGAGAGGACCCGCAGGTGCCTGGCAGGTCTGGGCCTCCCCCGCAGAGTCCCGACAAGACATTGTCTTGAAGCCCAGTTTCAGGGTTAAGGAGACCGTCTTGTAAGATAGTGAGGTGATGCAATCCTTCGTGTGGTGGCCCGCATCGTCAAAGCTCCGTATCCCCTGGAGGTTTGGCGCTGCTTGCAGATGCTCTCCAGACCAAAATAGATCAACAGCTCAGTGGTGTGGCAAGACCGCGACTTTAGTGCCCTCAGCGTGTGCTTCTCGAGGGTGCCTTTTTAGTCCAGGGTTCCCAGAGACATCACAGACGTAGATTACGTTTACCTGCTCTCAAACAACCTCCCTTTTCATGCAGTGAAAGGCCAAAGCGCTTATTTGGCATTGGATTAAAAGTTAAACCTTGTGAATCATTCACTTTTCAAAAGATTCCGTGGCCTGTTGCAGATGGGCTCGGATCCTTTCTTGCCATAAATGATGACATTTTGATATCAAATATCCTTTTTAACTGCTATCCAGCTCCTCCCGAGTTAGGACCTATTTTATCGTTGACAACGCCCATTAGACCTGGAGAAAATCATTAACTGAGACTTCTGATTTCCAGGTAACTGCACGAAGGCTTACCTGAGTAGCACAGGGCGAGGGCCGTGGATGTCACTGTCCGGGCCGCACTGTGGATTTCTTCCAGCAGGTTTGAAGATTTGGATATTGTAAACTGTGAGATCAATGGCATTTTTTAATACTTAAATGTAATTAAGATCATAAACACATGCATCACTCATACGCTATGGGGTGGTTTTATTTGTGTCTGCCTAAGTTACTATTATTTTTTGACATTCCTTTATTTCGCATTTCCATATTCGCGTGCATTTGAGCGTTTGGTGAGAATTGCTTATATTGGGGAAAGAAATAATTTCTCATAATATGCCTTGTTGACACTTTTGTATAGAATTTTACTGGTTGCGTATGATCAAAATCACGTTTGTAGTATCGTATCACAATTTTTAACATGCTTAAGTTTTCATGTTCATGTTCATATATTATTAAAACATTATATTTTGTATTTATCAATTTTATTTCTACTTTTTATTGCACCTCATTTGCCAAAATAGTATGACCTATCCCCGGTATTTTTCCCTGAAAAATCCTGACAATCTCGAATTGCTCCATGGGGAAAAATACCTTATGTCATGTCGGGTATTTACATGCTTACATGTCGGGATGTAACATGCTTACATCCATAAGCAGTTCGTTTATTTAGAATAAAAATCACTGGGTCATCTGATACCAGTTTAAGGAGTTGGGACGCCCGAGGCAGAATGGTGTAAAAATTTTATGTAGCAGCTATGGTTTTATTGTTGCTTTCTCTTTTTATGGTGGTTGTTTTCACTATCCTATCAAATGATGCTCTTTAAGAAAGCCTAAAAACGTAGGGGTGTGTCCAAGGACACGCAACCCAGAGACAAGTGGTGGCAGATAAGCTGTGATTGGTCCTGTTTTCTTTTCCGCGGATATGGTGGTGTTCCCCTGATTGGATGTTTGTCTCCACCCAACTGACCAATCAGCACATTGATTCTGATTGGTCATTGCTGATTGGTCCATATTCTATGCTGATTGGTCTATGTTCTATGCTGATTGGTCAGCTCCATTTGCCAAGGAAATTTTGAATTGCAGTGGATGGATGCTCGGTCTTCTTTTGGCTGCATTGTGGTGTGGGCCGTGGGCCCTTTGAGAAGCTCCAAAAATCTGGACCGCGGGCAGGGCCATGATCATCCCGTTTACTGTAACGGGACAGGGCAGAACGTTTCTTTATGCTTTTTCAAAATTCTTGTCTCTCTCCCACGCCCATCTCTGTTGTTTGCCACCCAAGGATTAATTACCCTTTCTTGCGCTGTAACTGAGACCCATTGATGATAAGGAAGTAACAGGTTTAAGGCCACTTCCAAAGCCAGGCCAGGGGCGACATAGACGCTGCCTTGCGTCCGCCATCAGTGAAAACCCTTGCCTTCTGACTCTAGATTCCCTCTGCCTGGTGACGTTTGCCCCGACACCTCCTGCGGGAATAGAGGCCCCGGTCCTTTGAAAGCTCAGGTCTTTCTTGCATTTATAATAAATTATAGCACTGGCTTGAAGAATACTCAGGAAATAGCAAAACTGAAGCAGATGCTTTTAAAACCGCCTACCAAATGAGGACAGTTGGTACTCAGACTATGATTTAGTGCTCAAAAGGGAAAGATTAAGGCTACATGATTAATTTTTAAGTGCTTCTCTACAGACCGTGAAAAACAGGTTGAAGCTCAACAGATTTCATTAGTAAGGTTATTAGCTGCCTGAAGTGAAAATACTTGGTGAATTGTATTGTGTGCTGGAATTGGAACTCCCACTCAAGAATATTTGTTTTCCGTGAGTAAATATCAGTAGGTGTTTTGGAAAGTTGCCTGCTATTCTTTCTTTTCCTTATTTCAAGGGTTATGAAATCACAAACACTGGTGAACCTTTGACATTACCCAGATCCTGTTTCCCTTCTGATGCGTGTCGCATACGTCTGGGAGTAAGCTGCCGAAACTTTAGGTCAGTTTGATTATGTGTGATAGGACTGGATGGCCGACACTAATGTTTTCGTGAATGTCCTCTGATAAAGGAAGAGAAAGAAAAATTGCCTTTGGCACGTTTAAAATCCCTTCCTGAATTGAGCCCTGGGTATATCAGTGGCTACTGGGAAGACAAGCGAGTGCTCAGGAAATGAATTATAAACATTGTGCCTTATTATAAAATCATCTAAGATTTCATCCCTTCTTTTATCTGGTGGAAGATCGATTGTTCATCCCAAGTGCCTCATTTCAGTTCCATGTCAAGTCGTCATTCTTGGCTCCCGCACCCGAGTCACCCACCTGTGCGTGCGACCATGTGCGTGCGACCGTCCGCGGGGGGTGGGTGAGGCGTTGGGAGCGACTGATAGGAAGGAAAACTGTGGGCACGCAGGGTTGTGGGTGCACGTGTTTACCCAGCCCTGGAGTCGAGCGCAGGAGAAGGTTGACGCGTAGGCCAGCCGTCCATCATCTGCCCATGTCACGGTTTTGTTTGAGTCCTACCACTTCTGCGTCACCAAGCCGCGAGCCCTTTCAGGGGTCTGACCCCTGATTTTGCAACCTCCCCACTCAACAATCAACTCCTCAGATGGCAGCCATCCGGGGGCACCGTGGGGAAAAAAGGCCCTAGAGGGGGGAACAGAGAATGGGTCGACTGGCTTCACAGTTTGTACAAAAGAATTGGCTGCGACTCAAGGGAAATTGCTGGATTCAGACATTATCCTGTAATGGCACCTAGTAACCGTGGATTCCTCAGAAGCAGGCATATGCCTGTCATCGTGAGCAACCTCATTAAAGGCGTCTGCAGAGAAAGTGCAGACGGGAGAAACTATGAGTTTGAATTAACAATTAACAGCCCTCTTATTGAAGTGCATCACCAACCACGGAAGGCAGTGGTGTTTTAGCTTTCGTTCTGAGAGTAAAAAAGGAAAGGTAAAACATCAAAAATGGTCGGAGAAAAGTTTCAGAACACAAGGTCATTTGAATTCATAGTTTCCTTAAAAGAGCAGTCTCTTCAGAGCTTTCATATTTTGTTCAGAAAGGTCGTCTCTTTTAAGCCTTGTCATTAAAGACAGTTTGCTCTTTAAAGTGAATTATCAAAGTGTGTAGAAATTGCAAGTTACTGAAACTAAAATGCATGATCAATTTTAAGTCTGCTAACTAAAGCTTACTTAAAATTGGATGTGCTTTTGTCCTGGCGGCCCCTTTGATAAGACCAAAAAAAGATACATGGTTGGTCATTTCAAAGTAGGAGAAGAAGATAATTAGGTAAAACCTTTTTTCACCCGTTGAAGTGGTTCTCGTATTTGGAGACTTGATTGGGAAGCTGTGGCACAGGCTGGAATGGTAAAAGTCAAATATCCCAGATTTTGACCTGTATTACCATTCTTCCCTGTATTGTTTTAAGAACTGAGTCAAACTTCAGATCCTATTATTTACCTTACATGGAGAAAGAGAGATGGAATTTGTAACATAAGACTAAAGGAATTTTAAAATCCGGATCCTTCACCAACATCTAGGTCAGTTGAAAATTCATTCTTCCAGAGATTTCTGTTTTAAGCAAGGATTTCCATCAGGCAAATGTTTTAAGACCAAAAGTCCAAGATGTTGCCATAGATTCTGCTGTTTTTAGAAGTGAGCTTAGTCTAGACGTCAGGCTAATAAATACCCTTATATCCTCTTTGGGAGTCTACCGTTTAAGAGAGGTCTCCTGGAAAACAGCTAGCTGGACACAAAGACTTGATCAGCGAGCAGAAAGACAGGGCTACCTAATGAGAAGCCTGATATATTTAATTAGCTGAAACACGCTTGCATAAATGAAACCATGTCGGCCATACCCCTTTAGTTCTGCTAGAAAAGAAACTTCGTTCATAGGTGGAGTCTACCAATTAGCTTGGTTTCCCTAAGTAATTCCCTTTACCTCCCTGGGCCTCACTTTGGTCATCTGTAATGCGATCAGTATTTCCCAAACTCTACCATTTCAAGCTCTAAGTCAGCCTTTCTCCCACTAGTATTCTAGCAAGCCCTGTTCTGTATGACTTGTCTTGACATCTTCAGGTGGCATATTTAGGAAATGTGGCATGCTAGATCCCCTTCTCGAAGGCTCCTTCGCGTCCCTCCCTCCCTTCCTCAGCCAGCCATCTGTGTAACAAGTGCTGAGTGCCTTCTGTGTGCTGGACAGCACAGTAACCGCCTCCAAAGTTAGTAGCTTCACCATAACTTATCCTCTGTCTCGGTGCGGAGGGTTGACCAGGCTCAGCTAGGCTGTGCTCGCTTGGGCTTCAAGCAGGTGCAGTGACCGTGATCACTCGCTCCCAGGGCGGCTGTCAGGAGCCCTCAAGAGCAAGCCCAACGAGAGACCAGACGTGGAAGTCACCAGAAACATAACACGTGAGCCCAGGGAGGGCACAGCATCCCTTCTACTGAACTTCGTCTAAGACAGAGCCCACCCAGAGTAAAGGGTAGAGGACACAGAGCCCAGCAGTGTCCAAGCATCTGTGGCCGTCTCTAATCTGCCACACCCTGAGGGAAAAAGAAACCTATCTTTCCCCTGGAATCTCTCCTTGAACAATGTGATCCACGTAGCACACATATTTTCTTGCCTGGCGTTCTGAGAAATACTGACTGGGGCCCAAATGCAGGTGATTGCTAAAAAGTCTCTTCCCGTGCAACACTCTGCTAGTGTCTATTGTATTTCTGTGATCACAGGTTCAATGGGATTTGGAAACACCGCTTGGGAAGCCCCGAGTTCCGAGTATTCACTAAGGCCATGTCCTCTGTGATTCTTTCGAAAGATGGTAGCAACCACAGGCGAACGTTTCCCTCAGCCCTTCTCTGTGTGGGGCTTGGTGTGCATTGTTTACCGTAATTATCTTCGCAAGTGTATTATTATAAAGGTCCACCAAAACACATACCCTGTGCTTAGCGTGGTTTTTCCTTCTTTCGTGGAAATATCAGATGCATGGAAGGGCGTGGTCTTGATGAGCCTGTGAGGGAAAATTCCCTGAGCCACAGAGCACTCAGAAACTACTCAACTAATCATGCAGATAAACAAGTGAATCAGCCTCCTAATTGCCCCGTTAGCTTCCTCGCCACTGCCGGGTTATCTCTGTTCATGCCGCGGAGCCCAGCTCCTGGATCTCACCAGCCTGAGCCTGAACCTGGGTGGGGGAGGTGAACCAGAAACTGAAGCCCTGGGACCATTCCTCCGCCGTCTAACCCCCAGGCTCCCTGAGTGCAGCCGCTGAAGGATTGATCCGGCCTGGTGATCAGCGTGTGTTTTGAAAACATCAGAAGCCTTGGTTGGCCGGGAGTTCAGCTCTGGTTCCACCAGCAGAGCCTGACAGTTTAAGGGGGAGAGGAAATGAGAAAAGACACCGTCTCCCCAGGAAAGAGGAAATATTTTCGTAACAGGTGGCGGAGAGTCCTGAGACTCTTGAACTTTTTGCGGAAATACCTCGACATCGGCTGAGATTTCTCAGAAGCCAGTTTGCGTTCCCCACGCTGGCTCCGCGCAGGCTGACTGATGCTGTCACTTACCTGACATCGACCCTGACGTTGCTCTTCAAGTTCTCTGCAAACTCTGATTGCCGGCCGGCTCCCCCCGTGTACGTTTCGTGTTTCCCAGCTACCTCGGTGTCACAATCCTGTGTGATTCCTTTTCAGAACTGATCATTTGGCCCCTTACTTATCATTGTGTTTGTAATAAAAATATTTATCCAAGCCGGGCGCAGCAGTTACGGCGCAAAGCCTAGGCGGGATGGCCTCTTCGTGTCTCCACCTGCTCCCTCCCAGAGTTAAGGATCTGGTAGCCGTTTTCTGCCTAGAGTGATACTTCTTACAGTGTTAGGGAACCTTTCTCTGACTGAGTTCCCACTTGTGTTATCTGATTTTCTTCTTCGGTATTTTTATTTATGCATTTGGGCATGTGAGCTTGGAAGCTGCTGGAATACAAATTGGGGGATTAAAGGAATTTTTTTTCTTTCAAAATCATTTCTGCAATCTATTTGGAGTGTGTGTGTGTGTGTGTGTGTGTGTGTGTGTGTGTGTTGAATTTTTTTCTAGTAGGCTAATGAAGACAGCAAACCCAAATAGACTGCCTACCATTGGCCCCTATCAGATACTTTCCCTAAGATCATCTAATGGGCACTGTCTCTGCCTTTTTATCGGTAAAGAAGAAAGATTAATTGGCCTCCTCTCTATCTCACATTATAATTATTGTTCTCTCTGTAGTATCACCTCTAACATATGAGGAACATTTTTACCTCATGCAAGTGGTAAACTGAGCTCAGCTCTTCAAAACTTGAATATATTTGCTCCCAGATTAAATACCCTATAGACCTTTGCTGAGTGCCTCCCGTGTCGCAGGGACTGAGCCTGGCAGATGAGACACACAAAGATGAATGAGACCTGCTCCTTGCCTACAAAGAGCTTGTAATCCGTATGGGAAGATAAGACATATATAGGAAAGAAAAAAAAAAGATAAGACAGAGCAGATCTTTATATAAGAGAAATGCCAAATATTGTGGGAATTTGAAGGAAGTGGTAACATTTTGAAATCGTCTCATAGGAGGAGGTGACATTTAGTCTGGATGTTGGAGTAAGAGTGAGATTTCAATCGGTAGAAATGTGGGATGGGCCTTCCAGCTGGAATGCTAAGCCGGGAGAATCCTTCCCGTCCTCTGCATCACCCACGCGGGGAGGAAGGGAGTACGAGAGAAGACTTAAAAGGTGCGTTGGAGTCAGGGTGTGGAAGCCAAAGGAAACTTACTGAACACCTTCAGTGCTAAGTGGGCCTCTCAGTGCATGTGGCCGAGGGCTTTAGGGTCACAGGGATCTGCAGCTGGGTAGGTTGCTCAGTCTCTGAGTCTCAGTTCCTTATCTTAGAAGGTGGAGGAAATAGTAGAACGCGGTTGTGAAGATTGAACGAGATCATGCATTTTCAAAGTCTAACATGCAATAAACCTGCAATAAGTGAAGGCCCTTTTTATTTTCTGACCATCCTCAATGATTTCACGAGCTAAGTGTGATCCATGCTTGAGGATACCTGAGCAAAGAGAGGCTTGGAAGTTTGCCCAAGGCCCCGCTTCGAATAGGTGGTGGGAGCAGAGGTTGGCGCTCATGTCCCTGTAATTCGCCCTTGGCTCCTCCTGCTGTGTTGCATAGCCTCCACGGGGGAGGAGAGGTTTGGACTCTATGTTAGAGAAAACCAGGGAGCAATTAAAGTGTTTTGAGCAGGGCAGTGACACTGTGAGAAATTGCTGCACGAGCATTTGTCCTGCAGCAGCGCAAGGCGGGATAGTTGGAGGCGGGAGGCAGAGAAAGAGACCGGAAATAGACAGGAAATGTATGCAGGAGTCCCATAAGTGCGAGCCAATCCCCAGGGAGAAGCGCGCCTCTCCCTCTCTCTGTCTCTCTCTCTCTCTCTCTCTCTCTCTCTGAACAGAAAGTAGGTCAAAGATTCAGTAGCTACCGTGGCACCTGGATGAATGAGATGCTTGTGAAGGAGAAAGAAATGTAGGGCCAAGGCTCGCAGCCTGAAAAGATGTGGGGCGCAGATCTGGGAGTGGGGGTGATGAGTTTGTTTTAGACACACAGCGCTTCATCAGGTAACTGGAAGCCTGGGTCGGGGCCCCAAGATTCATCAATCAGGACCCTGTGGGTGAGAGCCCAGGTGGAGAAGCTGACGGTTTGACCCAGAAGGGAAGCGGTCTGGGGGAACCGGGAGGGGGGAGGGAGTGGGGACAGGAGGGGACCAAGAGGGAGCGCACAGTTCCATTGGCAGTTGAAGAAAAGAGTCGGAAAGAAGTAGGGGTAAGGAGAGGGCCGGCGGCGGCGGGATGCGGAGTGTGCATGGGAGACTGAGCAAACCTGCGGTTTGCCCTGGAGGAGAGAGCAGGCAGGGCGGTGAGTTAGAGGAGCCTCGTACATTCCTTGAGGGTCCAAGCCGAAGGGCGCGGTGCCTCCCAGACGCCGACGGCCCTGAGATACGTGGTGGAGCGCCAGGTACCGCGTTCTGTGGGCTCCGTAGGGATTGGAGGCAGGGTCTCCTCCTCTGATTCCAGATAACAGCTTGCAGTTGGCGAAGGTTCCACCGGACACCAACCCCACAAATGCCCTGGAGCGGGCGCGGGCGCCGGCCGCCCCTGCGAACGGCTATCCCGGCTGATCTAGGAAAGTTAGGGGAGTGTTGGCGTAAGTCCAGTTCTTCTCTCATCCTAAGGTTTTCATCCATTTGTCCATTTTGTGAAGTCACTAAATGAAGTTAGCCATTTTTGCAAACAAGCCCTTGGGATAAAATCACGGTAATTAAATGGATTGTCCTCAGAGGACATCCCTCTACATTCAAACATTTTTGTTTCTGATCCTTACTGATATGGACTTACTGTTGGTTTTCGGGCATTTTTATTTTTACAGCAACAACAAAAAGTCACCTTGAACTTGGTATTTAGGTATTTAGGTAGAATTTAACCTAGAGTTAGTATATTGATCACAAAATTACTCTTTCTTTTTAAAGTCCCACCCGCCCCCCAATTCCAAACAGCAGTTAAGAAAATGAAGTGAATACATTTTGAGGGTAAAGAAGGCCGCATTAAAAATTGAGCAACATAAGGACAGTACAGGGGCTTTAATATGGAAGACCAGGGATGAAACAACTTTCTTAAAAGGAAAATTAAACTTATTAATATTCTAGAAATATAAGTGACACTTTCTTACTACCTAAAAGCATTTTGATGTCCTAAATTTCTTTAATACATTTTGTAAATATGTACCCCATAATGTCTAGAAGCCATAAATGTCTTCCTTTACTTTTTTTTTAATAGTTTGGCACCAAAATATCCTTCGTGCCAACACCAAAAGTTCTTAGTGGGGACTTAGAAAATAAGACAAGACATTATAATTCTGCCAAAATTACATAGAGTATTCCCTTATTTTAGAGGGAGGGAGAAAAAAAGATGGCTTTTTTTTTTTTTCTTTTCCTACTAAGAAAAATTGAGAACTGGAGACCTGGTCACTTTGTATCTCCAGCAGAGGGTGGGGATGGGGAGGGGTCCGTGCTTTAGATTTGCTGACTGTCCTCCAAAGAGGTGACAAAGGGAACCCAATTTAGCCCAGTGCCCGCGAGCTGCTGGGAGAATGTGGTCGGCTCAAGCTGGTCAGACCACAGCTTCCCCGGGGCGCTGGGGGTGGGTCCCCACTGGGAATGTCTAAAGGGGACTGTGGTGCCTACATATGTGCCACCACGAATTTAGCTCTAGATTTCTTTCTCAGTAACAGAAAGTTACTCCCCCCCAACCCCCACGCCCCACCAAGCTACGAGAAAGAGAAGTCCACACCCAGTATCGACCTCAGAGCGTGGCGCTATTTAGCTTGTTGCAGAGATCAGCAGTATAGACAGTGAGAGGGCGGTTTGTAGACACTGACTCGGGGTTTTTCTGCCGCTGGTATCCCAGAAGTGATGCCGCATCTCTGCCCAATGGCATTAGCCAAAGGCAAACCTGGAAAGGCCGCGGGTAATTAGGAGCTTGATTTTCAAATACCTACCCTCTGCTGCTCGATGGGATGGCCTATTCACCCAGGTGCTTCGGGAACAAATGGAGAGGATCCCAACAATATTTCTCTCAAGGAGAAATCTTGAGAAATATGTGTAAACTAGGAGTAGCATTTGCCTTCCTCTGAAAGGAGTCTTTGAGCCAAAAACAAGTAAAGCCTTATTTCAGGTTAGCTTGACTCTACCATCTAAATAATTCCATTTCATATATACTTAGGTTTTATACTCTAATTCCTACTTGGTCATAATGGTTTTATCTGTGATTATGCCCCCCAGGGTAGTTGAATTTTATATTATGTCTTCTGACCACAGGAAAGGGAAAGTATAATTCTACTGTGTCTTCAAGCAAGTGATTAAATATTTCATGGTGCAAGTATAGTTTGCCATACTTTCTTTAAGGCAAGAGCTTGTATTGATAGACAAATTTAATTTCTAACCCTGGCGAAATTGGCCTGTAGGCTACCTGCTTAAACTCTGTGTGCCTTAGGTTCATTATCTAGATAAATAGACAGGAAATGATGACTATCAGATTATCAAATTAGGGACGTGTTTCGGATCTAGAAGCCCCACTGTAGAAATCACATAGGGCCACCTTGAAAGGGAAATGCCATCTACAGCCGGTGTGGACAGCACCTCATGTCCAACAGCTTGCCTTGGCCCCCATCTTCTCTTAGCCTGATTGAAACCACTACTTACCACCAAAACATCTATTGACCGTGGCCTAAATAAGTCGGATGTACAGTCTACCCATTCAAGGTCAAGGCTGGAAGTGACTTTTCTGACTTCATCTGCAGCTTAGGAAAGAAAAATGCACCCTTTTTGCAATAGTTCCCTTTAAAAAAAAAACTTAAGTACTAAAGTGTTTTCATGCGTCGCTCTATCTGAGCGAAGCAAATGTGATGTGTGGATTCTTGAGTCAACAAAAGAGTAAACAAAGGCCAGAGTTTTGGAAATAAAGCAATTTAATGAAAAGACATCTTATTTGGTTGTGCGCTCAATTTCAAAGGACACAAAAATTTGAAGCATGTAGAGAGGCAGTTCCTCGGTTATAAGAGAATGGGATAGGCTCATTTATAAAGTAGGGGAAAATGTTGATGGCATAACAGAAACCTAATCAGGTATAATGAATCCATCTGTTTCAGAATCACGCAGTAGTTCAGGCAAAAAAAAAAAAAATCACTTTTCTTCCAAACACATAAGAACAGAAAGGCATTTTTGGCACTACCAAAGCAGTGTTTCATCACTTCTGGAAATGAATTCGTTAGTTTGATGTCAAAGTACAGGAAGGAGAAAGCTTTCAGAAGCTATTCAGAAGCCTCCCAAGAATTCTACCGAAAAGTTAATGAAAGGAAGCAAAGGATTCTTCTCTCCCCCTGCCGTTCCCGCTCGATGGGTTTCTAGAGCATCTGCTCACAAGGGAGCCACGGTACCTGTTTTCTGGAGATGACCCTCATTTTGAACACAGCTCCAAGGCCCTCCAAGCAATGAAACATGCGAGTACAAAGATGCCATCTTCCGTCCAACGTCATTGGACTCATATTTTTAAAAAATGCCTCCAACCCGGCCCATGAACAAAAGCCTGTAGAAAGGAACATGGTGGTCTAGAGTTTAATTTGATCCAGTGATTTTTCTGAGACCAAAGGTAAAGTGATTTTCCTGAGGTCGAAGATCAGCTACCAAGGGGCCAAATTCAATCTACAACCCAAGTTTTTGGTTTCATAGTCCATATTTCCCCCCCTATTGCTTGTTCTTTCCAATCCTCCTCCCCATAATGTATTAGACACATTAACTGAACTCCATGGTGATAAGAGTTGTTGTTGTTGTTGTTGTTGTTGTTGTTGTTGTTGTTGTTTTCACAACGGCCACGCTTGGGCTAATGTCCATTTACTAGGTGCTTCAGTATTTTATGTGCCTCACGATCTAGAGAGGCTAAAAGGTCTGGCTAGACCTTCGCGGCCCTGGCAACAGTGTCTGTTTGGAAATGGGCTATAAGGCATCAAAGTCTAATTTCATAAACCATCTGATAAGGTACTTTATAGAAGAACAGCACTTGCCAGAGAAGTGGCGTGGCCAAGAGTCTGCTCTTGGGCAAGAGTCTGCAAAACAGAGGGGATTGCAAGACAGGAGCCCTGGCATCGCTTCCAAATGCTCCCTGGCCTCCAGCAATTCTCCCTCCATGCCCGCTCTCCCTCCTTGCCGTCTCTTCCCCAGAGAGCTCCCCTCCGGGCAGTGGGAAAAGGGTCCACGAGGAAGCCCCACCTTCCAGTGTCAGCCAGTGCTGACAGTGCTGAATTGAATAAGGAAGTTCTTCCTCTTTGCGTTTTCATTTCTTCCTCTTTATTTGCAAGGGTGGAGGAGCCCTCTGAAAGAGGCTTTCCCTTGGCCTGGAAGCAAGTTGTTCTTTATTCCTGCAAGAGCCTGGGAGCCATGATGTCAGGGAAGAAGGAGGGAAAATGAGACAGCGCATTGTGCAAGCCCTTAATCTATATCTCGTGGGTCCTCTGTAACTCCAAGATCTTATGACAAAATCCTAGGATGCAGATTAGTAGCTACACTTGGGCAATGGGAGCAAAAAGTGTGAAGCAACCAGACAGGTCCTTGATATCCAGCCATATGGCCTCACACAGGGACATTATTTTTAAAAAGGCTCTTTACGCAAAAGGCTCGGGCTGTCCCCGTGGTTGCCGGCTCGGATCTCCATTGGGAGATGGTGGAAACGCAAGATTGCGATGTGAACGAAATGTTGCTGGTTTCTGGGGCAGCCCAAGACGTCACTTGAGAAGGAAAGAAGCAGAGCCTCCTGTTTTCCCAGTTTGGGTCTCTCTGTCGCTGAAGACAGGTTTAAAAAATCTTTTTTTTTTTTTTTTAATCTCATTTTTTTGCTTGAAACAAAATGCTCCAAGACAGCGTGCCCTGTAAGCCGTCTCCCTCACAAGTCATCCGGGCACAGCATCGCTCCAGGGCCTGGAGCCCCCGCGTCTCCTGTGGTTCGCACGCAGGTTGCAAAGAAGGCTGCGAGCAGTTCCAGGAGCGAGCCCGACCTCGGGTGCTGGCTGTGTTTACTCTAGAACAACACAGAGCCTACCAGCTTTGAACTGAAAACATCCGTATGTGGATCCGGTGGGAATAATCTATCCTCTGACGGCAAGCTGCTCCTGCAGGCCTTTCTCCCGAATCCTCACAAGGACCCTGCGAGGCAGACACGGTCAGCTCGTCTTTACAGATGAAGAAAGCAGGCTAAGAAGCTGGGTCCCACGGAGGAACAGTCCGGGTGGTAGAACAGGGACTTGAACTCAGGTCTGGGTCATGAAGACCTTTCCACCCACCCAGCAAAAGTGGACAGTGGTCCTCACTGAATCATCTGAGAAGCTTTTAAGACACACCTGGGCCCATCGCTCAGCCAAGACCAGCTAAATAAAAAGCTCAGGGCGGGGCTGGGGCCTGCTAATGTGTCCCCTCTCACGAGAACCCCGGTGGTGACCCCTGCCAGCCCTTTGGACCAGCAGAGAAACAAAGGCACTGTATTCAGATTCCCGATGCCCCCGCCCCCACCCTGAGCTTCACTTACAGGGACAGAAAACCTGCCTCACAGGAGAGCCATGGAGCTGAAGATGGGAATGCAAGTCCTGTGCCCAGCCAGGGCCTGACGCTGGCAAAGCATGAATGTGTCACCATGAACGGGGACAGAAGTGATGGGGAAGGAGGAGGAAGCCATTTACTTCCCTGGTTTCCTTCCCTGCTTTGGTGTCCTGCCCCTCTTGCCAACTCTGGTGCCTGAATGCCATGTCCTTAGAAATCCCTGGAAAAGCACTGAGCCCGGGGCCCTTCCCCCCGTGGGAAGGGACGCGTCCACTGCTTCCGGACAGCAGCCTGCAGCCCAGACTTTTCCTGATCATCCCATTCACTCGCGGCTCATCTTGGCCATGGGACAGCCGGTGCTGAGGACTGCTCGCCTTCCCAGCACACCCAGCCAGGGCGGAGTATGACGAAGGGGAAGCAGCCTAGCGCTGAACCTTGACGTGGCTTCAGATCCTGGTCCCAGCACTTACTAGCTCTGCGACCTTGAGATACGACTTGGTCCCACTGAGTTTAGTCCCCCCTCCCATATCACAGGATACAATGCCTACCGTGCCCAGGGTTGTATTGAGCTCGTCCCACCCCATCCTGATATGTTACCCCCCAAGGTGACACATGACCCCAACCCAGACGAAATACTTACCTACCCGGAGTCCCAAGATGAGCAGAAGGCTGGTGCAGGCAGGTTAATTAAGCAAACATGCCTTTTCTCAAAACCCCTGAAACTGAGTCCTGAGCCTCCTCCCTCCCCTTCAAGCCAACCTTCCTTCCGCCACCCTCAGCATGTCCTTCCTTCTGCTCCAGTGCACATCCTGTCTCCAAATGTAAAGAACAATAGGACCCATCACTATTGTTCTCAGATCCCAGGGAGCATTGTCTAAGCCCAGTCATTCAACTGAAGGACCGCATTATACTGTGCCACTGTGTCTTCATAATGACCGAAGAGATAAGGGGTTGAAATGAAATTTTCTTAAGATTTTATTTAATTAACTTATTTATTTGAGCGAGAGAACGAGCGAGCACAAGATGGGGGGGCAGAGGAGGAGGGAGAGGGAGAGAGAGAATCTCTCAAGCAGACTCTGTGCTGAGCACGGAGCCTGTCGCAGGCTCGATGTCATGACCCTGAGATCACGACCTGAGCTGAAACCAACAGCTGGACGCCTAACCAACTGCAGCACCCAGCTGCCCCAAAATGCAATATTTGTAATGGAAAATCGATAGACTTTTCAGGCTTCATTTTAAC
>CM052891.1:10312365-10358676 GCA_028534135.1 Potos flavus | reverse complement strand
GAAGTGTCAGCAAGGACCCCTCTGTTCTCTGTGAACCAAAACACATTCATCTTCTTCCCAGAGCTGGGGCTTAGGACTACAGAAAGGAATCTGGGTCATATGGCGAGGCCCTTATCCATTCAAAGAGGAGGAGACGGGGGACCTTCCTTACGGGAAGGCACTTACCCAATATCACATAGCCAGTTAGTGGTGGACCTGAGATTAGGTAAGGTTCTTGATGCCCCACCCTCCATAGCACATAGCTGTTTCCCAATGGAGTGAGGGGCTGGCTCAGATGGAAGAGCCTGTGACTCCTGATGTCAGGGTTGTGAGTTCAAGCCCCATGGTGGGCATCGAGCTTACTATAAAAAAAAAAAAAATGCAGCTGAATCATTTGCCATAGATTTCTGTTTCTTGGTAAAATGCTTTTTTATCAGTGTTGTAAGAGCACGTTATAAGCTCTCTGAGAGCAGGAATTCAGTTCAGGTCAACATTCTGGTTTTATGCAAGGTGCTTTCTAGACCCTGGTGCTCAGAAGCATAGCCAATGCGGTCTTTGCCCTGAAGGGTCCCCTGAATCCCCTGCGCCTGCAGATGCCTAGAAAACTTCCAAAGAGGAGAATAGCCAGCCATCTCAGATGCCCTTCTTCTCGCTACCAATACCTCCCTATATAAACAGAAACATCCCCCTGCCCTAGATGTTCTAAGGCATAACCTTCATGCCACCACGGTCTTAATCTTTTGAACAAAAGAGGATGTTGACTGTATAGACGATCGGGGGGCGAAGATGAGAAAGACTGTGTAGCGTTCCTATAATGGCACAACAGCTTCTGTTGAACGAACTCCCTGAAAGACAACAGCGGTAAACTGACAAAATCGTGTTTAAAAAAATCCTATTTGGAGGCACTGGAGAGTGGCCCAAAGCAGACACAACCTGGAAGGTAGTCAACCTTTGAAAGAAGGGAGCTATGCTGAGAGCTGCATAGATGTCATTCCCCACCCCCTCCCCCCCCCCCCGCCCCGAGGACAGCGCACAGTCTGCATGACATGGAGACACCAGAACTCAAGCGGAAGCCACCGTTGCTGCATTGAGGTGGCCGAAGACCTAACAGGGGCTGCCAGAGTGGCGAGAAATTAAAGGGGAAAGCCAGGAAAAGAGGGAGCTACGGATTAGGGGTCTCAAACACCGTAGAGGAACCTTGGATTCTTGGCTGACTCCCGAATTATCGATGTGTGAGGAGACCCGCAGGAGTCCCAGAAAACAGCAGCCGGGAGGCTGAAAGAGCAGAGCAAATACGTCCGTGCTGTACCGCAGAAGAAACTGAGCTTATTTTACTTTTTTTAAGATTTTATTTATTTGTCAGAGAGAGTGCACACAAGCAGGGAGAACAGCAGGCAAAGGGAGAAGCAGGCTCCCTGTTGATCAAGGAGCCCGATGCGGGACTCAATCCCAGGACCCCAGGATCGTGACCCGAGCCAAAGGCAGACGCTTAACCGACTGAGCCACCCTGACGCCCCAGAAATTGAGTGTAGAGTTTGAGGCCTATTATGTTAGCTGTCTGCTTGAAAAAAAAAAAAAAAAAAATCAGTATAATCTTCAGGGGAGGATAAAACCCAGTCTCTATAGCATTTATAATACAATGTTTAGGATATAACTAAAAATTGCTGGACATGAAAGGGAACAGAAAATATCTCAGTCAAAAGGAAAAGCAATCAAAAGAAATGGACTCCAATATGGCATAGATGTTGAAATTAGCAGACAAGGACTGTAAGGTAACTTTTATAAACATGTTCAAAGATTTAAAGGAAAAGTTGATCACAATGAATTTGAAAATGGAGACTTTAAGATGAAAAATAGAATTTTTTAAAGAACTGAAGTATCGGATTCTAGAACTAAAAAGTATATCCAGTTGAAATGAAAATTTTACTAAATGGGCTTGACAGCAGATTGGAAGCAGTGAAGAAAGGTCAGTAAATTTAAAAAGAAAAAGCATCCAATTTGAAGAAAAGTATGTTGCCAAAAAGAACAAAGCCTCTGCGATTTCTGGAGCAATACACAAGATCTGACATATGTGCCGTTAGAATCTCAGAAGCACAGGAGAGAGAATGAGGAAGAAAAAAATCCTTGAGGAAATAATGGCTGAAAATTCAGTAAATTTCATGGGAACCATCAATTTAGAAATCAAAGATGTTCAGCAAATACCAGGCAGAATAAACACTACCAAGAAAATTGCACTTAGGTACGTCATAGACTGTTTTTCAAGAGAAAACCTTGAAAGCCACCAGAGAGAAAAAGACATTTTAACCAGGGAACAATGTCAAGAATGGATGCTTGCCTGTCATCAGAAACACTGGGGGCCAGAAGACAACAGATCATCTATAAACTGCTGGAAAGATGTCAGATTGTTTCACAAACCATCTCTTAACCCCTACTCTCCCCTCTCCCTGTTTCTGCTGCTTGGCTTGGAGAGTACCAGAAATGTGTATGGGTGCCTCTGTGTGTTTAGTTCTATGCAGTTTTATCACAGACGTGCCTATTTTGTTTCACTGTGTTTTTTTCTAATAGATATTTATTAGCATAAGACATAGTTTTGGGCACCTGGGCAGCTCAGTCAGTTTAGTGTCCAACTCTTGATTTCGGCCCAGGTCGTGATCTCATGGGCTGTGAGATGGAGCCCCGCGTCAGGCTCCACGCTCAGTAGAGAGTCCGCTTGAGATTCTCTCCCTCTGCCCCTCCCTCCACTGACACACCCATCCACGTGCACGTGCACTCGTGCCCGCACTCTCTCTCTCAAATAAATAAATCTTTTTTAAAAAAAGACATAGTTTTGTGCTAAAGAATTTATAGTCTGATTAGGAAGAAAATGAAGAAAAGTGAAAATACACATTTAGGAAATGGTTTTGTTTTGTTTTATTTAGCTTTTCTATTAAATATAATTTATATGCAGGAACGAACACAAATTTTAAGAGTATAGATTGACGTTTATATATGTGTCCACTTAGATTAAGATGGAAAACACTTCCATCACCCCAAAAGGGTCTCTCGCGCCTCTTCTCAGTCAGTGCCCACAACCAAAGGTAACCACTAGTCCAACTTCTATCACCAAAGTTAAATTTTGCCTGTTGTTATACTTAATATAAATGAACTCATGTGTTTCTTTTGTTAGCAAAACATCTGTAGTTTCAGCTATGTTATTGTTGGTATTAATACTCAATTCCTTGTTATTGTTGTGTAGTATTCCATTGTATAAATATCCCATGATCTATTTGTCCATTCACCTATTGATGGACATTTGAGTTGTTTCTAGTCTGGGGCTATTAAGAATAAAAATGGTATGGATATTATTTTTTTAAGATGTATTTATTTATTTTAGGGAGATAGAGAGAGAGTGGGGGTGGGTGGAGGGAGGACAGAGGGAGAGAGAGAATCTTAAGCAGACCCCACTCCCAGCACAGAGCCCGACGTGGGGCTCGATCTCATGACCCTGAGATCATGACCTGAGCTGAAATCAAGTCGGTCACTTAACCGACTGAGCCACCCAGGCACCCCACTGTGAATATTATTATACACGTCTTTCGGTGGGCATGTGCAACATTTCCTCTGGATGTGTACCAGCAACAGCGTTACTGGGATATGGGATAGACATGTATTTAGCCCTAGTAGATACTGCTAAACAATTTTCCAAAATGGATGAACCATTTACACTCCTCTCAATGATAGTGGAGGGTTCCCATTGCCTCACATGCTTGCCAACACATGGTATGGGCAGTCTTTTAATTTAAGTCATTCTGGTGGATGCGTAGTGTTACCTCGTTGTGGTTTTAGTTCACATTTCCCTGATGGGTAATGACGTGCATGTCGTGTGATCCCAGCACCTAGCGCAGACTGCGACAGAGAGTGGAGACTATGTGTGTTGGGTTAAGCTGAGTCAGCTCATTTCCCGTACTGCGTTCATCGCCCTCCACCTCACCCTGTAATTCTCCAGAGAGACTATAGCCCCAACTTTCTCAGGAGTGAGCATGGGAGGTTGGGGGAAAATAGAACTATCCCCCGCCTTAGGGCTCCACCTTAGAAATAGGGACAATATGTCTTCATCATTCCTCCAAGGGAACTAGTCCTGGGCATTGTCCTAGAATTTCACCACTTCCCTGGGCAGTGAGATCCCTGGGGGCGAGCCCTGTAAATTGGCCAAAAGAAGGAAAGTAGCTCCAAGTCGACCATAGCAAGATGGTAGCACAACTCAGGTGAGAAGTCAGGTCACCTGGCTGAAGCGAAACCCATGGCTGATCTCCTAGGATACGGAGTCAGGGGCAAGCTCCACCTGTGGCCTCCAAAAGCCGCCCTCCCTGGTACTGTCGGGCTTAGGACAGTAGCCTGTTGCCAGGTGGCAGATAAGTGCAAAGCAGCTGCCTTTGCCTTGGGCCCCAGATCGGAACGACTGCTTTTCATCCCCACCTAGATATTAATCACTTCGCAAACTGCCAGCCTCTTGCCAGCTGCATTCCTTGACGGCCCATGTTTTAATAAGGCCTGAGCACTCCTGGCAGGCCCGAATACAATGTGTGGATTCACCAGACAGGATTACAGAGGGGGCTTTTCTTTGCTGCACTAGGCCTGGGAGTTTGTGTGCATTTCTGCTCCGACGCAGCATCTCCAAGGAGGCTTTCACTTTCTAAGAAGGATGCTACCCACTGCGCTATTCAGCGGGGGTAAATGAGAAAATGGGTTAATAAAATACATGCTAGAGAAAAAGAAAATAAGATTAGGGGGCTGATGTTTGGGCTGAGAGTGCTTTTTTGGGCTCCAGGAAAAATAGAACAAGATAGGTTATTTTTTTTTTTTCCGGCCCAAAGGACGTCACGCCCAGAACACCACCACTAATCCAATTTCCCTGCTCTAACAAGTATTTGATCAACACTCCTTTAAAAGTTCAATTCTCATACTGACTAGCCTACCAGTTCCCCTAGTTATTGATATATTTATATAGATCTATTTTCAGTTTCTTTGGCAGAACCACACAATGCTGATTTGCCCTGACATGAGAACTGGGGCGGGGGTATGTTTCATATCATTCATATCCCATAACCACAGTTTGGCGTGGGGGCGGGGGGTTCTCAATTTTAATGGCCCAAGAGCCTGTAAAGTAATTAGGACAGGCAGTGCGGACATCGAAAGTCAGCAACCAGCACTGGGTGCCTGGCCCTCCCCGGCTTGATTAGAGTTAACTTTGGTGAACAGGCAGTAATAATTTTTCTCCTTAACCGGGGAAGGGGCGGGGGGAGGGAAGGTACAGGGAAGCTTAAGAACTGAAGGTTTCGTCAGTTAAGACTCTTTCCCAAACTTTCAAGCTGAAAAGGTTTTTGAAGAGTTTCAAGCATGTTTTTGCAAGACATTAAAAAAGAAGAAAGGTTAAATATAAAAATTGAAGTTTGGCAGGCAGTATTCCCTGAACTCAATGCATTGCTTGTGGTATTTCGAAAAAAGAAAAGAATTTTGCTTTGAAAATGTCATACTCCAAAGAAGTTTTTGTAAGTTATTTCTAGGGGAGTTGACTCCTATTTAGTTGAATGGATGATTTGACTGTTCCTTTAAAGATATTTCAAACTGTTCCAAACAGTTTCTCTTTTTTTGAACAACAGAAGACCTACCCTACACAATGTTCCAGTAAAACAGGGTAGGAGGGAAGACATTTCCATTTCAATGGAGAAATAATAATTACAAAAATGTTAGATGCTCAGGCTCACGCCTGATAATCCTCTCCAAAGATAGAGAAGCATATGTCGTTCAGCCGGCCCCAGAAACCCCCCCAGATGTGAGGCAAACCATCGGGGGACTTCAGGGAAGAGGTGCCACTGGGCCATCAACATGACTGTTCTGGAAAAAGAACTCCACCTGTGTTTATTCTTCCCCCTCCAATGGCCCCATTTCCTCTTCGCCTTTGGGAGGCGCTCAGGGAAGAGTGGATGAGCTGTCAGGTGTCCAATGGGTCTCCCTTCGAGGCAGGGGACAGGACGGCATCAAGGCCTTACTGCTCTGGCAGGTCTAATAAGGAGCCCACCAGAAGTGGGTGGCACCGGCCGGGGCGAGGCACCCAGACGGGAGGGAGGAAACATCTGCGTGTGAAGGGAGATGCTGGGGCAGGACGTGATTGTGATGGACAGCGAGAGGGGCTCTTACTTAGCGGCACCGCGATTATACCGAGTGGTGTCAATTACCTGTTCTTTTCCACACGGATCAGCGATGCTCAGGGGACTTTTTGCTGAAAGAGACTTTGGAGAAGGTCTAGTCCAAACCCCTCACGTTACAGAAGACGAAACCAGCAGACGGAGAATTTAAACGGCTTGGGCGAGGCCAGGGGGCCAGCCGGTGATATGTGTGACTGAGTTGGTCATCCGGCCCCGGATACCGGGGAGCACTGTGATGGACAGGACACCTGGGGTGCCCGCCGCACCCTCCCTTAGTGGGGCTTTGCTCTTAGCACAGTGCCCAGCACACCAGTAGGGGCTCAATGGATGTTAGTGGAAATACGTAGTGGACAACCTCATCAGATGAGCCGCACATCTGCTCCCGCCAAAAGCAAAGCCCACGGCAAGTGCACAAGACGCACGGCTTCCAGCGAAGATCACCATGAAGCCAATCCGTTGGCTTCTGCTGGGAGACCAGAGTTACTGGCATCCGGGTGGGACAGGCGAAGCTCTGGGACTCGTTCAGTCTATTAGAACGCGCATCAGCGCCGTGGCTCAGATCCCCTCCCGGCTCATCCCACGTTCTTCATGCCAGCATTCACAATTATGCCGCTAGTCAGTCGTCTTATGTTTGCGACGGGCCGTGGAGCCCAGGCGAGCTAGCGAGGGTGCGTGGAAGCAGATTCTTCACAACCGCTAGACAAACAGAGCCATTCATTTCGTAAGGATCAGATTCCGCGGGAAGGAAGGTCTGTGGCAGGTTGGGGGTGCTTAGTCCCTGGGTGTGGCATATTGCCAGCAATTTGAGAACTTGGTGGCATTTTGGTTCTTCTAAGTTAAAGACTGTCTCCTTCACTTTAGTCTCCTCTTCTGTTGCTTCTAGGGCCATGGATTCCCCAACTCTGAACTTCCTCCTTCTCCCCTCCCTTGGGGCTCGTTACTGGCAAGGTCTGGTAGAATCCGGTTGCATTTCCCGGCCTTACCAGTAGGTGCCCCCGTTCAACACCTGGGGGACTTCAACTTGCACCTGAGGTTGGCCGCTTCCATTCAGTAAAACGACTCAGCGCCCGATTCTGATAACCCTACAAGATTAGGCTCTTGTAAAGCAAAGGCGACTGTCGTTCTCCTCACTCCCCCACCTTCCGGCCAACAGCAAGGCTGCAATGGTCCGTGGCTGCGACCATGACCACGTCCTGGTGCCCATCGTGCTCTTGGCAGAGGGCTCCGATCCGAGGACCCAGAGGGAGATGCGGTTGCCACTCTCAAGAAGCTTGCAGTCTTTAGGGCTTCGTGAGATCCCCTCACTCTCCTCCATTTTGGGGCACACAGAACAATTATTGGGAAAATAATCATGGGTGCAGTGAGCCCTTGCTACAATACGCCAAAGACACTCCAACTGCCTCTGATAACCACAGCAATTCTATGAGACACAGATCCCCCCCACCCCCCATCTTACAGGAGAGGAGATGGAGACAGAGAGAGGTTGGGTAACTCGTTCCAAGAAATGTCCTCAGCCGACATGCGGCCTGGCAAGGTGTAGACTGAGGAGAAATGGTACCTCACAAAGACAGCTTCCTGGGGCCGCGGGTGTGACTCAGTCTGCGTCTCTGGATCTTAAGTTTATTCTTGACTTCCACGGAAGTGAAAAGCATTCTGGAGTGTTCCTCCCGCTTCCCCTCCCCCACGTGCATGCACACACACACACACACGTGTACCGCATGTCCTCTGAGTGCTGACCCGGAGCTTGTTTGTGCTTTGAGGGCCGAGCCCGGTGGAGGCTTATTAGGCAGAATGTCCCTGGCCTCGCGCCCTCTCCGGCCTCCAGCAAAGCCGCCTGTGACAGCGCTTGTTCCTGACACCTACTCTGGTCACACGGGAAGCCTTCCTCTCTGAAAGCAACATGAAAAGACAGCCTTTCACTTGGTTCCCGAAGGAAGACTCTCTGTGGCCTTGCAGCCTTTTTTGGAGAACCTTCTCGGTAAATACAGGTTTAGTTTCTCTTGATAATGAACATCCCTTTTCTCCTGCTGCGGAAATATTTGCCACATTAAAAAAAAAAGGCAAGGTGTCAAGGGGAAATGTTGGCATACCCCAAAGGGAGATCTGGATGGGGACAGGAAGAATCAAGCCAAGCCCTGACCCCAGGCCCCCCAAAGCATTCAGGGTCACCGTTCCAGACTCCCAGGGTCTCTGTGCCAGCCCGGAGCCCTCTCCCCGCACCTGACCGCCCAGCCCCATCCGGCTGAGTTACATATCAGGAGGCTCAACTAGACTTGCCCAAAACCAACCATTAAAAATAAACCTCATATCCTATCTTCCTTTTGCGAGGAAAGAACACCGAGAGAAATGTTTCAAAAGTATTTTAGAATAACCCAGGGCATTCTAAAGCTCTTTCAAAAACAAAAAAACAAAAACACCAGGCCCTCCAGAAGTTTCCCCCCACTCCCATTATAAACATCCCCAAGCATCTTGCTTTCCAATGTGCAAAGATCAGAAAACCACTATAAAATGGAAAATCCTGAAGTAAGGACGAGAGATTACGGTTATTCCTAATGTGGGCCCAATTTGGGCTCACAGTGCCTTTTAAATCTTGTATTTCTTCGCAGTAGAAATGTTTAAGCCATTGTAGTTCTGGCAAAAATGCAAATGAAACCCTCCAATTCAAGTAGAACTTCCTCCAGGGTGTGCACAAATCACATTATAAAGCAGCTTTTATGTATCTAGAATAATTACGCTTGATTTGAAGAAGTTTGTTTTTTGTTAAGCTAACTTTAGCATCGATTCTAATTGGGAGCAGACGCAGTGCAGCATCCCGGGCTAGAGAACTTTGCTCACATAGAAATGTGCGTGTCTGCATAGACACGGCACGTCAGAGACAAGCCTAGAAATGGGCACATCCACCACCCCACCTCGCCGTGGCTCGGGCACCCCCACATTTTGGTGACTTCTCATTGGTGGGGCCGGCGTCACCTGCCCCTGTCACTTACTGGCTCGGGCTCCCGTGCCACACCCTCGGCCCCGAAAGCAGAATGGCCCCAGCCCTGGGTGACCTGCCCACATTCGTGACCTTTCTGGTTCCTTTAAACCCAAGAAGCAGAAGAGTGACCTGGAAGAAATGAGAGCTGGGGCTGTTGAAGGAGAACTCGCTCCCAGAAAAAGCTCAGTCCCCGGAGAGAAGGGCCCTAGGCCTTTGGAGAAAGTATGAGAAACATTTTGATCTTTGCACATAAACCACTCTACTTTTCAAAACCTCTGCTGCTGCTTTTTTTTTTTTCTTTCCCAGAGTGCTAGCTGAAGTGTGTGTATAAATAAGATAGAAGAAATAAAAACCCAAGGCCAAGGTATTTTGAAACCAAACCCAAGACAGGCTCCTTTCAAAACCTCATCTGAAGCATAGAGGCACTGGGGTCTCGGAGCAGTTCGTCCATCTTTCCGGCTCCGGCCGGAGGCCCGACCAAGCCATTCCCAGGAGCACGAGCACGTGCAGCCATTGCTTCCTGTCTGCACAGACTTGGGGAACCACCACCAGCTGCTTCCCTTAAACCGGCAGCACCATGAAACCCAGGCCCCCGAACCCAGGCCACGGGGTCCAGCGCTGGCCCTGAGCTCAGAGAGCCCGGCAGCTCCCAGGCAAAGGGCAGGCCTGTCTGACCCACCTCCTCCCCGCCAGGCCTTCCTCCTCTGTCTGGGCTTCCCACCCCACACAGCCCTGTCTCTCTCTCTCTCTCTCTCTCTCTCTCTCTCTCTCTCTCTCTCTCTCTCTCACACACACACACACACACACACACACACACACACACACGGCTGGGGGAGACGTTGGCCCTGTGGTCGAAAACACTGTCAGGGCCTCGCAGATGGAGAAGGGAGCTTTCCAGATGTGGCACACAATAAAGCGGGGTTTTATTTTATTGTTTCTTTTTTTAATGAGGAGGGAGGGGGCCGTAACCAGGGCAAAATGTGAGCTTTCAAACCCTCGGTTGGCGGTGTGTGTGCCTGTGTGCGTCGGACAGAAACAGAGGTGTGGGCTGCACGGTGGAGGGGCAGACGCCACAAATGTCACACTTAGACCCGGCGAGCGAGGGCTGCTTCTCGCTCCCGGACAGCGCCCCTTGCTGCCGAGGGGCTGGGTCGCCGGATGCCCGCCCTTCCCCGTGTCTGCATCTCCCGGGGCAGATGAGCGTTCCAGGCGGGACTCAGTACAATGGACAAATAAAACACGCATTTCCAACGTTCGTTAGCACCCCTCCCTGCATTTTCCTTTTCTTTTTCTTTCTTCCTCTCTCTCTCTCTCTCTAAACAGGCAGCATAATGATCCTGAAAGAGCTGCTGCCTCAGGGAGCCCAGAAAGACTTTTGCAAAAAAAAAAAAAAAAAAAAAGGAGTTGTGATGTTTTCCCTCCCGATGCTGGGAATCTGTGTGAGGCTGACTTTGGTCCTCGGTGGGAGAAGCCGGGATGAAAGTTGCCCTCTCCGACGGCCCCTTTGGGGGACAGATCTTTTTAACAAGCCATTTCCTGGCACATGAATAGTTTGGTCCCCTTCCCCCTTGAACAGTGTTGTGCACCATGTCAGACATCAAAGCCCTAATTAAACCCATTCTTTAATTGTGTCTTTTTGCTTCATTACTTTCTCCCCTCCTTTGATGAGGGCTGCACCTCTCTGATCGCCCCCCAAATCATCCCTTTCTCTTCATTTTCCAGAGGATCTGGAAACTGATCGTTGCGCTGTTGTTTTGGGGGTTCCCCTCCATTTTTTTTCCTCCCCAAGTCGGGGCGGCAGTCCCGTCCCTGCTCCACCCCCCACCCTCCCAGGCAGGCCAGTGGTTAAAGGGATATTCACACCTTTTTCCTCCTGGCTCCTCTATTCTTATGAAGTTTCCATTGATTATTGTCCTGAGATTCCTTGGTCCAGTCATAGATAAAAGGATAATGACTTCAAAGGGAAGAGTTAAGAGTTTAACCCCAAGCTAAGAGAGTGGACAACTAGATAATTGAGGGTAATAACCCATCACAGACTCGCTTTCAAAGGCTGGCCGGCCGAGCTCTCAGGTGGCTTTAATTTTATTAACATTTGTAGCCCCCGACTTGAGAAGACGGTCTGGAGTCCTCACCGAGCTTCAAAGCTCCAGGTAACACTCCGCCCCGCCGGGAACCTGACATCAATTTGGGCCCGAGCGCTCCCCTCCCAGGATGGCAGTGATGGCTGCTAACCCCAACCGTCTCCGCCAAACCACAGACCCCAGAAACTTGGGGGCCTGGGCTGGGGGGGGGGGGTCGCGAAAAGACCCAAGGTCCCACTTGGTCCCCACGTCCTCACGATGGCAATTAGGAATTTAAATCAAATGAAGACACGTAAAAAGAGCAAGGTTTTTCAGGGGGGTGGGTGGGAATGGAAACGGGGGCAGGCTTTACGGAGGCTGGGGGTCCAGGTGTCCTTGGAGCCCAAATCCTTCGGTGCTGGTCTGGGGGGCGGGCAGTGGATGGGAGGAGGGCTCGAACCCTCGGTGGAGGGGCCTCTGGGGGTGGAATGGGA
Organism: Potos flavus; assembly: GCA_028534135.1. Lineage (NCBI taxonomy): Eukaryota > Metazoa > Chordata > Mammalia > Carnivora > Procyonidae > Potos > Potos flavus. Next base: position 10,346,981 of record CM052891.1, on the reverse strand, counting down.
CCCCCTGTGGGCGCCCCTCCTCTGTTGAGGCTTTTCTCAACCTCCCATGCCTCCTCTGAGAAGCCCCTGGCATTCCTGGAGAGAATCAGGCCCGGCCACCAGGCCAACACCTCGTTTCTGCTGAGGAAGGTGCGGTCACTTGCCCTGAAGCCACGAGCTAGCCCTGAGTGCAGAACCAAGGGCTCTGACTCCCGTAGCTCCCGACGGATGAGCAGACAAGACCCGGGGAAAATGAACGAGCAGGCCGCCCAAGGGAGACTCTCGACTCGACCTCTAGTGTAGACATTCGCAACATCCCCCGACGGCGTTTGTGTGAAAGCTCTGGGTCGCCGCCCGGCTCTGCACACCTGGCCCGGCAGTGAATGGCAGAAGGGGTCACGCCGGCCACTCGGCCCCCTCCCCTGATTTATGGCACGGATTGCCCGGCTCCCAGCTCCGGTCCCCGGGTTGGAGGGGAGCTTGATAGCCTTCCAGGTCACTGCAACTGGGGGACCTCACTGTGCGTGGCTGCGGGCTGTCCTTTTGGCCGTTAGAAGTCTAACAATAGGCCTTTGAAATGGATAGACACTTGAACAGCTGCCAGCTTGGGGCAGGGCTCTCCGACTGCATTCTTCGGCCGGTCCGTGGGGAGGCTGGGCCCCGGGGCAGGGGCGGTTCGTGGAATCCCTTCACCCTTGCCAGCATCCCTCAGGGACGCCGGCCCCTCTCCCCCTCCCGGGCTTCTGCAGAGAGCCACCTGGGTCCCCCGAAGGACCAGAAAATGCATCCTGGGCCACCAGGGCTGACACAGCGCTTGCCACCCAGTGCCCTGTAAAGTACCACCCCCCAACCCCGTGTGCGTGGAGCCCAGAGGGCTCAGCCCTAGCTCCGGGGCAGGGGTCTTCGCAGGCCTGAGACCACCGGACTCCAGCCCCATCCACCTGCAGCCTTCACTCCCATTCTTGCAAAAACCTGCCCTCAAGAGGTGGAAATGCCACCCCAGTGGGAGGGTTAGCAGCTTCTCAAGCTGTACCCCAAACTCCTGAAGGGGAGATGCGTGCTCGGGCCTCCGGCGGAAGGGTCCAGGCAGATCAGGAGACGGTGGGGGGAGGGTGGGTCCTCCTGGCACCTCTGTGGTCAAATCTCCTGGGCAGCAGCCTCTCCCTTGCAGAAAGACCCCCTAGGAGGAGATGGGGCAGCACGCGGGACCGGGGACCAGGGACCGGAGAGCCGGCTGTGCCCCGAAGTTTTGACACAAGTGCTCCAACCAGTCGGCCCCCCAGAGACTCCCTGTGACCACAGAGGGGCGGTGCGCCCCCCGAGTTACCCCAGGGAGGAGCAGGCAGCCAGCTCTTTGCATGTGGTTCGTTCTTAGAAAATTAGGATGCATTTTCAGCATAGCCTGATGGGGGAAGTGATGTATGTGTTTTGTTCCAATTCCAAGTTTTCAATCATCTGCCGATTTCGATACCGTATACGTGGCCGCATGCGGCTATAGAAGAGCCCTGGGAGGAAACTGGAAACACGCTTAGTGTGGCCCGTCCCTCCGGGGGCTGCGTGGACACCCTCTGCCTTCTCTTGCCCAGAACCCCCATGGCAGCAAAAATGTGCCTGAGGTCAGGGTCCCGAGTCCTTGGCTGTGTGACAGAATGAGTCCTTGTGGGACACTAGATGCTGGGACTGTGAGTATCGCCAACCTTTGATTTTTATGACGCTGTAACCCAGATGTCTTCGTTCAGACACATGCGAGGTTTATTGGAATAAGCCCAGACTTCGGAGTCGGACAGACATGTGCTCAAGTTCAGACTGTGCCACTTACCGACCAGCTCGACTTGGACAAGCCCCGCAGCCTCTCAGATCATCAGCTCCTCGGGTGGTGTGTGAGGGACCACAGCCACCTGTTAGCCGGGCGTCGAGGTCACCTACCCGGGCCGGGCACCTGCCTGGGTGAAGTTCCGGGGGTGTAAAAGTGAAGGCATTTCATCCTTGCCCCTACAGAGCTTAGGCTCCAGAGCGATGGGTCCAGACTCCCTTGCTGCCCAGTGGAATGGGGACTTGGATGGGGACACAGGTGTCCTCGGAGAACCTGACTCACCAGGGTTCCCCCAGCGAGGTGGGGCACAAATCCTAGCACAAATAACCCTCCATGGCTAGACAGGGGGTCCCTGACCATCAGAGATGTTCCAGTCACAGTTTTGACTTTTTTTTTCCCCTGCAGCCTTGAGGGTCCAAGACAAGTAGGCTCCGTACAGACTTTAATGTTTTAGGGGAAGTGCTTCTGCTTGTGGCCTTCCAGGAAGAGGATGTGGAAGGGTCCTCAAGAGAAAGGGGGGGCGGGGTGGGGTCCCCAAGCCATATCACCCACAGGGCTGATTTTCCCCGAGAAAAGCAATGGCTTCCCTGCCCCCATTCTAAAGGAGGTGAGGTTAACTTTGGAGCTAAGTGGCTCCGGAGCCCCGTGGAAGTCCGGCCTGGCCCCGGAGGCTGGCCGAGCGTGTCCGGCTGGCCGGGGAGGCAGAGCGGGGAGCGGGCTCTGGACCTGGTTGAACTTCTCAAAGCCTCCCTGGCTGGCCGACTTTGATCTCTATCCTCAAGTCCGAAGAGGTAACTCCTGCTCGGTGGTTAATTGCATTTAGGTGGAGATCACGTGACTTCGTGGTATCCGTGGCTTGTAGGGACAGACCCAGGTCTCTGTCAGCATCCCGCCTGAGGGTCAAAGTTTGCCCCGTGCACCTTCTCATTTGCATGAAGCCTGTCAGGGATGTGCGGTGAATGTCGCTTTCCTCCCTTCCTGCCTGCGTCTGACGTTACTCACCATTTCGGAAGTGGAGTGTGCGTGAACATTCTTGGAGAACTTTCCCAGGGTAGATTCCTATTTTTATCCCTATGACAGTCTTAGAAATGGGCAGGGCAGGTAAAGCCATCCCGGTTATGGGAATAAAGGGCACTGAGTCACCGACGGATAGGGACGCGCCCTTGCCCCACATTCAGATAACCAGTCCGTGGCAGCCGGTGGATGGGAACACAGCCCCAGCTCTTGCTGGACAGCCCCGGTGTAGCCAACAATGAGGTTCGTAGTTAGCTCTTGGCTCAATCTGGGGCCACCATTCCTTTCCGTGCCATGTCCCTTGCCCCTTTCACAGCCGAGAAGAATCTTCTAGAGCCGCGGGTTCCCCATAATCCTGGCCACAGAGCTGATGCTGGCAGTCCTGGTTTGGGCTTTTCTTCACCTTCTAGATCTGAACCATCTAAGCTCGGCCAAAGCATGAATCGCTGGCTAATTCCGATGCTCGTGGAACACACTGGGAGTCCTGGGAGGTCTCATAACCAACTACAGCAGATACCTAACACTCAGCACTCTGCCCTCCGCCGACCCCTACCTCCCTCGGGCACCCGCTTTGCTTACCAGCTCCGAGAGCACAAAGTGCCTGCGTCCCCTCTCCTATCCCCCGAGCCCTTCACCAGTGACGGCCAAGGCAGAAATACCCCAGCTCCTTCGTCCCCAAGCCGGGGCGACAGTGAACCAAAGTCACCGTCTCGGGGACACTGATGGACATCAGGCCCTCCCTGGCTTCCATCCCTTCCCCAGGCCATTACCTCCTCCCCTACAGACTTTCCCCGAGACTATTTCCTAGTCATTCACCTGAATTCCCATCTCCGGGTCTGCTTCTGGGGAGCCCAACCTAAGAAATTCGCTGAAATAAAATGTAGACATCTAACGAAATACGACGTCTTAGGTTACCGTGGACTCCCACTGGGGTCCCTGCTTCCTGCCTCCCACCCCTCATTAGACCCAACGCCCTCCAGCGCTCCCACAAAGAGGTGCCTCCTGATAGCTCGATGACGTCGCTCCCCCGCCAGCTGGTTTCTCTGGAAAGTCAAGGCCATTCTCTATACCAGAACATTCGGTTTCCCCTTGCTTTGGCCACGCCTGCTCCACTGTGGACAGCCGCTTGCCTGGCACCTTGTGGGCTCTACGACGCGATCCTGCAGGCAGCTGGATCAGAAGCCTTTGCTCAGGCTCTTTTGCTTTCCGGGGCTGCCCTGCTTAGCTTCCTTGGTTCGGTTCTGCCCCTTCGTCATCTCATCTAGGGCGGACCCTGGGCCCCCACGCCCCTGCCCCCAGCACCCCATGGACATGGCGGCTTTGGCTCTTCCCCCGTTCTTGTTATGTCATCTGTTTCTCTGTTTCCCTCTCAAACTCTTAAAGCACAAAACCAGGGGCCGGCCGTCGTGGACCCTGCCCCCAAGCCTAAGACAGTGCACGACACAGGGCAGACCGCTCCCGATGTGGGTCCGATGGACCTGCCCATGGTCTGGAACATGATGCTATGCAATGAATTGTGCCCCCCCCCCACCATTTACGTGTTGAACCTCTAACCCCCAGAGGATGGCATCTGGAGCCTTTAGATGAGGTCATGAGGGTGGGCCCCCCATGATGGGATCTGCGCCCTTATTAGAAGAGTGAGAGAACAGAGCTCTCGCTCGCTCTCTCTCTCTCTCTCTCTGCCGTGTGAGGATATAGTGAGATGGTGCTTGTCCATAGCCAGGAAGAGTTCTTCCCAGGAACTGAATGGGCTGGAACCTTGATCTTGGATCTCCAGCCCCCAGGACTGTGAGAAGTGCGTTTCTGTTGCTTAAACCACCCAGTCTACAGAATTTTGTTACGATAGCCTGAGCGGATTGAAATACATGGGCACAGTAAATCCAAATATAGACATTTCGGAGGAATACCAAAGCACCTCTACTGGAATCCAGCATGGAGATCTGTTAGAAGTTCAATTGTTTAGGGATGAAAGAAGGAATTGAAGCTTTAATTTTATCTGCGTGTAATGCCAAGGCCATCATCCATTTGCTTTAGATTATCTTGGCCCAGCCCAGTCTGAAAATCAGTGGGCTAGCTCCCCAACACCTAACCCTGGCCTCCTGAGTCTCCCGAGCAGAAGAGCTCTGGAGCTCCCCAAGGATCCTGGTGCGGGTGACGGGGGCGGCCCGCTGGGCTCGTGGGCACCGCTGGGCCCGTGAGCTAAAGCCAGGTCTAAAACCGGACTCGCAGAGGCTCCCACTCCAAGATCCTGCTTCATTTCTTTTATCTATTTAATTCCACTCCTTCTGTTTCATTTTTAAATTGTATGTATCATGGGCACATGGTATGCAGGGGCAAGAAGAAGGCAGGCATCCCCAAAGCGGCACAGCGTCAATCCATCCAAGATGAAAACAGGGAGAGAGGCCTGGAGAAGCCATTCTCTCTCCTCTGGAGGCACATGGGGACATCGGTTTCACCTTCCCTGGGCCCAGAGTCACTGTTTTTCCCGGGGCTCTGGGGGTGGCGGGGGTGGGGGGCAAAGGGGTGGGTGTACACTTTCTTGCTTCTGTCCCGAGCCGAGGGATCAGGTGAGAAGAGCCTGCCCCCGGCCACAGAGCCGCCCTGGGGCCTGAGGGTCTCCCGGGGGGGGGGGGGGGGTGCCACCCACCCTTCCAGCGCCAGCACCTTGGCCTTGGCCCGGCCGCCTCTGCCAGCAGCCAGCACTGCCCTTGCCAAGAACTCTTCACTGGGGTCCCCGCACCAAGGATTTATGGCTCCCCATGCACAGAGGCTGTGTGGCTCCTCCTCGGTGCTCGCAGCCCTCTTCCTAGGCCTGGGGGGCTCCCTTCCCTCCAAGGCCATCAGGTGCTCCTGGTCCTTGCAGAGGGCTCTCCCAGGGCCCAGGGAAGCAGAGCCCCAGGGCTGCAAGAAACTTCCCCGGCCTTCGGCGCAGGAAACCCTGGGGACTGGAGCAGAAGAGTTAAGTTCTGGGCTGAGGCTTCAGGGTTCAATTCCATTATTTCCTGCCGAAGACACCACTGCCTTCCTACAGCCATTGACACATGTTGCTTTCATCTGTTTCATTTCAAGACATGAGTACGCTCGCTGGAAACTCTGCTTAATAGCTAAACTCAAAACATTTGGATTTCCTTTCCTTCTTGACTCTTTGCTGGTATGCTGCGTTCTCTTGTGGGTTGGTTTTTTTGGGTGGTGGTGGCTTTTTTTTTTTTTTTTTTCCAGCCACCATTTTTAACGCAGCAAAGAGAAGCCAATGGCTTCCTGACCAACTGGGTCTGGCCCATCCACTCCATACGGGCTCTTTCACTTCCTGGGGGGGCCATTGGCTCATGCAACCCCCTTGTTGTGGTTCGACAGCGTCTCCTAGCCTTTTCCTTTGCCCGTCTCTTCCCCGGGTCAGGGAGAGAACTGGCCTGTGTGACTGGAAGATGGGCAGCGGGTTCTGTGGAAGGTTCCTGCCTCCTTGAACTCCGTGACTCACGGCTTGGACCTTCCGAATGCAGCCTCCAGAGTGGAGAGGCGAGCTTCTCCGTCTGGACCCGAGGCCTCTGGGGGAACAAACAGGCCCGGCTGCCCGGGGATGGGATCCGGACAAGCCTGCCGCTGGCCAGGCCTGGGATGGAAAGTGGCCGTTGGAAGCAGGCCAGCCTCATCTGGTTGGGATTGGGTTCGACATGTGTTTCTAAACCTGGTTGCAGCCACTCCCCCCTCCCCGGGCCAGGACGGCATAGCGTGCTGACATGTGAGCGTTCGGCCTGCTCATGCAAGAGTCTCAGAGGTGCCCGGCCTGGGGTGCCTGCCCGATGCTCGGCATGCCCAGCCCCCAGCCGTCTCTCCAGAGGCTCTCGGACATTTTCCGGTGGAGGCCCCGGGGGAGGGAGGGGAGAGGCAATGGCAGGCCGCCTGGTTCCCTGAACTGAAGGGCAGCAAGCATTTAGAGTGGACCTTATGTCCTTTTGCTCATTCTGCCCTCCCTGTTAACGGTTCATTCCCATTTCATAGTCGAGAAAATCAAGGCCCAGGAAAGGCAAAAATGGTTGCCCAAACCCCACAGCTTTTAAGGGGCGAGACCGGGACAGGAGCCCAGGACTGAGGCGTCCCCAGCAGTTTCCATCTCGCTGTATCATCCTTGCCTTCTCCCCAGGAGCCCGAGATGCTTGCAGACCCCCTCATCCCCCCCTTTTTGCTCCATGTCACCTGCTCTGGGCCTTTCCTGCCTGGCAATCGGCATTGCAAGCAGGTAGGAAGAAGGGCCACAGAAGCTGATAGAAGGGCGAACGTGGTCTTGTGCATTTTATCCAGGAGGAGAGAGCGTTTGCGGCCACTCTGCGGCCCCTTTCAAGTCCAAGGTAGCAGGATGTGTGGAGAACAAAAACTTCAAGGCGAGAAGCGTGTGAGAGGAATGGAAATGCTAAGGGATTACAGGGTCAGAGATTTATCGCTCGTGTCTGTTCAGACTCACGAACAAAAGTCCCCTCGCTGAGGAGAGGGACTTCAAATTCTGTAAAACGGATGCCACACTTACTTCCATCTCCTTGTCTGCTCTTTCCAGGCTGTGGGTCTTCCGGTGCGCGTGCGCGAGCGTGAGTGGCCGTGTAAGGCGGCGTGCAAATGCCGATGCGCTCTCTTGTCTAAAAATGGGGTCGGCACGAAACAAGCGACGCCAAGCTGCCTTTCGAAGCTGACGTTTCTGAGAGGGACGAGGCTCTGTTGGCCTGTCGGGGGGCCCCCAGCAGGCCCCGGCTGGGGGTGTCTGATGCCAAAACCCCCCAACGAAGGTCTGCGTTGCAAAGCATCCAAATGGCCTTGAACTCCAGCTCTTCCGTAACCCTGGTGAAATGAGGCAAGGCCATGCTTATTTAAAATATTTGACCCAGTAGAAAGCTCTCTAAAATGGCAGGGTTGCCAAGGATCCAATAGATCCCCTCTTTGGCAGTGAATTATTTTATTAAAAGTCATACGCTGTCATTGCAGAAGTTCTGGAAAATACAAAATAATATTATTCCATTTTAAGGACCAGAGACCCACTCGATTGACCCCAAGGGAAGATAGGGGTGTGTTTGCGAGAACATGAGAGGCTTGGGGTTCCCTCAGGGCACGGCCCCTCTCTCTGGGCCCTCATCATTTCAAAAGCTCCCCGGCCATGGCAACCATCCCCTCAGCCCCGCTCTGGCCCCTTTCTATAGCTTTGGCTCCCACAGAGCACAATTTTTTCTTTGTTTCTCAGTTCAAATTTCCGAGCTCACGAGAAAAACCCCACTCCTCTTTCCAGGCCTGACTCGTCCAGTCGAGCAGCGCTGGCGAGCCCAAGACGTGCCGCCCATGAGTGACACGGCGGCGCGGGGTTCCATCAGCTGTGCCCGGGAAGGGGTAGGGTCCCATGGCCCCAAGTGTCACCATCCAGGCCTGGCAACGCAAGCCCACTAACACGGTATAAAAAGCCAGAGAAAAATGATTTATAATCCCACCATCTACAGCTCAGGCCTTTTTTCTATACCTTTTGCCTGTTTGAATATGTGTTCGATACAACTTTTGCCTCTAGCTTTTTGGAGTGAACTTCATTCATGTGGACTTCCAATATCGTTACAACTCCATTACCTTGTATTTATGGTTCTTAGAGAGGGAGAGGGAGGGAGGGGCAGAGGGAGAGAGAGAGAATCTTAAGCAGCCTCCACGCCCAGCAAGGAGCCCAACTCGGGCTCGATCTCACGACCCTGAGATCCTGGCCTGAGCCAAATTCAAGAGTCGGGTCTTAACCGACTGAGCCACCCAGACGTCCCACTCCATTGCCTTTTATTTTTATTTTTTAATTTTTTTTAAAGATTTTATTTATTTGACAGAGAGAGAGAGATCACAAGTAGGCAGAGAGAGAGGGAGAAGCAGGCTCCCAGCTGAGCAGAGAGCCCGATGCGGGGCTCGATCCCAGGACCCCGAGATCATGACCTGAGCCGAAGGCAGAGGCTTTAACCCACCTAGCCACCCAGGCGCCCCTACATTGCCTTCTAAATGACTATATAATGTTCCTGTGTACTACCCGCGCCGTGTATATGATTTACTTAATCAGTCCTCTTGCAGACGTGGACGTTATTTTCAAATCCCTCTGATTATACATAACCCTGAATGCTTGGGGTGGTGTCAGGAACGCACAAGATGGCATCCTAGACTCCTCGTTAATTCTAGGAGCGTTTGGGAAACCTGGCCCTTCCTCCCAAAGCAGGACTATGACGGCTCTTTGGAAGAGGCCACCGGGACCGGAGGAAGAAGTGGGTCCTGACCTCTCGGCATCCGCTTGCCTCCGTGTTATTCTCGCATGCACGACGGAGGGTCACAGCCCGGCCCCCCTCCACTCCCTCCGGGGAGGCCCACGCAGGCTGCACGCGGGGAGGAGGAGCAAGTGGGTGACAGCTTGCGGCCCTCTGCAGCCTTGTCGCTCTCTTTGCCGATGAGCCCAGCCATGTCCAGGGTGAGGTCGCGCCGTCTCCTGCGGATAGGACGTGCAGCGAGGAGGGAGAACGGAGTAGACGGAGCTGGTGTGTAGGAGTCAGAGATCCCGGTCTCCAAGCCCTTTCTCGGGCAGGCGGGCGCCCTGCACGGCCCAGAGTGGCCCGGGCCAGCGAGCAAGCTGGAGGCAGAGCCAGGCCTGGGATGTAGGCCTCGGCACCGGCCACGACCCTCCCTGAAGATGCGTGCCGTCGGTGAGAACACGCAGCCAGCTGGAGAATTAATACATGCTTCGTCAGTGTGGTGGCTCTTGTTCTGAAAACTAACGATCAGACTGAGGGTTAGGCCTCTGGGAACTGACAGCTGTCATTCAGAGACTGGGAAGCTGACACTGGACCAGAGTTTATACGAGAAAACTCCCTGAGCTCAAGAGCCAGGCCTGAGCCCTGGACTCCGAGGCAGGCGAGTTCCTGGTGGCAGAACCCACACATCTGTCCTCGAGGGATGTTACGTGGCGGTTCCTTCCAGCCGGTGCCTCCACCGCCCCAGAAGGGTGTCCCAGCAAGCGAAGATTGCCATCTTCCAGGGCAGTGGCCCTCCTCAAAAGCCTTGCCTTCTCAGGAGAATCCACCTGTTGGGGAGCTGGCTGGCCCCGAGCTGTTTACTTACCCTCTCTGAGCCTCCGCAGACGGCTGGTGGCAGCACTGTCCATGGGGTAGGAGACGGGCCTGGAGGAGTCCGAGAACCAACCCTGAGCCTTCTTCTTTCCCACTGCACGGCGTCCACACCCGGTGTCACCACTACTTGGGGCCGTGTGATCTTTGCCAAGCATCTGGAGCCCTCTCGACGGGCCGGCTTCATGGGCAGGTGACCAGTGCCAGTCACATGGCCACCATGCCCCGAGGGGCCCGTGCTGTCGCCATCTTGAAATTCCTCAAATTAGACAGGGGGCCTGCGTTCGCATCTTACGCTGTGTTCCGCAAGTGGGGAAGCAGGTCCTGCCCCCAGGCCTGTGTTTCCCGTGACACGTGTTGGTCACAGTAGCGCCTGCCACGGGGAGTGGTTGGGCGGGGGAGTAAATGAGGTGACCCCTTCGCAGAGAGCCTGGCCCACGGCAAGTGTCGCCTCACCTCAGCCGCGTTGCTCCTGTTACAACCCAAAGCCCTCGGCAGCCTGCCTCTCGCCCTCCCGGTCTTTCCTGTCCCCTGGGAGGACTTCTCCCCAGCCTCCTCTCTCTCCACGGACTCTGACCCAAGGATTCAAATATCTAGGGCGCAAGGACGAGACTTGGAAATCACAGCTGTCTCCTTGGAGCGCTTGAAGCCCTTATCAGAGAGGAAACTGCTAACGACTCTGTCTCTGGTTTATGGCAGCTTGCTCTGTTTATGGCCCTTTTACTGCCCTGGGCCCTGGGGGTTCAGACAGAGCCGCTCTTTGTGACGGAAGATGGCGCCAAGGAGGGAGCCATCGCTGATGGTGGCAGTGGCTCCCGGGACCCACCGTCCCTCTGGGCGCAGGCCTTGGATTCCCTGTGCTTGGCGTAGGGTCGACCTGGAAACGTCTACAGAAATGTCTGACGGGGCCAAAAGCCTGAGTGTGGTCGTCTTGCCCCGGTCTCTGGGCTCAGCTTCCTGGACCGGACATAGGTTAATCCTCACAGAGACTAGTGGCCATTCTGCTCGCTCCCTCCCAGTGAGGAAGGCTGGCACTCGGCATCCACTATCGTGATACCCACAGCATCTTGGGCCGGTTAGCCGGGGCCTGGTAAGTGGGAGGCATTTTTTTTAAAAAAAGGATAGCTTGAAAATTATTTAAACATTTTAAACGAAGGATAGCTTGAAAGTTATTTCAGTCATAAGCAACCCTTAAAAGTGGTTATTTAGGCTTAGCTCTATTTTGCAGATGGGAAAATTAAGGCTTAAATGGATAACAGCTTATGAAAGAGGATATACGACTTTTTCCAGGTCATGGTGGGGTTGGGATTTGAGATTTGATGTGTGTCTGACTCCAAAGTCCCACAGAGTGGTGTTGCTTCTCATGCATGGATTCTTCTGCTCCTTCCTTCATTACACTGTGCCGGATGCAGAAGTGGCTTGGTCCCAGCGGCGATGGTTCTGTGCAGGTCGGGTTGGCCATTACATGTGCACATTATATATGCAAGACAAGCAGCCCGGCCCAGGCCACACGCGGAAGGGTGGGAAAGACTGCAGTCCTGGGATGGGAGAGACTGCGACTTTCCATGACTGTGTCTCTCTCTTCTGTCCCCTTCTCCTCCCAGCCTGGGGTGTCCCTGAATAAGGGCCACCTCCAAGAGTACATTTATAGAGAAAACTTCTAAACTGAGTGTTGAGGTTCCGGGGGAGGGGGCTCATAAATAGCACCACCTTTCCCTGCCCGAGCGTAGAGCCGATGGAGAGCAGACACAGGGTTCGGGCAGGTGGCGATGAAACGTCAAGCTTGCTGTTGATCAAGAAAATGTCCGGCAGGAATCGGCAATCCGGCTTCCTAGAGCTGGGACCAAATCAGACATGCCTACCTGATGTTGGTTCGGAGGGACGACCTCGAATCTCCCCAGTTGGGTCTGTCCCATGAAACTTAGGGCTTCGAGGAGCTGATGAAGATGGGGAGACTCCGCAGGCCAACTCCAAAGAGGGATGGGCAGAGTTACACACACACCCCTGGTTAGTCTCCTCCTTCTCTGGGGTCGGGGGTCCCTCCCCCACCCCCCATCCCCGCCATGGGAGCTAAAGGAGTGGAGGGAAGCATGTGCCCAAGCTATGGCCGGCAGGTGAGGACCCAGCCCCCCAGCCGAGCAGCAGAGGATAGAGAGCCTTTATCCATGAACAGTGGTTGGAGGACATGGTCGATGAAGAGATGTGTCCAGTGGCCTCCATTCCTAAAGCCTGTGGGGCCTCTGTTCACGCCACTGAAAATGGGCAAGGCCCCGCAGGGAAGATCCAGCTGGAAAGCCCCAAAATGTTCCCACTGCCTGTTCCTCCCCCTGCACACTCATCCAGCCTCAGGAAGCGGGCTCGGGGGCTCTGTGCTGGGTGCTCTGCACCTAGTAAGGTGGTCCCGCCTCCCTCACTGACCCCCAGCCTCCACCAGGGAGGAAAATGAAATCTGAAAAGTGCAGGCCGTCAGTCCCGGCGACACAGCCAAGCCAGGGTTCCAGTACTTCCGGGATGACCAAACTCCCTTGTCCCTCTCTGCCACCAATGCCTGCCTGCCCTGCAGGCTCCCGTGTGGGCTTCAAAGCCGGTGGGAGCAACAGGTGGGCTCGCGTGCGCCTTCAGTGTCCCGTGATGCAGCCGTGCCAGGAGGGCCCTGGGGCCCCAGAGTCAGTGGCCTCCAGGACACAGTCACCCTGTGCCAGGCACACCCAGCACGAGGCAGGGCAAAGGGCACGGCACAGCGTGCAGAGGGAGCACTGAGCCAGCGTGCGGGGCGCCAGAGGGTTGGAGAGGAGCGAGCAGAGGCTCAGTCTTGGACCCTTGTCATCCTCTGAGCCTCCCATCCCCCCCACCCCGGGGGGGGGGGGCTGCCCCGACACCCCCCACCCCCACCCCACACGAGATGTTACAGCTCGCCGCGTCTCAAAGACACACAGAAGCCTTGTCGGTGAGGAGGACCAGTCCGCGTCCCACACCCCGGCAGGAGTCCCCTGGCTAGCAACAGAAGATGTACCCCGGCAGGAAGCCTTGACGTGTCTGCACCCATCCTAACACGTGCCCCGAGGATCGTCTTTGAACAAGACTTTTTTTGACACAGAATATGAACAAGGGATGGAATCTGTTGTTGAAAGAGTCGTTGAAACACAGCATCTTGCAGGATTTACAAAGAGAGGAACAAACGTGCCGGGGGAAGGCATCAGAAACTTGGTAGTGACACCTGGATCGTTAAGAAATCGTGGAAACCAAAGGAGAAGCAGCCTGCTGCGCCGTGGTCTGATCGCCGAGATCCCTCGGAAGGCTCTGGGGGAGAGGGAGCGGCTAGGGGCCTTGCGGATAAGGGGGGCCGGGGATGGGCACCCCCCTTCTCCCGACCCCACCCTGTGGGGCCCATCTTACGGCTCTGGGGAGGAGCAGCAGGATCATAAAACACGCCAAGGCTGCTCATATCCGAGCCTGGGGACAGGCCTGGAGGCCGGGAGGTGGCAGTGACCCCGTGGCCAGGGGTGCGGATGCTGGGCAAGGGTTCCCTGACTGTGGTGGCAGCAAGGCTTGGGGCTTGGAGGGGGGGTTGCTTTCCAAGGAGACTCACGATGAAGTTAACTGGCTGCAGTCCTTACCCCTAGTTGAAGACCGGCAGTGAGCGCCGAGGAGATGAGTGTGTGCCGAGCCCCCGGCCGGCCTCGGCAAACCATTTGGTGCCAGAAACTAAATTTACTGGCTAGAATGTTTCCACTCCGACTCCATCGGAAACATGCCGTTATTTTATTCCTGTTTTATAGTGAAGGGAAGGGAGTCTCCAAGAACCCAAAAGACTTTGCAGGGTATCCTTCGCGGGGGAGCCTGGCCCCAGCCTGGATTGTCCTCTTTTTTTTTTTTTTCCCCAAAGTGATTAATCCTTCCCAGGTGCCCGCCGGTCACCGGCTGGGGTCCCAGCCACCTTATGGTATCACTTTATTTAATCCTCACACCAACTCCCAAGCCAGGTGCCGCCATTCCTCCCAATCTATACTTGGGGAAACTGAGGCACAGAGCAAGGACAGACTCTCTCCTCTCTCTGTAGGGAGCCAGGCATCCCTTTTCAGAGCCTCCATGTTTAACCACTATGCCACACTCCCCTGGGCTCATAATTACATTTTAGGATAAAGAAAAATGTTTTCTTCCCCCCGGCCCGCAAGGCTCCACCAAGCCCGCCCAGGCCAGTCTGCTCTACCTTGCCTTTCTCCCTGGCTCTGAGTGTCCGTGGGGTTCTGGAGAAAAGTTCCTCCTGCCTGGGGCCTGCGCAGGTCCTGCTCCCAGCTGCCCACAGCCTCGGCACCCCCCGTCCCCCGGCACCCCCCGCCCCCGGCACCCCTCGCCCCTACCCCTGGGCTGTGGTTCACCAATTCCAGCATCCAGCATGGACTCCAGGCTCTACCATTCACCAGGCTTTCCCGCCCCAGCCGATCGGAGCCCCCACCTTGAGCCCTCCTGGTCAAACAGCCGTCTTCCTCCCCCCTTCCCCCAGACAGCAGGCCGCAGAGGTCAGGCACTCTGCCTGGCCTTTGGATCCACTCGGGGGTCCTGGTGGTGCCCACTGCACTGGACTCCCGTCTTCCTCTTCCCTCCTGGCTCCCCAGGAAAAGGTCCCTTCTTGGGGGGGAGGGGGTGGTGAGCGCCGTCCCAAGGGCACACTAGGCCCTCCATTGTCTTGTAGAGTGTAAGGCTGACACCTTTTCACAGGGAAATTCAGAGCGGGGACCCCCTGGGGAGGCTGGCCAGGGGGAAGGAAGGTGGCCTTTGTCAGGGTAGAAGAGGTTAAAGCTTGGGGTGGGGGTTGGGAGGGTCCTGTCTGTTACTGCATGGCCAAGTTCGGGTGAAGTGGCTAGACCTACAGGAGGTGGGTGGTCACCCGAGAAATCTGACTGGAGTGGGGGGGAGGCCTCATGGCCATGCGGCCCCGCGCCCTAACTGAGTGGCAGAGCTTTTCGGGGCGGCCTTCTCGGTCTTGACCTCTGGAAGCTGTCCTGTGGCTGGGGCTTCTCCAGGGCTCCCCTGTCTTCCCGGACAGACCCATCTCCACTGGGCAGGCAGCTGTCTCACACATGCCTGTCACACCGGGCTCCCTGTGCTCCCGTCTTCTCTGACCTTGGCTTTGAGAAAGGGAGGAGGACCAAGCCCCTTACTCACTTGTCGTGACCCCAAGGCAGGCAGCCAGGTCCCAACCATCTTCTGATTTGTGAATTAATGGATTCAGGTGCAAAGTGGTACACAGGTAGACGCATTGAACGCATTGAACAAATTGACCTTGAAAAAAATTTTTTATTTCTGCAAAAAAGACATACTCAGTTCAGGGAGAGGGGAAATGGTGTTTTCAGCTAAAACACTGGCCTTCTCATCGTGGCCTCTGTTGGTGGTACCCTGCCCCAGTCTTCCATGTCTGGAGAGCTGGGTTAGCTCGCGGTAGATGTTTTCCACTTAATTTTTTTCCTAACATCCCCGAAATGTTGGGGTGATGTGTTGAGATTATCAAGGCAGATTTTGTAGCTTCACTAACTACTGTATCTTTTTTCTACACTCAAAAAAGTATTATTGGGGAATATTTATTAACAGGACATTAGTAACAGGAGGAGATGCTCTATCCACACATTCTAATTTGGGGATACTCATATTTTTGCTAAGAAAACCATTAAGTACTGTGTCCTGTGCAGCCAATGGTCACATGGTCACATTAACAAAACAAAAACAAAAAAAGACTTCCCGAGAGTTGTTCTGGGCCACACCAGTTCAGGAATTCTCTCCCCCACATCCAAGTTCGGTGATAGGAATTCAGAAGATTGCTTTACAAATATCCTTCAAAGAAAGAGCCCCAGCCCCTCCTACTTTCAGCATCCTATTCGAATCCCAAAGATGCCCTCATTAGCAACTTTTCGTCCAGGTTCCCTATCACCCCAAGGGGACGGCTCGCTTCCCTCTTCTAAATCTGAAGCAATAAATAATATTCATATTTACCTTCTGGACGGATAAGTCCCATCTCTCCATTTCCCCGGGGAGGGAGGGGAACCCCAATAACTTGGGCAAAGGTGGCAGCAGGATAAATGTTGTTTTTGAGTGTGATCAAATGTCACTAGCCTGGAACTCAGGAAAATCTCAAAACGATTTCGGTTTTGCGTTTCATAAGCTATTTGGAGAAATCCGATATGTTTTTACAGAAACATCCAGTAACCTTGGAAGAACCTCAGACGCGTTATAATTATTGCAGGCTCACTTTTGTCGCCGTTCCCCCTCAAATGTGCGGAAAAGGCTCTTGTAACCCCGAGGGACTGCCACTTGGTCCCCAGCGTGAAGCCTGTTGGCCCACAGAGCAAACGTCTCAGGGATGGGTCTGGTTTGGCCACGCCCCTTGGGAAAGGATGCCTCTTAATCCGTGGGTCCAGAATCTGGGCGTGGCTTAGCCGGCCTCCGGCTCCACGTGGTCCACGCCCCGGGGAGGGGGGTTAAGGCTGGGCCTACCCGCCTCTCAAGGCTTGGCTGGGTAGGAATCAACTTCCAAGATCACCCACTCGGTTGGTGGCAGGCCTTGTCCCTTGCCACATGGGTCTCTCCCCTCCAGAGGGCTGCCTCACGATCCTAAAAAAGCACCGAAGAGAGAAGTCACAATCTTTTTATACTCCAACCTCAGAAGGAACATTCCGTCCTGTCTGCCGTATTCTGTGGGTTCGAAGCAAGTCAGTAAGCCCCTGCACGCTCAAAGGGAGAGAATGACACGGGCAGAGTGCCCGGACCCAGGGCTCATCGAGGTCCCCTTCGAGGATGCCTGCCACGATGCCCCATGACACAGCAGCTAAAGGGATGCCGGGAGGATGTCATGACCCAGCCCCAGGACGCAGGCCGGCATCCGGGCTGATGGGCCCATTGTCCAACGCTTCACGGATCACCCACGTCCACAACGTGGTTCAGCCGTGGACCGGGCTAAGGGAGGCACGTGTCAAAAAACATGGCCCCTTCTTCAGAGCCCACGGTTGAGCGGGTAGGACAGGTGTTTTGCTAGAGGTGAGGCCCAGGTGCCACGGAACCACAGAGAGGAGCATCTCCCAGTTTGGGGGAGATAAGGCAGGGGAGGAGTGAAGATGCTGAAGAGGGTGGCCTGCTGGCCAAAGGAATCTCAAGCACAAAGGCACAGAGGAGTAGAAGACAGGAGCTACCATGAGGGACCGCCGTCAGCAGGGGCCGGGGAAGCCAGCAGGAGGCAGGGCTGGAGACCCGGCAGGGCCAACCACCTCGGGCACCGTACGACGGGCTTTGGGCCTTGTCCTGGAGGATATATGTGGCCAAGAGAGGATTGGAAGCCGGGGACGATACAGTCAATTCGGGAGTCCAGAACGGTCTCTATGGTGGCAACATGTTGGGGGGCCCCGGGGGCAGGGGGCTCTCCTGCAGGCCGGGAGAACAGAGTGTTCTGCTTTTCCTGGCAAGAGATGAGAAGAGCCCAAGCCCTGGTCTGTGGTTGTGGATACGGAGAGAAGGTAGTGACTGTAGGAGATTTTTAGGAGGCGGAATCAACAGAGCTGGATGACTGAGTGGGGGCAGATGAGGGAGTCGAAGGATCTAGAAATGGTCCAGGTTTCTAACTGAGGCAGTGGGGTGTGGTGATGTCACTGCCTACCAGGAGGACGGCTGGTTTCAACAGGGACAAAGTAGGTTCTCTTTTAAGTTGCAAAATTCGAGACAGCCGTGGTCCCCTCCCCTCCATCCAAGGTCTAGATGATGAGGGAGGTCGTGAGAGACGGCAGGGCATAGATCTGGGAGGCCCCCATCTTTAGAGAATGGGGCTCGGACCTACAGGTGGGGCAGGAGATCGTCCAGAAGACATTTCAGGGGAAAGGAACCCAGAGGAAGAGCAGCCCGTGGGCACCGGGGAGGAGGAGGAGGCCTGCGGAGCAGCAGGAGATAGAGACGCTCCTGGTAAGAAAGTCCCGTCAGATAAGGGGGAGGCTCGAAGTGCGGAGAGCAGAAGGAGCGGGGGTGCATCCACATCGAGCCAGAGCCAGAGCAAATCGTCCCACGGATTTACCCGTTTGGGTGGCTTTCACCTGCCTGAAAACGCTCTTCGAAGGGGCAAGACTATCGGGGGTTAAGGAGACAATGGGAGGGGAGGAAGTGTAGACGGCAAGTATAGACTCCTCTTGAAGTCTAATGAAGACTTTTGCCAGCATATTATCTGAGTGCTCTGAAGCCGGCGGGGCGCGGGCAGGTTACACAATAAAGCAGCATGTTGGGACATCTGGGTGGCTCAGTCAGTTAAGCAACGGCCTTCCACTCAAGTCATGATCTAGGGTCCTGGGATCAAGTCCGGCCTCGGGCTCCCCGCTCAGCGGGAGTCTGCTTCTCCCTCTGCCCCACCCCCCTGCTTTTGCACAAGCTCGAGCGCGCGCTCTCTCTCTCTCTCTGACAAATAAATAAAATCTTAAAAAAAATAAATAAATAAAGCAGCGTGTGGCGGACTTGACAGAAGGAACTTTCTTCCACGGGGCGGCAATATCCAGAACCTCTCCAGGTGTTCTGGGGCAGCCTGGACTCTGCCTAGCCTCCTGGCCACCCCCCACCCCGGGGGGCAAATCGCCCCCCACCTACTCCCAGACGGAGAAAGCACTCAATCAGCTTGTGGGAATGCTCCCAGCAAATGGAGAAACTACCGTGAAAGAATAAAGGAACCCATTCCAAGCTTGGCAAACCTTCACTTTCCAGAAGCTGTGTCAAAGGAGCAGGAGGAAACATCAGGAGCAGAAACCAATGTCTCCGGAGAGAGCTTGGCAACGCAGACCTATTTATTAGCAAAGTTGCACGGATAGCCACTGCGCATGCTCCTTCTCTTCCCCTCTTTCTCCCCTCCTTTCCCCGAAACAATCTCTTCCGTGGGCAGGTCTGCTTGACACCATGGAGAAGAAAATGTCAAAATTCGGAACCTCTTTCTAGATTTGTTTTGGTATTGGGGGTCTCTTCTGGTTAGGAGTTCAGGCCAACTCTTAAAAAGCCAGACTCCGAGATGATGAATGGCAACGTGCCAATGGCCCCTGCCATTTGTAGCTCCATTTACAACAAATAGGAAAAGCACTGGAAAGGAAATCAGATTAGGAAGTTTTACACTATTAGTTCTGTTGTAAATTTAACTTTTAAGTGACGTGTTATCATTCATTTCATTAACAAATAATAGTTTCCCCAACACTTCTCTGGATAGGATTTCTGAGAGAAACCTCCCCTTTTCTCCTGTGGCTTCCAAATTTCCACCCTGACGTCCCAGTCCCAGCTGTGCTAGGGGAGAGCAAGTAGGAAGGGGGGGCCCGGAGGGAAGTGGAGTCGGCCTTTTCCTCTTCTCTTCCTCCTCTCAGGTTCTGCGAGAGTCAGTCCTCCCTTAGGT
The DNA here is from genome assembly GCA_028534135.1 of Potos flavus. Taxonomy (NCBI): domain Eukaryota; kingdom Metazoa; phylum Chordata; class Mammalia; order Carnivora; family Procyonidae; genus Potos; species Potos flavus. The sequence goes on along the minus strand of CM052891.1, from coordinate 10,327,669 downwards.
GAACCGACCCCACTGAGATGCCCATGGAAACACCTGCCATGGTACCGGATTTGGTGGATAGCCCAGTTCCAAGGGTCAAGGTGATCCCTAAGCAGGGGCAGAAGGAAATGTGTTTCAGTGGAATTTCAGGCTGACGCCCTGGGGTGATTCTTTTAGGAAAACATCCCCAATCCTGTTTGTTAGTTCCGCAGTGGAGGTCAGGGACTTGAGAAGCTCAGGCCTCCCTCTTAGCCAGCCCTCCCCTGGGTCTCCTCACCGGGAGGAGGGAAAGAGGATGGATCCGGAGTCAGAACCCTTCTGAGGTTTCAGCCCAGCTCCAGCATGGGCCGAGTGATCTTAGAAAACATCTCTTCGCCTCCTGCTAGCTGAAGTTCCCCATCTTAAAAGGTGGATTGGATCACATAACACTTTAAGAGTCCCCTGGCTGGAAAATTTGGATGTTTCATTTGGGTACAAGGGAGGACTGTTTTTGAGAGATGGCAGAAAAGCACGGCCCCTTTTTCCCTCCCAGACTGCTCCTCCCTGCGGGGAAGATGGCAGGGCTGGCTCACCTCTGTAGGACACCCCCCCCCCCCCACCGGCAGCCTCCAGGCCTCCGCCCCTAGGAGTGGGCCTCCCAACTGGAGGGCATCATGGCTTTGGAGACGGAGAGTTTCTTCCCAGAATGGGTAAACAGACTATTGAGGGAACAGTTTGGAGGACCTCTTGTATCTCAAGCGTCTTGCTGGACATTTACCTTATTGCTTATCCTCACAACAGGATTCTGAGGGCTGTCTTGTCCACTCTGCAGGTGCACACGTGGAGACCTGAGTCTTAGGAAAGGTTACCTGTGTCCCTCTCCACCTCCCTCCTCAAACAAAGGTACATTGTCTAAGGTGGCACTTTTCCAAAGAAACAAAAGACAAAGTCACTGAATCTTAGAAAACCATGTCCTGGCTCTGAGCTCTCTGAATTCACAGCTGGTATGACATCCACGCCAGAGGGTTTTTTTTTTGGGGGGGGGGGGGGGCTGACCAAAGTTTGGAGATCTGGCCAGATGCTTCCCAGTCCTCGTTTTCTGGGACTCTAGGATTTCAATCTGATACGTAATTCCAGAAAGGATTTATACTCTCTGCTTTATTAAACTTGTCTGCACTTAGGTAAAGTAGGCTGTTTATCCTCTATAGGGTTTTTCTTTAAAGGAGGGGGGAGAGTGAGCATGTGCAGAAATCCATCACCTTGCTTTCCAGTTTCCAGGCAACCGTGCAGGATTACAACAAGTCACATGATATCACTGCTGCCAGGGAGAAGGGAAAAATGGAAAACTGTGCTATCTTGAGAAAGGGGCTGGGTATAAGCAAAAGACTTTGGATTCTCTTCCAGAAAAATTATCAACAAGTAGTCAAAGACCAGGAGCCTTGAGAGGGCTCCTGGCTTCTCCGCCCTTGAGAACGCCTTCTCCGCTCCTGGCCTTCTCCGCTCCTGCTGGATGGGAAATGTACCACCAGATCTGAAGTCAAGGGGGAAGGGGAAAGGGCAGGGGTGAGATGGAGGGGGAGCTGTTGGCCCAAGGTGACCAAGCACCTGTCCTGGAAATCAGTCTCTCCGAGGGGTCATTAATGAGGAGATCGGAACCAAACCAGGCCTTGTGTCTTCGTCCCCGTCTCCCTTCCCTCCTCCTGCTGCTGCAGCCCCGGAGATAATGAGGGAGCAGGAGGGTCTTTGGTTCAAGCCGAGCCTGTGATGATTAGGGCTGGCTGGGGGGCAGTGAGGGGTCAGTGGGGACAGCTGGAAGGGGAGGAAAACCACCCATGAAGACCAAGTTTCCACTTCCTTCTTTAAAACCTCCTCTTTCTGATCATTGTTTATTTGATTTTGGATATTTTGATTTTTCTATCTCCCCTCCCCCACATTGTGTGTGTGTGTGTGTGTGTGTGTGTGTGTGTGTATACTCACGCACGCACATGGACACTGCTGTTGTTTATATTGTAGACACTTCTGTGGCAATTGATTCCCCTCTGTATACGCTTCTGTTTCTGTAATAACACCCTCTGTGGCCTAAAGACTCCCTGGAACCAAAGGGACAGCTTGGCTCCTGGCTCTCCCGGGGTCGCAGAAGGGAGTGGGTGTGTCCTTGGCCATGGGTCCCACATACCGGCATTCCGGAAGGCCAGGCTCTTAGATGGAGCCGACCCGAAGTGGACTGGCTTCTAGTTTCCTCACACCCAGCAGTTGTCCCAAGGCAAAGATGAGTCATCCTGCCACACTCTCGCACCGGCCCTCCCGATTTGCCCCGAGGTGGCCATATTTCACAGCCCGGACTGTGGGCTTGCAGCCAGCCCCGCTGCCTGGGGAGGCGAGCCCAGAGGGGCACAACGTGGACACAGACAGGCAGGTATTGGGAAGTGAGATGCCACCCACCTCGCCATTCAGGAGCTCCAAAGTCTGAGCTGCAAAGGACTCTAGCCCCTTGTCAGGGCCCCATAGACTGGGAGGAGGTAGAGCACGGTCCCTGCTGCCTGCCCTTTTCCAGCAGACGGTGGGTGTTGTATGTGCCTTCTCTTTTCCTACGGAAACCTAAGTAGACACATTTCTTGCATGTTTCAAAGTTCTGAAGGCCTCATGACAGGCTAGGGGCACCTCTGCATTGAAAAGCGTTATCATCCATTAAGTTCAACAAGCAAGTAAATAAAGAAAAAGTAAGTAGAGCTGGACAGCCCAAGCCTCACCCATCACCTTCAGTGCTGGGCTCCCCTTTTCACGTATGGAAACAATCTGATTGACACCTTGAAGTTTCTCGGGAAGAGGAAAATTTAATAGCTTATCGTAAGAGGGACCAATCCTATAGCAAGAGATAGTCTAGGTTTGCGGCATATTTTCCTGTTACGTTCTGTGAGAAGAGAAGGTTGTGCCTCATAAACATTACTGGCGGCATGTGGGGCGGGTGACATTCAAAGGAGACAGTGGGTGAAGAGTTTTCAATCCATTAAAACTACGGATCAAGGAGAAAAAAGACATTCCATGTCTGTTTAATATGGAACATATGGGAGGCTGGGGGATGCCTGCCATAGCGTGTTGGGAATGCAGTTGTTACAGAAAGATGTTCTGTATGTGCACAAAAAGGGTTCTGGTGGCCAGGTTGGGAGTTTGTAGCTAAATCTTCAGGGAACTGAGGCATGCTTCCTAACGAGGTGTCAGAGCCCATCCGCAGCCCTCAGGCCTGTGCTGGCAGATTCACACCCCCAGCTTCACACATCCGCAAACGCGCGCGGTGGTTCTAACCCACACTTACATACACGCGCGCAAGGGCACACGCATGCCTCCTGCGAGCAGGCTCGCGTTGGCCCTCTGACACTTGGCCAGTGGATCCCAGGAGTGGCACTCCCTTCGCAAGATCCTCGCAGCCCAAATTCCCAGGGAAACTTGAATAGAGGTGGAAGAGTGTTTGATGATAGAGGGGAAAAAAATCTGCTTGCTTGCAGTTCTTGCCTTGGCCAGAATGCTACAATAAACTGTTGCTTTCCAGAGCCGGGGAGGGCGAGGGCAGGCAGGGGGAGGAAGCCGGAGCAAAGAGGCCGGAGAACTTGAAAGACGGAGTTGCAACTCCGGCTGAGAGCGCCCCCCGGGGCGGCGGGGGCCGGGCAGGGGGTGGAGGAGGACCCGGGAAGGGTTAACGCGGGAGCCGAGCGTGCGGCGGGGGCGGGCCGGGCCGGGCCAGGCCAGGCGGGCGGGCGCGGGGCGCTGTCCCTTTAAGGCGGGCGGCGCGGGCCGGCCGAGCGTGGCTGTGATTGGCGCGGCGGGATCACTGGCTCCCCGAGCCCGGCCCGGGGGAGTCGGCTGGAGCCGGCTGCGCTTTGATAAGGTCCTGGCAACTCAGTAACAACCCGAGAGCCGGGAAATAAAAATAACCCCTCGCTGCAATGGACTTCGGGGCCGCCCGGCGTCCGAGGCGCCCGTCTCCCCCGCCGAAAGCCCTGCTGTAAAAGGTGGGGGTGGAGGCGCGGCCCCAGGGGAGCCGCTTCAAAGAAAGCCCCCCTCGGGCAGGGGGCGAGGTCGCGCCGAGCCGCGTCGCGGGCGCCGGGGGCCGGAGGGGGTCCGGCCGGGCCGAGCCCGGGCCATCAGGGGCGGTGTGAGCCGGCCGGCCCCGGGGAGGGGCGGCAGGGGCACCGGGGGCGGCCCGGGGCGCGGCCGGCGCGCACCTCCCTTTCAGGACCGTGCGCTCGGCTCGCGCCTTTGAAGTGCACAGTTAAATCCACAGCGCAGTTTTTGTTGGAAGCGCCCGGAGGACATTTGGTGCGCCGAGTGACTGCTGGAAACAGGACCTGTGTTGAAAGCCGGGCCGGGCGGGGGCCGGAGGGGCCGGGGCGGCCGCGGCGGGGGCGGAGGCCCACTCGGGTCTTTTGCATAAAAGGGGCGGCGGAGCGCGCCGCTTCACCCTCCCTCCCGGTGGAGCTCGCTCTAATCCCGGGATTGTTGTTTCCCCGCACCCCCCTCCCCTGCCGCGCGACTCCCGATGTTCCCCGACGCCGGGACCGGCCCGGGGGGGCCCGGGGCTGCCGCAGCGAGCCGATCCGGGGGCCGGGGCCGGGGCCCTGCCCGGGGCGCCTGCGAGGTCTCGCCGCGGAGCGCGCGCGCGGATCAATGGTGAGTGCCGAGGCCGCGGCGGCCGGGCGGCCCGCGCGCTTTGATGTGCCGGCGGCCCTTTGAAGTTGGCAGGCCGGCTATTTCGGGGCGTTCTCCGGGCGGGAGCGTCGGGCCCGGCGCCCGGCGCTCCGGGGGGCTTGGCCGGGCCGCCCCGCGCGCCCTGCGCCCGGGGCCCCCTCCCCAGCGGGGTGGCGGCGCCCCCGGCGGAGAGACTTCTGCAAGTGGCGGCTGTGGCGGGGGCGGAGAGGGGCAGATTCCCCCCCCACCCCCGGGGGTCGCGTCGCTGTCGTTGTTATGGATGTGAGTCGGGGTGTGAGTGTGCGCGGGAGTGCCTTTGGAAGGTGGGATGAAAGGGTGGCGGCGCCCCCCGCTTGCCCTCCTCCCGCCCCCTCCTCCCCCGCCTCTCCCTCCGCCCCCTCCTCCCCTCCCGCCTCTCTGCCCCCCTCTCCTCCTCCCCTCCCGGCCGCTGGTCCGCGCTTAGGGGCCCCGAGCGCTGGCCCGGGCTCAGTCTGAGCGCAGGAGCGGCCCGAGCCCGGGGTGCCCGCGTCCCCCGCGTCCCTCCTCCCCGCCCGGGCCCCGCGCCCCCGGCCACCCCGGCCCCTTGTGCGGAGAGGCAGAGACTCCGCGCGTCGCCATTTCTGGACTAGGCTGCTGCTTTCCGTGCCTTTTCTGCGAGCGGCGGCGCCGGGGACCGACCCGCGCCCGGGCTCCGGGTGCCGCGACCGCTTCCCGGGGCTCCGGCCCCGCGCTCGGCGGCCCGCTCGCCGGGGCTCTGGACGCGTTCGGTTGGATTTGGGCCGGGGGGGCGGGCCGGTGGGGCTCGGCGGAGATGAGAGCCCGGCCTCGGGCCGCCTTCGTCTTTCAGGTAACGGGGCCGCCCCACCTTCCCTCCGCCCGGGCAGCGCGGCGCTCCTGGCGGCCCCGCCACTCCGCCGGCCGAGCTGCGCAACCCCGCCGCCCTCGAGGCCCCTCGTTCGGGGTCGCGCCCCATCCCCCCGGCCCTCCCCTGCTCTCTTTAGTTTGATTCTTCCCATGCTGGGGAAAGCGGCGTGTTTATTGGTTAGATAAGACTTTTTTCTTTTGGATAAAAGACAGGATTGAGGTCAGTAGAGTTTGGGATTCTTGGCACAGGCAGTGGTAGCCACAGACGGTTTCTGATCCGGTTTTGTAGGGTTTGTGGCTCCGGGAGGTGAGCTGGGGGCGGGAGTGGGGGCGAAGGGGGCGGCGGGGTTTGCCTTGCAAAGTTTGAAGATCAAAGTCTTGTCTGAGTGAGTTGATTTCTGGTTTGGGGGAACGGGGAACACGGAGGTGTAGACTGAGCCGGATTCTTGGCGGGAGGCGGGGGCGCCGCGAACATTTACATCTGGGTGGAGGGGGGCGTTTTCCAGCTGGGAGCCCATTCCGCCCCTTGCTGGGCGGGCTTCTTTCTCGGTCGCGGATCTTGTGAATTTTTAAGGAGTGGGAAGGGGGAGCGCCGAGGGAAGGGGTGGGTGGGGGGAATGGGAACCAGATGCCGGGGAAGGGCACGTTTGGAGCTCGAGTTATCTGTGCCGAGAGCCGAGTGGGGAAATTTACCGAAATTGGTTTCACCTGCACACAGCCCGGCGGCTCCTTGTGCGCGTCTTTGGAGTTGATGCTATCGGGGGGCGGGGGGGGGAGCAGAGGGGAGGGGAGGAAAGGGGAGCGGAGCCCGTGCGGAGCCGAGGCTGCCCTGCGTGCGCCCCGGTCGAGGGGGTTTTTGGAAGATTCAGCCTTACACCTTCCAAGCCCCTCCGCCCCCACCTCCCACCCTCCGCGCTCCCAGCTCACCTTCCCCGCCCCTCCCCCCCAATTGTGCTGGGAGCTCAGATTTCGCCTTTGAAAAAGCAGCGTCTGATACTTTAGATGAGCACCTCGCAGATAGCTGGGTTGCTTGATTTGAATTTGAGGAGTTGAAAAGCCTGTTTACTTTCTTGCTTTGATGTTGGGTAGATCTGGTTTTGATTAGATCAATACCCCTTTCTCTCTCCCTACCTCCCCCCTTCCTTTTCTTTCCAGAAAGGAGGCTCAGATGAGCCCCTGCTGACTTGAGAGAGAAAGAGAGACCACGCTGATTGCTGAGAGGAACTGGGGGAAGAGAACAAACAAACTCCAGGCGAAGAACTCCCTCACCATGAGCAGTGCTGTGTTGGTGACTCGCCTCCCAGACCCCAGCAGCAGCTTCCACGAGGATGCCCCCCGGCCCCCGGTCCCGGGGGAAGAAGGGGAGACCCCGCCGTGCCAGCCCGGGATAGGAAAGGGCCAGGTCACCAAACCCATGCCTGTCTCCTCCAACGCCAGGCGGAACGAGGATGGGTTGGGGGAGCCCGAGGGGCGGGCGTCCCCGGATTCCCCTCTGACCAGATGGACCAAGTCCTTGCACTCCTTGTTGGGCGATCAAGATGGTGCTTATCTCTTCCGCACTTTCCTGGAGAGGGACAAATGCGTGGATACCTTAGACTTCTGGTTTGCCTGCAATGGCTTCAGGCAGATGAACCTGAAGGATACCAAAACTTTACGAGTAGCCAAAGCGATCTACAAGAGGTACATCGAAAACAACAGCATCGTCTCCAAGCAGCTGAAACCGGCCACCAAAACCTACATAAGGGATGGCATCAAGAAGCAACAGATTGATTCCATCATGTTCGACCAGGCGCAGACTGAGATCCAGTCGGTGATGGAGGAAAATGCCTACCAGATGTTTTTGACTTCTGATATATACCTCGAATATGTGAGGAGTGGGGGAGAAAACACAGCTTACATGAGTAATGGGGGACTGGGGAGCCTCAAGGTCGTGTGTGGCTATCTCCCCACCCTGAACGAGGAAGAGGAGTGGGCCTGTGGTGACTTCAAGTGCAAACTGTCACCCACCGTGGTTGGCCTGTCCAGCAAAACCCTGAGGGCCACAGCGAACGTGAGGTGCACCGAGGCTGTCGAGAATGGATACAGGTAAGACTTTGTCCAGGGAGGGGGCCGGGGAGCTGGGGGCCGGTGTGGACTTCGCAGATGTTTTGAGTTAAGTGGGATGGCTGGTGGGACAGATAGGTTGCGGAGGCTGGCAAAGGTCTGTTGAGAGCTAGGACCGCTGGCCTCGAACCCTTTGATCTTGGCTCGTTGTTGTTAAAAGTGGGGAGAAGTACTGCACACACAGCTAAATCTAAACCTGCAGTCTTCCAGGACTAACTTCAAACAGTGGCAAGCAGTATTCATTAATGCGGGTTACTTATTATCCTGGACCAGTCTTAGAAGGCTGAGAGAGAGAGAGAGGGAGAGAGAGAGAGGGAGAGGACAGCAGCTTTTGATGCCTCTGAGTCACCCAGTACACTAAGCACTGGTTTTAGAAGGGGTCCCTCACCACTGATCAGTAGTGAGAGGAATGAGTGTGGCCGGGGAGGCAGCTGGGTGGTGGAGGCCCAGGGAGGAGCGTGCGCACCCCTTGGACGTGGGGGTAAGTGGGATCTTTTGAACTTTCCCGTTCAGATAAGAGCCAGCAGTTGGCTTCGCAACTGAGGCTGTGGCTCTCTTTGTAGCATTAGGCATTTACCCGGCAAGAAACCCTCCTGACAAGGGAAGGTCCTGTGACTCTCTTGAATAAAGGACCCCCTTAGCTTTAGAGTCCGCTGGTATATTAACCTAGACTTTAAATGCTCGCAGCCCGAGGGTCAGACCTCTGTGGACTGTTGTGTTGCTTAGTGCTGGCGGAGAAGAGTCTTGGACGGAGGGGATGGGGCCCTGGAGTACTTTCCCTCTTTGAGGCTTCAAAGATCAACAGTCCTTTACGGAATGGCCAAGTCTTAAGATTCTTGACCTTTGGCAGCAACTTCAGACCTCCTGTTAGAAATGAGTTTTTCTGTGTCTCTCCCTCCCTCCCCTTCCAGATACCCAAAATGAGCCTCTGGCTTCTAGATCCGTTGCTTGCGGCATGGCCGTGGAGGGGGTGGTGGGCACCTGATTGCTCTCTGAATGGCTTAGCTTGCTCTGCGGCGTGTATTTTTTCGTGTGTTTGGGACCTGGGATGCAGGCTGGTGGCTGGCTCTGTGGAGACTGCCCTCTCCCTGGAGGGTCAGGCCTCCGGTGTCCCGCAGGAGCGAGAGGGGCAGCGTCGCGGCGCCTGAGCCTAGAAGCAGTGATTTAGAGGGTGGCCCAGAGAGTTGACTTTTTCCGCTGGGAGTGAAGAGCTCGCTCTCCAACCACCAGAGGGCGCTCCCACAGCCTCGCGCGCCGGTTTCCCCCGCATTCAGACATCTGGTCTACACCTAAGTGGAACTCCATTGGCTTTTGAAAAGAAGCGGAGGATCACGTGAAAAGGAGTTGTTTCGGCGTCTTTAAGCTTCTGGCTTCAGGTGGTCTTGCGGGAGATACTGGGTCCGGCCTCTGTGGCCAGGCAGTCAGTCACCAGGCACCTGCTGCTACGGCCCCGGTCCATTAGGGGAACCTTCTGGTAAATGGGTGCTGGTCTCTGCTCTCCAGCTTGGCAGCCCTAGCGGAGACTACTTACGGCCTGTGGTTAGGCTGCTCCTCCAGGGGCTCTCCGACAGTGGAGCTTCTGTGTCTCCCGGTGTCAGGACCCAGAGCGTCCCCTTTGTCGACAGCACCGTGCGTGGTTTGTGTGTGGTTTGGGATGTCACCGAAGAGAAAGTGCTCCCAGGCAGGACCCCGCTGCGACCCCTCCCCTTTGTGGGTGGGCAGTAGAGAGCCAGCCTGGGTGGGCCCCTCCCCCTTCCAGAGGCCTCTGCTGCGATGGGACCAGGATTAAGCTCTCTGGAGATGACTCTGGTGAAGCTTTTGAGATCCTGGGGGCAGGGGGCCAGAGATCCTGGGTGTTTCCAAGGCGTGGACTGTGGGCCTAGCTGGTCTGTAGATGACGCCTTCTCACCCGCCCCCGCGGTCGCCGCACTCTATTTGTGGGTGCCTTTGCGCCCTCTTGGATTGAAATGAAGCGTTTTACCTGCACCACTTCAAGCCCACACGTCTGGACTGGGCACGGTCCCAGAGAACTTAGGACCTATCCGCTTTCGTTTGGACGTTCAGGATCTTCAGGTGTACACGGGTGTATTGGGAGGTGTCCCCAGTTTTTCCAAGGCCCGGGTTTCAGCCCTGTCCACTCATGACCACGTGAGTCGAAGTCTTTCTGAGCCCCACGTGTCCTTCTCTCTGATGACTGGGCACCCCCCTTCTGCTCATGTCAAGCTTGCTCTCAGGATCAAAACACTGGACAAGACAGCCCTGGTTGTCAAGGGAAATGTTCTGAACTCTCGGGAAGCCTTAGAACTCGTGTCATTTAATCGTGATAAGGAGTGGGTACGTGAAACAGGCGGCCCGGTTAGGATGTCCCTTTCAGGAGTGCCTCTCGGCTTCTAGCCCGTGTTCCCTGTCAAGTTGTAGAGCGGCCCGCCTTCCCCGGCCTCCACTTTCTCTGCGCGCTGAACTTCAGCCCGGGTCTCTGCAGCCGGCTCCTGGATGTAGGGCCCCCGTCCAGACCCGTCAGGCCGGCCTCCCCTTCCACTGCACTCACCCGTCAGCCAAGGGACGAGGCGGACAGGCCGGGCTTCCAGAGTTAGTAACACGGAAGAGGCCGAGCCCTCGAGTCCCGCCCAGGGGCCTCAGCAGCTGGGGGCCTGGCAGCGCTGGCCCGGGCTTCCAGGCCCTGTGTTTACCTTGGGCGCTCAGGGGAGGCCTCCTTTTTAATGACTTGTTTGTGTCCTCACTGATTTGGTGTCAGGTTGAATATAAATAGTTGGAACGGAAGAGCAAGAATTCCCCTCGGAGGGAAGGACTCTGGTTTGTGAGTGCCCGAGTGGGACGCCTGGGCTTGTGACGGGCTCTATAAATAACTCCGAGCCGGAGTGACCCCTTGGTAGAAGCGCATGTCAGGGCCCCAGCTCACAGACGCGGAGTGTCACCGAGTGTCGTGGTGTGTGTGTGTGTGTGTGTGTGTGCGTGCGCGTGCGTGCGCGCGCAGGGGCTGCGGGATTAGGAGCTCAGCCCGGCGTGTATTTTGGGAAGGAGACCGTGCTGGGCTCACAGAGTGCTCCCCGTGTCCTTCCCTGCCTGCCCCGTCCGTGGGGCCCTCGTGCGCCCAGCGGGTCTCCTCTGCCTCCCGTCGGACCCCCTCCTCTGGTCTCCCTTCAGAAGAGTCGGGCCTAGCAGATGGCCCTCTGCTGGCTCCAAGTGCTTCCTTTTCCCGGAAAGAACTCGCTCAGGAGGCCCATTTTTGTGCAAAGCCATTGGCATCAAGCTCGGCCTCAGTCATCAAAGAAGATGATGCCACAGGAAAGACAGGCTGGGAGTAGCAGCCCCCAGTTAGAGGCTGGGCTCTCTGAGGGAGGCAGTTTGGTAAAACGCACTTGGAAGAGTTGGCCTGAGTGTGGGGGCCCTCACTGAATGCCCCCCCCCCACCTGCCGCCATCTTGCTTTAAAAGATGCTTCTTGAGAAGACGGTTGCCTTCGGGGCAGTGACTTTGGAGTACATCGTCAGAGGGCTTTTGGCAAGCCCTAACCATGCAAATACTTGCTAAGTTGCACTGTTTTGGGAGGGGACCCAGAAGGAGGCCCTAAATGTCAGGTCTCTGGGCGGCTTGGCCCTGGTGTGTGGGGAGGGGGCCAGGGCCACAGCACTGCATCAAGATAAGAGATAAGAATAAGCTGGGGAAGGAAAAAAAAAAGTCAGGAAACCATTTCCCTTCCCTGAAGGTCCCAGGAGCCCCTGCTACCTGACAGCTGAAAGCCCGCTGCCCATGGACGTTGCCAGCGGAGGTCTGTGGACATCTGCCCAGTGTGGAATCGGTACCGTAGGCCTCCGCTCTCCGTAGGAATTTTAAATCCTTGCAGCAACCGTGGGAGCACAACAGTCCCGAAGAAATAATCAAAGCATCTGGGTACAATTACTGTAGCATGGTCAAGTTTCTTTCCCCTTGTTTTTCTTTTTTTTTTTTTAAATACAAGAAAAAGGGCTCTAATCCATTTTCTTAAAATCGTGTGGAGATTTTGACAACATTCCGGGTTCTTAAAAATTGAGTTTCTGTCTCCACGACCCTGCCTCCTTCCTCTGCTCCGTCCTCCCTTTTCTGTTACGATTGTAGGAAAACCCAAATACTTCCTTGCAGTCAAGCGAGCTACTAAGGGCAGTATATTCCGTTTCTAAGGACTGGTCACACAGGGAGCCCTCTATTTGGGAGGAGGGCAAGTTTATTTTGGGACCCATGTGTTTTGTGAGCCACTCCAATGAGTGCAAAGCCGCGAGCACACACGGGATGAGTTCGGTGTCTTTCTGGTTGGGGAGGGAGGAGGGATTTCCATTGAGTCATGCACTCCCCCAAGAGGTTGACTTCAGGACTTTGTCACTGAGTGAATACCGCAGAGACAGCAGCCAGGTCTGAAGGCTCTTGAAGGCCCTGTGGGCTCTTTTGATCTTGTACTCATGCCTCTTAGACCAAAACACCTTTCAGCCACCCATCAGATGGCCCCACGTCTTTTAAGGAAGTTCAGCAAAGCCTCGAGCTCCTGCCTCGCTCCGCCAGCTGGGGAGCCCCTCGCACGGGGGACAGACCTGGGCCTTGCCGTCACGGAGCTTCCGGTCTGGCTGCGCGGGACAGACATCCGAGGTGTGGACGCACCAACGCCACGTGACCATAAGTCATGATGTATACCGCAGAAGAAAGAGGAGCCAGCCTCCTCCTCCACCCCCCGACAGCTCTGTTTTCCTCAGCAGTTGGTTTTTTGGAGAATTACCAACATCTCCCCAAATTAAAGTGCCCTTGAGTCTTCGGAGAATGTGGGAATTTCCTGCCGATGGCCATGTCGGAGCCAGGTGTTTTTTAGGTGGAGAACCCGTGTCCCCAGAGGTGGTGACTTGCCCGTGGCCCCCTGCTGGCCCGGAGCTAAGCCAGCACCAGCTCTCGGCCTCCCCCCACGCCTGTTCCCCCACTGGGCTTCTGAAAGCTAGCAGGGGACCCAGAAGAAGTTTCCTCGTCTGCCCTGCTTTGGGGCAGTAGCCTTGGTCCAAGCAGCCCCGAGAGCAGGGGACTTTGGGCTCTTTTAAAGACTTGGGTGACTCCATAATGCCATCCCCTGCATGGGTCCCCTCGGACCGGTAGGAAGTGCTTTCTTCTTTCTGACTTACAAGCCCATTTCCTCTCTCCTGTCGTCCTGCCTTTACTGGCAGCTCCAGACACGGCCGTCCTCTCCTTCCTTTGACTTCCCTTATCAACTAGGAGACATCTGTCCTCAGTCATCCCTCCTCCCATCTCCTCTCTAAAAAAAAGTCCACCGCCCTTCCTCTGCTCCCACCGCTCCTCTCCCTCCAGCCTCGATGCCTGGAGATCCCATACTGAGGACACGGGACCCAGCGCCGAGGCACGGAGGGCCTTACCGTCCTCGTGTAATCATCACAGCATATCCTGGGAGGCGGGGAGACTTCTTCCCCTCTACACCGAGGACAGGCCAGTGTCTCCAGGACAGTTCAAGGTCACTCAGTCCAAGGTATTCCGGGTTCGAGTAGGACATGCCTCATTTGCACTTTCTGGTCGATTCTGTACCCATGTGCCATTTCCGACATCTGGCTTCGTATTCCAGTCTGGCTCGGGAGAACAGAATCGTGGTTCCTGCTGCCGTCGAGCTCCTAGATGTGGGTTCCCGGCGGCCACGTCTCCAGCCGGGTGGCCTCTGGCAAGGCCTTTGGCCCCCACCTGGGGCTCTGCGCCTCCTGCCGCGGTTGCGAGGCTGCAGGGTGGCTGGGCAGGAGACGTTCCTTGAGCACCTACTGTGTGCCGGGGGTGCAGACGCGCCCAGAAGAGAGCCCGCCTCCCCCGAGGGCCCCGTCTGTGGCAACTCTTGACGGTCGCTCACTTCTCTCAACTGAGGGGACTGGCTTCATTCCGGCTCTAAAACGTAACGTTTCTCGTTGGTGTGCTCACTTCGGCTGGAGTGCAGGCCTCCCCATCCCAGCTGCCCCCCCCAGAGGCCCTCACCCCGCACTGTGGCCGCGACCCTGGCCCACAGCCGACCCTCCTTCTGTCTGGTCCAAGGGCACGGCCCGGGTCCCACGTGCTGCTAGAACTTCTTGGACCCCTGAGGCCCGTCTCCGTATCCAGAGGCGGAAGGAGTTTGGGTGAGAGCCAAAGATATCCGCCTCTTGCCAGCGACTCCCGACTCTGCCCTGGGCGGCTGCTGTCCTGCGGGGTCACACCGGGCGCGCTGGCGAGGTGGGCCCGGGGCACCTCCTCCCCCAGGTGGCCGCACGCACAGGGAGCTGTGATGTGGGTGAAGGCGTGCCCCTCTCTGAGCCTGCACTTCCCCAGGGGCGCCCCCCTGTGACCGAGACCAGAGACCCAGGCTGGGTCAGGCCAGAGCCCAGCACGTGCTGCACATAGAGGAGGCGATAGGGGCTGGACGATGGCATACAGAGGCGGCTTTGAGCTTTCCTGAGTCCCTTTCATCTGCCGCCCCCAAGGCCATCTTTAGACACCCGAGCGATGGCCCGATGGAATGGGTTCTCTCTTCTCCCCCAGTTGATTTCTTCGCCGTTGGCTTAGACTTGGTGGGCCCAGTCGAGTATCCCGGGGTCTTTGTCAATGAGGCCTCTTGTGACTTCGGGCTTCCTGGAGCCGCTTTCCTCCTCCCCCTCTGCCCTGACTTAATGTCCTTCACTGGTCACACAGGAATGCGGCCCGGCAGGGGACAGGCACACCGGTGGTCCTGGGAGACCAGGAGGACAGACTGGGGAGGCAGAGGCCATGAAACAAAGAGCAGGAGACGCCAGAGGAGGGTCATGGACCTTCCTTTGAAACAGCTGTGCCGCTCATTTGAATCCTGCGGGTCTTGATCTTAGCCTAGTTGCCCCAAGAAGGCAGGCCTGGTGGGGGGAAGGGAGCGGGGCCCAGCGGAGGCCCAGCTCCAGGTGGGGTGCAAGTCCTGAACCTCGTCTTGAGCTTTTCTGTCCCATCTGTCCAGTGTCCTGTGCCCAGGGTGGAGATGAGAAGGCGATGCCAGGCCTTGGGTTGCTTGAATCTTGGAACTATGCTAACAGACCCCGGATGGGGGGTTTGGATGCCTAACACCTCTTGGGGCCCTAAAACTGTGTTCTTCTACTGCAGGCTTGGCTATGGTGGTGGGAGGGAGAAGACCCTTCACCTCTACGCACTTGTTCTTCTCTTTGATTTGAGAGCCTCCCGTCCTAGAGCAGAGTCCTGTGCCTTCCTCTGTCTGAGTGTGTGTTTAGCCCTTTGTAGGATCCCCTGGGCCACTTATGGCTTCCTCTGTCCCCTGGCAGACCTGCCCTTGGCAGCAGGGGAACCCAGCCTGCTTTCTTCTCGGGCCGAACTGGTGGCTCGGCCGCCCTCCCTTAAGTAGCCCCAGCTGTCTGCCCAGATGAGCGGCTGGGCCCGGGCCGCAGGTTGGCACTGGCACGTGGCGGGATCGTGCCCTCGCTTGTCCCGGGGTTGCCCGGTCACCTGGGTGTCTGGTGCGAAGCCGTGATGCGCTGCTCTTGTCCTCTTCCCACAGGTCCTTCAAGAGGAGCGATCCCGTTAATCCATACCACGTAGGTTCTGGCTATGTCTTCGCGCCCGCTACCAGCGCCAATGACAGTGAGATATCCAGCGATGCGCTGACGGACGATTCCATGTCCATGACAGACAGCAGCGTGTAAGTATGCTGGTATCCC
>CM052891.1:10290248-10311865 GCA_028534135.1 Potos flavus | reverse complement strand
CCCTCCAGGGATTTATTTCGGTCTCTGCTTTGACTCGGCTGGCCTGAGTGGAACCGCAGGTGACCTTCGGGAGAGAAGGGCCCTGGTGCGCGCCGAGCGGAGGCTGCCGGGGAAGCTTCGCGCTCCGCCGCTCCAGCCACATCTGGCTCTGATTGTTTTTTCTGAGGCACACTTAATAAGCTCGCCTTTGAAGCCCCGGCCTCCCCTTTAATGCACAAAGACGTGCACAAATGGTTGACTCTCAGAATTCTTTCCTGATTGGATCAGGCTGCGGCCAGACCCTTCCCGGCCGCCTTATCTCTCTGTACTTGCTCCCCGGCCCGAGCCGGCTCGCCGAGGCACCGGGTGCCAGGCCTGGCCCTCCCGGCGGGGGTGGTGCCCCGTCCTCCCGCGCGCGCTCCCCCCGGCGAGGATGGGGCCGCGGAGTGGGGGGGCCCTGGGCTGCACTGAGTAATCGCAGCGTGGCAGGGGTTCAAAAGGAGAGCCGTCTCTCCAGACGTGCCAGACGCTGTTGGTGCCAGACGTCAGAAGAAAGCACGGTTTGCCACATAAAGCCTGTTGCAGTGGAAAAGCCCGTTCCTTGGAGAAGGCGAGGGCAGTGCAGTGCGTTTGACGTCTCGGGGCCGGGGCCGAGGGAATGTGGCCTCTCCCCTCTCTGGAAGAGGTTACAGTTCTGGAAAAGGTCGCCGCGTGTTTGTGCAGAGGGGCGGTGAAAGCCGGACTTGGTAGAGCTGAGGGGTCGGAGCTGGGGGACGGAGGGGCACGACCGAGGGTGGTGTCCGAATCGTAGCCTCGTGTCGGGAAGGGGCCTTCCCTCCCCCCTCCCCCGGCTGTCCAGGGTCCCCTGTGCGCCGTGCCCCTCCCCGTCCCCGCTCGGGCTCCCCCAAGCACCCCGACCCGATCCGCTGGGTGGGAAGGCCAGCTGGGAACCGCTCGCAACAAGGAACCTTGACTAAACCCAGCTGGTTCACTTTATTTAGCCTTATCTCCTGTGAAAGTATTTGGCTCGCTTTCATTAAAGAGGAAAGAAGTTGAGCTCTTAACCGATGGGAATTTTTTTTTTTCCTTTTAAATGAAAAGACAGAAACAAAAAAACAACTGTAACCCTGAGACACAATTAAATTTTTTAGAGCGCTGTCCCGCTCCCCCCAGAGGACCAGGACCCTCCCTCCCCGAGCGGCCTTTATTGGCTGAAGGTGACAGCTTGCAGGGACGAGTTTAATCCTTCTGAGGGGTCTCCCTGGAAGGGGCCGGGGAGTGGGCCCGCCTGGGGGACAGCCGTCGTATCTGAATGTGGCTCTCCTGAGAGAGGCCGGTCATTTGCGTCCACACAGTTAAACAGCCTTAGAGGAAAGAAGTCTGGGGTGGGATAAAAGGAACCTTTAATCAAGGGGCATAATAGAAGGGTCTTTAGTGTTTGACCCTGGAGGGGTGGGGTGGGGTGGAAAGGGAGGGGAGGGAAACGGGGAGAAGAGGGGAGCATGGGGGGGGCAAGGGCTGTCTGCAACCCTGGGAAGCAAGATGGCCCTGGCCAGCCTCCTGCAGCGGCCACCGCGGGAAGCGGCCTGTCCCGTGGCTGTGCCAGGACAGGCCAGAGGAGCGGCCGTGTGGGCGCTGCAGGGTGGGAAGGACCGGAGGTGTCAGCCTTCCACAGCCTTCTGCAGGGTCACGGTGGCTGGATCTGGGGCCTCTTGGAGGGACAACTCCCCCCCCCCCCCACCCCCCGGCCTTGGCTGCTGCTGCTGCAAATGCACCACGCATGCCTTGCCCTTCCCGCCCCCCACAGCCCTCCCCAAAAGGGGACAAAGCCGCAGGCCGCTCTCCTCCGCAGAGTGCGCTCTCTGCCCAGCGCGCGTGGGGGGCAGCCCCAGCATTCGGGCCAAAGACTGCAGGCGGGAGGCCCCCCAGCCCACCAACCCCCGCTGCGCCTCCCGGGTGACCCCCAGCTTCCCCATCGTGCCCCGGCGGGCCAGGGTCCACGTGCACACCTGCCGCGGCAGCGCCCTCAGGAGCCCCCCGTCCGCCGGGTTGACATCCCCTTTCTTCCAAGCAAAGTAGAAAACGCCCTTTCACCAAGACGCTCTCTGGGTTTTCCTCTTAAGGTATTACTTCAAAAAAGCAAGCGACGAGTTTGCCTGCGGAGCCGTGTTTGAGGAGATCTGGGACGACGAGGCGGTGCTCCCCATGTACGAAGGCAGGATCCTGGGGAAGGTGGAGAGGATCGACTGAGCTGCGGGGGGTCGGGTCCTGGCGGGACTACGGGGCCGCTCACCCGCCCTCCTGAGCCACCAGCCTTGGCCGTGACCATGACGGACTGCGACGAGACATTTTGAAGGAAAACTAAACCAATGAAGAAGACAAAAATCCCGGGAAGAATTGGCCACTGGCCACTTGGGGAGGGCAGGGAGGGTAGGGAGGTTGGTTTTCATTATTCATGAGCTGGGTACTGAGATAAGAAAAGCCTGAACTATTTATTAAAAACATGACCACTCTTGGCTATTGAAGATGCTGACTGTATTGGAGAGACTGCCATACGGACGTAATATATGACTGCCTGGGGATCTGAAATCCATAAACTAAGAGAGAACTGTGTATAGCTTACCTGAACGGGAGTCCTTACTGCTATTTATTGAACAATTGATCCCCCCCACCCCCGCCCCCAGTTAATGGATATGCTGCTTTAAACACGGCCGGGGGAGAGGGGAGGTTTTAATCATCCTATCCAAACTTGAGAGTTGAGCTAGGGGTGCATTCATGATTTCTTCATTAAAAGGGGAATTACTGCGCTTTGCCCTGCATTTCTCCAAGTGAAGATAGACTTTTTTAAATGGTGCCCTACCATTGACACATGCAGAAAATTGGTGCATTTTTTTTTTCTATGCTGCTCTATTTTGTCATAAAGGTCTTGAGGAGTGATTTACGTTGCCAACATCACCGCCACTTGGGGTCATCGTGTGGGATGGGATCCGTTGGGGGGCGGGGGGACAGGGTGGGAGTTTCATTTTGGGGACCCCAGATTTCCTCAGTAACTCCTAACTCCCCACCAAGGCCCGGCACCCAAAGGCCGAGGCCCGCTAGAACCTTGGGAGTTCAACTCGCGCTTGCATTGAACGAATTCCTTGGAGTTTTGGTCCAAGGTTGGTCGGGTTTTTTTTTAACTAGTCTTTGGACCACCGCCATTCTGGAAACCATCCCCTTCCCTCCCCCCCCTTACCCTGCAAAGAAGCAGACAGTTGTGGGAAGACCCAGCAGCACCCTCTCCAGACACCTTCATTTTGATGTTCGGGTTTTCGTGTTAAGTTAATCTGTTCATCCTGTTCGCCTTTGTTACGCGTACTATACGTCTGTATATATTGTACGACGAAAGAGTGTTACTCCACTATCTCTAGTGCTTGACTTGAAATCAGTACAGTACCTGTACCTGCACGGCGTCCCGCTCCGTGTGTCGCCCTGTATTGAGGGCTCCAACTCTCCCTTGCTTTTTGAAAGGGGTTTATGTATAAATATATTTTATGCCTTTTTATTACAAGTCTTGTACTCAATGACTTTTGCCATGGCATTTTGTTCTACTTATACTGTAAATTATGCATTCTAAAGAGTTCATTTAAGGAAAATTACTTGGTACAATAATTATTGTAATTAAGAGATGTAGCCTTTATTAAAATTTTATATTTTTCAAAGCGTCGGCCTCGTCTCTGAGTGCCCCCCGGGGCGGGAGCAGGGCAGAGGCGGCCTTCTGTGCATGAACCCCCACACTGAATTTCCCACCGTGCTTGAGCCCATCTCCGACTGACCTTGACTTCTCCCCCAACTTGGCCCTGCCCTGGGGTTTTGAAGACCTCCAGTCTTCAAAATCGCCGGGCTAACTGGCTGAGGATTTTCTCGGCCTCGGGCAGGTTATAGACAGCTTCCTCCGACGTTCCCTCTCCCCCTGCCACCTCCTTGCAGCCTCTTCCTCGGAAGCGGGTCTCATCTGGCCAGGTGGGTCCAGGAGAGGAGGAGCGGAGATGGGGTAGTCCCAGGGATCCTGGGAGGAAACGTCCGGAAAACGGCTCATGGGTCTGGAATGGCCAGTGGAGCCGATGAGCCTCGAGCTCAGAGCTAACCAGCCACCCTCTCCGTGGCCATGTGAGTGGCCTCAGCTGATACCTTCAGCAAGGGGCTGGCCTTGCCGAGGGTCCGGGCCAGAAAGGGGGCGGGGGAAAAAAGGTGGTTCAGCCAGAAAACCGCAGGGTTCACTGGACCACAGAGGTCCGCGGACGGTCCTTGAGTCAACAGACTCCGGTTACCTCCCGGTGCGCTGAGCGCTCGGAGGTCGGGCTGTGTTTGGACCCGGGAGCGCGGGTCTAGATACCTAAAAGAGTCCTCTAATGAACCCATTTTAGAAAGAAAGGATCTGTCGGACTTGGCTTCTCATGTGCAGAGTTTTCCTGCGGCGGGGTCTGCCGCAAATCTGACTGGCTTTCTGTCCCCGTTGGAACATGTGAGGCCCACAGGGCAGGGTAAGGCAGGGCCCTGGCCGCGGTGGGGTCAGGGGCGGCTGGAACTGGCCGGCCTCAGGGCGGCCGGGTTAGGAGGCAGGGAACGGACCCCGGGCCACAAGAGTCCTTGATCTTGGTCCTAACGATGCGACGTGCTGCACCCTCCCCTCCCGGCTGCAGTGGGGGCTCACAGCAGAGGTATCCCGAACCTGCTTCCAAATCGTAAGGTGCTTTCCAACCCAAAAGGATAAAGACATTGAACCTGGTATGGGTGGGGTGGGTGGGGTGTGAGGGGCTTTTAATCTTCAGGCCTTTTGATTCATCCCTTGAGAATAAGGGGCTAAAACACAGGCCTGGGGTTCAGACAAACCCGGGCTCGAGTCCAGGGGACCGTGGGATCTGTGAGAAGGGGAGCCAGCCCAGGAGATGGACCACTCACGTTGGCAGCTCTTCCAAGAGGGCCCGTTTCTCTGCCTCTCGCATTTGGACAATCAAGCGCGCTTCACTGGGGCGAATCGGATGGGCTGCTGGGGTTTCTCAGCCCTCGACATTGCGGAATCAGCTGCTCCTTTCTCTGAGGAAAGGGTCGTTAGTCTTATTAGATTCTTCAAGGGATCTATGACTCAAAAGAAAAAGCTAAAACATGGTTTGGCTGTTTGCTCTTCTTCCTTGCCCCCCAAATCATTTACAACCCAACCCAGCCCCTCAGAAACCCTCTGCCCCTGCTCCAGCAGCCGTCAACCCCAGCCCCACTGACTGGACAGGAACCTGCGCCAATCTGGCCTCTCCTGAAGGAGCTGCACTTGCTCAGGTGCTCCTGGATCTCCCCCTTCCTGAACTCCAGCTCCCAGTCCGATTCACCCACTTAGTGCTCATTCCCTGGTGCTTCCTCGTGCTCTGGCCTTATTTCTCCATTAATTGTTAACCAGCTAATCAGAGGTAGGGCACAGACTGGGGGAAGAGGGAGAGGGCCACAGTTTCTGCCTCTACTAAGTGGGGATAATCACTGTGCTCACTTCCAGTGCTGCTGCAATGGCTGAGTGAGGTGTGAAGCCTCAGGATCTCACTCTGGGTCTTGAGGTACTTCGGCTCCCTCCTTACCGCCTGTGTTATTAGCTCTTCGTTTGGAAATCCCCCCCTCCCCATTCCTGCTGCAACATCTGGGCTCCAGCCTCCCGCTTCCCTTGCCCCTGGTGCAAAACCAAGAGGGTGGTGGGCAAATGGGCTGGTAGGTGACTTGATGGGGGGCTTTCAGCTAGAGCAGAGCCTTGGCCCCAGAACATCTTTAAATTTTCATTAAATCTATGACTTTATACAATACTTGGAAATTCTGTGTGGACTCTCACCTAGGAAGACAGCTCATGTAGAGAGCCTTGAAATGTGGGGTTTTGGGAAAAGGATCCTGTTCTACTCTCTCCCACCCCAAAATATGATGGGATCAAGTTGTGCTGTCAAAGAAGGAAACTGGCCATTATCCCAAAGAAAATACTCCAGTCTATTTGAAGAATTCGTTTAGATTTATTGTTGTTGTTGGTTTTCCCTGTTCTTTTTGGTAAGGAAAAGTATTCCTTTTTTTTTTTTTTAACCTTTAATAAATCATTTGGTTCTACAGGAACTCCCCAAATAATGTAGATGATTTAAAAGAGGGATTCACACACAGACACACACACACAAAAGAGGGATTCACACCTTCCTTAGCATCATCATTCCATGTCATCAACCCGATTTTCCAAAAATCTGCTATGAGACTGAGCCTTGTCTCATGGCTTGCCCCAGGAAGGGGGTCCTCCCTATGGATAGCGCCCAGTTCTGAAAACATAAAGTCCCTGTGCTTCAACCACACCAACTTTTACGTTCCCCTAACATTGCACTGCTGCTCAGAGCCTTTGCATATGCTGTTCCCTCTGCAGGGAACACCCTCTCCCTCAGCCCATCCTGAGGTTATCTGCCTTTCAGCCTTCAGGTCTTTTTTTCTTTAAAGATTTTATTTATTTATTTGACAGAGGAGAGAGATCACAAGTAGGCAGAGAGGCAGGCAGAGAGAGAGGAGGAAGCAGGCTCCCTGCTGAGCAGAGAGCCCGATGCGGGGCTCGATCCCAGGACCCTGAGATCATGACCTGAGCCGAAGGCAGAGGCTTTAACCCACTGAGCCACCCAGGCGCCCCCAGCCTTCAGGTCTTGATTTAAATGTCAGAGGTCCTCCCTGACCATCGGGTCCATGTAGGTCCTCACCTCGTCCTCTCTATACAGACGTTCCTTCGCTTGTTTACTGCACATTCTCCTTTGTACCCAGACAACGAGGCAGGGAGTAGATATGCTTCGACTCACCATTATTTATAAAACAACCCCAGCATGGTGCTTGGAGCCTAGTAGGCACTCAACATTAATAGAATTGACACAAAAAAGGAAAATAGAAATTGCCAATAGCAATTTTACTATCACCTATAATGAAGACAATCACGATGAACACTTTACGGTATCCTTCCCGGTTAAAACACACACACGCACGCGTGCAAGCACACACACACATGCATTGGGCCATATGGTGCATGTTATTTTGTGATCTGTATTTTTCACTCAATAACATGTCATTGGCCTATTTCCGTATCAATAATATTCTTCTGCATCGCTCTACAACATGACCTGAATGTATGGCGGCATTTATTTAACTAATCACTTCTGGTTGGACATTTATATAGTTTACGAATTCTGCAATTACAAGTCACATTGTCATGAAGTCTTTCTAGCTAAGCACTCCCTCAGTAGTCATAGCTAAATAGTCTTTAACTATTAGGATGAAGGTTTTCCATGTAGAATTTCTGGATCAAAGGTCCTTTTTAGGGCTTTGGCCCCTTCCTGCCCGACTGGCTGAGACACTGGCTTGTCTCCAACTCTCCAGTGCCTTGCGCACGGTTGGCCCTCGAGCCGCGGTTATGCCAACCACTTAAAACTCAAGCCTGGGTAGTCAAGCCTCCCCTCAGTCCGAGCCAAACCTGCCTTTCTGGTACGATCTCCGTTTTCAGCTGGGTCGCCTTGGGCAGTGAACGTCCCTCTACCTGGGTTTGCCTCTTGGTAAACCGAGCAGAGTCACGAGCATCCTTCCCAGGGCTGGTGAAACTTGCCAAGGTGTGCGCGGTTCCTGGCGGTGAGTCTGGCCTCGCCCATGGCAGCTGCTGTGATACCCCGCTGATCCCCGCCGTCCAGACTTTATACCCGACTCTGCTCAGCCCTTTCCCTCCTTTCTCCCACCTGTGAGATGCAAGCCCTGCTGTGCCCCCCTCCATGCTCCTCCCTGCCCCCACCCCGGCCTCCCCTCCAGAATCCCGGGGGACCCTGACTTTCTCCGGTGCTCGGCCTATGGTCACTTCCGTCTTTCCCTTCCTCCTCCCCTGAGTTGTAAGCCCCTTTGAGAGCAGGGTCTGTGGCTGACTTTGATGTACAAGAGCTTTACAGCTAGGGGTGCCTGGCTGGCTCAGTTGTTGGAGCATACGACTCTTCATCTTGGGGTTGTGAGTTCAAGCCCCACATCGGGTGTAGACACGGCTTAAAAAATAACATCTGATTTTGCTCCATTTCCCCAAACTCAACTTTGGACCAAACTATGTTGTTGGGAGCCCCTGAGCCTTTCATGCTGTGAGCATCAGACATGGTGCATGGAGGGGATCCGGGGAGAAACCGATGGCCACAGGCATTGAGGCTGGCGTTCTCTCCCACCGTCTCCCAGCGATCTCAACAAGAAGACACTGGAGGGGCGCCTGGGTGGCTCAGTGGGTTAAAGCCTCTGCCTTCGGCTCAGGTCATGATCTCAGGGTCCTGGGATCGAGCCCCGCATCGGGCTCTCTGCTCAGCAGGGAGCCTGCTTCCTCCTCTCTCTCTGCCTGCCTCTCTGCCTACTTGTGATCTCTCTCTGTCAAATAAATAAATAAATCTTTAAAAAAAAAAAAGAGAGACACTGGAAACCAGCCATGAATGGTGTTGTGATTAGAGTTGCCCCATTTAGTAAATTAAAATACAGGATGCTCAATTAAATTCGAATTTCATATAAATGATGAATAATTTTCAGTATAAGTAGGTCTCACGCAGTAGTTGGGACATACTTATACAAGAAATCTACCTGTTTATCTGAAATTCAAACTTCACTGGGCATCTGGCGTTTAACCTGGAGACTCCGGTTGTAGTAGATGCTTTGGCTTGCCCCCCTCCACCTGCCTTCCTCCTCACTTCTCATGTGCTTTCTTCTACTCCAGAGAATGGAGAGCTACACCCTAATTTTCCAGACTGCTTTGTGTCCGGATTCGAAGCGGCTTCCATCCTTTAGATTTGCTCACTGGGAGAGAGAGGCGTCTTCCTTTGGTGTTTGTTCACCGACAAGCAAAGTCACAGAGTCACGGGGCTTTGCAGCAGCCCCATGGACGTCCGTTCCCGGCGCCCCGGGAACGGAGAGGTGCGGAGCAGGGAGAGAGGTCCAGGCTCCCCATCGCGGTGTCCCGCCACGAGCCCCTGGATCCTGTGCCCCTGGTGGCATCTCCGTGCGTACTCCTTGGGCAGGTGAGCTCTGCAGGATGTTAGGAGGTCATGACCAAGGGCTCAATCTATTCCATTTGTTAACTCCTTAAACAAACCTCTAAGCACCTTGTATGAATTTACTTTCCGTGAGAAGGTCGTGCTCATTTGGGGCTGCTGGAACAGAGCACGACGACTGCGTAGCTTCGAACAACAGACATTTATTGCCTCCGTTCTGGAGGTTGGGGGTCTGAAAACAAAGTGTCCGCCGGGCCCTGCTCTCTCCCAGCCCTGTGGGCGAAGGAGTGGCCGCGGGCATTCCTGGGCTTGGGGAGGCGAAACTCCCACCTGAAGAGTGTTCTCCCTGCTCTTATCACACCGTCCTTCCTCTATATTTATCTGTGACTGTGCCCAAACTTCCCCTTTTTATAAGGACGCTAATATTGGCTGAGGGCCCAGCTGACCTCATCTGGGTTAACTTACATCTGCAAAGACCTTATTTCCCAATACGGCCAACATTCTGAGGTCCCGGGTGTTAGGATTTCTTCACCATAACTTTTTGGGAGGACACAATTCAACCCACAACAAATACTTAGGGTGGAGTCTGTCTCCTGGCGGGTCACATCGTGACTCCTAGCATTTTGTCTGTCCTAACAGGAAAAGAGAAGCGCAGATCTTTTGACAAGAAGAACTTCCACGATCACCTCAAGGAGAAACGCACCGTGACCACACGCAGGGTCTCCCTTGTCCCTCTGCCCGCCAGTCACTTCCTCGCTGCACACCCCCCCCCACACCTCCGTTTCCATTTCTACTCAACTTGGGTCAAACCAGAGAATCCAGGTTTGCTGGTCTTTGCTCACCGGAAGGTGAAGCCAGAATCTGAGCCTTTCCCCCCCAACCCCCACCCCCGATGCCCCCGGTAGAACAGCATGAAAGCAGGAGATGTAACGCTCTCTCCAAAAAGTATCTTGGCTACCAAGATCTAAAACCCTGAAAGAGGTCACTCGGAGATATTATGGAATTTCGACCTCCAAAGATTTCCAGGTGAAGAATATAAAGTCAATACACCTGCCATGGCTTTTGGACCTCTTCTGGCCTGGAGGCTGGCATCCTTACTAGAAGAGCTGTCCAAAAGACGAGTTCTTCCTCCCTGGGATCCTGAGTGTGGCACAGGCTTGTGATCCCAAAGGGAAGGGATCGGCTCCCAAGTTGTTGGTGGTGGCGGTGATGAGGGCGTAGTTCTAATGGCCTTTCAGGGGAGGGTTTGTGTCTTGGCAGGGACCCTCATTGGTTAACTGAGCCTCAGCTCCTGTCCCCAACCAGGCAGTGGGTGCCTGGGCGCCTGTGTGCACGCGGGTAAAATCTCTTGCGGCAATCAATTGCACAAATGATTTGTGAGTCATTGTCAAGCACTTGGCGGGCTGAAGACAGCAAGAAGCAATTAGTCTTCTGATCAACATGGTTTGTCAGCATAAAAGGTTTGGGCTGCAGCGTCCTCCAGATGACACCCACTTCTTGGCAAGCCTGAGATGGCCGCAGGCCTTTGTTGTTCATTCATCCAGCCCGAAAAAGCCCAGGGGGGTGAGAGAAGGGGGAGGGGCACGCGCTGGGGGAGGGGCACAGCTGTCTTCCATCTGAGCCGCTCCCTCTCTCCCTCGCCAGGCTCAGTGGGAACCAGCCCCTCCCGGGCGAAGCAGAGACCCCCCTCCAACCTCGCTTCAGGGGACAGAGTTGCTTGGGCCACCTGCTTCCCAGTCGGCCAGAGGCCAATTATCCAGACTGAGGGACAGCCAGGTCCTCAGGGTGAGAGACAGAGAGACAGTGGGAAAACGAATTAAACAGAAGAGTGGATTATGGAAAGAAGACGTTGGCTCGTAGAGTGTTTTGACACGAGCACCTTAGAGGTTTTCCTCTTTAACTTATATCCCATCCCCCTCCCCTGAAAAAAATAAATATGGTAATAAATAAATAAATAAATAAATATGGTAAAAAAAAATTTGAAAAATGCATCGAATTACATAGAAGACAAAGAAATCCACCTATAATCTCACTACCCAGAGATACCACTTGATAACATTTTGGTGGATTTCCTTCCAATACACGGCATGTTCTCTTGCTCAGTAAAGTGTTCTGAGCGTCTCATAATTTTTCAGGGTAAATGTCGACATGTGTGAGTACTTCCATTGTTTCCATCGAACTTGGGGTCTGTTTCTGCGAACCGCCCTGCTCACCGGGCTGGTCTGTCTTGATCCCTCCACCCGAACCTCCTTTTCCAACAAGAGGCAGAGCACAACCTCTCCTAAACGGAGGCCGGAGGCAGGTGAGGCCCCAAATAGGCTCCGGACTCTGTAGGAACTGTAGAATACATTCTGGACCCGGAAAGAATAGCTTCGAGTTCCTTCCGTGCCTTCACTGCCCCTTCCCTGTTGGGAGGTCCTGCTCCTCGATCACACCTGCTTGATTCCTCTGCTGATTGTCGGATTCCATTGTTCCTCTCCCGCCTTTGCACGTCTGATGAGGTCTTGTTTCTGGTCCCGGTTCACCTCCACTTTGCCTCCCGTCTCCGCCTTCCAAGAACCGCCATAAATGACACCAGTGAGATTTGTCCTTGCCGTGGTCGTCTGTTATTTTATCTGGTCCATCCAGCCTCCGTGTTTTCATCTCCGGGTAAGAGCACCTTGGTTTTCCTTTGGGGAGCAACACTCAGCTACAAAAATGGCACCTGATCTGGCCAATTATGTATCCCATCATGCTGGCTATCATGAGTAGCTCAGGGATGGACGTGTGACTTCAGTCGCTCCAATGAGACAACTTAAGTTGGGCCAAAAAAACCATGGGACTTGTGCCAGGCATTCGGAGAATGGGGTGCTCTCTTTCTACTGGGGCTTCTGAAATGGTAGGACAAAATCTTGGAGCTTCTGGAGGCCAAGAAGTGGAGAACGCTTATCTGCCATTGAACCCAACAGAGAAAGCCAGAGCCACGAGATGGAGGGGTGGGGGCAGAGAGAAAGACCCACTGAGTCTTGTCAGCATCCCTTGGACCCTCAGATTCAGCTGCGCAAGAGCCCAGCCTTGTGAGTCAGCGAATCCTGTCATCTGTTTTTTCCTTAAGTCAATTTGACTTGGGTTTGTGTCATACTCAACCAAAAGAATTCTGACTAATAATACAGCTGCTGTCCTAGAGGAGGGAAGGCTGTGTTCTCAAGGCCCTTTTGGATGTCAGAGAGCCCAAGCTCCTGGAGTTGTATTTAGCTCTATGCATTATATCGCCTGAAATGGCAGGAAAGAGATTCGAGAGGAGAAACTGAGACTTTGAGAAACAGATGGAGTGATGAAGAGCTATGTCAAGTTCAAGTTCTGGAGAAGGTCACGTTTAGATGCTAGCAACCAAAGCCTCAGGTTATATAATTGCCTTTATGTAACGTGACCCTTGGGACCCAAGCCCATGTTCCCTGGTCTCTGCTGACCATCCTCACCACCGACACCTACTGAGAGGTACCACACGCATTGCACCAGGGTGGGGGCGGGGGGTGGAGACAGTGAAGACGTGGCCCCCAACTGGATTAACACCAGGTTGAGACATTAAAATTCAGGGTGAGGAGTGCCTGGGTAGAGCTTGTCCAGAGACCCAGAGGAGAGCCACCTCTGCCTGGGCTGTCCAGAGGAAAGCCACTTCCCGCCTGGGACATGCAGGGTCCTGGGGACTGATTAGGAGAATAATGGAAGGGTGGGCAATCCTGGGAGAGGCAGGAAGGTGGGCGAGAAGGAGGGACAGCGGAGGCTGCGAAGTGGAGCCCGTGGCCAGGAATACCCAGGGTCTTCCAGGGCTGGGCTGCGCCCCAGCTGAGGCGGGGGTGGGGTGGGGAGTGGGTGGGGGTGGGGGGTGGGGGCTTTGATCTGGGAGAAGCTAACCCTGCTGGAGGCCGGAGAGGCCCCAAACCAGGGGCAGCAGCAGCCTGGGCAGCAGACCTTCCACCCCTCCTGGCCCACTTCCCTTTCCCTCCCCTATGTTTACCTCCCTGCCCCTTCCCTGCCCACTCCTCCTGAGTTCCCTCTGTTCCCCCTCCCTACTTCCCCCTCACTTCTCCCCTTCCCGGTCCCTGTTTCTCCCCCTTCTCGCCTCCATCTGGTCCTTCCCCGGTCCATCTCCCTTGCCTCTCCTGATCTCTCCCTCCATCTCTCTTTCTCCTTCCTCCTACCCCCCCTTCTCCTCCCTTTCCTGCCCCTCCCCCTCCTGCTCTGACCCTCCCCGGCCTGCCGCCCCCAGCCACACCCCCAGTGTGACGGGTACGAGCCCTTCCCTGCCCTCCAGCGGCTACAATCTCTCAGGGGCTTATTTTGTTCCAGAGATGCCCCACAGCCCTGGCCATCCCCCACCCCAAAAAGGAACTCTCCTGGCAGGGATGCCCCCTACCCCCCACTCTCAGAAGGGAGGTCCTGAGACCGGAGAGCCCTGGGCGCAGAAGGGAAGTGAGCAGGGAGCTGACTCTCCCGTTATTATTTTTCTCCCCTGGGGGTCACGAATAAAGAATTCTGGGCTCCGAGTCTTTATAGATCCTCACTTCCTTGGCAACCCAGCACTCCTGTCCAACCTGGAGTGTTTAATTACCAAGGAAAAGAATGATTTTTTTTTTTCCCTGAGAATCCATTTAATTATTTGATTGCACAGTAACCAAAGAGTGTGAGCGGCCCGTAGCCAGCAGGGACTTCAAAGCAATACCTTGATGTTGCTGAGTGGGGCATTAATGGGTTCTGAAGGGAGGAGGTTGCTAAAGAGAGGGAAAGTATTCAAAGCAATCCTGCCAGCAATCTCAAAAAATGCATAAACACTGGAATGCTCCGCCGGAGAGGGAAGGCGAGTTCAAAGGGACTGGGAGAGTTTTCATGTAAAGTTTAGAGTTTAAGGCGTGACTACTGGCAATGGAGCCTCAGCGTTTGAACTTTTGTTTATTAAAAACAGTTTCCCAGCCATTCAGCGGGTTCCCAAAGACAACAGAGAAATGCAGACTTTTTCAGCGTGGAAGATTTAAAGGCTTCATTGATTTCTACCTAGGGTTCCCCCCCTCACCCCCCAGCCCCCGCTTTTGTGCTTGCTTGCTTGCTTGCTTTTCTTTTTTTGTTTTTGTTTTTTTTTATTTTTTTGATCAAGTTCTTAAAATCCCACTATCAGAGGGTGATGGCAGCCGAGAGAGAGGTCTGCCCCCACCCCGTCCCATCCAGGAGAGAAGGTCGCCGGGCCCGCTGCGCTGCTTGGGGTGGGGGCAGGGGTGATCCCGGGTCCCCTGGGTTCTCTAGAGGCAGGGGGACAGGCCTAGCTTCTGGGCCCGGCTCTGGCCCTGGCCGGCCCAGCAGGGCTGCTGGGAGTGGAGTTCTCCCCCTCTGCTCTGCCTTGTTTCCCAGAGTGATGGAGGGGGGCTGTCGCCAGCATCCGTCCTCAGAAGGGGCTCAGAGAAGGCCTTCAGTTTTCCAGGCTGGATTTCCAAGCCCGGGGACATGGACCAGTATCTTGTACTGACCCCCTACTGTCCCTGGATGAGAGGGGGGAAAAATAATCACATTTTAAAGGTGATTTAAATAAATTCTAGGAGAACTCTCAAACCCCAGGACTCTCTGGCTCCCGCCTCCAATGTCTCAGTGTTGCTGATTCTGACCGAGCTGAGCTTGGGGTACCTGGTCGGTCTCCTTGCTCCCCGTGCCAGAGGCAGCTCAGGACGGAGCTCACCAGGGACTCTGGGCTCTGGGAAACCTTTCCCTCCTTCCTCTCTGGCCTTATTGGCTAGACGTCCCCGCAGGGCGCGTGAGCTCACCCTGGAGCACTTCTGGCTTTTCACGCTCGAGGCTCAGGTTCCTTGTAGGATCGTGAGCCCCTGGAAAGCGTATCTCTCGGAAGCCGTGTCCAGACCCTCCTTTTAATTAGGGCTTCTCTGCCCTTCCTCTGAGGACGTGGCCTAAGATCTCACTCTACCAAGTACCCCTATTCAGCTTTATCCCCAATATAAACATTTTGTTGTGCTTAACCTGCGCTCCCGATTACTATTTTCTTTCGAACCACTGATAGGGGCGCCTCAGTGCCTTAAGTGGTTTAAGTGTCTGACTCTTGGTTTTGGCTCAGGTCATGACCGCAGGGTCCTGGGGTCAGGCTCCACGATCGGTCGGAGTCTGCTTCTCCCTCTCCCTCTGCCCCTGCTCGTGGGCTCTCCCTGTCTCTCTCTCTCTCTCTCAAATAAATAAATAAAATCTTTAAACATCCATCCATCCATCCATCCATCCATCTATCAATCATGAACCAGGCATGGCACATATCCAGGCTCCGCACCTCCCGCCCCCTTGTTTTACGGGAAAATGGATCTTCAGGGCAGTTGCAAGTGTGTTGATGACATAAGAGGAAAAATCATAAATCCCAAACCACAACGTCCATGTTCACACCCATGTGCATTCGCTCTTCGGTATGAATTTCCTCTCTCTCTGAGTCAGAGGTAACGTTGCACTGGCCAGCAGTCCAGCCACCAGAGCTCCGGGGAACAAGCCCTGATTTGTAGCATTTGCCAATTACCCTGGTGTAAATGCTCCCGCCGCGGCTGATTTTAAATGGAAACAGCTAGTTCAGGGATACCACTGAAAAAGGCTCCAGAATGGCAATTTACGGGATCATCACAATAGAAGCTGCTTTCTCTCCACAAGGACTTCGTTCTGAAAGATGGTACACTAAGCTGAAAGGTTAAGGGGTCTTTTGCTTTATGAAAACACCAACAGGTGTAGAGATGAAATGCTTAAAGAGTGTGGGCTTGGGGGTGACTGTTATTAACACTCATTATATATCTCTTTGTGTTGGGCACCTTGCAAATGGCCTGTGTGCAGAGAAATGGCTGTGGGCGTGTGCCCAATACACACATATGGATGTTCGTGATACTATAATACTATTGATTGACCAAGGGACTTCTTTGTTCTTGCTCCCTTCCTTGTTCCACCCTTCTCACTTCTAATCAAAAGACAAGGACTCAAGGGGCACCCGGGTGGCTCAGTCGGTTAAGTGGTCTGACTCTTGGTTTTGGCTCAGGTCATGATCTCAGGGTCCTGGGTTCGAGCCCTGCCTTGGGCTCTGTGCCCAGTGCAGAGTCTGCTTGTCCCTCTCCCTCCCTGTCAACTCCTTTCCCACCCCCTACATGCTCGCTCTCTCTCTCTCTCTCTCTCAAATAATAAAATCTTAAAAACAAACAAAACAAAACAAAAACCCAAGGATTCAATTTCGTAGGATGTGACAGGTTATATCTCAGGTCTATTCAGGACTGAGAGATTTGCTTGGGGTCATTTCTGGTAGGAACAACGCACTTTTCATTACCTGCTGGATGGGAACAACAAGAAAATATTTCAAGGTAGCGTTAGGAGTCGTTTTTTTGTTTTGTTTTGTTTTGTTTTTAGGAGTTGTTTTTTTTTTTAAATCAATATTCCTGAGGTATAGGTCCCATAAAATACATTGCTTCATTTGACCACAATCAGAATATAAATCATTTTCTTCACTTCTTTGCAGGCAACCTTTCCTCTCCCACCCCCGCGTCCCCAACGCCCACCCCAGCCAGTGCCAATCACTCGTCCACCTTCTGTCTCTATAAACTAACGTAGCTGAGTATTTTCCCCACTAAGGACATTTCAGGTCAGGTCATGCTTTGCTGTGGGGCTGACTTGTGCCCTTGAGGATGGTTAGCAGCTTCTCCAGCTTCTACTCCTAGATGCCAGTAGCAAACGCCAACTTGCGACAAACCAAAAATACTTCCGGATCTTTCCAAATGTCCTCTGACGGGCAAAATCATCCACGGGTGAGAATTCCAGAATTTCACATGAGTGAATCATACCCTATGAACTCTTTGATGTCTAGCTTCTTTCCCTCAGCCCAGTTTGGGGGATTCGTCTCCGTAAGTTGTGTGTCTGAATGGTGCGTTCCTTTTTGTCGCAGAGTGTTAGTCCACTGTGTGGATATACCTTGTTTATTGATCACCTGCTGATGGACATTTGGGTTGTTTTCAACGTGGGGACATTGTGACAAGTCTACTATGAACTTCCATTTATAGGTCTGCGTGAATGTAGGGTTATACTCCTCTTCAGCAGGAAGCAAAATCATGGAGTTGAATGGAAGTATATATATTTTTTAACTTTATAAGAAACTGCCACACTGTTTTCCAAAGCTGTTTTATCACTTTCTATTTCCACTAAAAATGTATGAAAATGTATGAGCGTCCCAGTTGATCCATATCTTCTTTACGTTTGGGATGACAAGTCTTTTTCAACCTGAACCTTCCAGTGCCTGTGTAGTATGGCTCATTGCATTTCACTGATGACTAAAGACATTGATCATCTTTTAGGGTGCTCGTTGGGCATGAATATATCTTCTTTTGGGAGAAATAGTTGATCTCATCTTTTACCTATTTTTAAAATTTTATCAGTTGTTTTCATATTATTGAGTTTTAAGCGTTCTTTATATATTCCAGATACCAGTCCTGTGTCAGATGTTTGCACTTGAAGTGTTTTCTACCCTTCCCTGGCTTTCTTTTTCAATTCTTTAATGGCGTTTTTGAAGAGCAATTTTTTTTTTCATTTTGATGAAGCCCAATTTATTCATTTCTTCTTTTTTGATTGTGCATTTTATGCTTTTTCTAAAAAATTTTTTTCTCCACCAAGGTCAAAAGTTTTGTTTTTGTTTTTGTTTTTTCCTATTTCTCGTCCAAATTTTTTTTTTTTTTTTAATGATTTTAGCTTCTATAAAGTTTAGCTCTGTGATTGACGTTGGGTTAATTTTTGTCTGTGATGTAAGGTAAGATTTAAGGTTCATTTTTTTCTCACGTGGATATCCAGTTTTTCTAGCAACTTTTTTTTTTATAATTTTTAAAAATTTTATTTGACAGAGAGATAGAGAAAGAGCACAAGTAGCCAGAGCGGCAGGCAGAGCGAGAGGGAGAAGCAGGCTCTCCACTGAGCAGGAGCCCTATGTGGGGCTCGATCTCAGGACCCTGGGATCATGACCTCAGCTGAAGGCAGCCGCTTAACCCACTAAGCCTCTCAGGCGCCCCTCCAGCATCATTTTTGAAAAGGATATTCCTTCTCTGTTGGAATAATGGCATTCTCACTAAAAAATCAATCGAGTACATATGCGTGGATCTATTTTCGGACTCTCTAGTCTGTTCTATTAATAAATTTATCTTTCTCTATGTCATACCACACTGTCTTGATTATTGTAGTCTTATAATTAAGTCTTGGAATCAGGTAGTGTAAGTCTTCCCAAGTTCTTCATCTTCAATAATCATTTAAAAAATGTTTTTGGCTAGTTTAGGACCTCTGTATTTCTCTACAGATTTTACAATCGGTTTGTCAATTTCTACCAAAAAGTCTTGGAATTTTTATTGGGACTGAATTGAATCCATAGATAGATTTGGGTAAAACTAACAACTTAACCACACTGAGCCTTCTAACCAACGAACATAGCCTACCTTATCATTTATTTAGGTCTTCTTCTCTCTCTCTCTATTTTTAAAAGATTTTTTTTTTTAAGATTTTATTTATTTAGAGGCGCCTGGGTGGTTCAGTGGGTTGAGCCTCTGCCTTCAGCTCAGGTCATGATCCCAGGACCCTGGGATCGAGCCCCACATCAGGCTCTCTGCTCAGCAGGGAGCCTGCTTCCCCCTCTCTCTCTGCCTGCCTCTCTGCCTACTTGTGATCTCTCTCTCTGTCAAATAAATAAATAAAATCTTTAAAAAAATTAAAAAAAAAGATTTTATTTATTTATTTGAGAGAGAGAGAGTACGTATGAGTGGGGGGGGAGGGGCAGAGGAGAGGGAGAAGCAGGCTCCCCACTGAGCAGGAAGTCTGACATGGGACTCCATCCCAGGACCTTGAGATCATGACCTGAGCCAAAACTAAGACTCAAACACTTAACCACTTAACCAACTGAGCGACCTAGGCGTCCCTGGGTCTTTTTTAATGTACTTGTTTTGTTGTTCTCAGTGTACATATTTTGGATATATTTTGTTAAATTTATTCCTAAGGATCTCATGGGGGTTTTTAATGCTATTATAAATGGTATTTTTAAATGTTATTTTCTAAGCGTTCTTCGGTAGTATATAGATATATAATTGATTTTTTATTTTGACATTGTAGCATATGCCTTTGCTGAATTCACTCATTTTTGTCTGCTTTCAAAAAACCGTTTCATAAAGATTTCCTATGTACACAATCATTTTGTGCACTGACCTGCTACACTTGCTATAAAATGTTAAATAAAGGTTATGAGATCAGATATCCTCGCTCATTTCCAATCTTACGTGCAAAGTATTCAATAGTCATTCATTGTTAGGGTCGATGTTAGCGGTAGGTTTGTTGTAGATACTCTGTATCACATTGAAGATGTTCCATTGTCTTTCTGTTTCCTCAGAGTTCGTAGCATGAATGTAAGTTTTACTTCGTCAAATCTGTTGATTTGACCATCTGATTTTTTCCCCTTGTATTAATAGGATGATTTACCTTGGTTAATTTTTATTTTTTACTTTATTATATTTATTTTTTTAATGTTTATTTTTTTAGTAATCTCTAGAACGTGGGACTTGAACTCAGACCCTGAGATCAAGAGTCACATGCTTGGGGGCACCTGGGGGACTCAGTCGGTTAAGCGTCCACCTTTGGCTCAGGTCATGATCTTGGGGTTCTGAGTTTGAGCCCTGTTTCGGGCTCCCTGCTCTGTGGGGAGTCTGCTTCTCCTTCTCCCTCTGTCCCTCCCCCGATGTGTGCACTCTGCTCTTTCTCTCAAATGGGGGAAAAAAAAAAAAAAGAAAGAATTACATGTTCTACTAACCGAGCCAGCCAGGCACCCCTACATCGGTTGATTTTTAAATGTTAAAAATTACTTTAAAATTTTTAAATGTTAAAAATCGTTCTAGTGTTTCTGGGATAAATCCCAGTCAGTCATATTGTGCTATTTATTTTCATTATTGCTGGATTTGAATTACTAATGAGTTGAGAAGTGGTCCCTTCTCTATTTTCCAAAAGAACTCATGAAAAATGGGCATATAACTTCCTTAAGGGTTTGATTGAATTTACCAGTGCAGCCATTTGGCCTGGAATTCTCTTTGGGGGGAATTTTTTTTTTTTTTTAATTCTGACAAATTAAATTGCTTTAATAGATTAGGGCTCTTTCTGAATGCTTATTACTTCTTAGGTCAGTTTCAGTAAATTTTTGCCCTTCAAATAATCTGTCCATTTTAGCTAAAGTGTTGAATTAATTAACAAAACATTGCTCATGATATTTTCTAATTATCCTTTCATTATCTGTAGGATTTGTAATGATGTCCCTTGTTCATTCCTGATAATGATAATTTACGTGTCCTTTTTTTTTTTTTTTCGTCCCTTTGGCTAGTCCAGCTGGAGGTTTACAATTTTGTTGACATTATCTAAGCGTGAGCTTTTGGTTTCATTGAGTTCTCTGGCTGTAAGTCTATTTTTTATTTCTTTGCTGCTCTTATTTTCCCTATGTCCTTCCTTCTGCTTCATTTGCCCTTCTTTCTCTAGTTTCTTAAGCTGGAAGCTTAAATCGTTGATTTTAGATCTTTCTTCTCTTCTGTCGTAAAGAATTTAAAGCTATATGTTTGCATGCAAGCACTGTTTTAGGCGCATCCTCCGAATTTTGATACGTTGTGTTTTCCTTATCATTTAGTTCAAAATCTTTCCTACTTTCTCCTTGGAGTTCTCTTTTGATTCATGTGCTACTTAGAAGTACATTGTTTAGTTTCCCAATATTTCCAGATTTTCCAGATATTTCTCTTTTGCTTTTTATTTAATTCTGTTGTCAGAAAATAGAAGGTATGGTTTCAACCCTTTTACATGTATTGACAGCTGACTGGCAATGAGCAAATGCTACCGTGATGAATGCTCCATTTGCATTTGAAAATTTTGAAAATACTGTGTATCCCACTGACGGCAGGTAGAGTGTTCTGTTAATGTCAGTTAGGTCAATGCGGTCGACGGCATTATTCAAATCTTCTATATCGTTACTGATCTTCCGTCTATTTGCTCTACCAATTCTGAGAAAGAGGCTTAAAAATCTTTAGGCATAATGGTGGACTTCTTTTATGAGAGAGGATGGCAGTCTGTCCAGGCCACGGACATTATTGGTTATTTTTGTTATCCTACTAGTTGGGTGACCCTGAGTAAATTATTTAGTAAGTAGGGAGGCAGAAGAAAGTGAGTTTTGAGGCTCCACAGACTTGAATTTGAACTCACTCTCCCCACTCACCTTGTATAATGTGCTCATCTTCTCTGTGCTTCCTTTCCTCGTCGATCAAATTTAAAAAGGAAACAAAGCAAAAACCAGGTAGCTGTCAAAACTACGTATGCAAAGAATGTAAAGCCTGGTACACAGGTGGTACTTAATAAATGTTTAGTTCCTCCCTTCCCTTAACTTTGGACGAAATTCCCTTACTCTGTGGAAGAGAGGAACCATTCCAACCTCACAGGAATGCTTTGAGGTCCTAAGTATAAATGAGGTCCTAAGTATAAATGAGGTCCTAAGTATAAATTCCTGGTACAAAGCCTCACGCCCAGAGTGCCTGG
Source organism: Potos flavus (assembly GCA_028534135.1). Taxonomy (NCBI): domain Eukaryota; kingdom Metazoa; phylum Chordata; class Mammalia; order Carnivora; family Procyonidae; genus Potos; species Potos flavus. Next base: position 10,290,290 of record CM052891.1, on the reverse strand, counting down.
ACACAGGTGTGTCATCGTGTGAACCCTAGGTTTTCTGACCCC
>CM052891.1:10258414-10282623 GCA_028534135.1 Potos flavus | reverse complement strand
CGGAAAAGGAGCAAAAGCAGTAGTTTTCCATGAAATCCCTTTAGTCTCCCTGTCTCGGTATCAGTCGTGGTTCAAACTGGGAACCTGCTGGCTGGTGGGAAGTATGGAGGCGTCCAGGGAAAATCAGCTGTTGGTGATACTGACCTTGCATAGATCCCCGCACGAGTCACCTAAGCAAGCAGTCCCCATGGGGCGCTATCCCGGATGGAGTGCAACTGGAAAACTCACCTGCCATCTGGTCACATCTCTTTAGGTGACAACGAAGCTGCGTTCTGTTGAGAAAGACAGAGCTGGGTCCTCAGCAGTTCCCTCAGTCAGACTGTGTGTTCAGGGTTCGAGGCCGCACGGAGCTGTGCTTGTTGCCTTCCTCGGATCCTGAAGGCAATAAACAGAGTCACTCCGTGGTGCCTGTGGGACTATAAGGGGCATTGAGGACCTAAAGAGGCAGATCTCAGTGTGCCCTGGGCAAAAGAGGCCTGTCCTTTCTCAGATCTTTAGGTCTGGTTTGCATTGTAACTTTTCATTTGCCACACGCTCAGCTTGGTTTCCGAAGTCTTCCATTTGCAAATGCCTAATATTTGCTGAGAATTTCTACAGAGCCAGGCGCCCCAGTGTGGGCAATCCTGATCGTTTCTCATCTAGTTCTCCCAAGAGCCCCATCACCTTATTTTGCACATGGGGGCCTGGGGCTCAGAGAGGTTCAGTCACTTGACCAAGGTTTACACAGCCGACAGGTGACAGCGCCCAGGTGGGGAAGGAGTGACTCTGGCAACAGCAAGATGGGAGGGACAAAAGCATTCTCTTTTCGACTGGCAGCTAGGGGACTCAGAGTAAGCAAGAGGAGAGAGGATGTGAGGTTTGTTGGGCGGGTCTGCAAGGCCAAGGAAGGCACGCGAAGCCGCTGGCTCCTTATAGAGTCACGGTCCCGAAGTCTAGGTTAAGTGTTGAAGTCTGGTGACCACCAACGGTAGACGCAAGTCAGCTCAGGGAGGCAGGAAAATGGGGAAGGATGGGTACCGCCGTGGAGGCAGGGAGGCTCATGGAAAGCCTGTGTGCTCTGTAGTTGGAAAAGTCTGAGTTGCGATCCCAACTTGGTTTCTGACAGACTGCGCGTGCTTGGGCAAATTGCTAGATCTTTCTGAATCTCTGAGCTTCTGGGATACAGTGAAGACATAGCGTGAGAAGGTAGGAAGGCACGGGGCCCATCGGGTACACGGATAGCAAAGACAAACAAACAGAAACAAACAATGACAACAACAACAAAAGAGAAACATTTACAGGAAGTTTCCTTCAGTTCTCCCCAATGATAACGTCCTGTGTAATTATAGCACAATGCCAAAAGGACGTGGTACCATATTGGTGTTCAATATCGGGGAGTTGACATGGGTGCAATCCAGAAAGCCGTTCAGATTTCAGCAGTTTTATATGCACTCACGTGTGTGGCTATCCAGTACGTGAGTCTTCTGCACATGTGTGGATGGGCGTAACCACCGCCAAGGTCAAGATACAAAACGTGCCTGGCCCCCAGGCTTTCCGGTGTTACCCCCCCCCCCCCCCCGTAGCCACGCTCCCCTCTCCTCCTCCCTGACTCCTGGCAGCTGCTGATCTGTTCTCCACCTCACCAAGAATGTTCCATAAAATAGAACCAAACAGTATGTGACCGTTTGAGATTGGGGTTTGACCCAGCATAATGCCCTTGCAAACCCCTGGGGCTTCAAAACTCCGGGCAGAACGTAGCCTTTAACAAGATAGGAATGTCTCATTGTTGCTCAGCACTTCTTGGGTCTTCTAGAATTTCCTCTACTTTTTTTTTTTTAAGCATTTTATTTTTATATTTTTAAAGATTATTTTTTTATTTATTTGAGAGAGACAGAGATAGTGAGCGAGAGCATGAGAAGGGAGGAGAGGGATACGGGGCTCGATCGCAGGACCCTGGGATCATGACCTGAGTCAAAGGCAGAGGCTTAACTGACTGAGCCACCCAGGCGTCCCTAGAATTTCCTCTTCTGTCTCTCTTGCCCAGACAGCAATAGATCTTTCTCCCCCCCCCCCTTGGGTTTTTGTTCCATTCACAATAAGCCCCATCCCTCCATCCTCCTGAGAATGGGCACGACAGTCTTGGGTCACTAGGTACCAGGGACTGTGAAGGGCAAATCACTGAAAGGCTAGTGGGTGAGGCTGGAGCCAGGCATCGGGGCTCCTATTCCCAGGCTGGCTGCCCCCATCCATGGTCGTGTGGCCCAGGGCCACGCCCATAGCCTACAGTTTCTCTCCATCCATAACGAGGCACTTTGCTTAGGTGGTATTTATAAACCGTCTACATGCATCTTGTTTCTCATTAACAAACACGTCGGATGCCTGCTGGGTACCAAAGCACTGTGCTCGTTTTGGATGGCGAATGGGAAGATGTGAGCAAGATGTGGTTCTCGCCCCAGAAAAGAGAGAAAGATGGACGAGGGAAGAATGGGCGTTGTAGCAGGAAGCATATGAGGACTCGAAGACCAGATCAGGAAGTGGGGACGCCATGATCTGGTGGTGGAGACTCCCCCTGAGCCTATGGGGTCCCCGTCTTATCTTCCGAACCGTAAGCTGAGTCCCTGGTGGGGGAGACTCTCACTCTCCTAGTTTCCGTCCCTCGTGGCGGCTAGTGTAACACGGCTCCATAAAGAACAACAGCTAACGTGAAGTCCGTGCTCCGTGCTAAGGCGTTGACCTTCACTCTTGACCTTCACCACGAACCAGTGAGGAAGGGACTAGCGTTAAAACCCATTTTATTTATTTATTTATTATTTTATTTTATTTTATTTTTTAGATTTTATTTATTTATTCAACAGAGAGGAGAGAGATCACAAGTAGGCAGAGAGGCAGGCAGAGAGAGAGGGGGAAGCAGGCTCCCTGCTGAGCAGAGAGCCGATGCGGGACTCGATCCCAGGACCCTGAGATCATGACCTGAGCTGAAGGCAGAGGCCTTAACTCATTAAGCCACCCAGGTGCCCCATTTTTATTTATTTTTAAAGTCAATCTTATAGCCCTATTTTCTTTCTTTCTTTTTTTTTATTTAAACTTTAGTTAGTTAACATATAGCGCAATATTGATTTCTGGGGTATAATTCAGTGATGCATCCCTTACCGACAACACCCAGGGTTCCTCACGACAATTGTCCTCCTTAACGCCCCTCTTCCACCCGCCCCTCCCCCACCCACCGCTCTCGGTCAACCCTCAGTTGGTTCTCTGTCGTGTCCTTAAGAGCCTTTTTTTTTTAATTTTTAAAGACTTTTTTTCTTTATTTGACATAGAGAGAGAGCGCGCACACAAGTAGGGGCAGAGGGAGAAGGAGAAGCAGGCTCCCCACCAAGCAGAGAGCCCGATGCGGGGCTCGATCCTAGGACCCTGGGATCATGACTTGAGCAGAAGGCGGGCGCTTAACCAACTGAGCCACCCTGTCCTTAAGACTCTCTCAGGGCTTGTTTCCCTCTCTCCTTTTATTCTTTTCCCTTTCCCATACGTTCATCTGCTTTTTTCCTTAAATTTCACGTATGAGTGAGATCATATGATATTTGTCTTTCTCTGACTGACTTATTTCACTCAGCATGATGCCTTCCAGTTCCATCCACGCCGTGGCAAATTAAAACCCATTTTTAGACGACAAAGCTGAGGCCTGGCGTCGTCAAGCAACATAACCAATGCCCCCCGGGACTGACGGGCCGTTGGGATTTAAGCCTCCTGAGTTTTTGACTCACACTCAACCCTGCTGGCTGTTTGGGCTCATTTCAAGGCAGCCGGGTGAACAGGCCGAGGGGAGGGGGCTCCTGTTTTAACCACTGCCCATCCCTGGTGAAGCTCGGGCTTCTCAGCCCCCACTGCACCCCCCTAGAGGATGAACACCCCCGATGGTGCGTTCCCAGCAGCTCCTGTATGGCTAAGGACACGTGTCCCTGCTCAGGGGAGAGACCGGTATTTACGGCTTCCCCAGGATAAAGCAATAGTCGGTTATTTGACATGCGGCTGAGAGTTTCCACCCAATCAACCCCATCCTCATTAACCCGATGATTATTTATTATTTCTTTACGATTGTGGGGAACCCAGCCTGGCTCACAGACGCCTGGAGGGAAAAAGCCCTGAAGGAGGTGACTCAGGAGGGAAGTGAGGCGAAGAGGGGTCTCGACACCCACGCAGGAGCCCTGAAGCCAGGGGGACAAAGCCCACGGGTGCTCCGTGTGGGTCCTGTCGCCTTGCCGGCTCTGCGGACGCCTGGCTGCGGATAACTGAGAGCAGCCGGCCTCTCCAGGGCAATAAACATTGGATAAAATAAACCAGTAATCATGCAGTGTGTTAGAAAGTGCAAAGTGCCCTGGAAAGCAGGATGAGTGGAGCAGAATGGAGGAGTGGGTGGCGGCGGTGGCCGGCGGGCTTCCTGTGGGTGGCGGTGTTAAAGGAGGTGGTCAGGAGCACGGTTGCCATAGTAAACAAGGGAGGCCTCATGGAGAAGGCGTCATCTGAAGAAACTTGACGGCCGCGAGGGAGTCGGTCCTGGGGGAAGAACATTCTAGAAAGAGGAGATAGCCAGGGCAAAGATCTCACTCTACCTGATCGAATATAAGCTGCCTGAGAGCAGGGATCTTTCTTTGTTTTCTTTGCAGAGTGAGCCTCGGGGCCTGGCTGGGGCGCTGGCCCGGGGTGGGCGCCGGGGAACCTGCTGAAGGAACGAGCCATTAGTCTCCTGGGGCCAAGGCCTCGAGGAGCCCGCGTGGAGGGGCCCCCCACTCCATCCCCGCCATGGAAAGCTGACCGAGCTCCAGGAGCAGGTTTTCCTGTGGCTCGGACCCCACGCTCCTTGGGCTTCAGTGTCCTTTCTCCTTCCCGTGGGTGGGGACCCCTCCGGGTCGGCTGCTGTCACAGTTCCCCGGCCTCCATGTTGCCGCCTCCAACTTGGAGGCCTTATCACATCCCCCCTTTGTGTGGGAGCCAAGCTAAACATATTTGGGGACTGTTGTGCTTTTTTCATATTTCCTCATGAGTCAGTCTCTCCAGCTTTTTAATCCTATCTCCCCCGTGAGTGGTTGGCAAGGAGCCAGGGTCCAGTTCTTGGCTACGAGGCACGATGACTTTGGGCTCACAGGCACAGGCTCGGGCCAGATGGCCTCCCCCGTCCACCTCTCCTGGGGGGCACAGTCACCTGCGGGGTTAGGGAGCCCCTACGACGTCAGGCATTGCCTAAGTGCTAGGGATTCAAAGACACTGAAGGCGGATGGATGAACAAATAATGGTAATGGAAATGTGAAGAAAAAAGTTCTGGGCACAAGCACCCAAGTAGGGAACAGTCCTATCTGCCTCAGTGATAAGAGGGATGAGAAAGGCTTATGGGGCATTTTGATGCAGGGTTAACAGCAAAGAATTTAAGAACCGATAGATCTGGGTTCAAGTTCCTGACTCTGCCTCATACTAGTGGCACAACCGCAGGCAGGTTGCTGGTGCTGGCGAAAACTCAGTTTCTTAACCCGTGAAATGGGGCCGATGATGCCGGTCATATAGGGTTGCTGGAGGGACTAAATAAGATTATATAACCACGAGAGATGTCACGATAATGAAGTCTTCATCGACTCCCCACTACACACAGTGTGGCCCGAGAACCAGAGGGATCGGCCTCACCTGGGAGCTGGGAGAAACACAGACTCTCGGGGCTCCCCCAGACTCACCGAGACAGAACTAGCCTTTAAACAAGATCTCCAGGTGACTTCAACTTTGAGGAGCCTTGCCCTGCGCGTCATGGGATCTTGTGGACCCCTTGACGTTCTGCGGGAAATTCTGGAATATGTGCCCGAAGCTGAGGATCCGCGATTTCAAGCGATTCCCGAAGAGGGTTTTGGGAAGGCCCCGGCCAGTTTCATGTTTTAGATTATTCCGCTCCCGGGATGGATGGGGGATGGGAGATTTTCGGAGGGGTCCAGGTGAAAGGTAATGGAGGCATAAGGCAGAAGCGAGAAGTGAAGAGGAGGTGACAGGAGTGGGAATATGCATGTAGGAGATTGTGTGACTCTTAGGTTTGGGGGTGGAGGAATTGGGGGAGCGCTGAGCTGCTGGGATTGACTCTCAAGGCTTTGGCACGAGTGATTGCCGAATGTGCAGGTGTACCGTTCACCAGCACGGGGCATGGGGGAGAAGGGGCATTTGAGACGGAGGGAGGTGGTGGGTTTAGAAGATCTACTGAGGTGAGAACATTCTAGGGGAACTAGAAGCAACAGTTTCAGTGTAGATGCTCAGCTGGGGTCAGCGATGGATAACCCAACAGGCTGCTGATGACAATGAACGCAGTGTGGACGGGGTTCAGGGGTAACCCCCCCAATGCACGTCTGCCCAGAACCTCAGAAGGCGACCATATTTGGAAGTCGGGTGTTTGCAGATGTAATTAGGTAAGCGGAGATGACGTCATACTGGATTAGGGTGGGCCCTGAATGTAATGGCTGCTGTCCTTTTATTTTTTTTAAAGATTTTATTTATTCGTTTGTTTGTTTAGAAAGTGCGCATGACGGGGGAGGGGCAGAGGGAGAGAGAATCCCAAGCAGACTCCCTGCAGAGGATGCGGGGCTCAGTCCCATGACCTTGATATCATGACCTGAGCTGAAATCAAGAGCGAGATGCTTAACCAAATGAGCCCCCCCACGGTGCTCCTGGCTGGCGTCCTTCCAAGAGGAGAGGACACAGAGACGCGCAGAGAGAAGAAAGCCATGTGAAGACACAGAACGAGATTGATGTGTTGCAGCTAAAAGCCACACAACACCAGGGGTCGCTGGGACCACCAGGAGCTGGAAGAGGCCAGGATTCTCCCCTGGAGCATTTAAACCGGGCAGGGCCTTGTGATGTGTGGGTTTCAGACTTCTAGCGTCCAGAACTCTGAAAGAATACATTTCTGTTGTTTTAAGCCACCCAGTTTGAGATTGTTACAGCGGCCCCAGGAAACTAACACGCAATGTAAACAGAACACGGTGAGGTTCCCGGAACCATGTTTTAACTTCAAGGTATTGTAATCGTGAGTCTTTCCTCCCTTCTGAAAGGCTGGGAACTTTTCAAAGAACAGGAGGATGAGTTTCTCGGACCATATTACCCAAGAGCAGCCATAGTGAAAGAATTAGTGAATGAGTCCCCTTTGCTTGCCTTGGGCCTGAACTCCCAATCAGGAGCCACTGAAGGGGCCACAAAGCCAAGATGTGGTCTCTGCTTCCAGATCAAGGGTGTGGCCTCCAGCAAGTATATGAACCTCTTCAAGCCCAAGGCCCTCGCCTGTCAAATGGGGCTGACGATCACGTTCCGCCCTCTGAATCCCCCAGCTGCTGGGACAGCACGTGGGAACAGACAAGGCGCTCTTGGAAGAGTGGAGGGCACCGCTCAAGGGATTACCAAGGAGAAGGCATTTCAAGGCCAGGCCCAAGACAAGCAAAGGCAGCTACAGAGCAAATGAGCTCTGCTATTCCCAGCACCGCCAACACTGCTGGGAAGCAGACGCCAGAAGCTTTTTAAAGGCTACTGTCTTAATTGCCTCCTGTTCTTCCCATGGGGAGGGAGGGATTCCTGCCCTCAGGTTATGGCAGTGGCGGAATCCACGACACCGGACCGAATGCATCAACAGCGGTTATTAGTCACATACACTCCCATCCCAGGGGAGGAGGACACCGCGCACAGCATGGGCGTTGCGCTTGGGCACAGGGTGAATAACCGGGGACCTTGGGAGGCAGGTAGGCTTTGTGGTGTCAAAAGGGTGAGGTGCACGCTGGTTCCGTGGGAGGGTATACCAGCTCTCCCTGAATACTTGCATGGTTGGCAGGGAACCGAAACCCACTACTCAGGGCTAAGCAGGAGCTGTGTCTGGTCCCCACCATAAGGGGGTTGTTTGGTTAGGGGATCTCATCCATGGGAGCAGCCTGGGGAGGGGGCTGGCAGTTAGGACGTTCAATGCCTTCCCAGATTCCCCAGCTGTCAGGGCAACACACGATATCGGATGTTGCTTTGAATCCTTCTTCCTCAGCCAAGTGAGGGGAAATGTATAGCAAGGGTTGTATGTTCTGGTCTCTTTGATGCCAATACTTCCTCATCCCTGGAGAGGATAATGGGCCAAGTCCCATTGCCACATGTGTCAAGACCCGGTTGAAATTCACTGAGGGCCCTGGAATTCCGTATGTTGGTTCTTGCCAACAGGTCTTGGAAATCCTACAGGACGTAGCAGTTTTGCTGTGATGGGATTGTCATGGGTACATCTCGATCGACTGAAACTCCTTAATGGACTACAGCTTTTCCCCGGCTCCTTCTTGCCTCTGTCCTGACGATCGATCTCTAGTGCCTGTGGCCGAAGGGCCAGCTCAACCTTACGGCACCGAGGACTCTTGAGTGTCCCGGCAGGGGTTCAGAATCTGACCTCTGAGGGCTCAAGCAGCCAAGCGATCCAGACTTTAGGCCTTTGTTTTCCCTTCCATACCAGTTGCGGAGTGGCTGGGCCGTGTGCACCTGCCGTATTACGTAATGATTGCTGGGGAAAGCAACCAGCGCCAAGATGGGTCATTGTTCTCAATCGCGGCAGTCTTTTGGTTTTGTGACTACGGTGGCCGATGGTCATGTCCAGGGCTGAGTGCCCATTGTGTGCAAAGCCCCATAACTAGTTTCTAAGAGAGTAAAAAAGCTCAAGGGTCCTGCTGCACAAATACACATGTGCTTGTGTAGGAGACCCAGGACTCTTTCATGAATGCAGATTGGATGCCTTAGTTTATTTTCCCTCACCCCACTCCCGTCTAAAATGGGAAAAGAGGCCTTCGACAGTTTTCACTCTTTAGCTGCAAGTCAAATAAATCCATGCGAACAGGCATAAGCCAGGATGGAAACTCGGCTCTAAGGATACAGGGGGTTCTTTTGTAAATCCAAGACAGAACGTCATTGTTCTAGTGACCTATGGCTGCCTAACAAACCCCCCCAAAACACAGTGACTTCGAACAACCACCCTTGACTGCTCCTGAATCCGCAGTTTAAGCGGGGCTCAGTGAAGAAGTCTCGTCTCTGGTCCATGCGGCTTCCCCTGGCCTGGGTTTTACTGGGACTGGGGGACCTACTTTCAAGATGGCGCACTCATGGTTGGCAGGTTGATGCTGCCTATGGTTGCTCATTGAGGGCTGGGCTCTTCTTCACATGGTCCTCTCCCTATGGTCTGTTTTTTCACAGCATGGCTAGGTTCCTTGGACAAGTGTCCCAAGAGGTAGAGCCTTGTGGAAGATGTGGAAGAAGGTGTTTGGTCTTTTAGGAATGGTTCTAAATCTGTGCTATACAGCACAGTAGCCACTAGCCTTGTGTGGCTCTTGGACACCTGAAACGTGGCCCGTGGGACCGAGGAACGGAATGTACATGTAAGTAGATACACGTGGCTAGTGCTCACTGCATTGGACAGCTGTCTCACCCTTTTGGGGGTGCTCCGAGTGGCTATCCTTGGCTCACACGTCCAGACCTGCACGGACCATCTTCACGGACGTGGGGAACTCTGCCTAGGAGAGGGTCACGCATGTGACTCCACGAGCAAGGGTCACCTCATCTGAACCACATGAGATGGGTCCCGGGGGAAAGAGGATTTCTGTATCAGAAGAGGGGAGAGGAACAGCGTGGGCTATCAAAAACTCTATCCCCACAGCCTCCCCCCAACGTGCCATGCGCCTCGCTGAAGGGAAGTGGCGGTGGGGATGGCAAGGGTGGGCATCCCCTCGAGACCCTTGCTTCCGGGCACTGTGTTGGCTGTTGGGAACACGAATACAGAAATCATGCCAAGAGTGAGGCGAGGAAGACCCCGTTCTTTCCCAGGCTGACGGGAGAAGCCGACGCCTGAAGGTACAATCACCAAACGGGGTGAAAAGTCCCCAGAGATGGATGACACCCTATTTGCAGACAACTCATGTCATCTTAATTTGGCAAAAGAGCAAGCCCTGATTTTCCATAGTTTGAAACTGCGGATGGGACAAGAAGGGACCTCGTCTATTTCCCCCTTCCGAAAGAAGCATTTAAGAAATCGCTCCAGTTATCATTAAAAAAAAAATCAGAAAACGAAGTCCAGTCTCGGAGAGGGGCCAGCGTCTGGCTGATGGCTAGGCATGGGCTGTCTAAAAATAAAGCGAGACAGATTAATGAATGTCTTTAAAACAGAGATCAAACCGGAGGATGTAATGACACCGCCGACATGCGTTCCTTTGGGACTTTGTACTCCTTTCGAGAATTGCTCAAAACCAGGTTACCCAAGAGCTTGGGCTGCGTGCCCGCCATTCTCCCAACACTGGGGAGGAGGCACTCATCACGTAACGCCGGGCTGATGGCGGGGTGGCGGGGGAGGGGGTAGAGGGCTGGCCTCCCGTCCTCTTGGTCTTCTCTCCCCGTCCCAGCACTGTCTGGTCAGCGCCCAGCAATGCCTGTCCTTGTCCCCCAAGCCCTCTGTGAGGTCAGGGTCGGGATCAGGGGCCCTCACCCTTCGGCCAGCTCCTTCCATCTCCCTGTGCGTGGCATGGGCACCCCTGGGCAGCGGGACATCTGAATAATGGTTCTGCTTATGGGTTACTAACCCACTTAAATCCTCCCAGCAAGCCTAGGTTGGACTTTATCAGCTCCAGTTTGCAAATAGAAGAACCGAGGCACCTGGATGTGGATAGCTTACCCAATGTCATGGAGTCCATAAATACAGAACTGGGATTTGAACCCAAGCACTTGGTTCCAAGTCCATACGATCAACCACCACCCACACTCCCCTCATTTGTCCTTCTAGATCCCCTACAGACAGACAGTATCCCTATCCTCATTTTATAGATGGGGACGGGGCGGGGGGGCGCCTGGGTGACTCATTCGGTTGAGCCTCTGGATCTTGATTTCCGTGCAGGTCATGATCTCGGGATCTTGAGATCGAGCCCCGTACTGGGCTCCATGCTCAGCGCGAAGTCTGAGGTTCTCTCTCTCTCCCTCTGCCCCTCTGCGTCGTTCACGCTCTCTAAATAAATAATCTTTTTTTTTTTTTAATTTTCAGTTAGTTTTTTTTTTTAAAGATTTTATTTATTTATTTGACAGACAGAGAGAGATCACAAGTAGGCAGAGGCAGGCAGAGAGAGGGGGGAAGCAGGCTCCCCGCTGAGCAGAGAGCCCGACGTGAAGCTCGATCCCAGGACCCTGAGATCATGACCCGAGCCGAAGGGAGAGGCTTTAACCCCCTGAGCTGCCCAGGCGCCCCTAAATAAATAATCTTTATAGAAGGGGCAGGAGATGCCTCACCAGTTGAGAGAAATAAATGGCAAGGTGGATGGGGTCTGGTCTGGGCTCTGTGACCTTGAAATCCTCACTCACCTTCTCTGGGCTTTGGTTTCTTCATTCTTAAGGATAGGTGGGTTTCTGTGCTCCTCTCCCACACTGGGCCCTCCACCTGTCACCCGTTTAACCTGCCAACAGCCATCTGAGGCTGAGAACCTCAGGGACTCGTCCCAGGTTACCCAGAGAACCCCACGGAGTGACTGCGTTAGAATTGGAACCCAAATCTGTCTGGTTCCAAAGCCCCAGTTCCTCTCTATTTACAGCACGAGGCTCACTTGGAGTAATAGGTTTCCAAGCTGTCGGTGGGGAAGCAAGCCAGGGCTGCTTACAAGGGAAGGTGGCTGGGCTCTCGTGATCAGCCTCACGGATTTCCTGGGGGGGTTGTGGGTTGTGTGGGCTGCCCTGTCCCCAGTGCGTGCTAAGAGAAGGATTTTACTGGCAGGGTTAGGGGGGAGGGGGGAGGACAGGAGACCACAGACAGACAGATGGACTGATTGTGGCCACCAAAGCCGAGGGTAGAAAGGCTGAGGTGCCCACTGGTTTCCACCGCACCCTTTTGGAGTTAGATGGACCTGGGTCCTCGGGACGGGGGACAGGGCCAGGTCCCCAAGACCCTGCAGCCCCCACGAGGCTTACCGCCCCCTCTCCTGTCCTGCCTTCTGACCGGGCTCACCTCTGCCCACCCCTCCGAGTTCCAATTCTGAAACTTCCTCAATTACAGAGAGAATTCACTTTGTCTCTTGAGGACACTAAAACCGGGGACAAACAGTCTCTGATAATAAACACATTTTTTTTTCCAGGGGATCAAAAGCGCCCCAGACACTTTCAAAGCGAGCCAGGGTGCTCTGGCGATCCCACAGCCCGGAATGCTGGCCGACTCAGGAGAAAGGCTCTGGGAGCGCTTGGCTCGGGCGGTTGGCCTGTCCTTCCCAGAAAGGTCAAGTGCCCTGCCGAGCAGAGGGCAACTGAGAGCAGAGAGAGAGGCTGAATTCCAGGCCCCGGGCGGAGGAGGGGAGAAGGGGCCCCTGGCCTTCCCCCAGCAGAGCCCCTTCAGGAGGCAGCTGTGCCCAGCCTGGGGCGGCTCTGCCTGGGGGAAGGGGACAGCCCCGGGGACGCCGGAGGGCACATCTGGACAGCAGCGGCTGGCTCCCTGGGCAGTTCCCAGGCTTAGAGGAAGCTCTGAAGGCTGGGCATTGCCATGGCCACTGGCCTGAGCGGGGGGCTTCCGATGAGATGGACTCCCCTTTCTTCGGGTCCTCAGCAAATAAAGAGTAAGGTGGTCCGCCAGCAGCCATCGACCTGGAGGCAGCCCTCGCTCTGCTCCTGCATCAGGCTGGGTCTGGCATTAGCCTGAAGCCCGGCAGCTTCCTGAGCCGTACCCTCCAGCCAACTGGACTCAGGTGGACCGGCTGGCCCAGGAGGCCATAGGCCTCTCCCCGGAATATCCTTCGTCTTCTCGTCTACCTCCGGAGCCCCTCCTTGACCAGGATGTGGTGGCTACGGGCATGGACGGGAACCAGACCCAGACCCACATTTAAATCCTGTTATCCAAATTGCTCATCTCCTTATTCATTATCTTTTGCTGTATAACCCCAAAACTCAGAGGCTTAAAAAACCCCATCATCTCCCAGTTCCTGTGGTTCAAGAGTCCAGGAGTGGCTCGCCGGGTTGTTCTGGCTGCAGATTGCTCACGAGGTTGGCCAAGACGCCAGCTGGAGTCCGAGAATGGGCGACCCCAGGGCTCACTCACATGTGGGTGAATCAGTGGGAGCCACGGGCAGGAGGCCACAGTTCCTTGTCACATCAACCTCCCCAGAAGGCTGTGCAGTGTCTGCGTGACACGGCCACTGGCTTTCCCCAAGAAAGCAACCTGGAAGCTGCCATGCCTTTTAGGACCTCGAGGACACCCACCGGCATTTCCACAACATCCTCTTGGTTACATAGGTTGGCCCTATTTCGTGTGGGAGAAGAGTATACAAGGCTACGAACACCAAGGGGGTGGGACCCTGGGGGCTGTCATTGGAGGCTGACAACCACATCCTCTCTCGGTTTGAGTCTCTCCGAGTGTGCATAAAAGCCGGCACTCTGCAGTATGGCAGCGAGCTCTCCCGTGACGTAAGCGGAACCATCAAGCATGGCGCCCGGCGCAGGAGAGACGCCCAGCAAATTGTCATCCCCCTTCCATGGTGGCATCAGTGGGCTAAGATTATGTCCCTTCCGTGATACAATAGCACCTGGGTTACTGGGTCGCAAACAGTATTCCAACAGCTTTAACTTTAGTAACTAATTTAAGTTTCACAATAATCCCAAGAGTTAGGTACTATTATCCCCTTTGCTCTACAGGAGGATCCTGGGGCCATGAGGCTGGTGGGTGTGGAGGTAAGATTGGAACCCAAGCAGCCTGGATCTCAAGTTCCCATGCTAAGATTATTCCAAGGGCAAGAGACCCCTCAGAGGAGGAGACTTTCCAGAAGTGTCTTTTCCACATCTTCCTGCTGGAGTAATGACCCTCCGGCTGGAGTAATGACCTAGATTGGGAACCTCTGGCTTTCCCGCTCTCTCACTGTGTGACGCGGGGCAAGTTCCTCCTCTCTCAGATCCTCAGATTCTGCATCTGCGAAGTAGGGACACGAACCACATCCCAGAGCTGTTGCAGGGAGGGGATAAGAACCCACGAGACGCTGGTCGAGTGAAGGAGCTCAATCCATGTTGGCCCAGAATGACTGGCTCTTGTTACCATCTCACCCGTTTTCCTGCAGCAGAAACTACTGATTTCTTCAGGACATACGGTGATGAGGATCCGGGGACACGGACTCCCAGGTACTCCAACCCCAGGACCAACCCTCTGACCTTGGGCCAAACTGACTGGCCCGCAACACTGGTTGGGGGTAAGTGTTGGAGTCGGAGAGACTCTGCCTCTCAAGTCTCTAAAACCCCGGGGAGGGGGGAGGGGGGGTGGTTCCCCCGCTGAGCTAGGGAGCGGGGCAGGAGGGGGGCCCCCCCACGTTGAGTACATCCTCCTTCCTAGTCAAGCCGCTGCTGCTCCCAGGACTTCAAGCCGGCTCTCTTGTTGGGGTCATTCTGTCTCTCCGGCCATGGGCGAGCACAGTCTCCTGTCTAGACGTCACTCGCACGGGATGGCACGTACTCTGGGGTCACTCAGGGAGCTCCCGGAACCCCAGTCACCAGGTGGGCTGAATGGGGATGCTAAGGTGGTTCGACCTGACGGCAGGTGAGGGTCCGGTGAGACCCCAGTGAGGGTCCAGCGCTTCCTTAGGCCATGTTTGATGGAGGTCGGCTTGCCAGAGTCGTGACAGACATCAACGAGTGAGCGTCTGGATTTGGCCGAGTGTCCAGCGGGCTGGTCAGGAAGCAAGGCGTAACTCCGGCCGCCTCAGGACTGCCCACCCTCCTCCTCCTCTTTCAGTTTGCCTGGAATCTCGAAAACAAAGTGTCCCTTTCTTTGGCTAGAGAGACGGTTGCTCTGGGCCTCACAAGGGCAACCAGCCCCCAGGCCTCTCAGCAGGAATCCCCCTGGTAGACAAGGCCTCGTTGTGACCTTTCACCTCTTGGCCTCTGGGTGAAGCACCATTAACCAAACTGCCTTCCCCAGTCTTTTGTGGAGGAGAGTCCTTTGTCCAGCTGTCTTCTAAAAAGAACACATGTGGAGTGATGGTTTCTCTCCCCAGGCCGCATTTGAGCGCTAGGCGGCCATTTTTGTTTGCTCGCCCTTTATAATTTATAAAATTCTTTCATGTGTGCGATCTCATTAGGTCTTCAGAGAGGCTACGTTTCTTGCCCGAGGTGACTCGGCCAGCAAATGACTCCTGGTCTTCTGATTCTCTAACTCGTGTCCCTCAGTTCCACCAGGCTGCCGGGCAAGAGGCATGACGAGGATGAAGACTGTTCAGACGGTTCATTTAGACTTGCCCCATTTCTGTCCCCACATTCCCTACGAGGCAGGATTTCTAGACAAAACCAAAGGGAAGAGAATTACTCTTTTTATTTATTGAACCCCTTCTTTTGCCGGACACTTGAATGAGTTATCACATTGGTTCCAATTTAGTCTTCATGGGAAACCCTTGAGGCGGGTGTTCTTAACTGCTTACAGTGGAAGAAATGGATAGAAGCCAAGGAATGCATCCAAGGTTACAGAGCTGCTGAGTGGGGCAGCGGGGATTTGCACCTCAATCTCCCCAACATTCTGAAGCCTACCTCTTTCTGCCATGTTGTGCGCTCTGCATTGTGGTGGGTTCACGCACGCACAGCAACTCAGAGCGATGCGAGTGTACTCCTAGGATTCCACGGTTTTCCCAACAGCAAGGAGGACACAGGGTTGGGGAATGAATATGGTTTGGGGAGAGCTCAGGCTGTGGAAACTCGCAGGCTCAAACCTTGACTTCGTGGCTCCATAGCTGTGAACCTCAAGCCGACCATCAAGCACCATCTGCTAAACGGGAGAAATGTTCCCTGGCTTTCAGGATTGCTAATCATGTATATATACTGTGCTCAAGAGGAGTGGCCCTATTACTCCTGGGAGGCTGGGAGACAAAGCAGAATGAGCAGGGTCTCGAGAGATTGCATTGCTTTTTCTCAATTTCTTTCCCTCGCCCACCTCAGGGTGCTACGTGGAGAATACCCTACCCCAGTGGGTCTTCAGTAACATGCTCTGTCGTGCCCAGAGGGTAAAAGGGTTTTTATTCTGAGTCACGGATTCATCATAGGGACATGGGATCCCAGGGAGGGGTCTCAGCCCCTCTGCTATCCTCCAAGGGAACACTCAACCCCAAAGGCTCAGAGGAGTCGAATGGTGAAAGCTTGTGAAAATGAATGCCTCGGACTCCCCGCAACACGATGGATGTAACGGTCCGTTTATTCTGAGCCAGTGAAGGGACCCCGCCGTATCAGTTAGGACTAGGCTCGGCTGCCAGTAAAGAGACTTCGAGTAACAGCAGCTTAAACAGGATGCCAGTTTGTTTCTCTCTCCCATGAAAGTTCTGGAAGCAGATAGTTCAGAGTTGGTACGGGGACTTTGCTCTGGGAAGCCCTGGTGGACCGGGGCTCCTTCCATCTTGTTGACCCGCCACGCGTAGCCTCCACTCCCAGGGTCACCGCGTGGTCTAAGACGCCAGCTCTGGCCGTCATGTCCTTCAGCAGCAGGAAGGTGGATGAAGTGGAGTAGAAGAGCAAAGAGGGTGGGTGCACCAACGCTCTCTTAATGACATTCCTGGGAGCTGTCACGTGATACTTATGCCTAGATACCATTGGCTGAGCTCGGTCACATGACCACGCTTAGCAGCAAGGGGAAGCTTAGTGGCCTTACGCCCTGCTAAAAATTGGGTCTTAGTTACTGTAGAGAAAAGTGGCCATTCCCATTCTCCTGCCCCAATGTATTTAAGCTTTTGCTATGGATTAGGTGCTATATTTAACCTTCTTTATCTCAACAACTCTACCATTTGATTCTTTTCATCCCCTTTATTTAAATGAGAAAACGGCTCATCAGAGAGATTATGTAACATTTTCTAGGTCACCCAGGAAGAAAATGGTGAAGCTGGGCTTCGGGGAAAGGCCTATCTGATGCTCGAACCCGAGCGGCTACCTCTTCCATAAGGCCTGTGCTAGGGGTGGGGGATCCCCCAGATGATAGGACACCCCTTCTCCCTGACATTGTTTAAGAAATATCAGTGCTCGGGACGCCTGGGTGGCTCAGTGGGTTAAAGCCTCTGCCTTCCGCTCAGGTCATGATCTCAGGGTCCTGGGATCGAGCCCCGCATCAGGCTCTCTGCTCAGCTTCCCCCTCTCTCTCTGCCTGCCTCTCTGCCTACTTGTGATCTCTCTCTCTGTCAAATGAATAAATAAAATCTTAAAAAAAAAAAAAAGAAGAAGAAGAAGAAGAAATATCAGTGCTCTTTTCTGGCTTTTCAGAATGAAAGGAGGGGACCGATATAGATTTTGGATGCCATTATGGGCTGACTATATCCCCCTAAATTCGTATGCTGAAATCCTCATCCCCAATACTTCAGAATATGACCTTATTTGGACCTAGGATCATCACAGATGTAATGAGTCCTACTAGGATAGATGCGTCCCTGGTCCTATAAGATGGTGTCCTCATAAGAAAATGGCCGTGTGAGGATTCAGAGACACAGGAAGAACCCCATTGAGGGTGAGGACAGAGATCAGAGTGATAGAGCAGAAGCCAAGGAATGCCAAAGATGGCCAGAACTTCACCAGAAAGGAGGAGACCATGGAACAGATTCTCCCTCACAGCCCTCGGAGAGAACCAAGCATACCGACACCTTGATCTTGGATTTCAGCCTCTAGAACTGGGAGACAATAGATTTCTGGCATTTGAGCCACTCAGTCTGTGTAATTTATCATGGTGGCCCTAACAAGCTAATACAGATGCAATGTGTTATCCCCAGCAAGGGAGTGCCTTACTTTCCCTTATAAAGAGACCACAACCCTTCCCTGGGGGCTGTTCCCAGGTTTCACCCAGGGCCATCAAGTGCAATGCAACTTTGTCGAATTTCTTCTAACATTCCAGGCACTGAGTTAGATGCACAACCCAAAGAAACTGACTGCACTTAGAAGATGGCAGGCTGCTATACTTAACTGAGGCAAAGGGAAGCCTTGGTCTTGGCACTGGGCCTCCTATTTTAGGCTCAGATGTTCCTGGTCACGTGCTCCCTCCTTGGCTTGGCCTTGGGCAGGGTGAAAGGGGCAGGCCCCAGTTTGTTAAGCTTCTCTGCCGCATGAGATCAATGAGGTCAGTAGAGAGGCTGGTGTGCAAAGACCAAGTCCTCTCCCGGTGAGTGGGTGGGTAGTGAGCCAAGTTATCTCAGTATTTGAGTTGCTTTATCTGTGGCCACTTATCTCACTGGGTTAGATCACGCTGCTCGCAGGAAGCCAGTGTCTCGATGTGCTCGGGCTGGTTGGAATGTCCTGCCTAGGAGGATAGCCTGTACCCCTGACCCACGTGGCTGACTTCCAGGCAAGTCTGCACATGGCTGCGGCACCCTCCTAGTCCATCATGACCCAGAACATGTTTGTGTAATTGTGTGTGTGTGTGTCTGTGTGTGTGTGTGTCTGCTGAGTAGATCTTTCCTCTTAAGAATAGCCAGTATTCTTACAACTCAGCAATAAAAAACACCCCAAGAAAAAAGTGGGCAAAGGACTTGAATAGATATTCAAGCCACAATGAGACACTACTTCATACCTCTTAGGGTGACTTTTTTTTTTTAATTAACATATAATGTATTATTTGTTTCAGGGGTACAGGTCTGTGAATCATCAGTCTTACACAATTCACAGCGCTCACCATAGCACATCCCCTCCCCAGTATCCATCACCCAGCCACCCCTTCCCTCCCACCCCCCTCCCCTCCAGCAACCCTCAGTTTGTTTCCTGAGATTAACAGTCTCTTACGTTTTGTCTCCCTCTCTGGTTTCATCCTGTTTCATATTTTCCCTCCCTACCCCTATGATCCTCTGTCTTGTTTCTCAAATTCCTCCTATCAGTGAAATCATATGATAATTGTCTTTGTCTGATTGACTTATTTCACTTAGCATAATATAGAGTGGCTTTTGTTAAGAAAAACTAAACGAGAAAGTAACAAACGTTGACGAGGAGGTAGAGAAATTAGAACTTCGGTGCACGGCTGGTGGGAATGTAAAATGGTGCAGCCGCTATGGACAAACAGTATGGGAGATGGAACCACCACACGGTCCAGCAATCCGGCTTCTAGGTCTACTCCCAAAGAACTGGAAGCAGAGACTTGAACAGGCATTTGTACACACATATTTACAGCAGCTTTAGTGACAATAGTCTGAAGGTGGAAACAACCCAAGTGTCCATCAATGGATGAATGGATCAACAGAGTGCAGGGTGTCCATACGATGGAGTACCTCTCAGCCTTCGTAGGAATGGGACTGGAACACATGGTACAACATGGATGAACCATGAAGACGTTATGCTGGGTGATGGAAGTCATATCCAAGGGGACAAACACCATATGATTCCACTTACATGAAGTCCCTAGGGTAGTCCAGCTCATAGAGGACAGAAAGTAGAGCAGTTTCCAGGGCCTGGGGGAGGGGGAAATGGGAGTTAGTGCTTAGTGGGCACAGATTTTCAGTTGGGGATGATGAAAAAGTTCCGGAAGTAGACGGTGATGGCTATGCAATGATGTGAATGTACTTAATGCCATAGAACTTTACACCTTAAAAATTGCTAAAATCTTAAATTTTGTGTTATCTGTTTACCATTGTAAAAAAAAAGAATGGTTGGTAATAACACCTGCCATTTATTGAATCATTATGTGGCCGTCCCCCCACAAAGGACCTCACACGCATTAGCTCCCCAAGTTTCATTTTAAGGATGTACAGGCTGAGGCTCAGAGAGTCTCAGTCATTTGCCCAGGACCATGTATGGCTAACCGGAAGCAGCAGATTTGAACCCCGGACCTCAGCTCCTACCTGCCCTACCACACAGCCTCCCAGCTTCATCGTTGTGTCTCAGACACTGCCTTCAACACAGTGGCCTCCAGCCACTCTGCAGGGAGGTATAGACCCCACAAATACCCAGACCTCGCCCGGATGTGGCTGAATCAACACTGACTGTCTCAGAGGTGCTCCGACGTGTCAAAGTTTAACTTTCAAGAAACTAAAAAACGTGACGCAGGCTGATATAGTGAGAATGGGTCCAGGGCTGAGACTAGGGTGGGGTGCCCTCCCCACTTCGGCATCAGTCCCAGCCCTGCAGAGGTCAGACATTTCTTTAATCCACAACCAAGGGCACCAGCAGGCTGGCAAAGCTGGTTCACAGGAGTGAGCAAGAGACTGAAGATGTTGTCATTGAGGGAAGGACTGCTGGAAATGACTTCGCTAAGTTAAATTCAAAACTAGTGAATTGCCTAAAGGGCAATAAATCTGGAACCTTTGGGGCTATCTTTTCTACCAGACAAGAATTGCTTGCATGTCTACTGGGCAAACATCATTGGCAACTTATTGATTTCCTATAAGTTAGCAGCGAGAGTCTGGGTCTTAATCAATCATCAGTAAGAATTCAAAATGACCTCATACTGAATGACCTCCCGGTATTGCCTAGATCCTTCCTTCGGCACCTGTCACAGGCCCCCGGCCACAGCTCTGTACCTTACTGGGCATCGCCTGAGGTGGAAGGAAGCTGCCTCCCCAAAGTTATACTCCCTCCCCTCCCCTCCCCTCCCCCAGGTGCAACAAAGCCTGATCTTCTTACCTCAATTTGGGACACTGCCCCCACCCCCCGTAAAGGGCCTCCCCAGTTTCAGAACTTTCCATGGGATGGATTGATCCCATGGAACTTTCCATGGGATGGATCATCCACGCTCGAAGGCCAACTTCCCCCGGGCCGATTTTTCCTTTCTTCTCACCGCCTTACAGGTGTAGCTCCTGAGAGCATCGCCAGCAGGACTTTTGCCCACGAGTCCGTGCCTCGGAGTCCACGTCCTGAAGGGCTGTTAGACAATGCCCTCATATCACTTTGCAAGGCTAGGTAGTCATCTTTTGGCCTGATTTCCAGGTTTCCTTCGCCACAGAAGTTAGTAAAAATCTGTGGAATGAACAGACAAGAGTGGGCGGCAAAGGCTCCGTGGATACCATCCCCCACACCTGGAAAAACAGCTCTGGGTCTGCCTGCTGACTGAGGGCCAGAAGCAGCCTCCAGGCCCCGCGAGGTGTTGGGGATTCAAAGGGGTTGTTCCCTGGCAAAGGTGAGAAATCTGACGGGTGCGCAGTGGGTGCGGAGATCTCGGGAGATTCTCCACCTCTGGGGGGGTGCGGGGTGGCGAAGAGCGGAGAAAAAGCGTGCTGAAGTCCTGGGGAATTTGTTTTCAGTTGACTAAAACAGCCTGATGGAAAAAACGGCAGGGCCCGCGGGCCAAGCCAGCGTCTCCCCCGCCTGGAGCTCACCGCCCTCTCGGAGAGCCAAGTCAGGCTCACGGTGGGTCGGAAGACTCCAGCCCCTGCCTCTGCCTTTTCCTTTCTGAGACAAAAATAAGGTTCTGGAAGGGTCCACCTTAAAATAGACCTTTCATAAAAGATTCATTGCCGAACAAGAATGTCACGAAAGCATGAAATGTGCAATGGGCTCAGATCTGAATTCCACCGGAGGTATTTGGCAGTCATTATTTTTAAATTCCCCCGCAAAAAGCACTTTTCAACTACAGGAGAGCAAGAAAGATCAGGAGGGATCAGGGCCAGGTAGTTTCTTCATTGGGGGGAGAAAGCTTGTTTCAAGTTGTAGGTATTGATCTAAGGCGTTTAGATTAAGCATGAGTATTAAATGGATTTAGTTTAAAAAAAAAAAAAAAAGCCCCGAGCCCTGGCACAAAAATGCCTGCAGAGCCTCGGCTCAAACAAAAATGTAGCATGCTACCATATATACACACACACACACACACACACACACACACACACAACTCCTACACAACATACACAACTCGTACACATATATCCTCTCCCCACCCTCGCTGGATCAGAGAAAATGAAACAAACGCCTCCGTGTTTGAAGTGGTTATAGCTCTCTGTCGATCCACGACAGCCACTGGGTTTTATTTGTGATTCTTTATGGATAATGATGTTAATTGCTGCCCTCATCCACAGGTGTGCTTTCTGGAAGGTTTGGAAGAAGGCAAAAGAACACCGATAAGTCACCGAGGTTTGATTCCAGCACTTCTTTTTAAGAAGAGAGACCCAGGGTCAGGGGCCATCCGGGGGGGAGGCAGAGGCTCTGTGAGCAAGCACAGGGGACCCCGAAACAGGTGGGGGCCGGAAGGGGTTGCGGGCTAGGACTGGGCCTGGGGCAGCAGCCCCCTGGGGACAGGCTTTGGACTGCCAGGGCCAGACCCCAGGACACGAGGAAGGGCAGAACAGAAGCAAGGTAGTACGCAGGCATTGTGCGTGAGTCCCCGGGGAAGCGGGGGCGGGGGCTTGCCTTGAGTGGAGTCGGGGCACAGCACGGCAGGCCTCTCTCCGTCTCCCACTTCCTGTCTCCCTCTGGGAATAGGGTTTTGGACCAGGAAGGATCCTTTTAGCCGGTGAGGCTGTAATCCGGACGGGAGTCTAAGTAGAGTCCCAAACTCTCAGCTAGGATGACCAGCTCTTTCCGATTGGCCCAGGACTTTGGATTTTAGCCTCCCAAGAACCCCATGGGTCCTGGCAAACTTGGACGTCCCCTCACACTACTGTCAGGCACCCCAGCCCACGGCCCGTAATCCCACAAAGGAGCTACAGGGGACAGACCCGCAGCAGAAGAGGCTTTTAGGAACACAAAGTGATGTTTGTGACTAACCCGGTATCTCCGGGTGGGCCAGTGTGGCGAGCACGGACACAATTACATTTATTTAACAAATCCTTACCTTACAGAGTGCATACCCTGTCGGACGCTGGTCTAAGTTCATCAACAATCATAAGCTCATCAAATCCTTGCAATCACCCTAAATATGGATGTTCTTTGCTGCCGTAAACCCAAGTTCTCAATTAGAGGCAATGTCGCTCCCCAAGGAATGTTTGGCAAAGTCTGGTGAGACTTGGGGGTTATTCGGCTGCCGTGGGGGGTGGGGAGGATGCTGCTGTCTGACAAGGCACGGGAGGGTCCCCCGCAACCCAGAATGATCTGGCCCCGATGTCAGACACACTGCACGATGCAGAAACTCCCCGACCTGATGAGAAGAGTGGGGTCCCGGAAATGCTTGTCTCGCCTGCCCCGCCCCGGCCCCCCCAAATCGGGCCGGAGCAGTCCGCGCTTCGGTTGGCTTCTCGCCGTCCATGTAGGGCTCAGCCAGGAGTTTCGGACCCACTTCTCGTTCAGGTCCCCTGCAGCGGCCGCACCCTTCCAGGGAGCACGCTGCCTGCCTTTGTTCTGGTTTGTTAAGACCGAGGACTAGATTTTATAGTTACTGCCCTTGAAAGCCCTGTAACCGGCCTTGGCAGCCATTAGCGGGGCCGGGGGTTGCCAGATCAGTAGGGTTGACTTCACGGGATGACTAAGACTCAAATGCCCTCCAGGGTTCATCCAACCGCTCGGTTGCCCAAGCCGCTGCCAGGCTGCAGAAAAGTCGGCCAAGAACGAAAGCGGAGTTCAAGCAGATGTGAGGTCGCTCCTGGGAATACCTCCGAGCTTGTGCGGGCCGGCCCCTCCCTGCTCCGGGAGGGACAGACTAGGGGGATGCGGCAGCCCCGCGGCCCGGGGACCCCAGGCTCCACCCTTCGCCTGATGATGTGCTGCCACTTTTAGGCCCAGGGGACCTGAATCAGCTGAGCTTAAAACTAGAACGTACCCTTCGGGGGCCCAGAAGCTCGGCAGCCTTCATCTGGAAAGGGGTTCAGAGGTCACGCCCTATCTCCTTGCTGTACGATATACGATCCTCCCTCCAAGACCAGGTACACCATTTGCAGGGCCCCTCATTGCAAAATGAGTAAAATATTGCAGCCCAGCCTCCCTGACCTTGCCATGAATTGCAGATCAGAAGATCCAAAAACCATACAATTGGGTCGTTCTGGGGCACGAGGCCCTCGGAGCCTCCTATTCAATGGTCCCACCACTGCTTTGCTGCCTTTCTCGTCCCCTCCAGTGTCGCTCAGAATCTTTACCCCCATCCTCAAGCTGAGCCTGCCCCCCGCCACACACCCTGGCTCCTCATTTTGGGCAGATACTCCTTCCCCCGAGTCTTTGAAAAAAATCTAGGTTATCAGGATGACCTTTCTCAAAGTCTTGCATTCACTCCAGCACATTTACCTAAATCTTGGTCTCTCTTCCTCTTCTTTCTTCCAGCCTCAGAGGAAGCCTCCTCTCCCCTCCCCCCCCCTTAGCTCCGAATCAATCCCCAGCCAAGTTCCAAGGGTCCTAAGGTATCATAG
>CM052891.1:10224749-10257914 GCA_028534135.1 Potos flavus | reverse complement strand
GCAGCCCCAGGGACTTCTGCTGCATTCCCCCAAACAATGCAGTCTCCCCACAGCTCAGACATCTCGGCATCCTCCTCCCACGTGCCCCCCAGCCCTCTCACTGGCCCAGACGCTGACACGGGGACCCGGTCCGCTTCCGCTGCTCCAACCCGGGGCACCTCCCACTACCACGCTCCCAGCCCCGGCTCACCTCCCGCTCCGACCTCCATCCCACCTGACCCTTTCTCCCCCATCTCCACCGTACTGCTAAATTTAGCGCCGGAGGCCACCGTCCTCCCCAGGGAGGCTCCACGGCTTCCCATCAGTTCTCTCTGCCTACAGACTTGCCCACAGCCAGCCCATCTTCGGCCCAGCAGCCAGAGGGGACTGAAGTCTGGGGCCACTTTGGAACCCCGTACAACCCCCGGGGTTGCGCGGTCAGTCTCCTCGGTACCCGTGTTGGCCTGTCCAGAATACCGACCTTGCCTCCCCGACTCCCTTCCTTTCTCTCTCTGCTTCCGGTTCTGACCAATATTCTTTCTTCCCAACCCTGACACCTGACCGACCGCACATGTTCTCTCCCGGGCCTCCTCTTCCTGAAAGTCCCCCAGGTGTCCTCCTCCGGGCTCCCTGATCTGGCTGTGCATTCATCATGCCACTTAGCCAATACTCACTCTCTCCTGCCTTCCCCCAACGAGTGTTCCTGGAAAGCAGGGACTCATTTTGTCTCGATAATCCCAGGGCTTAGCCTGCGCCTGGCATCTAGTAGCAGGCCAAACAAAATCCAAACCAACGCTGTTGATTGAATGAATTCAGTTGCAGGAAGGCTTACAATTGTATACATGGGGCTTGAGTAGTACAAGACCAAAGATAAAATTTGGGACAACCTCTTGTTGCATCTCTGACCTCCTTTGTATCCAGCATGAGCAACAAAGTCTGTGACTTCTTTCTGGCAAGGTTCTTGGGGCTTGGGGGAGGGGTGGGGGTGGGAGAACAGGCTCCTCCATGTTTGAGTCTCATCACCTATTAGCTGTGTGACCCCATGCAAGTCACCCAACCTCTCTGGGTTTTCCTCTTTTATCCACGAAACGTCACAGAAGCAGAGCTCCTTGAGATACTGGGAACAGATATAAAACTAAATATAAAATATGTGTTGTTAATTGTCAAGTCACTAGTTAAAATTTGGGGCATGGAATGGGGGGCAAGGCAGGTCTCCTTCTAAGACACCTAACTGAGGAGCCAAGATGTTTCATGAGAAGTGTAATATTAATTTATTGAACATTACTATTTGTCCCTTCTGGTCAGCATTTTCCCAAACCTTATTAGAGTGTGGGTTTCTGCATAACAAGAGTTAGGTCCTGGATTCCCTTTGTGTCCCCCAGGGCCTACGACACTGCTGAGTCAAGAAAGGTGTCAGTAGATGGTTCTTACTAGAATGATGTATCACACTGATATTCAGGTACCCGGTAACAATGCTGTTACTTCCTATTCTGTCGTGACGGGAGAAAATGATAAAGGGGAGTCCCATCCAAGGGACAGGGCTGGGATGCGGAATAGTGGACATCACTTGGTTTTGATTTCCAGCATTCATTTGCCTTGACCTAATGATGGGAGCCCACTTTTCCAGGAGAAACACTCATCTCAGTTCTCAATCTGTGGGTAGAGTTGACTTTACTACCTGTTATAAGTACAGACATGTGAATCAGGTCAAGCAGAGCATCGTAGTCCTCTTGCTACGGGAAGGGGCTTATGGCCTGATTAGGGCCAGTGAGGCCTGATGAGTCTTTTGCTGGGACTTTTGGGGAAAGAGTTTTGTTGGGCTCAATCCTGGGAGGATACACACTTGAAATTTGCCATTGTGTCTCTACATGACGTTTGAGAATAAAGCAAATAGGGAGTGGAACAGAGAGATTGAATCCTGGTAACATCTCTTAAGCTTCTGGATCAAACCATACCTGAAGCCAGAGCATCTTTCAACTTTTCAGTTATATGAGTCAATACATTTCCTCTTTCACTAAAGTCAGTGTAAACTGGCTTCTCTGTTATCTGAACTGAGAGACTGGGAGTGTTCTGATCCCTGATGCAACAAGACTTATGAGCCTGCCCTGGGGCATTGTGTCTTCAAGCTGTCTTCTACCTTGCTGGCCTCTCTGGTCTTTACAGAGGAGCTCATCATGATAGGGTCTGTGCAGATTCAAACACTGATCACATCCAAGATTATTTAAAAAGAGGGGTGGACTTAGGAGACTGTTGGGGAACCCTTTTGACCCCGAGGTCCCAGAAATCTACAAAACCACTCAAAGATGTTAATTTCATACCTCCAATAATGCTGCAAAAATCTCATCTGGATATGGGTCAACTGCCAGCAAAACCTTAAACACTGGCTCCACTTTGGTGTCAAATTGAAATTCTCCGCTTTCATCTTCCCCTGCAGTTCCTTCTGTTTTTCATTTCTCCTCATTTCTTTCTTTGGGCTTTTGATCTGTTTTCTATTGTTATCGTTCAGGCATTTCATGCCGGAACTTTCCAAGTCCGTGTAATCCAACCATAACAACATCTGGGATCTGTGGTCGTGTATTAATGTCAGTTCCTCTTGATGCATCGGGACTGGGTGCTTTGCTGGATTATTCTATACCTTTGTTCCACGAAGCTCATTTTCCTCCAAGCCTTAGCCCCAGGATTTTCCAAGGAACTTTCCAAGGTGGGCAGGATGCAAGAAGAGCTCTTGGGGGAATTTGCTTTGCTATCTTGTCTTACTTCATCTTGCCACCACCGGTGGTCTTCACGCCCCTTTGCCTCTGATGATCGGCTCCATGGGATCGTGCTTGGGACCTTGGAATGTTACTTCAAGGCACCCAGGACTTGGGTTGGGTGAGTCTGACCTGGCTTGAATGACAGTGGACAAGTCACCTAGTCTCTCTGCCTCCTCATGTCTCTGGAGTAAAATAAGGTTGATGGTTGTAAAGTGTAGGGTTGTTGTGAGGATCCCATGCAATACCATCATTTCTACAAAACATCAGCACAATATGGCGATCACAACTGCTTGCCGGGCTGGGACACTGCTTCAGACAGGTTGCTTGTGGCATGCTGTGTAGCCCCGGGATGACCCTACCCAGGAGATGTCATTATTCCCATTTGACAGATGAGGAACTGAGGCTCGGGGAGGTCAATCCCACAGTTTGCTTCTCTTCCCTCCCGCATGCTGCCGGACGCCTAGGGAGACACACAGCTGTCATTTCCAGCAGAGGAGTGGATGTGACTCCCCACCAAAGTTCCTAGGGCTTTTTCAATGATGTCGTCACCGCCCGTACTAGGAAACAGCAGCTGGTTCCTAAGTCCCCAAACCACCTTCCTACGTGTGGTCATCGAGACTCCACGAGGAATGGAAACCCAAGTCAAACTAGGGAAAGACGTGTGTCTTACATAAAGGAAAGATCCAACCAGCTCTAAGGTTCAGATGGTGTCCTTGGGGCCCTCCGTCTGCCTCTCCTGGCCCTCGTGTCTCTGTCCTTTCTCTATCACCTCTAAGCAGCGACAAGATGATCTGGGAAGTGCCAGACTTACCCCATTGTGCCAGCAAAAGCCCCAGGAGGCCTCACTAGCTTTCTCGGATCGTGTGCTCGTCTCCAGGGCCATTAGTGTGGCCAGGCCTGGGTCAGAATTCCAGCTAGGTGTGGGGGAATGGAGCCAACCTCACCCAACCATGTTGACATTGGCAGGGTGGGGACCTGTCACTGTCAAGCACCTACCTTGTCAGCTTTCTGATTCTGTTTCTGGAACTTGGGTTCCAAACCACGATGCTACCACCCGCTGTGCTCTCGTCCCGAGCAACAAGATCCTTGAGATCACAGGTTTGGCACATTTTGTGTATATGCATCGAGATCAAAAGAAAATAGAATATATATATTTAATACACATGAAAATATGTAACTATGGGGGCGCCTGGGTGGCTCAGTGGGTTAAAGCCTCTGCCTTCGACTCAGGTCATGATCTCAGGGTCCTGGGATTGAGTCCCGCATCGGGCTCTCTGCTCAGCGGGGAGCCTGCTTCCCCCTCTCTTTCTGCCTGCCTCTCTGCCTACTTGTGATCTCTCTCTGTCAAATAAATAAATAAAATCTTAAAAAAAAAAAAAAGAAAAAATATACCTATGAAAACAATCTCTATCCATATATTACCCCAAATCATCTCTTACTCCACCAGCAATGATACCACATTTCGGGAAATGATCTAACTCCATCCCTGTACAGCTGGGGAAACTGGGCCCGGCAAAGCTAAGCCATCTACATAAGGGCAAATCAAAAGTGACAGAAATGGGCCAAGTAGCCCGATTCCAGCTTTTCATCCGCTTTTTAGAAAATTCCCCAAAGTAACGTGACATTGTGGCTCACCCCTTCCAGCTGTCTGTCCTTGGGCACATTGCTGAACTTCTCTGTGCGTCTGGGTTCCCACTTACGAAACAGGAACCAGGATAGTATTTGCTTCGTAGAATTGTTATGAGTACGGAATGAATTAATATTTATGAACCACTCAGGAGAGCACCTGGTCCATGGCGATCATTATATATATTTGTTAAATAAACAGGACATCACTTGCAGGAATGATACATATAAGCTTGCAGTCCCTACTCCAGATTCCCCGGGGGGAGAGGAATTCAGATCCTTTTTTTTTTTTTTTTTGTGAACCGCTCTTTCGCTAATAAGTATAGCTGATAAAGCCACAGGTCCAGCAATGAGGACAGCAATCACTTTACGCAAAATTGACACATGAGAATTTCAGAAATGCTGTCTTCATTTGCGACTCATCTTGAAGCTTCTCCGCAGCCCAGACAGTCTGTCAAGCTTAACACCAAACATAACCAGAAATGTTCTAAGGGGGTTTGTTTCAAGACACCCACGAGATGATTTTTTTTTTTAATTTATGTATTTGCCAGAGAGAGAGAGCAAAAGAGGGAGCACGAGCAGGGGGAGCGGCAGGCCGAGGGAGAAGCAGGCTCCCCACTGAGCAGAGAGCCTGATGCGGGGCTCGATCCCAGGACCCTGGGATCATGACCTGAGCCGAAGGCAGAGGCTTTCCCCACTGAGCCACCCAGGCGCCCCAAACCTTATCTTTCTATTCAAGTTCTGACAGAAAGCACAGCACCATCCCGTCCACAGAGATGTCCTTTATGACGAAAGGAACATTTACGTAGGAGCTGGGTTGAATTTCACTTTGCACGAGCAGACGCCCCCCTTCTCCATCTCTCCTCCCTAAATCCGTGGTTCTCAAGCGGTGGGCTGGCAGCTTTGCCCCCCAGGGGACACCGGGCAGTGCCTGGAGACATTTCTGGTTCTCCCAGCCGACGTGGGGCTACGACTGTTCTCTAGCGAGCAGACTGAGGCCGGGGAGGCTGCCTGCCATCCTACGATGCACAGGGCGGTCCCCACAACGGGGAATGGGCCACCACAAATCCACAAATGGCAACAGACCCCTAGTCAACAGCAACAATGACAGTAACAACAGATTGCTGCAAAATTGAAGAGGGCAAGCAGAGTATTTAAAACTGCTTTTTAGTATCTGAAGGTCCTGGGGAAGTTGAGTGAGCCTACGGACAGAAACGCAGACTATTGCTGTCCTCCTCGAGCAGATTCTTACTAGTCTATCCTGGATTAGTTTGATTTGCCTTTGGGCTTCCAAGTCATGAGTGCATTTCCTAAGGAACCGTTGTGTAGAACAGCGTCTTCTTGCCAATTAATTCTGGCCTCTCCTCGGTGAGTTTCTCTGTAGGTGGATTTGTCCATCTTCTCGTGGACGCGAGGACACCTGCCAAGAGAGGAAAGGCTAAGGAGCCGTCACTGTGCTTCTGAGCCACCCAGTTTCAAAATCCTTTGAGTGCAGGGCCAGCCTTGGCAAAAACCCCTGTGCCCTGAACAATGCTGTTTAAAAATCCGAAGGCAGCTGCTTGGGAGAGAAGCCCAAGATGGTAGAGAGGGACAGCGGAGCCCCCGCTGGCTCCCTGGCCGCTGTGTTTTGATCAAAGCCCTCTTTCTCCATCCCTTCCATGTGCAGCCAGATGGAAGGCATTGTTGGGCACCTGTTTGCAAAAAGACGTAGTGCTTACTCACAGGACGGCCCCGTGGGGAGGCTCTCCCACGCCTGGAATTGCTCAGTAGGGACGAGACTGACAACCATGGGTGCATGTTGGGTCCCACTGAGGGACCGAACTGTGCCCTTGGGCGGCATTGACAGCACTGGGGCCACGGCACGGGAAAAGAGCAGAATGAAAGGAAAGGAGTGTGCAAGGAGAAGAAAGGGGCCACGCCAGGGGGGCCCTCGTTCAGGGGGCTCGGTTGAGGAACAGACTGGCCGGGCCCCAAGATGGGAGTCGCCCC
Organism: Potos flavus; assembly: GCA_028534135.1. Taxonomy (NCBI): domain Eukaryota; kingdom Metazoa; phylum Chordata; class Mammalia; order Carnivora; family Procyonidae; genus Potos; species Potos flavus. Next base: position 10,251,567 of record CM052891.1, on the reverse strand, counting down.
TTGATCAGGCGCAGAGCGGGCCAGTGAGGTCAGGCTCGATGCCATCCGGGGTCCGAATCCCATTGCCGGGAGAAATCCCTTGAATTCTCTGCCTGCCCTCCCCAGGATCCTGACCCGTGTTTCTCTCCTTGGCTGGGAGCTTTGATTCACTGTTTCGACCGTGGACAAGCTCTAGCTTTAGCTCTCAGCGACCAGGACCTCGAGCTGCCTGCAAAAGGGGGACAAGGGATTGATTCTGTCTCCAGGATGAAGGCCTCTGAGCGTTCTGCCAGCCATCGCCGACGTAGGGCGGTCATGTCCCTGACTGCAGAGCTGGGGACTCCCTTAGGGGGCATCCTGCAAATCGGCAGGAAGCCCCTCCCTCCACAGGTCTGGGCTTGAGGTCTCCCACTCACAGCCACAGCCACTGCCTTCATTAGGACACATCGAAAGGGCTCAAATGCATTTTCATCCAACCCTAAGGCATCAAAGAAGCCACGCCCACAAACCCACAAATCAATCATATGCATTATTTACATTTCTTCATGTTTCATCTGTAAAAGTGTGTGTTTTCATGTATTCATAATTGCAGAGCATAAATATTTCATTCAGCATTATTTCCTGTATATTTTTCCAAGGTTCTACCTAGTGACCATATTTATTATTTTTTGCCTCCTCCTAACGTACCATCGAGTTAATGACACCGAAACTTACTTCACTCTTCCACGACCATCCGACATTTCTTTTGCCTTTAGATTCTTGCTATACAAAAAAGGTCATAAACACCTGTATACAACTAGCGTTTTTTTCTTTTTTTTTTTTTTCCTTCTTCTTCTTAGTTTGAATTATTTCCCAAAAGTAAATTTCTGGAAGTGGGATTCCCGGATCAAAGGAGACGAACATTTTTATGGTTCTTGATATCCACGGCCAAATTATTTTCCAAAATGGGTGTATCAATTTTCATTGCCAGAAAGATGTAGGAGTATGTTGCCATGGGGCCAGGGGCAGGATTTAAAATTTTCAAAATAAGAGTTTATTAGGCTTCCCCCCCCCCCACCCGCCCTCCTGCCTGTAATGGGGGATTTTCAGCCTGTGGCAATCCTCTGGCTGTAGGCTTCAAGTGGTTTTCATTTACAAACGCTGTGTCTTTACGTTCTTGTAGCCTGTTATTAGAAGATCCAAATGTGGGTGCCGGGGGTGGTGGAGAGGGAGGCACTCACTGGAGAGGTAATGGAATGAGAGCGGAGGTTTGGTGCGGATTAAAGGTCAGCAGGACAACATGCCAAGGAGATTAAAAACTCTTGGGTCTCTGGGTGGGATGCTTGGATGCTGGTGCTTTGCAGAAGACCGGGACTGGAGGAGAACCCGACTGGGGTAGAAGGGAGTCACGATGGGAGTCACAGCTGTGGTCACAATAAAGAGGAAACACAGCCCCGAACGTGGGATGCTATTTGGAACGTGGTGGGTTCCAATCCCAGCTGTACCCCTTACAGAACGCATGCACTCTGCAAATTATTGCCTATCTCTGATTCTCAGTTTACTTGTTTGAAAGGTGCGACAGAAGTACGTCCCTCATGGGGCTGTTCGTAAGGATTAGATGAGATGGTGTATGTAAAATGTTTAGCTCAGTGCCTAGCACTTAGGGAGCACATGATGTAGGGTAACTACGCTAGGGTTTTTAATAGATGGCACTAAATAACGATGTTTTTCTATGAATGCTTTTCCAAGATGCAAAAAACAAGTATTCACTGGGAGAATAAGGGGTTTTGGGGTTTGTTTGTTTATTTAAAATGTGGGCGATGACTTGCTGTTACCTTGGGAATGCTGCCTTCATCTGATGCATCCAGCGGTGGGTAGACCCACCTAGGCTTCACCCGACCAAGGGTGAGATGGCTATTTTTTCAAAGTGAAGGTCCATTTCCAAGGTCTGAATGACTTAAGTGACACATTGCTTAGAAAGCATGTAGTACGGTGCCTGACTTATTAGTCACTAAGCAAGTTCTAGCTATTAATAATATTTTTGTTACTTCCATTAAAGGGGCAATGGAGAAACAGGGATAAATTACACTTCAAGATATAATTCTACAGTCTTTTTGAAATTAGTTCACCTTCCTACTTACATTTAAATTAAGCCAAGACTAAAATCCTTTGGTATGCGTGGAATCCCACTTCAACTGGTTGTCGAAAGTTGTGTCCATGAGTGTTTGTTTTCATTTGCAATCACTAGTTAGGATGAAAATGGTTATCAAGGCTTTTTAACTTCCTGCTCTTTAAACCGGCGTGGATTTAGGAGTAAAGGATTAGGACAGCACCCTGAAATGTCCATGTTACTCTTTAATACAAATAAGCAGGCGCACTTTTTTGTCTCTCCTTGGAGAGACGTAGTTTTCATAGTATTGTTTAGTTCTTTCTCTACGATTTCCTTTAATTCTTTCTTTTAATTTTATTTATTTATCAGAGAGAGAGAGAGCACAAGCAGGGGGAGCAGCAGAGGCAGAGGGAGAAGCAGGCTCCCCGCTGAGCAAGGAGCCCGATGCGGGACTTGATCCCAGGACCCTGGGATCATGATCTGAGCCCAAGGCAGGCGCTTAACCGACTGAGCCAGGCGCCCCTAATTCTTTTTTTAAATTGAAGTGTAGTTGATACACAACGTTACATTAGTTTCAGATGTGCAAGAGTGACGGGATAGCTCTTTCGCTGTGCTCACCCCAAGCATAGTTACCATCTGTCCCTGGGCGGCCCTTTTACAATAACCAGATCATCAGTTCTTAATATCAGCACGAGCCAGCAAATGTAGCCGTTGGTTGTGTTTAGGAGGACCACCCAGGTGGGTTTTCCCCCCCAAATGTCCACCTGCTTTGCCACACCTGTCCAACAGCCTCCTCCCTGGATAATCAGGCGTTGGGCGAGGAGTCCCCACCTGGACTGGTGGGCGGAGGGAAAACAAATAATCCAAGCAACGCGGTCAAGGCTCATACGAAATGTTTTGGATTCCTTACCTGCCATTGTATTTCCAACTCTTTGTTTCTCTCGGTCTCTCACCCCAGATTCCAGCAAGAACAGGTGTAACGACCCAAGGCCAGTTACATTTTCAGAACAGGAGAAGTCTCCTTTGGAACTAGACGAAGAGTCATCACCATCCATTTGTCCTTCGGCTGGGACGGCTACGGGGAGCCCGAAGGTGTTGCGGAGGGAAAGGCATGAGCCGAATGTGTACGCAGCTGCTCTAATGTTATTAGCCACACTCCTAATTAATCCCCCGGAATCCCGGGCATTTTTCCTTCTGTCCTTGGCTCAAATGAAGGTGCATTAACAACTCCTTGCCGCCCGAGTCCCTAAATGAGCCCCACACCCTTTGCCAGAGCTGCTATAATTTTATCAAAATGGGACCCATTCCCTTTGATCTCCTCTGATTCTTAAATCCAGCAGTTGTGTGTTCGAACATCAATAGAAATGGGGTTTCAAGCTTCCTCTTTCACTATCTTTCTCAAAGATAAAAAAAAAAAAGAGCAAAAGGGAAAAAAATATCCTAAACTCTGTAGATGAGGCAATATTCTCATAGTAATTTCTTTATCTGATTTAATTGGAGCAACAAAAGTTGCTGTTTTGAAATATTTGTCCACTCTCATCTCTCTATTTTAAAGGTGGCTTTTCTTAAAAATAAATAAAACCAGCGTACGGCTAACGCCACCCTCTGCGTCCTTGCCTGCAAAGGCGGGAGGCCCCCCTGTGGGGTCCGTTACGGGGGTGAGGGGAGGTTTCTGTGTGTTCTCCAGCTCTGGAGGTCTTGAGCTGAGTCTGAGAGCTTCATGATCAAGGATGAGATTCAAGCCTTCCAATGAACTACCCCATTTTTCAAAAAGGAACTTTGTGTTCTTGGCAGTGTAGGGAGAATAGACTTCTAGATTAGAATAATTAAATATCTGACCCACGACTCCCCAAATGCCTGTGGCTTCGTGGGCTTTGATGTGGGCAGCTTACTGTAGAATGGAAAAGTACGGCTTCTGCTCAAGGCCATCAGCATCTGGGAGTGAGGAAGGCTAACAGTGAAGAACTCCAGGGTCTCAGCTTGCAAACAAACAGACAAGCACCCCAGCCAGAGTATCTGGGCAGCGGGAACGTCAGCATGCACGACTCTCGCAGACATAACTTTTTCTCTTGGCTGATGGCTCATTCCTCTGCCAACCTCCAGAGCCTTATCTTGAATCCCACTGTCTCTCCCTCCGTCCACCCTCACTGGCCTTTCCCAGTTCCTCCTTCTTGCTGTCTCCCTCCCGCCAAAAGCCTTTGCTAGGGCCGTTCTCTCTGGCTAGAATGTTTTCATCTCCGTTCTCTTTATATATTTAACCCCAAGTTGTTCTTTACCTCTCTGCCCGACTGTGTCCCCCTTAGAGTGGGACAGGCTAAATTATAGTAACAAACGGCTTTTGGAAACTCAATGGCCTAACACAACAAAGGTCTGTTTCCTACTTCCATCATTATTTTTTTAGAATTTATTTATTTGAGAAAGTGAGAGCACCAATGGAAGGGCAGAGGGAGAGAGAGAAGCAGACTCCCCACTGAGCAGGGAGCCCGATGCAGGGCTCGATCCCAGGACCCTGGGATCATGACCTGAGCTGAAGGCAGCCGCTTAACCAACTGAGCCACCCAGGCGCCCCTTCCTGCTACCATTGAAGTCTGCTGTGTGTCTCAGCTCGTCTCTGCCTCTGCCATCTTGGAGATAAAAAAGCGAGAATATAGAAGATTGCATATAGGATATTTGGCTTACCTCATTTCTGCCTTTATTCCATTGGCCAAGACCTAGTCACGTGGGTCCACCTGATGCAAGAAAGGCTGGGAAATGTAGTCTTCTTATGACCACGTAGCATTGTTTCTGCAAGTTTCACTTCCTCAGTAAACCTTTGTTACCTTCCTGATGGGATGAGCTTCTCCCAAGTTTAAAGCACCTGTTTACTGTTGGTTTTTTTTCTTCTTCAGAGCAAGCAACTGCAGCATTACAGTAGTTTCTGTGATGACTTGGTTAAAGTTGATCTCCTTGAATGTACTGTAAACCGCATGAGGGCAGGGTCCTATCACGGTCTGGCGGAAACGTAGCAGGTTCTCAATTAATGTTTTTTTATTTTTGTTTTTGGTTTTTGTTTGTTTTTTTGTTTTTTGTTTTTTTGAATGAGGGAATCAGTCCAGCAATCTGGCCATTTCTTAGGACAACGAGCCCAGGACCCTACAGCAGATATAGCCTCTGCCCCCGGTAGTTTGGTGTCTATGCTGGAAACCAGATGTCCACACAGCCATCTTTTACTGAATGGATTCTGTGCTGGGCCTGATTCTTGGAGTCACTCCTGAATCCAAATCCCATGAAGTTGCCTCTGATTGGCTGAGCCTAAGTCCCATGTCCATGCCTTTGTTGCATAGAAGGATGGAAAAGTAGGTATCTGACTCCCATCCTGGGGAAATGCAGACTGTGAAGGGGGAAATAACCCAAATATAGGGAAGGCATGGAGGGACCAAACGGAGACTCCTAGAGTGACCCCAAGTGCACAAAGGGCATGCCAAAGTTGTTTTGGGTCTCCTTTTCAAAGTTCGAAAAATATAGGACCATAGAGCTGATGATGGTGAAAACATAGTTATAAAAAATCAGAATCTAAATAGAACTCGTTTCAGCCTTTCCTGTTGTTTTTCACTAATTTGCTTTGTTTTTTTTCTCCCGAACTTATTTTTCAAAATCAGACAGCAGTAAAAACCTTGAGGAGCAGATGGCGGTGGGGGAGGGGCTTAGGCTAGTGCCAGCCCACCCCACCCCCACCCCCACCGCCACAAGCCTTGGGTCTCAGCTGCTTCTGCCTGGACTGAGGCCCTCTGTCTCCATCAGGCAAGATGATGGTCTGAACCAGGCCCCTTGATCACTGGTGGGGTGCTGGGAGGTGGGAACCCAACACCACAAAGCTTCCCTTCATCCTGCCTGGCAGGGCCCACTTTGAGGAATGCCGTGCATGCTGGCTGTCAGCCCTGAGCATCTTCCAGAGGCTACTCGGTGAGCAGGTGTGTGGGGAGCACGGATTGCACTGCATTGAAAAAGACGTGGCATCTTTGCCAACCTGCAGAAGACAGAGTATATTGCTGAGCAGACCTAGAGCCGGGGGTAAGTGAGGGGAGGGAGTCTTAGAATCTGAGTCTCGAGTCTGGCTATAGGCCAGTATCGAAGTCACCCTTCAGACAAGATCTGTGTGAGACGGAACAGATCTTGCTGGAAAGGGTTAAATCAAAGTGGGGGGGTGGGGGATGACAGAGAACATACAGCCCGAATTCCCTTTGATTAGCCGGCAAAATCTGGAAGAGATGCAGAAGGAGCCACCATAAGGTCCAAATTTTACAAGAGTCAGAGGAGGGTAAAAAATATTTATTTATTTCTTCCAATCGGTCTCGTTTGGACCTATCATAATGCACCCTGGAGAGACGCTTGAATGTTCCTTCTCTCTCTTTTCTCCTGTATCAGTTAGGAAAGGCTAGTTCTTGCTGCAGTAACAAAAACCCTTCCAATCTCAGCAAATGTCTGTGGCTCACTCACTGCACGCGTCCATGATGGGTTGGTGTCAGGGGCCAACTGTGATGCCAGGCTGGTAGAGCGGCCACGGTCATGAACATTACCAGCCACCGTAGCAGAGGGAAGAGAGAGCTCTGACGGATCTCTCAGTGGCCATTAAATGCTCCATCAAGGAAGCAACATCACTCGTTTTTGGGTTCATTGGCCAGATCTATCTCTCTGATCCCACCCAACCATAGGCAGGCTGGAAAATGTAATCTTAGATGTGCAAAAACTAGAAATACAGGGTAAGAAGCCCTTAAGACTACTCACTACCCCATCTTCTCCTCCTGCCAGGATCCTCTGCTCTCTTTTGACCCCTCTGGCCTCCTCAGAAGGTCCCATTCCAGGAAGGAGGTTCTAGGCCAGGTCCTTTGGGTTCCAGGCCCACCTCTTACTTCCAACCTTCAGTATCAATGGAAGAGGACATCGTTAGATTTTCAAAGTGAAGGATCTTCAAATTAGATACGGCTTTCTTGTGTTATTATTGATGGCCTCTCCTCGCATTCCAGAGAAAGTGTGTTCTTTCCTACTGCTCTACTGAAGACTGCCAGGAGTGAGGGGAAAGAGGGAGAAAGAAGTTGGTGAAGGAGAAAGAAAATCTTGTCTCAATGCATGCTTGAAGTTTTCTCTTAGAATTAAAGACATGGGGTGCCTGGGCGGCTCAGTTGGTTGAGCGGCTGCCTTCGGCTCAGGTCGTGATCCTGGAGTCCGGGGATCGAGTCCCGAGTCGGGCTCTCTGCTCAGCAGGGGGTCTGCTTCTCCCTCTGACCTTCCCCCTCCATGCTCTTTCTCTCTCATTCTCTCTCTCAAATAAATACATAAATAATCTTAAAAAAAAAAAGGAATTAAAGACATGATGCTTACGGTTCTTTATCCTGTTTCTCTGGCCCTGGGAGAGGGATAACATCGCCCTCCACAACCTGCTGTACGATGGGGTTTACATAGGGTGGGTTCAAAAACTGCTTGCCGGTAGCTCTGGAGGGTGGTCACTAGATCACATTCAGCAGCCCCATCTAGGAACTTATTAGAGATGTGAATTCTTGGGTCCCTCCCCAGACCTGCTGAATTGAAGTCTCTGGGGTTGGTGTCCAACAATGAACTCACTAAAGTTTGAGAGCCGCTGGTATACACGATACTTTCTATGTGGCCTTGGGCAAGTGCCTGAACCTGTCTGAGTCTTAGCCTTCCGATCTGCAAAATCAGAATAGGGACCCCTGCATGGAAAGCCCAATGGCTCTTGGTACAGAGTATCCAATGCAGAGTCCTTTTGCTCCCCCTTCTGTCCCTCCCCGTGGCAAATTGTTCTTCCGCAAAACGGCCACAGCAATATCTCCCATCCCACATGTTCTTTCTTTTTTCTTTTTAAAGATTTATTCATTTGAGAGAGAGCATGAGCAGAAAGGGCAGAGGGAGAGGGAGAGATAATCCCAAGAGACTTCTTGCTGAGTGTGGAGCCGGCTGCGGGGCTCGATCCCAGGACTCTGAGCTCATGGCTTGAGCAGAAACCCAGAGTCAGATGCTCAACCAACTGCACCACTCAGGCATCCCTCACGTGTTCTTTATATACCGTGACAATCCTCCCATTGAGTGGTGGGGTCCACAGACTCTCCCTTCAACCTGGGAAGACCTCTGTGACCGTCTCAACCAGTAGAGTATGGCGGAGGCCGTGTCACGTGACTTCTGAAGTTCGAGCCCAGGAATGCATGTGTTTCCAGCTTGCTGTCTTTGCATGCATTCCTGGGCGCGGAGAGCCAACACACTGGAGAGTGTGTCCCATCCTCCCATCGTGACACACAGAAGTTCGGGATGACGTGGAAGGCCAGGTTCAGATTCTTGGTCCCTAGGAATTTCTTGCTGGAAGGTACTGACATACGAGGATCCGGCTCCTAGTTCATGACCTGTCTCTCTTCACTCACCTGCTCAGCGTGCAATGAGAGTTAAAAGCAATGAGCTTGCGCTAGCAAGCAGTAATTGCTCAATAAATAAGAAGAATAATAACAGCATTTTGATGTTAAATATTTCAAGTGCTATCATTTGGAAGAAGACTTTGATCTCTTTTGTGGAGCTCCAGGGCATATAATTAAGACCGGTGGTTGCAAGCTATAAGAGAGGAGAGCAGATTTTGGTTCAACCTAGAAAGATCTTTTGATAATGCTCTGAAAATGGGTTGAAGTCCTTTGGGAAGTAGAAAGGTGTCAGAGGGAACTGGATGAGGCAGCCTTAGAAGTTTACCTCTAACTCTGATTCTGTGCAAAATCATCTTTTGACTTCGGATGTGTGCTTGAGTTTTATTTTTGGGATTCGCGCCTCACTCCGGTCCGTATTTTAGATGGTTAACCTTCAGCGTTCAGGACCGGTGTGCCCACAATTTACACATCACACCGTATATTTAAGTAGAAGCCTGGTAAGGCTCTTTGAAAGCATCCGCTTAGCATCCTGTGCAATTATAATAGTCAGGACTCCTGTAGTTCAAGTAACTAAAGCCCAACGAGCTTAGCAAAAAGAGAGACTTTCCTGGAAGAATACTAAGGAATAATATGAAGTCCAAAGAACAGTTGAATTCCAAGTAGCATGAGGGGCAGGAAAACGAGTGGGGCTCAGGGCCACCGGGGACCAGGAACTGAGACATCATTGCGATATCTCTCCCCTACAGCTTTCTGTCTTGCCTCCACCAGCCCCCCTCTCCTCTCATGGGCTTTGCCCATATGGCGGACCACACGGAGCCCACCCCACCCCACAGGCTCATGCCACACAACTTCAGCTGCTAGAAAGTCTGGCTCTCTTCTCGTGGTCAGTCTCCCATTTCTTAGGAATGTATTGTGATTAGTCCGGCCCAGCCCCGGGCACCTGCTTTTGACCAATCACATGTGACATAAAATGGCTGCTCCTATGAGAGTGTGGGGGGGAAGGGAAGAGAATGGAGGGGACAGACTGGGGAAGCCAGACTGGGCAGATGCATGTGTTGTCCAGGCCACAGATGTTGGACCTCTCTGCTTGGCCTTTGGCTCTGTTGGTTGGGTCTGTTGGAATGTGTTCTTCAACTTGGGTGGACTCTCGCCCTCTCTTAGCTGGGGAACTCTTTGTTAGGCGTGACATGTTCTCCTAAATATGCTTCTTGAGATGAAAGCTGCTTCTGGAACATTCTTGAACATTCTTGAACATTCTTGAATGACTGCTCTGATAGGCCTATCTTCTAACCAGAGTCCAGTGGGTGTCAGGCAGACCCAGTGGACTGAACTGTCCCATCGTCCCACTCAGTGACCAAAAAATACAGCTGTAATCCAGACACGTAGGCTGAAGGGGGTAGCGGCTGAGGTTTCGGGAGGGGCCAGATGGCAAGAAGTGATCTGAAGTGCTGTGGCTGTCATGAGTCAGGGTCGGGTTGAGGGTTTTCCTAACACAGCAGGACTTTATTCTCACGGAAAAGTTTAAATCCCAACACTGCACTTTGAAGATTCAAAATTCTCTGGAAAGTCTTTGGAAGGAAGTCTTGGGCGAGGTCAGGCCTCAGTGGAGCTTGCCAGGATATGGGACTGTGTTCACATCCTTGTGTTTTGGAATGTGTCTGGAATATTCTTTATACACACACTCTAAGTACGTGAATATATATCTATGCATATATATGCACATACATATACTATAAACACACATACATATGCACATACAAATAAATACACATGTATACACAATATATATGGGTGTGTATGGATATGTACTCCTTTTTTTTAAATGAGAACAATCTTGTTTTAAATCATGGTGCTCTCTTCACACCTCCCTGGCCCTCCCCTGCAGGTTGGCAATCCTTATAGGCCAACAGCATGCTGCTTTCTTAATGGCGGATCACAGCAAACCCAGGACCCAAACAAGGGACATGGGTGGGGTTGGCAGTAGGAGTGGGGTGCGTTTATGCTGTCTGTAGGACAGGGCGTGTGTTCACAGTGGGGCACATCCCAGCATCTAAGAGGGAATCTGGGCTTGTTCTTTCTCTTGGGGGAAGTGGGGGAGCTGTATTCTTCTGCCTAGCAGCCTCCCTGACTCTCTCTCTTGGGATTGCTGGACCTGTGGCTCGAGGCGAATGCAGAGCCAGCCCCCTGACTTACCCCCCAGGGAAGGTTGAAGGCACAAAGGAAGGGGAGGAGCAAGAATCTGGAGGGAATGGAAGAGAAACAGGTCAGCAATCTCTTGTTTACTTTCCCTCCTTGCCCCTCATCTTTAATGTTTCCAGGTCAGGAGCACCTTCCCCACAAAGCATCCCCCGACGTAGCGCCCCCTCCTGGGGCTCACCTACCTTCTTGTGTTTACCCCAGCAGGGGGCTTTCCTGGGTTTCCCGGCACCAGAATTTTCTATCAATTTGGAGAGATCTTCCTTAAGAAAAAGAAGAATCTGTGTTGGCTAATTGAATTTAAATTAAAAAAAAAAAGAAAGAAAATTGCATTCTAAAAAAAAAAAAAGAAAAAGAATCTAAATTATGAATGTAGAATTAGGTATAAACCTGAACATTTATTTGGGATTAAATTATGTAAATGACAAACTTTTCAAAGCAGGCAAATACCACAAATGTTTACATTCATTAACTCCCTGACCCATCTTTATGTTTTTTTTCTACATTTTTTGACTGCATATTCATTGACTGCCTCTTCATAGGACAATGATTCTATAATGTTATCTCCTGTAGAAAAATTAGGTATTGAAATCTTCCCCTTTAGCAGGTTGCTTGAGATGTGTTTATTATTTAATGTTGGAACCCGTCAAGCATGCAACTTTGCATACTTGCTTCCTTAGGTTTGTTCCCTACAGACTCAGGATTCTGATCCGTCCTATTTCATACAATTTCCATCAAAAAATGAGACAAATGATAACTATGCTGGAATTAAAAATTTTTTTAAATGCTTCGCACTAAAAAAATTTAAAAGTAAATAAACCAAATAAACGTGTGTTTATGACTGTATAGGCTACGTCAGGGTTATTCCCATCAGGAGGTGAGAGGACGTTGGTTTTGATGGGACGTCAATGAAAATCAGAAACTCTGCCTCAGTTGTACACATCTGACGATTGGAAGGATGTCCCACAGACTGGCTTCTGGTCCCACACGTTTCAAACCGTACTTGTCCTCCACTGCCCACAGTTTCCGGTGCTCATCGCGCTGGGTGGGTGGGCTCATTGGGTGGTAGGCTTCTTCCTGGAGGCCATTGCTCCACCATAATGGCTAACATTGACTTCCTCATATGTGGAGGTGATTGGGAGTGACACAAATACACTTCACGGAACCCAAACTCAATGCGTCCCTGATTCAAGTTCTCAGCTGGATCCCCAGAACGCCAAGGCCATTCCCACGCTAGTGGACCCGGGGCAGAGTGAAATGGAGGGCAAGTCAGAGTGGAAAGAGGCAGTGGCCTCACAATGACTATTCAGACATCTTCCTTGGTGAATTTGACAAAACGTTCGACCACGCGAACACAGAACTAGGGGCCCCTCCCAGGGAGGCGATGGGCCCAGAAGCCCAACTTCACACTGAAACTGCCTCTCTGATCACAAAGGAAAGTTCCAGGTGTCTGGCACTTCCATCAGGATGGGCCTGAGCCTTGTCCATGCATGAGTCCACCAATGGCATGTTAGTGAATCAGGTTCTCAAAATTAAAAAAAAAAAGTATATATAACAAAAGATTGTATCACCCTAAAGACTGTGTCGCACGTGATTAACAGATAAAATATAAATTCTTCGCATTGTATGTTCCATACAGTGTACTGAGGCTTCCAGAATGCTTTCTCTGATCTTGGTCATGCTCTGATGTCTGCAGCCAACCCATGACGATCGCAAGGGAAGCGAGTGTAGTCCTGACATGAAAGTTGACTGATCTCTTCACTTCTCGATGTAACAAGCAAGATGAGAGCAAAGCAATGAAGACGTAGGTAGGAATTTCCTCATTAGTCAGAGACGTAAGTGACTCCTTCGCGGAACTGGATAATGGTCTCTGAAGGCGGGGAGAGCGTTTCCTCAACGTTTTTTTGTGTTCACAAGGGAAAGGTGACAGGAGTGACACACTGTTTACTTGAACCTGCATTATGAACACCTTCCCTCTCTCTTCTTGAAGTGCGGGTCGTCAACAAGAGAACAACAAATCAAGCCTCGGGGTGTGGACTTTGTCCCTTTCCGTGGTGTCACTACCCCGACCAGCGCCGATTTCCAGTGGCCCACGGGGACCTCACTCAACCGGCACCTGGGAGGAGCCACCCAAGAGAGTACCGCCGTATGCTATTTCCGCCTCACAGATGCCACAGACGTAAGTCACCTGACGAGCACGGATAACAGGGACACGTAGTAAAATAGTTGGAAGTGATGTTTTGAGTTTTTATTGCTTTTGTTTTTAATTCGATTTATTTCATTATACATGAATATAGATGAATTTTAAATAAGGGCTTTGTTCTGCAACTGGTTTACAAATTCCCTAAAGCTTCACAAGGGGCACTTGTGAGCCAACCTCGCTGCTCTGGGGGGCAGGGGGTGTCCGGAGTGCGGAGCACAGGGACCGGCACGGAGGAGGCACTAGACACAGGTGCGTCTTGTGGACGAATGCCTTCCGCATGACTTGTCTCTGACTCTCTGAGGGCCTGGGCCACTCACTTACCCTCCTTTGTCTCCATCTCAGCCAAGAGGCTATTAATGCCTACTTCATAGAGGTGTTGGGAGTTAATTAAGGTTCCCTGAGTGCTTTGAAATCCACGGATGAAAGGCCCAGTGGGGGACAACTTTATTATTATTCCAGGTATCATCTTCAGAAGTGTACGGTGATGATAGCCACCTGGCCCTTTTCATCTTCAAAGTGTTCTCCAGACATTAGCCAATTAAACGTCACCATTCCCTGCCCAGTCAGGGGGTGTCCTCTAGAGAGTGAACCACAAGGTGAGTGGGCGACTCTCTCACCCTTGGCCCCCAGGGAGTGGGGGTCAGACGCAGGATCTCAGCTCTTCCAGCCGCAGTCTTCCGCCGGGGCTCGACTTCCTCCTCCTCAGACCCTGCGCGCCCTACCGCCGGGAGGTGGGGATGCCGCACATGTCCCGGGGACCCAGCCGCCATTTCGCTTCTTCCATGACGTGCGCGATGCTACCCATCCAACATCATCCGTTCTAAGATGCATCTTTTCTCTCCCATTTGAACATCCCTGAAAACTATATGCGTCTTACAGTTGATGCTGGATGACGGATCCTTTGGAAGTGTCTTCTGTCTCACAGATACATGAAATAATAGGTAGGCGTGTTGTCATAGAGTTGCTGAGACAGGATCCTTTTACTCATTCTAGAACTTACGGCTTTGCGATTTATTAGGAAATAAACTCATTTTTGGAAGAACCACTTCTCCCCACGTCCCCATTAGAACCGTAGTATGTGGTCACTACATGATGTGGCAAATGCAGGTAATTAAGATAAAGAAAAGGCAGCAAAAGTCTTCAGTCTCAAATTTTTTTGTGCTATTGTCATGGTGACAGACAGGACACACTTTTAACTTTAACGTGCATCATTAACCTTTTTTCGGTCACTTCCTTAAATCTAGATAGTCAAGAGAACGATAAATCATGGCTTGGTCTGTGGCATTTGCCAATTTCCTTGATGTGAATACTCAGGGATCAATGCCAACAGCATATTGCTGTATTTCCTTCCCGGCTTTTCTCTTTTTATTTTTGGGGACATGTCCCTCCTCTGGTTATAAAAAGTAATTTATGTCTGCTGGAGAAAAATCAGAAAATACAAAGCCCAGTTTAATATAAAATACAAGTCACCGATAAACCCATTGCCCAGAATGGCCGCTTTTAAAATTAAAGTAACCATTATATTTCCACATTGCCTAAGTAAGCTGTGTTAATTATAAAGAATAGATGAAAAGAAGACAAAATCTACACTAAGCTTACTAATGAATTTCCTTCTACCAATTATTTATATTTGTCTTTATTTCTATCTAGAAACATCAATATCTATATTTACATCTATATACACACAACATCGATGACATAAAGTATGTATAATTTTAATTTGTGTGCTGTTCAGCAATATTGACCAGAACTAATCATATATATCGACAGTCCCCGACTTACAATGGTTTCTCTTACAGCTTTTCAACTCTACGATGGTGCAAAAGTAGAAACTGGACTTCCAATTCTGAATTCGGATCTTTTCCCAAGCTAGGGCTATGTGGCCCGATCCTCTCTCGTGATGCTGGGCAATGGCAGTGAACCTCAGCTCCCCGCCATCCACACGACCACGAGGCTCAAAAACCAATATACTGACAGCCATCCTGTGCCCAGTCAACCCTTCTGTATGTCACTTTCAGTACACTGTTCAATAAAGCCCATGAGATCTTCAATGTTTTATTATAAAATAGGCTTTATGTCACATGATTTTTCCAACTAGAGGCTAATGTAAGTGTTCTGAGCACGTTTAATGTACAAGAAGTTAGAGGCAATGACATTCGGTAGGTTAGGCATATTAAATGCATTTTCAACTTATAATGGGTTGGGTTTTTTTTTCAATTAAAAACAAAGCAGTAATGAACATTTGTGCATATACATCTTTTCCAGGATCCTGATTCTGTCTTTAAGGTAGAGCCCTAGAATGCATACTACTGCATCCCAGCCTTCAGACTTGTTAAGAGCTCTTAATATGTGTTACTAATTTGTTCTCCGGATCGATTAAACCAGATCATATACCTGCAATTAGTCACTCATTTACATTTCTCTCTACACTTCCCACCTCTTTCAGGCCATCCAGAAAAGTCCTGGTCATCATCCTTTCTCAGTCAGTTGATTTGTGCTCAGGAAGATTAACACTGAAATGCTATCTATCTACCTATCCTTCTATTTATGTGTATATGTGTGTATTATGTATATGTTTAATATATTATATTGTATAATAATAATTTTATATCATATAAATATAGAAATAATACATATTAATTATAATATAATATATTATCAAATATATCCTATATAATATAAATATATAATATAAATATATATTTTATATATGTGATATACTCATATATATGATATGATATAAATATATAAAATATATTATTAAATAACATTAAATATTATAATATTAAAATGTATTTATCATACAAATGTAAATGTATGGTATATATATTTATTATACAAACATAAATATAAGTACACATGTACACACATATACATGTATCTTTTCATATCGCTCTTTCTATTTCTATTTGGTTTCAGTTGAGCTTAGACTGAGGGGCCAGAAGAAATCACCCAATGAATGATCTTCACCAGAGTTCCCATGCATCCTGGTGGACTCCCAGAGCTTTGGCGATTTGATTCTGAGTGAAGAATGGCCCTTCATACAGGTTACAGGAAAGATTGTGATGTCCAAGGAACACCGATTTTTAAAGGTATCTTTTGTTTTGTGGTTGTTCATCTTCATGCTTGCCATTTGAGGCAATACGGTCTTAATTTTTGGTTGGTGGAACCTGGGAAACTTTGCTCCCAAGGAACTTAAATTTGCATACATATGTGATGAAAGGACATGTGCAGTAGCTACATCAAGATTCAAATCACATACAACGGATGCCTGATATATAATCTACTTAATTGAAGAGCTTATATATACTCACCGACAGTGCCCCAAACAATTTTGTGGTGTTTTGTCCAGTGATTTACTGAGTCTATATATTAAATGAATACATATTTGCTCATCTACTGACTCTTGGGTAGATGATAAACATCTTGTGGGCAGGGCTTATCTTGCTTTAATGGCTGGTGGCTCCTGACCAGTGCTAGGGGCCCAAGCTGGAAAGAGGAATTGCTTGACATTTGAGTGGGGAACATGTCAAAATCCCCCAATATGTGACTTCAGCCGTAAATGACAAGTCTCCTATAACACGCATCGTAAAAACAGCTGCAATGGTGCCTCGCCACTCTTTGCTCTAATAAACAACACCTCTTTCTCTTTTCCGAGTTCCAGATGAAGAGAGAGACAGAGACATACAGAGACAGAGAGACAGAGACAGAGACAGAGACAGAGACGATAGCTGGAGATAATTAGTGATAAAATCTGGATGAAAAGGAGTGGCTTAGACATACAGGCCACAATGGGCTTTCTAATAATTCGCTCTGAGTTACACATCGCTCCCCACTCCCACTCTGGGGGAGCCGTGGCCGCCCCTCCTGCCACGGCAGAGAGACAGCCACGTGGCACAGAAGGGATGGGAATGTACCATCACTGCCACTCTGTGGCCAGGTGAGCCCAGGAGGCTAAGCTGAGCATGCCCAGTCCCTCTTGCCAGCCTCACTGATTAGAGCAGCCAGGTGGCTTTGGGGGAGCAGGGAGGCGATGCGGTGGGAGGAGAGGCCAGGCGTCATGCCGGTAGGAGCATGAAGCCCAGGGGACGGAGCCCCTTTGACGAGGCCCTAAGATACTCCTGAGATCATGTTTCCTGCAAAAGTCAAAAGTCTTGGCCGAGCATCACGCAGGTTAGCAACCTTTCCATCCACATCGACACTGTCTCATTCATGGAGTGTGCAATTTTTGTGCCTCTTAAGGCTTTTCTGAAATTGCTCAACAAATCAGTTTCTTATTTTCAAGAGGGGTGTGATATGTGTGTGTGTGTGTGTGTGTGTGTGTGTGTCCATCCTATTCCCTGCTAGCACCAACATCCTACCATTTATCTAAAATTTCTATTGACTTATAAAAACCTTAGCATTTCCACTTAATTCTTTTTCTTCTTTCTCTTTCCCACAGAGAAGTCAGTGCTGGGGGTACTAGGGGTGCTGGGGGTGGTGGCTGCTTTTCATTATCTCAAAGGAGTGACTTAAAGACGATGAGACAAGCTTCGGCTGCTGGGCTTACTCACTGCTCCCCCAGCCTGGGAACTGACCCCCCAGTCCTGCTAAGGAGGATTCAGATATGTTCCTAAATAATAGTACTTGGACCACTGGGATGTCTTGTGAAGAATTGAAACAAGAAATGCACCATCTGCAAATGTCAAGGGTCTTGTCTGATCCTTCCTATGCAGGGTCAGACTGTAAATCTTTTCAGCTTTGTGGGCCATATGGTCTGTGTCCCAACCACTCAGCTCTGCTGTTGGGTGGTGCAAGCAGCCGCAGACAATGTGTAAACAAACGCACGTGGCGGTGTTCCAATAAAACTTTATTTACAAAAAAAACAAACAAACCAAACAACCCAACCTGCCGGATTTGGCTGTTTGCCTGGAGTTTGCCACCCTCGCTTGGAGCTCTCAGTGGCTTTTTCCTGAGGGCAGTCAATCAGAAAATATAACGCATGGCGGTCATGAGATGGGCGTTCCAGTCCCCACTCTGCTGTTGACCAACTGCGTGGCCTTGGGTAAGTCCCTGACCCCATCTCTCGAACCGCTCAGTCTCCCTTCTGTAAAATCCCAGGGTGGATCTGCGGCCGAGGTTGCAAACCGGCCCTCCACGTCCATGTCTGGCCCACAGATGTGTGTTATTTGGCCCGTGTCGTATCCAAAACATTCTGAATTTGTTTCCAACATTTCACATGGGGAGAGTTCGTATAAAAATCCAGATTTCTGGCTCCTCTTGAAATTCAGAAAATCTGGCACCCCCGGGCCCACATTCTCGGGCGGCTGCCCTTGTCCAAGGCCGAGAGCAGGGTTTGGTTGCTCTTTGGGGGGGGGGCGGCGTGCACCCCCGGAACACAGCAGCTGCCCGCCAGCCTGTTTCAGCCACTGAAGTTATCCCCCGACACCCGAGCGTCTTGGTTTGGGACCCCTGCAGGAGACCTCGGAGTGCTTTTGAGTTTAAGAGTCAAGTGTTTGCTAATTAGTCCAAACCATGATGTCATTATTGTGCCGCGGGTGCTGTCTTGCTCTGTTTTCTCCTTGCCCTTCCCCAAAGTCCTGCGTCTGTTTGAACCCCCGTCCCCCGGGGCTGGGGAGACAGCACCACCCCGGGCTAGCCAAAATCGGCACATTCCGTCCCCTGGCCTCACAGTTGGTCCAGAGCTGGGTGAGTGAGACTCCGTCAGGGTATCAGAGTGCTCTCAGGCTTGGCCTGGAATGCGGGGACGTTTCTCTGGGGAGGGGGGAGAGGCCACGTGAGACCTCTGATGGCTTTGGGGAACCTACCCTCCACCAGCGATCCCCATCTTCGTCAGTTTGGGGCTGCGAGAACAAATGACCACACCCTGGGTGGCTTATAAACAACAGAAATCGATTTCTCACACTTTCGGAGGCTGGAAGTCCGACATCAGGGGCCTGCACGGTCAAGGTCTGGAGAAAGTCTTCCTCCGTCCAGGTTGGTTGCAGACGCGCCTTCCTGTCTCTCTCGCCCTCACAGGGCGGACAGAGGGCTGGAGAGCTCTGTGGGGTCTCTTTGTAAGGGCGCTAATCCCCTTGGCAAGGGTTCCACACTCATGACCTAATCACTTCCCAAAGGCCCCACCCCCTCCTGCCATCACATCGGGGTTAGGCACAAAGGATGTCAACTCAGTGACAAGAATGTTGGGGAGAGGAGGGCATGACACACAGAAAACGAAACTGCTATAAGACCCAGGGTGTGCCCCAAATAATTTCTTTCCTTTTTCCTTTCCTTTCTTCCTTCTTTCCTTCCTTTCCTTCTTCCTTTCCTTCTTCCTTTCCTTCCTTTCCTTCTTCCTTTCCTTCCTTTCCTTCTTCCTTTCCTTCCTTTCCTTCTTCCTTTCCTTCCTTTCCTTCTTCCTTTCCTTCTTCCTTTCCTTCTTCCTTTCCTTCTTCCTTTCCTTCCTTTCCTTTCCCTTCCTTCCTCCTCTCCTTCCTTTCCTTCCTTCCTTCCTCTCTTCCTCCCTTCCTCCTTTCCTCCCTTCCTCCCTCCCTTCATTCCTTTTCACCTCCTTCTTCCCCTCCTCCTCCTTCTTCTTCTTTTTCGGTAGGCAACAAAGCGAAGTTTATTGAGCCAGATTAGTAAAATGATAGTACAAAACTCCCAAAGGGGAGGACCCGAGAGGGTTGCCCTCCCCCCGAGTTTCTTTCTGACTAAAATGATGTCTTCTGAAGACCAGGAGTAATCTCAGTAGCTCTCCACTGGAACATTTGCAGGAGTCACCGTCAACACCAGCCTATAACCCCCCAAGGGTAGGGAGTTCCTTCTGTTTTGTCAACAGCGGGCTCCTTAGCGCCCCGGGCAGTGCCCAGCCCATTGAGGTAGCCCATGAATACAAGGCGAATAAATGAATGCATTTGGGGCACGCTTACCACGTGACGGGAGCTGTGCGAGGAGCTTGGTGGCTGGGGTTTCATTTAATTCTCCCGGCCCCTCAGAAGTAGGGGCTATTACTGTCCTTGTACAGGAAGGGACGAGGGAGGTAGAGCAATGCTAGGAACTCGCCAGAATCCAAGAGCCGATCAGTGGCAGGAACATCCCCGAGTCTTGGACTCTGTGCTTGTATCTGCGGGGTTTCCTAATGCATGGGACGTAGGTGGTCCCAGGAAGGGAGGTGATTTGCGATGATAAAGGAAAACAGCCTCAGCGTATTGAATCACACAGGGCGAGCCCACTCCTCTTTGCAACGTTGTTTCAGTCCTTGTGGCTCCAGGGAAGGAGAAAGGCTGAGCCTGCCTTCAGCAGAGAGTGGCTGCAAACCTCTCTCCCTGCTCGTCTCCCTCTTCAAACAGCTCCCAGGCTCAGAACGCTCAGCGTCGGGGTAGAATCTATTTGCGGTGCTTTGTTCCCACTGTTTTTATTTTTATAAGTTACCTCTCTTGCATGGTGGTCCTGCTTGTTTTCCATTTAAGGCACTGATAGTTTCCTTTTTTTTTTTTTTTAAGATTTATTTATTTAAGAGAAAGGGAGAGAGAAAGGGAGAGTAAGGGGGAGGGACAGAGGGAGAGCGAGAGAGAGCCCCAAGCAGACTCCACACCAAGCACAGAGCCCGGCTCGGGGCTCGAACCCACGACCCTGAGCTTATGACCCGAGCCGAAACCAAGAGTCGGTTGCTCAGCCAACTGAGCCACCCAGGCGCCCCTGCGGTTTCCTTTTAAAATAAATATTTCAGGAATTTAAACAATGATACTATAACAATGGAAATACATACTTGAGTAGAATCTCTTGAGTCTCGCGTGTAGCAAAAACCGTGGAGGTAGGACGATGATGCCAATGGAATCAGCCGTCATCGCCTCCTGAAGAGCCCGTGGAAATGTGAGTTCTGGAGTGGGACAATAGGAGAACTCATTATTTCAGCCCAGCTTCTGTTGCTCGTGTTCCCCTGGTATATGTTCCCCTGGTATTCCCCTGGACCCCCCAGGACCGGTGTGCAGGGGAAGTGGTGTGGCTGGGTCAGGCACTGGGAGGGGCTGGGGGAAGAGCAGCCTGAAGGGAGGAAGGACAGGGTCCACGAGGGAGGGAAGTGGTGGGGATGGACACCGAGAAAGGGACAGCCCAGGGTGGTTTAGGGGATGCTCAAGAAGGCGGGGGGCGCTATGGGGGTAAAACCATTGCCTGCCTGTGCTAATTTATCCCTCCCTTCACCAATCTCGCGAATGACCACCGACTCACCCCAGGGCGATGCTTCTCCGCACTTTTCAATACACACCTCAACAGCCGAGGCTTTGTTGGGCTTGACTTCGCATAGTCTGCGTTCTGAAAATAGTGTCTCCCTCCCCAATTCTGATACACAGGAATGTGGATTCTATTTTTTGAGAATGCCTGCCTAACGATCCTTCACATTTGTTCCAACTCTTTCCCTAATCATAGAGACACTCTGGGGGAGTATGTGTGAGGGGCTGGGAGTTCTCCGACCATTTAATTCCTTTTCAATTAAAACAAAATTAAGACTGTTTTAAAAACTGTACTTCATACCAACAGGTTGACTCACGGGCGCTGTCTTCCCAATGGTGACCTGTCAGAAACCATCCACATCTTCACTTAGCAAGGACACAGTTTGGCAATGTGTCATTGATTAGAAAGGAGGAGCTGGTCTTTTTTTAAAATTCAGGCTTGGCATGTTCGCTCACATAAATTGTGCGCTGCAGCAGCAAAAGCCGGCGAACTCAAGCACATCTGCTCAGCGCATGTCCGTGGCATCTCCTTATCGTCAGTTACACCAATCACAAGGAAACCTGCAACATGTCATCCTGATAATATTTTACTATAGATCTTTTTTCTGGTCTTATTCTAGGTGAAGGGTGCTTCTTCTCTCACTTCTTTATCTATGATGAAGAATGTAAGCCAAGGTTTGAAATTGTATGTGTTTCCACTTGGGTATAAAATTTCAAGCGACTTCTCTTTTGAGACTTTAGACCAGCTTAATTCAAGAGTATTCTGAAATGGCAAGGTGAGAGGTATAAAAACCAAACCACTGTCAACCTCTTGCCTGTGTGAATCAGAAGTTTCATGTCACCGTATAACCAAAAGGAAAATATAGCGATGATTTGCATCTTGGATGCTGAGGCTGGTTTAAGAATAAAGTGTCATCTAGGGTAAGGACAGGCAAACATTTTCTGTAAAGGGCCAGATAGTAAATCTCAGCGGTTTTGAGGGGCATACGATTCTGTCACGGTGACTGAACTCTGTCTTCTAGCACCAAGCAACCAGAGATAATGTGTAAAGCAAGGAATATGGCTTCATTCTGATAATTATTTGTGGACCCTGAACTGTGGAATTCACATATTCTCACATGTCATGAAATATCTTTCTTCTTCTGATTTTTTCCCCAACCACTTAAAAATATAGAAACTATCCTTAACTCATGAGCAGATCTCCGATCCACACCCTTCAGTTTTGCATTGTTTTCATCCATTGAAACAGTCTTGTGGTGGTGGTAAACTCTGGGGGATGAAAAGAAATGGGATTGGAAAGGGACAGCCGGGAAGGGAAGGGGTTCAGCGAAAGGAGTGTCTCAACTCCCGGCAAGTTCAATTTCTTGACCCGGGCGCCGGTTATGAGACAGGGAAACTGAAGGGATCCCATAAAGGACTGCTCTTTTTGCAACTTTTCCTGCTTCTGTTCTTGCTAGGACCTGCACTCCCGCCTTACACACGCCTGATAGTACAGATAATGTATGTTCTCCTTGTAAAGGTCAAGGAGTTAATGATTTCTTCAGAGTCATCCAGCACAACAGATAACATCTAAGGAGTGACTGGGCGAGTTCATCACGAACATTTTCCAAGACCTTGACTCACCAAGACCCCTGGCTCCAGGGCATAAGTGACTTATGGGGAACACCTAAATACTCGTCTTCGTTCCTGGATGCCTGAGAAGACACGTACGCTGGACCACAATCCTCAGTTAAAAACCCCAGACCCCAAGCAAAGGTGAGACTCACCGTTCTTTCCTTTCCGAGTCTCCCAGACACTCTGTATCTGCACTCTCTCTACCCCTTGAACTCTGCCCTCACTTCCTGTTGGCTGGCATTTGATTTCTATCTGCTGGACTCCCCACCCCACCCCACCCCCAAGGTCCTTGGGCCCAGTGATCTCGCATTAGTTACATGGGTGTTTACTTTATTCATTAAACTGTACATTTATGTTCTATGCTTTGTAAATATTTGAAAGTAAATGGCATAAATTAACATACAGAAAACACTATGGGGGCGTCTGGGTGGCTCAGTGGGTTAAAGCCTCTGCCTTCGGCTCAGGTCATGGTCTCAGGGTCCTGGGATCGAGCCCCACATCGGGCTCTCTGCTCAGCAGGGAGCCTGCTTCCCCCCCCCCCTCCGCCTGCCTCTCTGCCTGCTTGTGATCTCTCTCTCTCTGTCAAATAAATAAATAAAATCTTTAAAAAAAAAACCACTATGGTTCTCACTGATGGTGTGATTAGCAAATGTTAATTTGACTTCATAAAATACATTAATTACTAATTTAATGTATTTGTTTATTTGATACGTTGAAGTTTCATATAAGATTTTATTAGAAAAATATAATTCCACTTCTAGGAATGTTTGATAGCTGCTGTTTAATCAGCACTTACACCAATAGAATTTTCTGCATCGATGGAAATGTTCTATGTCTGTGCCGTCCACACTGGCTTGTGACTACTGTATTGGATGGCACAGATTTGGAGTTGTGTCCTTCCATATTAGAATTTGATGTTTATGCATGTTTGTCTGGGTTCAAATCTCAATTGCACCATTAGGTAGCTGTGTGACCTTGGACAACTTACTTAACCTCTCTGTGCCTTAGTGCCTTCATTTTACAACATAAATAATAATAGTACCTACCCTATAGTGTAGTTGACAGGATTAAATGAGAAAACCTTACACACCTAGTCCTGTGCCCAGTCCATACTAAATCAGACCAGAATCTCGATGTGGCCAAGTTCTCCTGGGTCACTTTGATTCCCTAAAGAAAGCGACATGACAGCATAGCATGGAGAACGATCAATGGCCTTTATAATTCTTTGAGGGATAGAATATTATATTCATGTATAATAGCGTGGGTTCTGAACTCTCTTAGGTATCCCTCTGTGCTTTTGTGCAGAGAAACTTCTTCAAAATCCTCGTTAAGTAAATGAAATTAAAAATAATGGTAGTAGATAGTCGCTTACGGCTTCAATCTCCCTGTGGCTGAAAGTTAAGTTACAAGGAAGGAAAAAAATGAAAAGCTTAACTACAGTTACAAGCAAGGCTTTAAAAATTGACTTTGACAGGCTTGTTTTCCCTTGAACTTTTCCCATGGCTGGCTTCCACAGATGGGAATTACACTTGTCCTGACAGTCGTCCCAGGGTCTCCACACTCCATTTGTACATACTTGCTTGTAATGGGTGGGGTTACGATCGAGGGATAAAGGTCTTGGGGGTTTGAGATTGATGTTTATGACTCTGTCTGTCCTTGGTGCCTTTGATCTGTTATCCTGAATGGATGGGGCAGCCCGCTTTGTTTGTGGGAGTGATTTGAGTTTTTGTTTTATCAGATTCCTACACACAGAATATAAGGGTGGAGAGATTACAGGGCAGGTTTGGAATTCGGATGGGCTGGGCTGCTTGTGTTGTGGGAATTTGTCAAGTTTGAGTTTTGCTGGTGGGAGCTAGACTGTGGGCCTGGAGGGGGGGAGGAGGGGTGTGGGCCATCATGGGGACCGGAGGCTCAGCTCTGGGACTCCGGGCCATCGACATTGCCCTCACGCAGTCCCGGCTCCTCGCCGTGTGGTCCACTTGGGCTGGGCATAGTTAGGCCTCTGTTGGGGGCCGAAGGACTAGGGAAGAGAAGAAAAAGACAGAATGTCTCTCAACGAAGCACGAAATGCCCTCCGCCCCCCAGCTGCTTCAACAATGAGCTAGAGGGGTCCCAACGGGCACGCGTTGGCTCATTCAGTCCTGAGCCGTGAGCCTTCGCATATGGCATTGCCCCAGCCATTGCGCGGACCCTCTTTGCCCTGGCCATCAGGGTCTGGTTTGCCTGGACCCCCGTTGCACAGAGGCTTGTCCTGGCAACAGCTGGGGGTTGGGGGAAGACACAGCCCGACCCTTCCCGATGGGCTGAGATGAACGGGTTGCAGGCAACGTGCCAGAGGACCCCCCCACCCCCACCCCTCCCTCAGGTCTGCAGAGGGGCTGGGGTCAAGGCCTGGGGATAAGCAGGAATTCCTCAATGGAGGGGCTGAGAGCTGGGATGCTGTGGGGAAGGGGGAACCAGTCAAAACAGTGGGTGTCCCCAGCCAAAAGCTCCCCTACCCACTCCACCGCCATCCCTCGCGGAGCCGACTAAACCGAGAAACTGGCCATGGGTTACAGAATTCTGTTGGAAATGCTTTGAAGGCAGGAATCATCAAAGTGACACACTGAGGCCCCAGCTAAGCCAGGCCCAGTTTCTTCCCCATCAGTCCTCCCTGGTGAGAAGGAGTGGCACAGACTCCAAGTCGGGTGACCCAGCTGTCCTCCGGGTGGCTCCTTGGACATCCTCTGGGAGGAGCTCAGTGGAGATATTGGACTTGCAAATGTTAGGAGTAGTTCCCTCCCAGCTGGGAAGTTGGGGGAGAGGGGAGGAGTCCGGCTGGATGGGGGGCGGGGCGGTCCGGGGCGAGTGGGGGTGGAGGGGTGCGGTGCGGTGCCACCTCTGTCCACAGAGAGACTCTCCCACAAGCCTGCATCTGCTGCTGCTGAGTCTGCCTTCTGTTCTCGGTCTGCGTGTCTCCGGGCTCGCGACTGTCGAAAGCATTTATGTGCAGTACAGAGTGGGGGGAAGATTCAATTCCTTTTCTTGGTCATTTGCGGGCGTGGGAATACCGAGAGCTGTCTTTGGCCCCTCACGCAGGACCTCAAGGGTTGTACGATTTAACAGTTCATAGAGGAAGGACTATTTTCTTTGTGGTTGCTCCCAAGTTCACGCTCTGGGGAAAAGCCGTGAACCGATGCAGTCCCAAGCTTAGAGTGGGCTTAAGCTACTGGAGGCACCAAGGATTTCCACAGACAGGTAAAAGAGCCTTTGCTTGGCTGTGGATCTGGGTAGAACGGCCGGGTGCCTTGCCAGACTTCTCCGTTTTTGCTTCTGGTGTTCATAAACAAGGACGCGGAAAAGTAGGCCAACTTCGGATAAGCTGATCATTTCAAAATGAGAACCACCTAAAAATTAGGACATCAAGACAGCCTTGCAACCAATGCAGGAAGTCACCTTGGAGAGAAGGTGCCGAGATTCAGCAGGAGTCCTAAGACATTGTTGGGATCTCTTCGATAGGGCATCTTAAATGGAAATTATCAAATGGCTCTTTAAAACATGCACCCTTTTGTTTGATTAGCCTACTGGAGATAACCTTTATTAAACCTGATCTGAAATTACAGCCATGGCCGGCGCTTCTTTGATGCCGGGGCTGTTTCATTTCCTGTTTATACTATGATACACGTTGCACTAGGAGATAAAGCACTTCTGAAGGATATTAAGATATAAAAGTCCCTTGGCTATTTGCTGGCACTGTTTTGATGTTTTCTTGCTCCCTAGAAATTAGCATATCCTTTTCAAAGGCTGCCTCTGATGAGAGTAATCCTTTGCCATGATGTATTTGCTAAAAGTCATCAATGATAGTATATTGTGTAAAGAAATGACACATAAAAGGCATGATGTTAGATTATTGATAATAAAGCAACTTGTGTAACGGTTGCTTTTGGCTTTTCTAAAACATATTTTGACACCATAAATACGCTGGGCTTATATTAATGAAGATTTAATGCTTCTGAGATTTTAAAGAAACTTGCACAGAGCAACTTTGCCAAGGAAAGCGCTGGTAGGAGTCAAGTTTAACATTTTTACTAATTTTACGAAGTTATGTTCTATCAAGACATTTTATTGGTTTGGAAATAAGAAA
>CM052891.1:10205495-10224249 GCA_028534135.1 Potos flavus | reverse complement strand
AAGGAGGAAGGGAAAGAGGAAAGGTAAGAAGGAGGAAAGGAAGGAAAGAGAGAAAGAAGGAAGGAAGGAAGGAAGGAAGGAAGGAAGGAAGGAAGGAAGGAAGGAAGGAAGGAAGGAAGGAATGGATGGGGGGGAGAAGAAGGAAAGGAGGGAGGGAGGGAGGGAAGTAAAGTTCTGTGGCCTCCATGTTAATAAGGTATTCAAGGGAAGGGTTTAGGCAAACTTCACGTAGGTTCAAAGGACATTTAGGAAGAGCATTTTTAATTAAGTTTATCTGAATCAATCAATAGACTTAACCTTAACTTAAAGTTAGTCATTCTGGGACTTTAAAATGTGAAGGAACCTGAGCTACCATCTCCTGAGTCTTCCCCATTTCTAGGCAGAACTGTATCCAAACCTATGCCTGCAAGATAATTCTTGAATTTTTCTTTCCATCACGGTTCAACACCGAGATGCTCAACTGCTCTCTCACAGTTACTGAAGGTACCAAAGAACAAAGCAGCATGTAGCACTCTGGCTGAAGAAATGTTCCTCCTGCCATTCTTCCCTCTCGGACTTGACCGTCGATTACTATTAAAGGTAAATATTGAAGAGTACCTGCCGCAGGGACATTTTCTTAGAAATCTGCATACTTTTAAAAATGAAATGTGTCAAGTGTTCAGCTTTCTTTTGTCTGTTTCTCCATGCATTTAACATGTGTTGGGTTTTCCTTTAAGGATCAAAAATATTTTCTTGATTACAGGCATACTATTTCTGAACTGTGGTTTAGAATATTTTTCTCCTGGAAATTTGGTTCTGACTTGGCTATTGGAAGATCTAGGGGCAAAAGAGGGGGCTAAGGAGAGGGTGTGGAGAATGGCACTGGGTACCTCACCTCTAGCCACTGAAGGTTTCTGGACACCATTTTGTGGCATGCCCTCTGAATGACTATATTGACACAAACTCACTTTTGAAAATTTAAACCTCAGAAATAATCAAAGAAACCCATTGACTCAGATGGGGATCAGGAGAAGCTTTTTGTGCTCACCACTATCACATCAATCTCATCCAACACCTCTGAGACTTGTTCTAGATGAGCGAACTGGTTATATATGGGCATTCTTGAGTCACTGGATGACAAAAGAATGGACTGAATCTTCTCTCTGATTGAGTATTGTTCCTCAAAAGAGTTTTGTAAAAGAAGATATTTTGCCTTGGGTTAAGATTTCTGAAGGTGAGAAGCAGGGGGTCTGGAGGCATCCAGGGAATTAGATTTGTTGGCCTTAGGGTAGAGTCTACGCAATGGATTCCATTCATGTTCTATTTACTGACCTGACAATGCCCAGGGCAAGGTTCAGATTCATCTCCTCTAAACTAACTCCAGTTCTCTCCCCAATGCCTGATCCCAAGGTTGGAAGGAAGGACAGGTTTGCCCAAGGGGGCTCTCTTATTAGAAATTCAAACCTTTACACTCAGTTCTTTTCATCAGCCAGATACCTCTATAGAGGATAAATGGCTCTGACTGGTCCCACAATTAAGATGGGCTACTGCAGGCATCTGGGTGGTTCAGTCGGTTGGGCATCTGCCTTCGGCTCAGATTGTGATCCTGGGGTCCTGGGATCGAGTTCTGCATCGGGGGGTCCCAGCTCAGTGGGGAGTCTGCTTCTCCCTCTACCCTTCCTCCCTGCTCATGGTCTCTCTCTCTCTCTCTCTCATACATAAATAAAAATCTTTTTAAAAAAATGAGCTACTTCTGTGCTTCTCAAATTTTCTGAGGTTATTTTTTAAAAATCTTTAAAAATTTTTAGTTTTAGTTTTAAGTTTTAATCCATCGCAGACCAATACATGGTCTCACTGCATAAGACTTTTGGGCAGCTGTCACTAGTGTGACTCGCCACTGGAGCTGGACAGCTCCAGAAATTCTATACACTGTTCAGCAAGACAAGTCCATTGATCATGTGCTTGGATGTTGTGACAAAGGCAGATTGCTATAAAAGTTCCCAAATATTCACTCTCAGTTTCTGTTTGTACATGATCAGGATCAGGAACAGTAACAATAGTTCATGGACCAATGTCAGTTTAGGGACCATACTTGGCCTTGGTTTAGAGTAAACGTTCTCAGTAGAAGGTGTAATTATTTTAAGGGTCACCAGTTAACTTTGTTACTTATAATAAAACAGATGCGCAATACTGTTGATGATGGATGCAGTCATAATGGTAGAGAACACAAGAGTTTAGGATCTTGGTCTCCATTTGAATCAGTGGATTGGCATGAATTCCAGTGGTCTCTATAAAAGTGTCAAGTCAGTCATTAACCCCAAGTACTGATACATCATGGAGAGTTGTGGCCATCGTGAATTATTACGGTACTCATGCGTTGTAATTTTGAGACATAGCTGGGTTTTTGTGGAGGGTTTTTTTGCTCGTAAATAATTCTTTTAATTAGGAAGAGGAAAAGGAAAGGGGAAAAAGTGCAAACAAGAGTAATGTTATTTGTATTAATATCACATTGGACATTACTAAGTTCTATGTATTATTTTAAGCTAAAACGCCAGGTTTATCTTTGCTCATTCTTCAGTAAGACACACATTCTTACCTTGCTGAAATTATCTGTAGGGCAGCAATATGAGGAAAAACTCAACACTCATTAAAAAAAGTTCATTATTTTGAAAAAGTATGTTAACCTACTTTATTCATTTCCCCTTGTAATATGACCAATTTTGCTATCTTTAACTTGACTATTTTGTTACTTGCAGGCTTATAAAATGCTTTTGGGAGTACCATGCCCCCTCCCCCCAAAGGCTGCCCTATTTCTATTTCTTCCCTCCAATCCCAGTACTAAAAAACAAACAAAAAAACAAAACAAAACAAAACAAAAAAACCACTCAATTGCATATGCAGGGATGGATGATAAATAACACTTGAGCATTTCCCATGCTCAAGTATGTTGCAAACTATAAACTTCACGTTATGTTTTGCAGCAGGATCTATCACTAGATCTGGGGGCCAGTCATTTTCCCAACCACCTGGAGTCATCAGAGAAGTATGAATAGCTTGGTGGCTCTTCCTTCTCTTAGTCTGTTTCGAACCTACTGAGAATGCCTTCTGAGAGGCTGGAGGGGCCGTTGAGTGGGTCTTGGTACTTCTTCCAAACGGTGCTTCCACAGGGAGGTAGGACAAAGCTGGAAGACTCCAGGGCCTGACAGGGGTACTTCGTGCACGGCTCTTTATGTACCACATCTTGGGGGAGAGAGTTGCAGTGGATTCTGCCCTGAATATAATTGGCATCTGAGATAGGAGTTCGTAGTGGGAGTAGCGGAAGAGGGTCCCAGCTGGACATTCTAAACTGAAGAAGCTGTTTTCTCTCCTCCGCCTATCTACTTCTCTCTTCCGCATACACAGCAAGCTTCAGGGCATGTTGGAAGGATATTAATGAGTTCGGGACCCATAAAGGACTTAGCTACTACTTCATAGGCTTATCGAGTGGGTGCTCTGAAAATGGAAAGCACTCTGTGATAATGATTGGCAAGTTCCTTCGTGTTTCAGCTTCCCCCTCTGCAGAACGGGGATAATAGCATATATGTCTCTGGGGTGTTGGGGAGATTAATGTGAATCCTGAACTGCTTTGTGCTTTCACATTCAGGAATAGTTTTTACAAGGTAGAAAAATTGCACTGCAAGATGAATTATTTGTGTCTCCCCTGGGTGTGGAGGTTAAAGTGAAGATGACATTCTTAAAAAACTGACAAAGGAGAAAAAGGAATGCCTCCCCCAAAATCGTTGTCTTTTTTCAAATGCAATTGTGTGATTTGCATGAGAATGCATGTGTTACTTTTAGCCTCTGGGGAGAGGAAAATCAGGACGAGGGCCACAGTCACAGAGTACATCTCCCTAAACCTCTAAGGAGAGGGGGCTATTTAAGATGAGCTTGCTCCACAGGGGACAAAAGGCCCCAAGTAGCAACATCTCTAACAGCAAAGTTTCATTGTGCTTTTCTCTCATGAAAAGCCTGAAGGTTGACTGTCTACATCTGATGAAGTGTTCACTCACTCCACGAATTCCTCCAACACGGAGACACCTTCTAGTTTACCATGTTGTCATCTCCTAGGGATCTTGAGGTCCCCAAGACCCTTTCGGGAGTTCAGTGAGATCAAAACTGTTTTTATGTGACACTAAGATGTCATTTGCCTTTTCGCTCTCATAGTCTCCAGAGTGAGTACACAGCGGAGTGCTCTAGAGGTTCCATGATCTAAAACAATGTTGTTCTGCAAGCTAGCGGAATACGTGCTCATATACACTCGAGTTTTTAATTTTTCTGTTTCAATTTCTAATGCTATAAATGTCAGTAAATATATCCTACACACATAAAAGCTTTTGGTTCAGTTTTAAAAATGTTTAAGAGTGCAGATGGAGTCCTGAGACCAAAAAGGTTGAAGACCATTGTCCTCCTAGGGGATGGCCCTTGTCCTCACGGACCAAAAGTGCTGCCTTAGTTCTGACCATCGTGTCTGCATTCCAGCAGCAGAAACGAGAAGAAAGGGGAGGATAAGAGCACACTCTTTTCCCTTAAAAATGTTCCCAGCATTAGCACATACCATTTCCTCTATCTCTTCCTCTACCTAGCTTGTGCATGGCTCTACCTCTACCTCTACCTCACTGACCAGTGCTTAGCCAACTGCAAAGGAGGAAGGTCAATGTAGTCTTTAGGCCACATGCCCAATTTAGAAGAGGGGTTGGGGAGAAGATCCTCTACCTGAGAAAGTAGGCAAAAAAGTCTCTTAGCAGCCTCTGCTGCAAGTGAAAAGTGCAAAGACAGTATCCTTGCTCTTGAGATGCGGAGTCGCCATCTGCAGAGCACAGGCGGCCTTGAAGACTCCTGTGTGTCACAAAGGCCTCACCCCCACACATCTGGCCGCACGTGCTGCTTTAATTTTCGCTCTCCTCCAAAACTTGGCTTGACCTGTGAGATGGTCTTGAAAG
The DNA here is from genome assembly GCA_028534135.1 of Potos flavus. Lineage (NCBI taxonomy): Eukaryota > Metazoa > Chordata > Mammalia > Carnivora > Procyonidae > Potos > Potos flavus. The sequence continues at coordinate 10,219,291 of CM052891.1, read as the reverse complement.
CCGAGCTCGAGAGACCTTTGTGACTTAATACAGATGTCCGAGTCTCTGCAGTCACGTGAGGGCCAAAAAGGAGTTGTTCTTTCTGAAGGGGGAATCACAACAGAGCATAGTGAGAAAAAACTGGAGGTGAAAAGCCTTTCGTGCAGTAAGAAACGTGGAAGAGAAAAAGCAGTGAGTTAACAAGATTCCGACCTGGTTAACCAGTGAGAACAGGGTTAACGAGGCCGAGACAGAGGGGTTGCCTTGGTCCCGACGGACCGCATAGTTTTGCTCAGACTGCATTTTTTAACCTTGCAGAGAGCTGTACCCTCATGTCACAAGGGTCACAAGACAACCCGGACAGAGAGGCAGGCGTGGTTCACCTCGAACCAACTACACACTGGAAGATCACGTCTGTGCCGTTGGCGGTGGGTCTGGACAATGATCTCTGTCTTGACTACTCCGGCTACCTGGAAGGTCTATTCCAGAAGGCACATGGGGCTCCAGGGGGATGCTTGTGTTCAGGGGTCACAAAATTTTTCACGCAGAATTCTCTTTCTCCTCGTTGATCCCGTGCAAAGCCCTGAGTCCTTTGGCCTGGAAAGGAAACCTAGTTCACCCTCATTTCGTTTCCTTTTTACTAATATTTTTTCTTGAGGTTCTCATGAAGAGTGGCTAAAATGGATTTGGTTCTTTGCACTACTTAGCACACTTCCTGGCGCAGGCTAGGCACTCCGAGAGTGTTTGGGGCTGAGAATTGACACTTCTTATTTTGCAGTCTTACCATTTTCCCTCTGCTTTTTTCTTTTTCTTTTTTTCTTTTCTTTTTTTTTTCCTTTTTATCAAAGATGAATTACCTTCCCTGAACCTCTGGACTGATCTCTGCTGGGAGGCAAAGATTCTTTCCGAATCGTCCCCAGGGGTCCAGAGCAGGCCTCGCTTCACCACACGCTCAGGTAATGTGGCTTTCTTTCCACCAACCTGTCCCCTTGTCAACAGGCCCTCCGTGGGGATTTTGAGCCCATTGTTTGCAAAACCAGAGCCTTGGCAACAATGAAATTTGAGTGTGGGTTGTGGGGAGCTTGACACGATAGAAGCAAAACACCAGAGCAAAAGCAAAAAGGCAAAATGCTTTTAGAAATTCTGAGCTCGAACTCGCACAACAGCGGGCACAGTCTGCAAGAAACAAAAAAGGAAGACAAAAGCCAAGTGGTTTCCTTTTGGCTTTGGGACGGAATGGTCATGACACAACCTCCCCCGCCCTCCCAACCACATCTAAACAACCCTGGGCACCTTGCTCAGGTAGCACACGGTTCCGCTCTGCAAACCAACCCCCGACTGGGCGCTTCTAGCCTTTTCAAAAGTTGCCTTTCAACCTGGACCATTCAATTCTGTCTTTATTCCCCAGCTTTCATCCATGTGACTATGGCAGTGCTCTCCGGAGAAGAGAGGAAAAAAATCAATGACTGACCTGCCTACAAACCACACTCGGTTAACCCGGCTTGAAAGAGAAGAGCATCTTTCTCTCAGCCTCCCCTTGGCCGCCACTCACACCTTACTCCTCTCCAAAAGGAAACATGCCAGGACTTTGCAGTGCGGGGGGGAAAAACCTGGGACCCATTTGATAAAAGAACATCCCAAAGGGTCTTGGTCGCTTTAGGAAACGTACGTGCTGGTATAATGTGGAAAATGAGGTCACATCAGTTTTCTGGATGGATGACACTTTCACGGCCTCACTGGCGAGTGCATCCAGGAGCTGCTGGTGGGGCCACTCCGAAGCGACATGGTGTCTGTGCTGTCTTTAAGGCAAGAGAAGCCCCTTGGAAATCGTGGCATACAGCAACAAAGGACACGGGTGCTGAACTCGGAGGGCCTGGGTGCCATTCCTGGCACTGTCATTCTCTAGCCACATGACTGTGGACTGGCAATACATCTCAAGGAAGACTCGGTTTCCTCAGCTGCGAAAAGGGATAATAGCAGTCCTTACTTGACAGGTTTGCCGTAATACGTGAAGTACTTATCGCAGAGTCCGGCGTGACGGGGCTCGAGCCGCAGGACTGGAGACCCTGGGTGGGCTGGGTAGGTTAGCTTTGGTTTGGTTTGGGGAGACATGAGGGTACATAGACGTGGTGACCTCTCCTCTTCCTGATTCCTTTTACTAAGATGTCTGATTGGGAGGTCACAGTTGTTCCCACCACCCTTTTCCTTTCTAATCCACTATTGCAAATTAAAAAATAAAAATAAAAAAAGGCAGTTGGTGCCAAGCTCTTGACCATCAACTGAGCTGTGTGAGACTGACTGCTCACAGACTTCCCTGTGCAGCCCACCCTCCTCGCCACTCCCCTCCCCACAGTTTGTTCAGCAGTAGCTGCTCTCTCCCCACACCCCCTTTCTACTTCCATCGCCTCTATCAAGTCATGCCATTACTCTGGGTACTCTCCTCCAAAAGGAGACAGTACTCTCCTCCAAAAGGAGCTCCTGAATGCCCATTCCTCCAGCAAGCCTGCCTAGATTGATCCCTGCTTTCTCTTATCTACAGTCTTAACTCCATTTAACACCTGTCTGCTTCACACTGTCTTGATTCTCTGTTTATAGTTTACTTCCTAGAGTTGTTGCCTGTGTGTCTCAGATCACAAGCCCCTGGAGGGAAGGACCTTGGCTCTGTAATTTCCTGGGTTAACCTTTGATGATGGGGATAAGATGGTATGCCCTAAAGGGCTGTTTTGCTTTTGATGAGTGAAAATGAAAAGCCCTGTTAAGGATCAGCAGGGGTTTCCTCGCCCATGTTTCTTTCCAATTGGGGCACCTCCGTGCTACCATCACCTCTGCTCTTTCTCCTCCACTCTTATTTCTTCCAAATCACATCCCTTGAAGCCCAGGCTCCCTGAATCCACCTCTCACTTGTTTATTTGTACCCATTTCCTAGAGCAAGCACCTGTCTCAGATCCAACTTAATTACCACTAATCACTGGGTTCACTGGCCAGGCTATATAAAGAACTGCTCTATCTCTGCATCTTGGGCTCTGAAGTTCAGCCCTCCCTGTTATCCACCCACCTGGGGCAAGAGGTTGATTGTCTGGCTAGGGAAAATGAGTTTAATGATGATACTAAGGGCACTCCAGCCAAGTAGGGGACGTCACACCAAATGTAGTTTGACACCATGCCTGCCCCTTTGCCTAGGACAGAGATGGTGTGGTAACTCCAGTGTTTGGTCAGAACTCTTCACCCTTGCCTTGGTCCTGGAGTGGGAGGGGCATACTTCCTGCACCTTGATTTGGTGCTCAGCCGCATCGATCACTTACACCAGTGAAATGTTAGTGGATCTGACATAAGGAGAGACAAAATGTGCTCGTGTGGCTGGTCTTTCCCTCATGCGCCTCTAATCTCAGTAAGAGAAGAGTATTCTCCGGCTGTGCAGCTGACCCTTTAGCAGTGGCCCCAGAATGGAAACACACTGAGCAGACCCAAGCCCAAACCGTGGCAAGGATCAAGCCCAGCTGGATGACAGCCTGAAACAGAGCACTCCTAGCCTGATTCACTGCACATCTGCCCAACCTCAGGTGTCTCCGAGCATAAATGATACTTGTCTTAAGGCACTGAGTTTTGGGGTGGTTCGTTACACAGCATTATTGTAGCAAATGCTGGTTGAGACAGACGGCAGATAGGTTTACTCCGGTATGTCAACGCTATTCAGTTGGTAGAGACTGAGATGAATGTATCACTGAGTGAAGAAGGATCGTGAGACCAACTTGGGCTCGGTGTGAAAGAAGTCCAGAATTGATTAGTGATGGCTGCCATTGGAAGAGCAGGGTCACAAGTGCCACATATCTACCATCTTGGGTCTAAAGCCTCTCCAGATGACTCACCTGGTCTCCCCAAGACAGGGCAGAATCAGGAATGTGGCCTATTGAAAAGTACTAATGTGCGCAGATAGGAGTAGACGACACATATTCCGGTTGCATATTCATATTTCAGGCTATCACTAGCACACAAGAGCACTGCCAGTGAGTACAACCTCTTAGAAAAGCGCACCTCTGCTGGACAGTGCAGCCTCGGGGATGCCAACTTGGTGAGCAGTTAGTGCCTTTGTGGGGACAGTGGGAAGGTGTCTCTCCCTCCAGGTAGCAATGCCCCATGCTGGGATACATGGCTTAGCAAGCAGAGCATGGGCTAGATTTCACTCCCTTGGCCGAGCACTTTTGTATAGTGTACAAATTGTACCACTGTGCACGACAGGCCTACCAGTACAAGTTGAGATGGAAATAAAAGAAAAAGAGGAAATAAGATGAAAGAAAGAAAAGTCTGCCCTTTTCTGATGTCAGTCCTGTCCAACTCCTGTGCTTTGGAGTTTTGAATGAGTCATCCTAGCACTATTTGACCTTGGATTTCAGGCCCACATGGCTTGTATATTCTGAGTAGTTGGAAGAATAGTTTAATTGAAGTGGATAAGCCTACTACTGGACAGACATGTTCTATTCCAAAAGAGGAAACTTCTATCCCACTGAATCACTAACCTGCAAATGCTGGAAAGTGCTAGGCTGAGAACCAACCCTCTAAAATCTTTTGCCCACTCCTGCTTGTCAGGTACCTTGGAAAAGCAAACATTGTAGTGTAAAAGGATCCTCTTCGGCAAGGTAACTGAAAACCCAACTAAAGACTGACCCTGGGAATTAGATTGCCTTAGTTTGAAGAGCCAAATAAAAAGGAGTCACATCTGGTTCCATTTTTCTTGTGAAATTATCTCACACTGACCAAGTAGGTCCTTTCCTGAGTATATAAATACAGAAGACACACACATGGTTGTTATCAAACAGTATTGTGCAAAATTAAATTGGCTACTTTATGGTGAAATGGAGAAGAATGGCAGGCATTTCAAACACATGAGTTTCTCTTCATTGGGTCTGGAAGCAATCACTCACAAAGACAGCTACTTTATCTCCTAGAGTGTGGACCATTCTAGAAGGGACATCATGTTGCGTTAAAACTGGTGACATGGTCAAACCTGCAACGAAGCCAAGACACACAGAGCCCTGATTGCCTGATTATTTGAGAGAAGGTCGTCTGAGTTAATGAGAGCAATCACCCCCCTCCTCCCCTCCACTACCAACCACCACCCAATGTCCCAAGCTGATCTTTTGGACAAGGTCTTAATGTGCTGGCCACATTTGAACTTAGGGCCAAAGGGAAGGGACTTACTGGGATTTTTCAATTATCTTGGAAATGTCCCAGAGACATGCTGCCTTGTTGCTACCTGGCTCTCATCTCCGGATTATTCTAGGGAATGCACAATAGATGAGAAGCAGAAATCAAAGAAAGACTTCAAGCCCTAGCTGTGGTGAGCCTTGAAATGACTCCATATTGAGCCAGAAGAGGGGGAGTTGATATTCCCAGTGGGCATTTCATTGAGACTATCATTATTCGGCAGCCATTCCAAAAGATCATGAATCACCCCCCACACACACCCCAATGGAGTTTCCCACAGGACCTGTGTGAGCGAAACGATGGTGGTGGGAGCTGGGGGAAAGAGTGAGACAATGAACTATAAAGCAATAAGAGGTTACGAGGTTGGGGGAGGGAGAGAAGCCATGAAATTGGTTTCCCTACCACCCTGCTTTGGTATTCCCAGATGTTCTTATTTTTATAGGCTGCACTGAAAGGTAAGAAGCTTGAACTAAATTGGGCTCCATGAATGGTGTGTAAGTGGGCCCAAACGGAAGAGCACTGTGCATTGTCCCAGGGAGGAGAGCTGAGTCCTTGTCCAGAATCCCCTTCTCTCCTTCTCTTTAACCTTCCTGCTTCCATACTTACTGTCCTGGTGAGATCTTTTTATATCTCAAACCACACACCCCAATTCTCACGCAATCAAACAGTTCCAGGCTCTTGCTAACTGTCTCCTGTTCACTGAAGACTCCAGCTAAGCCAGTAGCCTCTTAGAGTATGTGGGTTTGAATTCAGTTTTTGGAAAGATAGTTCTGTCATATACATTCTGTGGAACATTCAAGAAGACTATATCTAACACGGCAAAGAATTGGAGAGGAGGATCCTTTCTTCCGTCCCTGCCCAGAGGATGAAGATGGCCAAATAGGGTCCTGTCTTGAAATAGAAGGCAAAAAATAGGAGTGTGTCATTTAAGCTCTAGGGAAATCATAACGTGGCCCACTCTCTTGTAATTGAAAGTTGGAAGACGTGGAAAAATTTGATTCGTTCTAGTTCAGGCTTCTCTGAAATGGTCCTGGTAGGGGTATTTGAAAGAAGGAAACTGCTTTATGGGATGGAGTGTTCCACTTCCAATGTCAAGGGGTAGGGGTGGTAGGTGGGAATGGTGTGGGTTTTGTTAGATAAAGTGCTGTGAATTTGAAACCTCATAATGCCACTATCTTAGCCATCTGGGTTGGGGTGGCTTAAAAGTCAGTGGCTAAAGAACATGTAGGAGGGGGCGCCTGGGTGGCTCAGTTGTTAAGCGGCTGCCTTTGGCTCAGGTCATGATCCCAGGGTCCTGGGATGGAGCACCAAGTTGGGCTCCCTTCTCTGCAGGAAGCCCCCTTCTCCCTCTCCCATTCCCCCTGCTTGTGTTCCGTCTCTTGCTGTGTCTCTCTCTGTCAAATAAATAAATATAAATTTATTTATATTTAAAATATAAAATTTTAAAATCTATTTAAATTTTAAATATATTTAAAATATAAAATATAAAATTTATTTATAAATAAAAATAAAGAAAGAAAGAAAGAACCTGTAGAAATCTATGTAGTCAGCTGACTACACAGTTAGTCCCCAGTGGTGTCGGGATAAACATCACTCAGCCTAGAAGCCCTAGACCTCACCTATCCTCCAGCAAGTTTGCTTCTAATGGGCCCAGAGCACTGGCCTACTTGTGATCATTAAGTGCACTCCACTTCCACATCTTATTTTAGGGATGACCCTAAAGATCCTTCGCATTTACTTTCTACCATCTGAAAAAGAGAAAAAAAGAAAAAAAAGGAATGATAGCCCAGTTTATGCTTTTCTTTTTAAACTAACGCTTAAATGTTCATTATTTTAACAACGTTGGCAGCTAGCACCCCAGGACTGAATGCACCCCTTAGGTTCTAAACAAAAGAGAGGGACTAGGCAGAGAAGGATGGGGGAATAGAGGGCGGGTCAGACAAGAGGGCCTGTGCGGGGCAGGTGGGACACGGAATGTCTAGTGAACTGCCCGACACTGGCCCGGACACTGGCCAGACCCGCAGCCTCGCTGCGGTCCTTGCCCCTCCTTCCCTAATCTTATCTCCACGTGGCGAGACCCGAGTGGGCTCCCCGCACTACTCACCCCAAGGAAAGCAGGAAGCCGTGCCCGACAGCCTTCCAAATTGCCCTGAGAACTTGAAGCTACTCCAACAGTGGGAGGAAATAAAGTTTGGAACACTTCAGCAAGAAAATGGCCAGGTTATTCCACCTCGTTTCTTCATCCTCTTCTTGGCATGAATTAGAGAATGCTCACTCGGTGGAACCGCAGGTGTCTAAGAAGAACTTTGATTTTTCTAAACATTTACAATTCTCTTTTATGTATGCAGTCAGAAAATGGGCAAGGAAGTCGAAAATGTAAATCATCAAGCAAGATCTGTGTGTCGGGGAGATGCCAGACTCCCTTCAGAGGAGCAGATTATTGTGAAAGACACCCAGGGAGGAAACACCAAGGAGCGTATTTCCAAGCAACCCGAACGGCATGGGGAGGATGGGAGGGGCTCATACCGGAAAAAAGGTCCTGAGCCGGAAGGGGTGGGGCTTGCCCTGAGAGCCAATGGGATGTCTGGCCTGGCCGGGACCAAGATGGAGGATGTTCTTGAAGATGGGGTCCAGGGCCTTTTTCTCCAGGTCTCACTTTACCTGACAGAGGGTGGGTTAGAATCGTGGGGGAGAATTGCATCTGGTTCTTCTGTCACTCCAATCTGGAAGCTGGCGTCGCTCACGCTATGATTCTTCCCTTACAAGACATCACCATGATGAACTGAGCCTTCTCTGGGAGACAGACCTAAGGAAAACTATGACATCGATCAGATTTGTCTTTGTCTTTCTCTTCTACTCCTGCGGCTTCCTCCCCCTTTTATTCTTAAAGATTTTACTTTTTAAGTGCTCTCTACATGCAACATGGGGCTCAAACTCACAACCCTGAGATCAAGAGTCGCAGGCTTTACGAACTGAGCCGGGCGGTGCCTCTTTTAATAAAACACGTCATACATGTCCAAACAATTGCCAAATAGAAAATATAATGAATGTGAATGGAATATAAAATGCTAGGAATAAGTTTAGTAAGAATTGTATGGCACTAACATGAAGAAAGCGGCTCTCCTTTACTGAAAATCATAAAGAAGGGGCACCTGGTTGGCTCAGTTGGTTAAGCCTCTGCCTTTGGCTCGGGTTATGATCCCAGGGTCCTGGAATCAGTCCCGCCTGGGCTCCCTGCTCTCTTGCTTCTCCCTCTCCTCTCTTCTCCTCCCTTTTCATGCGTGCTCTCTTTCTCTATCTCTTTCTCTCTCTCTCACTATCTCTGTCAAATAAAATATCTCTCTCAAATAAATAAAATATTAAAGAAAATCATAAAGAAGATGGCTAATGGAGACACATCCTTTGGTCTTGGATAAACAGATACAATATTGATAAGAGGTCCTTTCACCCTAAATTATTCTGAAAACTTAACACTATTTAAGAACTCAACTGGAGTTTTGAGTAAATGATGAAATAATTCTAAAATGTATTAGGAAGAAAAAAAGGTTCTTACAACCAGGAAATTCTTTAAAAGGGAAAACAAGGGGTAAATAGCCCTAACAGGAAATAAAGCATGTTATAAAATTGGAGTGATTTAAATCGTGTCATACTACGAAAAGAACAAGTTAGAGTTCCCAGAATTATACCCATGTAAATCCCAGAATTCAATATATGATAAAGGGCATTTTCAAACAAGTGGGGAAAAGATAATTTATTGAATGCTATTGGGACAACTGACTAGTCATTTGGAAAAAAAAAAAAAATGCCATCATCCTTCCAAATAAGTTCCAGATGCTTTAAATGTAAAAACTAAAACCATAAAAGCACTAGAAGAAAGCAGGGGTGAAAATGTGTATAATCTTTGGATGGAAACTTCTAGGCATGGCACAAACGCTATAAACAATAAAGAAAAAGATTGGAACATGTGACAACATAAAAATTAAAAACTTCTGCACAACAAACACTATAAACAAAGTAAAAAACAAAGCACAAATAGGAAAAAACAAAAACAAATAGGAAAAACAAAGCACAAATAGGCCCCTAAAGATTAATAGGCTAATAACCCTAATACAGAAAAACCTCTCATCAATAAGAGACCAAACAGCCCAATAAAACTATACACATACATCAGGCTTCATTGTTGAGAAAATAGTTTCAAATTCAGATCGTCAGTCAAAACAATACTTGGGACCTCCTTACCCAAACAGAAGTATAAAAGTGTCTGCTGTGTACCTACAATGCCAAGTTCATTGCGCATCTTGTGTTTCTATTTCCTGAAGCCGACAATCCTATTTCAGACACATGAGCTCATTTTGTCCCTGCAGTGACTCAGCGAGGTACAGAAGAAGGGGCTAGTCAGCTTTTCGAACAGTGGTTTCCTCCTCTCTGAATAACAAATGTGTGGAACCGAGGACGGGACCCGACACGTAAAGAGTGTTCCATACATGTTGGTTTGCTTTCCCTTTTGTTTACACACGGCTCATTTTACAGATGAGAAAACCGAGACCGAGGAGGGGGAAATGACTGGCCCACGTCTACGCAGCTAATAAGACAGAATTGTCCCGGTAATCCAAGCCAGACCACCCCTTTCCCCGCTCATCCCTTCACCCATGTCCTCTGCCTTCCCTGGGTCCTCCCACGTCTTCATGTGGCTCAGTTCTTGAGTCCTACTGAACCCGGTCTTCTTTTCTCTATTCAGGGGTCTCATCTTGGTCCCCTACCCGGTCTATCAATCTGAGAAACGAATTAACGCTTGAACAGTGGTTCCCCACCTTGGCTGTCTGTTACAATCACTTCGGGAGCTTTTAAAAAATCTGAATGCTCGGGCGACATCAGACCAATGAAATCAGAACCCTGGGGATGGGACCCAGGAGATTTCTGCGTGCAGCCAGGATTGGGGATCACGGTGCCGATGTGAGTATTTCGGGCTGATCTCGGCACCGTGAAATGCTTGCCTATGAGACGGTCTAGTTCAACAGTCTCATTTTGTAGATGAGAGCGCCGAGGCCCAGAACAAAGGAACAACATGGCTTGGGCGGCCCTCTCAGACGCCGGAGGCAAACTGGAGACTCGAGCTCGGGCTTTCGGGTTCCTCATCCATCCCATCCTCCGTGGCAGTGTGTTCAGACAACTGTGTTTCTTCCCCAAACACATACAAACTTTCTCAGGCACCTTCAGCCACAGAAAGAATCTAGGACTTGGATTTCAGTAACAGAGGTATTTGCCTGCAGCCTTCCGCCCTCCCCCCCAACCCCGCAAGTTTTGTTCTATGAACTGAATCCATCCACTTTGACCCCATTTCTTCTCTTTTTGGTCCTCCGCTTTGTCGCTGGGGACCATGTCAGACCTTTCCTTCAAGTGGGCAGTGGGACACAATTCTCCCCGCTTTGCCTGGCAACACGGGTTATTTTTTGTTTTGTTTTGTTTTGTTTTTTTAAGATTTCACTTATTTGAGAGAGAGAGAGAGAGAGAGCGTGCACAAGCAAGGGGAGGGGCAGAGGGAGAAGGAGCTCAATCCCTGGGATCGCAACCAGAGCTGAAGGCAGATGCTTAACCTACTGAGCCGCCCAGGTGCCCCCCTCCCTCCCCTCCCCTGCACACTGCTGATGCACCCCTACTCCTGAGGACAGCTTCCCTCCTCCGGCACGCAGTGGCTGTTCCACTCCAGTGGGCCGACGATTGTTGTCCTAATCCAGTATCCCTGGCAGACTTTAAATTTTGTGCCCAAACTTACATCTTCTGTTCGTGTTCAGAGGGCTACAAGGTAAGAACCAAGCTGATGAGCTCCTTTGCTTTAGGTATTAATCATTGTTCATTGCTTAGCCTTAGAATAATAAGATGTTTCTGTTTCCTCTTCACTCACTGTTATCCTGCTCAGAAATCCCGTCTGGCCTCTGTCGGGAGCCGTGTGGTCAGAAGCTGTCAATCTGTGGCCCATAGACCACGAAGAGGGCGTGAAATTCAAGGGGTCCATGAATGTGGAGGGAAAAATAGGTTTTTATTTCCATGAACAATAAAATCTGTATTTGCTTTTATTAAACAATAAAATATATCTTTCTTTTCACAAACCTCAAATGGAAATACAGCATATCCTTCAGTTACAACTGCAGGAACCAAATCATAGTAGTATTAGTGGCATTGGTTACTGTTGCCTACAAAATGAATAGAGATTTTTGTATCATATTATAGTTGTTGCAAGTATCTTTTAGTGTTATTTATGCTCACCACTACTCTGAAATTATAGTTAAGGGTTAAACCTGGCCCTAGAGTTCTTTTTGGGGGTGGGGGATTATTTTTTTAAAGTGATCTCTACACCCAAGGTGGGGCTCGAACTCACAACCCCACGATCGAGAGTTGCATATTTTACCCACTGAGCCTGCCAGGTGCCCCTAGAGTTTCTCAATGAACTAATTCCCAGGGACACAGAGCGCTATGTCTCAATTTTAAAATAGTCTGAGAACTCTTTTTCACTGTGATTGGTTTTCTTTGCAGCCCTACTTATGTTGTTTTCTTCGTTTAGAAATATTTAAATCATTTAAAAGCATTATTCTGAGAAGGGCTGCGTGACCCGGAACCAGTTTGGAACTCTCGTGTCCATATCCCTGGGTGGCCAGCTGCCCGGAGCCTTTAAGCTGCACCAATGTCTGCTGACGGCGTGCGCCCCGTGTGCGTCATGGGCTGTGCGAGGTCAGTGCTGGGGGGAAATCGGGCTCTTTTCAAAAGCTCGCTCTAGACTTGTCACCTTTGGGGCAGCTCCATGTTCGACGGTCCAGCTTCCTTCCACAACCCTAAGAGGGAATTACATATTCTAGAACTACAACAGGCAAAGAGTCAAGGCTCTTCTAGTAGCAGGAAACAGAAATCTATTCAGGCCGGCTCGGAGCACGGTTTTGGGGGTGCTGACCTAGACTTGTCATGAAAATAGAGCACAGTGGGGCCACTTGGGGTGAAGGAAGCTGCCCAAGATCAAGACACCGACTTTCTGGGTTCTTCGGGAGCCTGCTGCTCTCTGCCTTTTCCGCACAGTCTGGTCCACTTTTCTCCTTTCTGACCCGCCTCCTCTGTTTTCTCCTGAGATCTGCTCTTCTAAAAATCTCAGCTCTGGTTCCTTCTAGTGCCCACTCGAGCCCGATACCTCCTGGCCTTGCAAGCCAGCTCCTCACACGGTGAGACTTCTAGGCACACGGGTTCTCCTTTTCCGGACCCTTGGGAAGACCGCGCCTCCCTACGCCCCGGCGGCCAGGTCGGCCCATGTGGCTGGTCCTATCCAGGGTTTCTCAATGGCGGTTGAAGAATTCTGTCACAGGAGCCTGTTCCTTGCCCTATAGGATGTTTAGCGGTATCCCTGTCCTTTATCCAATAGACAAAATCCACTGAGAAACCACCACCCTATAATTTCTGGGGCAGGCAAATTTAAGACATTCTTTCCTGTAGTTTCCATGTATACTCCTCGTCATAAGACCACTCGCCCCCATTTTTGGTTCAGAAATTCAAGTCATGTGTGTGGTGAATTTGTTATCTTGGAGACGAGCCCCATCAAATCTTTTGATCTTCTTTCTCTCTCTTTCTCTTTCTATCATGTGAAAAAAAAAAGGTAAAATGAATGACCCTGCGACCTTTCTGATTTCTAATCGACCTTTTAGGAGGAGGATCTGTATGTATCTTCAAGCCTACCACTCCGGTGGGACCTCTGCAGGTGACTGTGATCAGGTTAGAAATTTAGCGGTTGTGCTGGAAGGAAACCAATGGCTCGGCCTCATTCCCCATGCTGTCTCTTTTCTGAGTAACGGCTACTGACTTTCGTTTCTTCAGGAGACCTCTTGCTGTTCAGCCTTGTCGGATGAACCCGTGTTCCCAGCCTTCCTCCACTTCTTCGTCGTCGTTTTAATTGGGAGGGCCTCCTTTCTGCTCGGCCTCAAGCGAGAGAAGGAACCCTTTGCCACGGGTAAACAGAATAGGCAACCTATGAAAACAGTCGCCTAGCCAACAAGATCCTCAGAGGGCCTCTGGTGTGTGACTAGTTCAAAGTGGCCACTCGCTGACCAGTAATTAGCTTGGTTGAGGTCTGCAGAGCGGACCCAGGCAACTAGAAAAGGCGACTTTGGGGGAAGCAGCTCCTTTCCTGAAGGAGATGTGAGGAACCTTTCTTAGAGGTACTGCCCGAGCCTCTCCTGTGATCTTGCACAGCGGAGCTGAAAAGTGGATTAAGGCCGGAAATAACAAGCTATGTGTGTGCCCGCACGCGCTCACACGTTCGCACACAGCTTTGCTCATTTACTTTCTATATTAAAAGGCCTGCTGACCTCTGTGATTTCCTCCCCCTCAAATCCAGAAGCCGTGAATAGGGTGCATTCTGACTTTCAATGCAATGGAGAGCTTTGAAAAGATGGAAAATTAGCAACATCTGGGCTGAGGAACCCAAAGAGGCCTGAAAGGGAAGGAAATGCCTGAAAGAAGTTTCAGATGTCATTGTGATCCCGGGGCCAGTGTTTGGATGGATAGGTGGCTTCGTGTGGTTATGAAAGGGGGTCGGGGCCTCCGTGCCCACCTAGACTTGGCTCCCTGGCTGAGTCTTT
>CM052891.1:10176341-10204995 GCA_028534135.1 Potos flavus | reverse complement strand
GGCTTCTTTCCGTGTTCTCATTTTCTGACTGATTCACAGAATGCTTGGGAATTTGTGAAATATTTTCATCAGCGTTCTTTTATTAGATTTTTATAACCCACTGAGTAAGGAAGAAAGGATGATTTCCAATTATGCAGAACAAAGAAACTGAGGCCCAGAGAGGTTGACGGATTTGCCCCGAGTCACACAGCCAAACTGTACCTTTGCGCTTCTCCCGCACCACGTGGGCTGGGTCACCCCATTGTTGATGTCGATCTGTGCACCTTAGAAGTTTACAAGTGATTCTGGCAAAGACTCTCCCTGTCCTGGGGGGGCTCCACCTGCTTCACATCCCAGGGTAGAGCTGGTACCCCACAGAGGATGGCCATCCTACCTCATGGGCCACCCTCCCCCAACTGGGTCCTCCGTGGAGCTCCGTCCCATTAGATTACAAAGGGGATAATGATGGTATAGCAGGAACCCAGTGGCAGCTTCCCACTTTGCTCTGATTTTCAGGTCTCTGCTCTGTGGCTGAAGGTAAATATCCCAAGAAAACCCAGCACTGACCACAGCTGTCTTCAGGGATATGCGAACGTTCGAGATAAGGGGAGTTGCGCCAACCATTTGATGATACTAATTGTGGGGAAACAGAGTATTTGTCCTCAAACACATCAACGTGACCCTCCCAAGCCACCTTCTGTGCTGATTAAAATGAAGCCATTTGCTTAGGAAGCCTCCCCCCCCCGCCCTCCAGAACTGGAGCGTTTATAGTCATGTTTCCCCCCAGAAAACCTCATTTCCAGACGGTGTGCCTTGCCCCAGCAGGCCTCTGTGTGGCTTAGACAAATAATGCAAAACCTCCAACAGCCCCTACAAAGGACCCGCTCCTGCCACATGGGATTCATTCCATTTTCTTTTCTTTTGTTTTATTTTACTTTATGTTTTTATCCGACTAATAATTTGGGGTTGCTTTTTTTTTCTTTCCCCCCAACCCAACACCTCCAGTTGTACACAAAGTAATTCTAAACTGTAAGCGACTCCCGATTTAACTACTTATTAAAAACACTAATATGCTTGGCTGCTTTGATGTCTGCCCAACAACAAAGGGAGAGAGTTACTCTGGGTCACTGTAATCCTTGATTTGTCACTAAGTTATGACACCCAGCAGAGCCGTGTGACAGTGCAAATCAATCATCCCGCGCGCTCGGCGGGGCGTGCCCTGCTTCCCGCTGAGTCTCTGCAGTTTAATTAGTTTTTTTCACACTACCATAATGTACATCTGCAGCTTCAGCAAGAAAGAGAGACGGAGGAGAGCTCGCTGGAAAGCACGGGCCTTAAAAAAAGTTCATATCGTGGAAAAAAAAAGTCTGAAAAAGAAACATCAGAGACCTTTGTAGTTTCTGCTTCAGAGACATTATGCCTGAAATACACAAGGCCCGGGGTACTTCGTACTGTTAAATGTAGACTTTAAAAACAGTGCCATGAAACTCTTCATAGAGGACACAGCTGATGGTGTTTAAAGGGCTTTTTCTTCTTTGGGGATGGTCCATGTCTTGTGTTTCTTCTCCAGCCCTTGATCCCCCCCCAGCCCCCACCAGGTGATCGCGCAGAAATTCTCAGAGCCCACCGAGATCCAGAAGGCAAGACCTCAACCGCAACCAAGTTTTGCAAAAGTTTGCCCAAATTCTCCCGGTAGAGTGATGTCCCTGAGTGAGAAGCTTGTTAGTGTGCTCATTTTGCAGTGATAAATAATGCCAGGCGAAGAAGAAAGCCAGGGACGGGGCCGAGAAGGTTGGGAGTAATTGATGGCAGGGGCGAGAGCGATTCAGGCCATGGTGTCAGACACAGAGTGACACTTTTGTCTTGGCCCAGGAGGGAGGTAGACAGATGAGATCCAGCGACTCTGCGCCTAGTGGGGCGGGGGGGGGGGGGGGGCGGGGGGCTGGTTCCTCCGGAAAACCTTCTGCCAGGGGAGGGGGCGGGAGACAGCCAGTCGGCTTTCCTGGCAGGGTCGAAGATGGGTTGGGGGTTGGATGTTCTCCTCCCTTGCCTGGTCTGGGGAGTTGGGCAGGGCGTGGAGTCAGGTGTCCGGGGTCACCGCATCACCACGCAGCATCTCCTGTCCTTGACCTGGAGGGAGGGAAGCCATGTATCTGAGGAGGCCAGAGCCCACTTAAAGGGCCCTCCTGGGAGCTCTTTCCACCCATATCTCTGTCCCTAACTCCTGGGCACAGCCGGTGGTGGGCAGGCTCCGATGGTGTGCAGCCCCCCGAGACTGTGCTGCCAGGCTCTGGGGGGGCACAGCCAACTCTGAAAAGGTATAGAGGGGCCTTAAATGCAGATTGCTGAGGGACAGCGGACAATCCGAGAAGCCTGCATACTGCACGATTCCAACGTAGGACATTCTGAAAAGGCAAAACTATGGACCGTAAAAAGATCAGTGGTCTCCAGGGCTTAGGTGGGAGGGAGGGATGAACGCGTGGAACACGGAGGATTTTTAGGGCAGTGACAGTCTTCTGTGTGACGCTGTAATGATGAATACATGTCGTCCTACTTTTGTGTGAACCCAAACCCGTAGCCACGCCCAGCACCGAGAGTGAATTAGGACGTAAACTATGGAGTTTAGTTAATAATGCTGAATCCATACTGGCTCATTAGTTGTGACAAATGTACCACTAATGCAAAAGGTTAATAACGGGCAATTTGGGGGGGGGTGAGAATTTGTGGTTTCCACTCAAAATTCTTTTAAATCTAAAACTGCTCTAGAGTAAAGCCCAGGGGCGCCTGGGTGGCTCAGTCGGTTAAGCCTCTGCCTTCGGCTCAGGTCATGATCCCGGGGTCCTAGGATCGAGTCCCACCTCCTGCTCCCTGCTCAGCGGGGAGTCTGCTTCTCCCTCTCCCTCTGCCCCTCCCCACTGCTTTCTCTGTCTCTTCTCTCTCTCTCTCAAATGAATAAATAAAATCTTTTTTTTTTAAAAAGAAAAAAAAAGAGTAAAGCCCATTTTAAATTTAAATTTAAAACACAGGTCGCAGAAACAAAAGCCACAGAAATAGGAAGAAGGGAGAGGTGAGCAAGGGGAGGCTTCCACGGCCCCCTGTGATGTTTATGTTGTAGTTTGATGCCAGAGGGCATTTGCTGAAACCATGGTTACCCGAGAAAGTTCCTTTCTTTCCATGACAGGCTTCCTCTTGACCTTGCTCTGAGCATTTAGTGCACGTCCCCTCCCTGTTAGTGACCTTCAGACCTGACTCTAGCCCCCACTCCCATCAAACAGATGCTTGTCTTATGCAATGGACGGATGTCAACAGCGTTTGGAAAGTCGAATCACCCTTTAAAATACATGAAGAGAATGTTCTCTGGCGCATCCTGAAGAGGGAAGAGGCACAACGTTTCAGAGCAGAAATTGTTCTTGGAGACCGTGTGGTTGGAGGCCCCCAGAGAGGTTCAGCTACCTGGCCAAGGGCACACAGTCAATCATGGGCAGAACAAGGATTAGCGTCAGGATTCCCGACTCCCGATCCCGTCCAGCGTCCTTCCCCTGGGCCGGGCTGCTGAATGATTCTCAACGTACAGAGGCGGCGTGCTGAGCTTTGAGAAGGCCTGAGCTCCCGGCTTATGTCTGTGTCCCCTTATTAAATCTCATAACCTCCCAGGCTTCCGCTCACCCATCCGTGAGCCTCTCCCTACACAAGCCCGGATGAATTTCCTCGTCTCCGTGCGTGTGGGTACTATTACGATTCTCACCAGCAGTGATGGGGATAGAGGCACTTTGGGACGTAGGGAGTGCTGCCCTGCGCTGGTTAATAGCCCCCCGTGAACCCTCCCCTTCTCCTGCAGCTCCATTCCAGAGGAGGACCTTTTATTCCTCCCAGAGAGGGGCGAGGGGGGGGGGTGTCGGTTATTTATTCCTGGCTCGGTGGGCCTGGGGTGGGGCACATGCTGCTGTCCCCCCTCACCCCCCGAGTGGAAGGCCCCAGCAGGCTGAGGGTCCCCCCACCTCGGTGCTTTTCTCTTTCATAAGAGAGAAGGATGCTCGATGCCGGGCCCATCGGGGTCAGGCGGCTGTCCCTGACCGTGGGAGGGACAGGGTCCGAAGCTGTCGGGCCTCAGCCTCCTTGGGTCTTGGGGAATCCGTGGCTGCTGAGCTGGGCGGGGACAAGGACCCACGGAGGGTTGTCTGGACCCTTGCTCATTTCGGCTCCTGCTCAACCTCAGACAAGGAGCTGTCAGTGCCCCCTCCTCCCTTTCTCTCCCCTCCCCTCCCCTCTCCGTGTGTCTGACTCAGGACAGCCGGCCCCTTGGAGGCTCAGCCTCACCAGACACTTCAAAGACTTTCCCACCGAGGGGTTGGGGCACCCCGCGAACTCCTTACAGCACTCAAGGGTCGGCTTCAAAGACCGAGTGTAACGGGGGGCTGCCCCCCTTCAGAGAGGCCTTATCACTTTGGGGGCGAGTTCCCTCAGGAAGGGCCTTCTCACCGCAGAGGGGACGGACGTCCCCTTTGAAGGAAGGGCCTGATTCTCCTTCCTCCGCGGCCCTCCCGCATCTGCCCCGGGCCACCCGCGACCCTCTTGGTGTCATCTTGGCTCCAGGAAGATGCAGGTGAGGTGGGGGGGGGCGGGAGAGGCAGAGCCCAGGCCCGGCTCCCCGTCGGTGACCGCCCCAGCTCTGCTCGTGTCCGCGCCTCCAGAGTGCGGCCCACCAAGGCTGCCCACCATCCCTGAAGACTGGTTTTGCAGGAGCGTCTTGTTGCCAACACCGTTTACACTCTCTGAAGGCAGGGCCCGGGTCCCGGCGACCATAAGGACTCCTGCGACACGGGGGGCCCGCGCCCCCGCCTCCACTGGCACGTTGGAGGGGATCAGCTTGCACTGTGTGGGCCATTCCGCGTCCTCGGCCTCTTTCCACGGAACGTCCTTGTGCTCCTCAGTCATGTGACCATCCAAATATTCCCCCCCCCCAACCGTTCCAAATGCTCCCCCCTCCCCCTGGTTGAAAATACGGCTGGCTGGGGCACTGGAGTGGCTCCATTGCTTGAGTGTCACACTCTTGAACTCAGCTCAGGTCTTGATCTCAGGGTCGTGAGTTCAAGACCCACGTCGGGCTCCATGCCGGTGTGGAGCAAAACTGAAAAAGAGAAATACTTCTGGCCTGTGAGGGGCTCCGTGGTGGGGGAGACGCCTCCCCACCCAGTCAGCCAGGCCGGCGCACCCACGCCAGAATCCTGGGGCTGCGCTGGGAGCTATGCCCGCTCCCCTTTCTGCGGCTCGGGGGGTGGGGGGCTCGGTCCCCTCAGAATAGCAAGGCAGGGGTCGCTGCGCTTCCGCCTGCTTCTCTCCCTTCTCCTCCCGGCTCCCTGCTCCCAACACACACATACACACACACACACACGCACACACACTCTCTCTCTCTCTGACACTCACACTTACATACACTCATTCACGACCATTGCACACTCATGCTAACATACGTATACATACATATACGTACTCACACAGATGCACATTCATTCACTCACATACACACGTGTATACACACACTCGTGCACAAGCACACTTCCTGACACACACAAACTCACACTCGTGCACACTCCCCTATGCATCCCCCACACCTTTACACACTCATTTACAGACACACATCCTGACACACACACTCCCAACACTCGCATAAACACACTCTCACACACACACTCACATGCCTCCCCACCCCGAAGCCCAGGGGTCTGAAGCCCAGGGGTTCAGAGGAAGGGCCCCACCATCTCGGGGGGCTCCCGGCCTCCTTAGTGTCCTGGGAAGGGAGGAAGGAGGGGTGCTGGGGAGCAGAGGGCGCAGGGAGGGCCGGGCAGGGAGGCGCTCGCGTTACCTACAACCCGCCTGCCCAGGGGCACAGGTCCGGGGGGAGAGCGGCTGAGCTAGCCCGAGATTTAGCTAGTCCTGCCCGATGCCCCAGATCGCTTTTAACCCAGTCCCCCCCACCCCTCACCAAGTGGACCAGAAAAGTAATTCAGGCTCACATAGAAATTTAGAACTTATAGAACAGAAAAAGGGACAAAAGTAAATCTCACACGATCTGGCGGCTTCTTGAGAGAGAACCACTGAGAACATTCTGGTGTCCACCTTCCAGTCATTTTCCTGACCTACTGTTGTGGTTAGTGTTCTGCATCAGCTTAGCCAGGCTATAGGTATTAATCATGCCTTTGGCTTTCTTTATTGTGATGCTTTCACGTCTTGGGGCCACGCTGGCCCCGGAGGGACTGCCCCTGCCAAGCCTGGCCGATTTCAAGAGATAGGGAAAAACTGACCTGTGAGCACACCTTCCCAGGGCAAGCCAACCGACCCGGAGCCCACAGCCCCAAGGCCTCCTGCAGACTCTCACACTCGGGAGCACCACCGTTCGCCCTCATCCCCGCAGAGCCGGGGATCGGACCAGCATGGACAGCCCTGCGCCTCAGAGCCCACCGGCATTATTTAGACCAGCCCATCCTAAATCTGCTTACCCCAACCTCGGCCCTTGCCTCCCGGGGAGTCCCCAGGGGGGCTCAGTCGGTGAGGCGTCTGACTCTTGATTTCAGCTCAGGTCATGATCTCAGGATGGTGGGATCGATCCCCATGTGGGGCTCTGTGCTCAGTGGGGAGTCTGCTTGAGGTTCTCTCTCTCTCCCTCTGTCCCTCCCCCCACACTCTAAATAAATAAATAAATCTTAAAAAAAAAAAAAAAAAGACTGTTGCCCATGCTTTCCCCTGGGTCTCTCTGCCTCCTGCCTGAATCTGGTGCTTCCCCGCCTGCCCCTTCCATGGCTCGCTTCTCTTGGGAGGCCCCTCCTCTTAGGATGCGTGAGTATCACCAACCATCTTTTTATGGCCATCATCTCCTGGTCCGTTGGCCTTGCTGGAGCTGACTAGTAATAAGGGCTCTCTGGCCACAGTCTGAAGATTTGTGTCCCCCGCCAACATTCGTTTGTTGAAATCCTAACCCCTCGAGGTGATGGTATTAGAAGGTGGGTCCCGTTGGGAAGGTGATTAGGTCACGAGGGTGGGATTAGTGCCCTTATAAAAGAGACACCAGAGAACTTGCTTGCCCTTCCCCTCTTCTGAAGACACAGCGAGAAGTCAGCGGTCTACACCCTGGAAAAGGGGTCCTCACCACACCCTGGCCGTGCTGGCACCCTGACCTTGGACTTCCCAGCCTCCAGAACTGTGAGAAATACATCTTGTTGTTTATAAGCCACCCAGTCTGCGGTATTTTGCTGCATCAACCCAATGGACTAAGACAACTAGAGTCCCCAGTTATTCAGTCGGATACTAATCTAGGTGTCGCCCTGGAGGCGCTTTGTAGATGTGCTTGACATCTACAATCAGTTGACTCCAAGCAAAGCAGATTCTCCTCCATCATCTCAATGACCCTCATCCAATCAGTCAAAAGGCTTCATGAACAAAACCGAGGTTTCTTTCCCCTGGAGAAAAAATTCTGCTTTAAGGCTGCAATACCAAGTTCAAGTGCATATGTTTTTTCTTTGGAGAAATCTTTGTTTCCTCCAAGATCACGAAGATTTCCTCCTGTGTTGCATCTTTCATGTTTAAATCTAAAATCTACCCGGAAATGATTTCTTAAAGTTGTTGTAAAAATACATAAATTTACCATCCGAACCATTTTTAATCATCCAGTTCAGTAGCATTAACTGTATTCACATTGTTGTCCAACAGAGCTCTAGAACTTGTTTCTACTTTTTGGCTATTAGGAACAACGCTGCAAAGATCATGGGCGTGCAAATGTCTGAGATCGTGCTTTGAATTCTTTTGGAGGTATACCCAGATGTGAGATGGCTGGATCATTCAGTACTTCTATTTTTAATTTTTTGAGGATTCTCTACGCTGTTTTCCATCACAGCTGCACCATTTCATATTCCCACCAACAGTGCACGAGGGTTCCAATTTCTCCACCTCCTGGCCGACACTTGCCATTTTTCAGTTTTTTGATAGTAGTCACAGCTTAATGGCTATGAGGTGACATCTCACTGTGGTTTTGATTTCTGTTTACTTAATGATTATTTTATTGGGCATCTTTCCATATCCTTATTGGCTATTTTATCTTCTTTGGAGAAATGTCTCATCAAAGCCCTTGGCCATTTCATTTTATTTGATTTTTCCTTAAGTAGGCTTCACACTCCACATGGAGCCCAATGTGGCGCTTGAACTCACAGCCCTGAGATTCAGTCCTGAGCTGAGATCAAGAACTTAGGACCCCGAGTTCATGACCTGAGCCAAAATCAAGAGTTGGTCGCTCAACTAACTGAGCCACCCAGACACTCCTCCTTTGGCCATTTTAAAATTCAGTTATTTGTTCTTTTGTTCTCAAGGTGTAGAGATTACTCCCATATTCTAGATATTAACCCCTTTTCAGATATGTGATTTGCAAATCTTTTCTCCTGTAGGTTGCCTTTCACTCTGTTGTTTACCTTGATGCACAAAAGTTTTTGAGTTGGATGTGGTCTCATTTTTCTGTTTTTGCTTTTGCTGCTTCTGCTCTTGGTATCAATCCAAGAAATCCTTATCAAACCCACCATCCTGAAGCTTTTCCTCTATGTTTCCTTCTAGGAATTTGACAGTTTTAGGTCTTACATTTAGGTCTTTAATATGTTTCGAGTTCATTTTCATATATGGTGTGAAGTAAGGGCCCGACTTCATGGGGTTGATGTTTGCATATGGTATGGAGAAGGACGAAGATGAATCTTGTTCCATATGTATATATGTACATCCAGTTGACCTAGCCATGTTTATTGAGAAAAGTCTCTTGTCTGCATTGTTCTGCAATGCCGCCTTTATAATAAATCAAGTCTTCATATATGTAGGCATCTGTTTTTGTTTCTGGGATCCCTATTTTGTTATTTTGGTCATTTATCTAACAACTCACAATGACCACAATGTCTTAATTATAGCAATTAATATATTCATATCAGGTAGAGCAAATACTTGCACTTTGTCATTTTTTGTTAAGATTGTCTTGGCTATTCACGACGATTTGCTTTTCTATATAAATTTTAGGATTATCTTGCCAACACACACACACACAGTATCTGTTGTAGTTTTGATTGAGATTGCACTGAATCTAAAGAATTTGGGGAGAATTAACATCTTTATAATATTGAATCTTTTTTTTTTTTTTAAGATTTATTTATTTGACAGAGAGAGAGCGAACATGAGCACAAGCAGGGGGAGCGGCAGGCAGAGGGAGAGGGAGAAGCAGGCTCCCTGCTGAGCAGGTAGCCCAATGCAGGGCTCCATCCCAGGACCCTGGGATCATGACTTGGGCCGAAGGCAGATGCTTAATCGACTGAGACACCCAGGTGCCCCAATATTGAATCTTTCAATAGATGAATGTAGTATATTTCTCCATATATTAAATCTTCACTAATTTCCCTCAAGAATTTTTTATAACTTCTGATAGAGGTCTTGAATACGAGTTTTAGTTCTACCTAGGTGTTTAATGATTTTATAGGTTATTGTAAGTGAAATTTGTAAAAATTTCATTTTCTAATTATTAGATGTTTGTATATAGAAATACAATTTGTCTGTTGAGTTTATATATTCAAATGATTTTCTAAGTTTTCTTGTCATTTAAGTTTCTCAATATGTTTTTAAAATTTTCTACATGCAAAACTATGTTGTCTGTGAATAAAAATCCTTCTACTTCTATTCCTTTTTCTTGCCTTATTCCACTGGATAGGTCTTCCAGTAGAAGGCTGAGTAGAAGCCTTACTAGTGCGCACCCACATCTTTTTCCCGATCTCAAGGGGGTGATTTTAACATTCACCATGAAATATGATATTTGTGTAACTTGTAGGGGTTTTTTGGTTTTGTTTTGTTTTGATTTTTGTAAGCACCTTTTGTCAGGTTACAGAAGTTCTCTTCTATCCCTAATTTATAAAGACTTAAATTTTTTTAAGCCATCAATGGTTGCAAATGTTATCAAATATGTATCAAATCTGCATCTAATAAGGTAATAATAAAATTTTTCTTATTTATTCTGCTAGTATTGTGAATTATAGTGATTAATTTTTTAATGTTAAACGACCCTGGCATTACTGGGATAAGTTCAACTTGGTTGTGATATATTTCCCTGTGTTTATATCTCAGAATTGGCTTGCCAATCTTGTTTATAATTTGCATCTCTGTTCATTAGATACATGGACGGCTAATTTTCCTTTCTTGTAAAGACCTTGTCAGGTTTTTGTGTCAAGATTGTGCAGTCCTCATAACTTGAGTTGAGTTGAAAAGTATTTCACCTTTCCGATTAATTGGAGTTTATGTAAAACTGATGTTATTCCTTTCTTAGATGTTTGAAAACAATCTGCTAGTAAAGTCATCTGCATCTGGATCTTTTATTATGGGTACTTTTAAATCACAGATTAAAAAAAAATTTTAACTAGATTTAGAACTATTCACATTTCTCAATTCTTTTAGTGTCAGTTTTGGTAAGTTAAATTTTTCTAAAAGTTTGTCCATTACATTTAAAGATTTTGGCATAGAATTCTTTATAATATCTTCTTCTGCTATTATTTTAATGTTTTTAGGATAAACAGTGATATGTAGTGATACCTTCTGTTAAGTTTAATTCCTGATACTGGTTATGTATGACTATGTATGACTTCTCTTTTCTTAATTTTTAATTTTAAAATAAATCTTGTTAGCCAAAGAATCGGCTTTTGGTTTTATTGAATCTCTCTATTTTATGTTGGTTTTCTGTTTCATTAATTTCTGCTCTGAGATTTATTTCTTATTACTTTCTACTTTTGGGGTTTAATTTACTGTTGTTTCTTCTAACTTGTTAAGTTTGGTGCTGAGATCACTGATTTTCAGGTTTTCTTTTTTCTAAGGTATGAAACTAAGGCTATGTAGTCCCTCCAAGTATTGCTTTAGCTGTATCACACAAATTTTACATTGAGTTATGTTTCATCACTAAGTTAAAAACATTTTCTTTTTTCCATTATATGATTTATTCATTTACCTATAGGTTATTTAAAAGTATATTTTAAGGACGTCGGGGTGGCTCAGTCAGTTAAGTGTCCAACTCTTGATCTCAGCTCAGGTCTTGGTCTCAGGGTCATTAGTTCAAGCCCTGCACTGGAAAGAAAGAAAGGAAGAAAGGAAGAAAGGAAGAAAGGAAGAAAGGAAGAAAGGAAGAAAGAAAGAAAGAAAGAAAGAAAGAAAGAAAGAAAGAAAGAAAGAAAGAAAGAAAGAAAGAGAAAGAGAGAAAGAAAGAAAGAAAGAAAGAGAAAGAGAGAAAGAAAGAGAGGGAGGGAGGGAAGGAGGGAGAGAGAGAGAAAGGAAGGAAGGAAGGAAGGGAGGGAGGGAGAAAGGAAGAAAGAGAGAAAGGAAGAAAGAGAGAAAGGAAGGAAGGAAAAAAGAGAGAAAGAAAGGGAGAAAGAAGGAAGAATGTGTACTTGGAATAAGTCCAATTTTTCATGTTGTTCAAATCCATTATATTCTTGCCGATTTTTTGTCTCTTCATTTTACTGTAACTTCAGAGATATACTAAAATCTCTCTCTATGACTACAAATGTAACCTTTTTTTTCATGTGGTTCCAAAATTGTGCCTTCATGCATTTTGAAGCCATCTTGTTTATTGCATGAAAATTTAGAATTATTACATGATTTATTTATGGACTTAAACTTCTGATATTTAAAACATTTTCCTCTTGTAATGTTTTTTTCCTCCTTTAAAATCAACTTCATTTTAATATAGTTATACAAGTTTTCTCATGTTTCATGTTTGCATGCATACCTTCTTCCATCCTTTTACTTTGAGCTTTTCCATATCTTTACATTTTATATTCACCTTTGGGGGAAATCATATGGTTCCATTTTATAAAAAATAATTGCAATATTTGCCTTTTAATTAGAAATTTTAGTCCATTTACATTTGGTGTAATTACTAATGTATTTGGGTTGAGATCTGTGGTCTCACTTAGGAAAAACTTAGTATGTAGGCCTATAACAAGCCTAAGATTGTGGGCAGAGGAATACTGTGCCTGATATAATTTATAGAAAAATTTCTTTCTTTCCCCACCCTTGAAGGTTTGCTCTGGATTGAGGAAAATAAAACTTGATACCACTATCCCTTCTGCTTGCAGAGGTAGGCAGGAGTATTGATAGACCTTTTGAAGAATTTTATCCAGCTAAAGTAGAGAAAAAGTGGAATTTCAAAACTTCTGCTAGGCATTCATGTAGCTAAGGTGGACATGAAGAATGCATGACTTTGTGTGTGGTCGTAATGTTACCAATGTGATT
Source organism: Potos flavus (assembly GCA_028534135.1). Taxonomy (NCBI): domain Eukaryota; kingdom Metazoa; phylum Chordata; class Mammalia; order Carnivora; family Procyonidae; genus Potos; species Potos flavus. Next base: position 10,192,728 of record CM052891.1, on the reverse strand, counting down.
TCTTATGCCTGGATAGATGAGCGGACATGTTCTAGAAGCAGAAGGATAAGCAAAGAAAGGAAACTAGAAACTGCCTATATCTCTTTATAAGGGACTAGGGATCTTTTGTCTAACAATGTTATTTTTAGAAAATGTGTATCATCCTGAATATGACTTTAGGATCTACTGTCTCTGAGAATTATATTATATCCATGGAAAATATATGTATTCTGTCCAAAATTTACCCACAGGAGTGTGAAGACAGCAGAATGAATTGGGGGTGTGTCTTCCCTTGCTCTGGACTGTCCCGCTGAAGACCCTCATGGTTTTATGCCAGACCGAGTAACTCAGATGGTTGGGCTCTATTTCGGGGATTATTGTGTCCCATGGGTTGCACTGGTGGGTGGTTAAGTAGCTCCCAGATGAGAAAACTACTTTTGGTAAGAGGGAATATTTTCCCTAAAGAAAGACAGAGGTTACGGAAGTGACTCTATATTTTAGGAAATGAGGAGAAGACCTCGAGGGGGGAAGGATAGCTTGAAAGCTTACCCTATTTTCTCTTCCCCTCTCCCCTCTGGTTCTGGAAACATTCATTTTTATATTCAGATTGAAATGCTTTTTTAAAGTTAATGTTTTCCCTATTTTTCTCTATACTGTCAGTAATGTCTATTGCACAAACCATAGGCAGCACTATGTTGGTGATGTGTATGTGCTGGGGGAACTGGGATGGTCCAGGGAAGAAGGGTCTTCCCCAGCATCATTCCCCTTCTGAAGCCAGCATTCCCAGGCTTACAAGTGACAACCAGTAGAACACTTACCAAGCCCTGACCTCCTTCCAATTGCCTCCCTTCCACCTCATACATTAGAGGAAGATGCTCTTTGAAAAGGAGAAGCAGATGCTTGTGTTACACTGAATGGTTACTCCAAAATAAATATCCCTATTTATTGAACCCTCATATTTGAGCTGGATAGAAGGATAAGAGGATCTGTCAGGATTAGAGCGAGGTCATTGAGGTCAGTTGTGCAAGGGCATGACCCAACCCTGCCGTTATTTTAAATTTTGCTATTTTTTAAAATTGTAGACTTTTACATCAACTTTGAATTTTCAAACCCTTGAACAAAATTTCATTCATCTTGATGACTGAATCTTTTAAGTGCTCCCTTAAATTTGGACCAGAGGCAAGTGCCTCATCACCACACCCTAGACCAGAAACACGCAGACACATCTGTGTGTGTCCACACACACACAGGTTGTAACCTCTGCTCCCTCTCTACAAAGAATATTATAGTGCTTTGAGCATGTCTCCGTGTTTTGGCACCAAATGCATCTCCTGCCTCTAATGCCATTTTCTCTCACCCCATCTGCCTATGAAACTCCTAAGCTGTCTTCCAAGACTTAAAGTCAGCTTTAATGACCTCCCTAGAAGGAAATGATCACTGTTTCCTCCACGTTATTCCCTCACCCTGTACGTACCTCTTTCCCTGTACTCATCACACTGGATTTTAATTATCAGCTCATGTGTCTACCTTCCTCAATAGAGTGAGCGGTGTTCGTGGGCAGGCATCTGGTCGCCTTGGTATCTTTCGGTTTCTGGCAGCCGGCACATAGTAGGTGCTCAAGAAAATATGCATTCAATGCCCAGTGAAGGCAAAGACACGGTTGCCATTTTACCAAAAAGGAAATCAAGCTCAGAAGGTTGGGACGGCTTGCTCAAGGCCACACTGGGTCAGCCGGGCTCAAAGCCAGGTCTTCTGCTGCCCACATCCAGCACTGCGCACACTGCCCAGAATAAGCAGCGTCCCTTGCACAGAGCCAGCCCCCACAAGCTCGTGAGGATCCAGTGCCCCCACCGACCACGGCAGCTCCCTGCCCAGAGCTCCGCGCCGCCCCTGACCCACCCTTGGCAGCTCTCCAGGGCCCCGCTCCCCCCATCGCTTCCCCCAAGGAGGCTGACTCACGTGGATCCCAGCAACATTCCTGGACTCTGCTCCTGTAGGAGTTGACCACCAACTCAGCCTCCGATCAGCCCGGCGGGGTCTGCCGAGATAAAGGACACCCCTCACCTCCAGAGTGGAGCACTGAGTTTGGCCAACAGCTCTGGGGGCAAATATCCAACGCACCCAAAGTGTTGCCCTCAGAGGGAAGGTTTTGCAGCATGAAATGGTCTATTCTTCACAGGACGTTTTTCTGGAAAGCCCTGGGTCCTGTAAGGGAGCCACTTAGGCAGTCAGAAAGAAGGCTTTTGTGGGTTTCTCTTTCTTTCTTTCTTTTTTTTTTTTTTCCTCGCTTTTCTTGTCTTTTTTAACCTTCTGCTTCTGACTCTGCCAGGCTGTGTCTCTCTCTCACCCCTGGAGCTTTCTTTTCAATACTGGTCATTCGCGGAGTCGGTTCTGCCCTCTCTGCTTGTGACTGGTGGGAGAGCGGGGCCGCCTCCCTCTAATGAGAGGCCCTCCAGGTCCCACTGCCCTCATTTTTGATACCTGGGGAGAGGATGTACAGACAAGGGGCAATTGGATCAGAAAGGCCCCACTGAACAGACATCACAGCCGAGCTCAAAGCGAGCAGGAAGTAGAACAAAGAACAAAAACATTTACAGAAGTGCTACAGTGTAAGGGGAAAATGTACTAGCAACTCTAACAAGGTCAATGGTGAGGGGAAAAAAAATTTTTTTTTTTTGAAAGGAATTGCTGAGGGAAAAAAAAGAGAGAAACCTCAAAAAGGGGCTGAGGACTCTGAGTAGGGCCTGCTGGTCGGCTCCTGGAACATTTTCCTTGATATCTTCCCATGAAGCACTATTTCTACAAGACTTCAATACGTTGGAAAAGTTTATGCAACTGGAAAGGAGGAGGGTTAGAAGTTGTGAGTCACCATCATCAGCTCTGTGTGTGTTTGCTTTCAACACGGACTTCCTGTGGGACCACATAAATGGAGCCTTTCTGGTTCTTTGGCATGTGCCGGGGTCGGGTGGGGTGGGAGCTCCCGGCCAACCTATTTCAAGGGAGTGCGGGGCGCCCGGCCTCCGTGGCTACTAAGGATGGAATGAACGGGCCGACCAGCCTGTGCGCCGGTCCCCGATGTCGAAGAATAGCAGGAAAGACTTAGGTGGTCCTAATGCTAAGCTCTGTGACTTTAAGCAGATTTCTGAAGCACTCTGGGCCTCCGTTTCTTTGCCTGTAGAATGGGTACAGTCTAACTTCTTCTTTTTTTTTTTTTTTTTTGGCCTCTTTTGTTTTCTTTTTATTTATCACAGAAAACAGGAATGTGAAAACAGGACTTCTCAAATCTTGGGCTTTCTGAGCAAATGGAGCGACTTCTTAGAAACTTCCTTCCCGGGAGATTTTTTTTTTTAAAGGACAGGCGGCCAGAGGTCTTAGGGGTGCTGCTAAATTCTACTTTCTTGTTTTGGGGATTGCCTAAGGCAAACACTTTAAGCTGGCTTCCTCTTGCAGGCCAATGAGCTTTATTTAGGGTTGTTTCCCTTTGCCCGCCATTTTAGGTACTCTCGGTGATGCAATTCATTTGAACATCATCCTAACAAAAATATCGGCAAACTAGGGCTGCCACGTGCAGAAGTACATAAAAGGGAAGGATGGTCACGATTTATTGAGCACCTACTAGGCCACCAGCCTTGTGCCAGCCCTTCATATGCTTTGAGCCTGAGCCCTCCCCCATTTGCTCCCCCTCCCCTTACCCTGCTCTTTTATTCCAGGTATTTATTTCCTTCAAATATACCAGATAACTTACTTAGTGGGATACTTTTTAAAAAATTATTTCTTACTAATTAATTATTAATTGATTAGTTATTTATTAATTAATTACTTAATCTGCCTCTCACAACCAGAATGTAAGTCTATGAGGGCAAGATATTTTTTCAAGTACAGTTTTTTTTTATTTTAGAATACAGTTGACCTTTGAACAGCATGGGTTCAGAACTGCGTGGGTTTTTTGGATTTTTTTTTCAATAAATGGAGTCCAACGCTGTAAATATATTTTCTCTTCCTTATGATATTTGTTAGCATTTTCTTTTCTCTAGCTTACTCCATTCTAAGAAAACAGTATATAATACATTTATAAAATATGTATTAATTGGCTGTTTATGTTATCAATAAGGCTTCTGGTCAACAGCAGGATATCAGGATTTAAGTTTTGGGGGAGTTGAGAGTTATACGTGGATTTTCTACTACACAGGGGGCCAGCGATTCTAACCCCTGAATTGTTTGAGGCTCAGCTGTAGTTTTAGATTAGTTTAGATGCAAAAGTAGTAAAGATTAGTTTAGATGCAAAATTTTTAAAAAATTTTTTAGAGATTAGTTTAGATGCAAAATTTTTAATTTAGATTAATTTGGATGCAAAGGTAGTAGCGAGAGTCCCTGGGAACCTTACACCAGGTTAACCTCCTTCATTTCTCCAAACGTTTGTCACAACTAAGGAAACAATAAAAGTACATTTCTATTAATAAAACTGCAGTCCTTATTCAGAGTTCACTAATTCTTCTCAAAGTCCTGTCTCGGGGCCAAGGTCTCATCCAGGATCTCACGCTGCTTTTAGACATCATGTGTCCCCGGTTTCTCCTGGCCTGTGGCAGTTTCTCAGACTTCCTTGTTTTTGATGACCTTGACAGTTTTGAGACGTACCGGTCATGTGTTTTGTACATGTTCCTCTGTATGGGTTTATCTGATGTTTTTCTTGTGCTTAGATGAGGCTGGTGGGTTTTTGGAAAGAAGAGCATGGAAGTAAAGAGCCATTTTCACCCTCTTATTGAGACCTATACTGTCAACATGACGTCTCACTAATGATGCTGTCCTTGGTCCCCTGGTCAAGGTGGTATTCACCAGATTTCCCCGCTGTACAGTTACGTTGTCCCCCTTTCCTTTAGTCTACTTTTTGGGAGCAAGTCACTAAATAGAGCAGCTAAGGGCCAAATGTGCCCCCCAACTTATATGTTGAAGCACTACCCCCCAGCACCTCAGAATATAGCCATATTTGGGAATAGGATCTTGAAAGAGGCAGTCAAGTTAAAATGAGGCCTTTAGGGTTGGCTCTCATCCAGTCTGACTGGCAACCTCATAAAAAGAGGAAATTTGGACATGACACGCTCACGCCCAGAGGGAAGTCTATGTGAGGACACGGGGAGAGGACAACGCTCTAGAGTCAAAGACGGAGGCCTCAGAAGAAACCAAACCTGTCAACACCTTGACCTTAGACATCCCAGCCTCCAGCATTGTGAGAAAATAAATTTCTGTTGTCTAAGCCACCCAGTCTGTGGCATTTTGTCATGGCAGCCTTAGAAAATTAATACACCAGCTCACTCTCTTGATAGTTGAGCGTCTACAGAAATTATATGGAACTGTTCTCTATGGGGTTTTGTTTCTTCTTCCTCGCGTAGCTATTTGTTCAATCATTTTTTACATCGGTGTGGATTCATGGACTCACGGATATTTATTCTACCCCTTAAATTATAATCCGATATTGTTACTTATCTTGTCACTCCATTTCTTCCCGCTTTGGTCATTGTGAGTTCCTTCTGTTGGCTCTCACATACCTAGGACACACCCCCATCATTTGGTTTTTTGAGCCCTTCTTCACTTTCTTTCTGGCATCACAAGCTGCCCCAGGTCCGTCTTGTTCCTTCCCTGCGCAATCCCTAGAAATAGCCATTTCTTCAAAAAGCTCTTTTATTGCGGAATGGTATTGGAACCAAGAGCTGGGCGCTCGTGTGCTCGCAGCTTCTGAGGGATCTTGGCTTCCAGGCCCCACACAGGCAGGACTTTTGTTGGTTCTGTTCGCTGATGAATCCCGAGCACTCCAGGGTCTTCCACCGAGCGCGTGCTCGGTGGTATTTGTTGAATACATTAATGAAAGGATAATCTTCAGAACCGCTCTGTAAAATCAGTGCTATTATTATTACCCTTTTATACGTGAAGCAACGAGGTCAGGGAAGCTGAGAAACTTGCTCAAGTTGTGCAGGGAGAAAAGGGCAAAGCAAGGATTCAAATCCGGCGTGCCTCAAACACCACTGAGTTTTTCTGCCAATTTGAATCACCTGCCTGACGATTCTCTTCGTCCATAATGGTAATCTGAAGATCTTTGGAAACAACAGTGAAACTCTTCATCTTTTTGTAATGCTGCAGCCCGGCGAGGTGAAAATTGCTTGGATGATAGAGTCGAAGAGACTGGGATTAAATCTGAAGGCTCCATCCCTTAGGGCAAGGTGACTTAACCTCTCTGTGCCTCAGTTTCCCTAACTGTAATAGAGAAGACAAGATGAAAGGCGAAAACATGGATGAGCTGCTCAGAACAAGCTCCGCAGATGGTAAGTGTATTCATTTCCTGCCGCCGCTGGGACAGTCATCGCAAATGTAACAGCTTAAGACAATGCAAATTTATTATCTTGGGGAATTCTGGAGGTCCGGAGTCCTAGAGTCAGGGTGTTTAGCTGGTCTGTGGTCCTTCTGGAGGCTCTACAGAAGAATCCATTGTCTTGTCTTCTTCAGTATGTAGAGGCCACCTGCTTTCCTTGGCCTTTTCTTTGTCCCTCTGTCCCCTGCTTCCCTTGTCACCTCACCTTCTCCGATTCTGACCCTCCTGCCTCCCTCTTATAAGGACCTTGAGATTGCATCTAGGGTCTACCAGATATCCAGGATAACCACCCTCCCTCCCCAACTCTAAATCCTAACTGCATCTGCAATGGGATGTAGATTTTAGACTGATGGAAGGTACAAGCCTAAGAGCGACCCTCTCTTGACTTGCTCGTGGGTATGAGACAAAGAGGTTTCCAGAGGCCTCTTGGGGGAAGACGGGCAGTATGCAAAATACAAGTCAATACCGATTGGGGGTATTCATCAAGACATAATAAAGCTAATGGTAGATGCTGGATGTCAACCGACGGCCAGGCAAGATTTGTTGCCACCAACATGGACTAGCACCCCCACGTGCATGGCAGCCTGGCCACAGCAGCTAAAGAGCGGAAGCAACTCCGGCTCCCATCAACAGAGGAGGGGACGAGCAAAATGGGGAATATACATGTAATGGCAGTCAGGTGCAGCCCCAGGAAGATGTGAGTGGCCAACTGTAGGCAGTGGAGACCCCTGCAGACCCGAGGCACTGCGGGTGGGGGCGGGAGGTGGAAGGGAGTCTGGTGGGCTGACTCCTGGACCCTTTCCCCGTCCATCTGTGCTGTTCTAAGGCTCTAACTGTGTCAGCCCGCGGTGGGCCGAGGATGTCACAGAAACTCTGTCACTCTTCCCAGAGCCAGTCCTTCCCATTCCCACCCCAGGATCAAAGCGAGCCTCCCCTTCACAGAAGCCCTTTGTTTATTTCCTCGATATCCTGGTGACCTACTTTCTCATCCCTGCCTTTTATTCCTGCTCTCCCGACAGATCCTTCATCCCACTCCCGCCGGGTTGGAAGGAAAAGAGGCTGACTTTCCAGCCCAGATGGTGGCTTTTGGGCGGCCGGCGGCTCCTCATGCTGGTGGGAGCCTGGCCAGGCCTGAGCTCCCCGGCAAGCCTCGTTCTGCGGCCGCAGGAGATCCCCAGGGACCTGTGGGCCCGGGTGTCCCTTTGTTCTTCCGGACCCCGCCCGCAGGGTCACCTCCCCAACCTGGGAGAGTCAGCCTCAAAGCCAGGTGTGCCCTCTTCCCTCCCTTTTGAAAAAAACCTCATTCTCTTTTTTCTCACTGTAAACAGTACACAGATGTTTGATGTAGACATTTGGATAGGACAGAATATTAAAAAAATTAAATGAAAAATTACTCGCCAAGCCCCACCCGAAAGAGAACCATTGGTATTTGATGTATACCCTCTTCTCTCTCTCAAGCTCTTCACCTCTAAATTATATGGGGATGTATTTTATTATTTATACATCCAACTATGTAACACATACTAATAGTATAAATAATAATAAGTATCACCTAATAGATTTGCACAAGTGTACTTGCGGGTCTGTGATCACTTCCTTTTCTTCGTTAACAGTATATTATAAACCTCTCTCCTGGTCGTGCCTTGTTCTTCTACAACTTTCCTTTAAATAACTACACGATAGTCTATGACCCAGGCCTTCCGTGGTTCTGGGGTTTTTCAACGGGGGGCCAGAGGCCTCTGACGACTCACAGAGCATCATCTATTCACTCTGGGAATTTTTACTTTTTTTGCTTTGTCATCCTTTGGGACAGGAATAGAAGTTATCAGGAGGAGGAATGAGGGAAGAACCTGCTTCGTGATGCAGGAGAATGAAGACACAGGAGTCAAGCATCTAAGGTAAAGCCCCTCTATTCTGTCCCCACCCTTGGCTCCGAGGTTCCATCTTCGGGGGTGGAGTGGAGGGCTAGTTTCCCTCCTGAGTAGTCCCTCCCCTCGCCACAGATGCGTTTGAAAGGTGTCCTGGACCCTGGCTCCCTGCACCGTTTCCCCCTTGACATTGGTCTAGACGCAAGGACCCAGTCTGATTCCCCATCCATGCGACTGCTCCCCAAAGGTGGGAGCCCAGCCTCTGTGAGTCTCTAAGGCTTCCCTGCTCTGAGCAACTCTAAGTGAAGTGGCCCGAACATCTTTAGCCATTCTTTATCTGAATAGTTTCCAGACCTTTCACCGTCCCCGTTGACATCCTCCAAATGTGCTCTAGTTTCCCCATGCCCCTCCTCCAGCGTTTCCCGGAACTGAAGGGGGAGCTCCAGATGCCGATGGCCCGAGCCCGGCAGGACTGGCTTCTTCTGCTGCAGTCTAAGATCGCCTGTGCTTTTTGGCAACCACATTTCATGACAGCTTCGTATTGATTTGCAGGCGACTCAAACTCTACGGTGTTTTTTTCTTCACATGTGTTCTTGTTAAGCCATCCTGTTCTTGTACACCTGATTTTTTGGGGCCCGAGGCCATGAGCTTCTATCTATATCTATCCAAGAGCTCCTTCTTGTGGGGTTCGAGTCCCGCCTTGGTCTGTCGGACTTATTCAGAATCCCACGTTGTTCGTCCAGCTGTCCCTCTGGCTTCGGGTCAACAGCCGATTTGATCTGCGCGCTTTCCAGAGCTTAGTCCAAGTCATTGATAACGATGTTGAATAGAACCAAACCAGCGACATAGCCCCGTGTTACTAGAAATCTTTCTTGGGGTCAGAGGTCCCATACAGATGTTCCAGTGGCCACATGCAGCTTACAGATGTTTGGCCGGCATAGGGTTTTCTTTAAAAAATAAAAACAAAAACAAAAACCAAAAAAACTTTGAATCAGTGGCCAGCATCTGGATTTCTAACTTCTCCTGGAAGATTGAAGTATCTCAACACTGGGTCACATGATTCAATATGGCTGCAACCAGCTGGTGTGGCCAGAGCAGCCATTTGTGGTTATGTAGGTTGTGACTGCAAGACATAGCCTCTCCATTTTGTCTCTGTCCCCACCCCTCCTGGGTATCAAGCACCTAGCCCACTCCTGCTCATTGACGACACCTGTCTCACTCACAAAGGCATTGGGTGAGCAGCCCCTACTCCCTATTTACCAGCACCCTTCGAGTCTAATCCGCCAACTTGTCATACGTCCACCTCACTGTACCATCTCCCGGGCCATATAATCTCCCTTGGAATTGACAAGATCTCGTCCAATTCTGTATCCCACTCAGTTTTCAGGGGTCTCTGCCTCTCTTTGACCTACCAGAGTAAGACTGTGGAAAATGACGTTGAGATTAGCTTGTCCTGTTTTGGTCTCCAGAACCTACTCTACGGCCTATGGCCACTATTTACCTTTCTAAGAGCATACAAACTGTCCTTTAAAAACATTGTTTTTAGGACTTTTTAGGACCGAACCTGGGACTGATGACCAATCCACAAAGCAAGCATACATGAGGATACCCTGTCCTTATGATGACCAGATCGACCCATCTGGAGTTTTCAGGTTCTTTTGTTGCTCTCATTTTCACAAATTCTCTTGTGATCGCTGGAGTGGAACCATGCAGGCCAGGAGATTCAGTCCATCTGGAGTCAGTAACTGTTCCAGGTAGGGCTTTGATTTTCTCTTTACTGGTGTCCTTTCTGCTCTTTTTAGTCTTATCATTCTCTTCCTTGTTTGTTTTGTTTTTTTTTTTGAAGATTTTTACTTATTTATTTGACACAGAGAGAGAGATCACAAGTAGGCAGAGAGGCAGGCAGAGGGAGAGGGGGAAGCAGGCTCCCCGCTGAGCAGAGAGCCCGATGTGGGGCTCGATCCCAGGACCCGGAGATCATGACTTGAGCCGAAGGCAGAGGCTTTAACCCACTGAGCCACCCAGGCGTCCCTATCATTCTCTTCCTAAACAGAGAAATCTCAGGCAGGAAAACAAGAGGAGATGAGGGATTTCGTATTCCCTTCTCCATCAGAAGTACTCTGCCATTAGACTTTCAAAAGCAAGTCTGTTCCTTTCTTATCTTCTTGTGTTAATTATCACTTAGAAGTTTTTAGCAGACACAGCAAGATGTCCACCAACAGTTTAGGCTTCCCGTTTCCTAGGACAGCGTTGTATCTGGGAGGGGCTACCTTGCTAGGGACTACATTTCCCAGCCTCCTTTGCATCTAAATGGTGCCACGTGACTAGTTCTTTCCAATGGGATGTAGAGGAAGTGACAAGCATCACTTCCAGGTTAAAGAGCTCCCCTTCCCTCACCTCCACCAAGTGAGGGCAGAGGGCTCTGAGACCCTGGCGGAGGGTGGAGAAACAAAGTAGAAGAAGCGTGGATCCCTGCATCGCCACATGAAAGGCTGTCTGCCATTGAGGGCCCCCTCCTCAAACTGTTACATGAGTGAGAAGCTAGCTTTCATTATGATACACCACTGAGACATGCTCTGTTGGCCTCAGCGGCGAGCCTTGCCCTAAATAATAGTTACCCAAAAGATTTCTCAGAAGTCTCAGCTGCCCACCATTATTGTTCCACCTCTAGACTACATCCTCCTCTTCCTCCCTGTGAACTCCTTTCCATTTGGGGTTGTATGCGTCCTCTTAGAATCATCTCTCTTGAAGTTCCCTTTGCAGCCCATCTCTTCGGACATGCCCCACACTCGGCTTCCTCCCTGGGACCATTTGAATTGCATTGTCAGAACTACCTTTTTACAAGCTTCCAACTCTCTCGATGCTTGTTTCTGCTACAGCCATTGCCATGGAGTTGCGTATAAGACTCCAGAACTGTCCACCTGGGCTCCCTTCCCAGCATCACGTGGCCTCTAGAAACCTCTCGGATCAATGGTATGAGTTCTTTCAGAGGCTGAATTTTAGTTCAGATAGCACTGGATGCTAAATAACCCCCCAGGTATACAGTGGCTCAAACAACACAGATGTTTATTTTTTTTTTTTTTAAGATTTTATTTATTTATTTGACAGAGAGAGAGATCACAAGTAGGCAGAGACAGAGGGAGAAGCAGGCTCCCCGCCGAGCAAGGAGCCCCATGTGGGACTCGATCCCACGACCCTGGGATCATGACCCTAGCCGAAGGCAGCTGCCCAACCAACTGAGCCACCCAGGCGTCCCGCAACACAGATGTTTATTGCTTACTTACATCAAGTCAAAACGGGTTGACCTCATTGGAGACACGCTTTCTTCCGATTCAGGGGCCCAGTCTCCTTCCATCTTATGGCTCTGCCAGCTTTAATACCTGCGTGCCCCGATGTTCTGATGGCCAAGCTTGGGGCTCATTGCCTCCGTATTGCCACACCTGCACTGTCCTCCCGCTCCAGGCCACAGGGGAGAAACAGTGCCCAGCCAGTCTGATTAGTCTCTGCCACAAAGTTTAAGGTTCCTTATATTTTGAAAACCACGTTCATAAATATTAGCTCCAATTTTTTTTACCCAGTCACTCATAATATATTTGTGGAACACCCACTGTGTCCTAAAGAGTTTAAGATGGGATGGGTCTTCTGTGTCCTCTCCTTTCTGCTTTTATGCTTCCTGCTCATTGGTGAAAATTAGTCTAAATCCATAGGCTTGGCACCAGAAAGAATCTGAAGCTGGGGTAGCAATGCTTGAAGGATTGTGGACACCTACATCCCATCCTCGCTGACGTATTTGGTCGGCCGGTAGAGCTCCCATCGGCCTCTCTGCTTGAGGCTGGTGGAGACTGAGTGGTAAGCAGGGACTCCCCATTTCGGGCCTCCTGGGTGGCACTCACGCCTCGAGGTTTGGCCCCAAAGCTCAGGCTGTTCCATTCTGGTGAGTTTCTCCTTCCAGATTTTCACGCTGCCAATTCGTTGGCGTCCTTCTGAACAAAGCCCTAAACATTTGGTTGGGGCTTTGTTTCTCAAGTTACCACTTACCTAATATGCTTCAGTTCTGCTTCTAAGTAACACGGCTTCAGAAAAGAACACCATCGACCAAGGTCCTTGCCACCGTGTGGCTCCTGCCTGGCTCTCCCCAGGCCCGAGCACCAGCCACACGCACCAGCCACGGGAGATGCTCCTCTCCGGACCCTTCTCAGGCTGCTCCAGGGCACGGAGACGGGCTGGGTCATCAAGAAATAACCCAGACTGGAGCAATAGGGCTGGCGGGTTTGCTAGAGGGTGAGATCTTCAGGAGTCACCTGCTTCGAGTGGAGTAAAGTCATCTTGAGCCCAAAGTCTGAAATTTATACACACTTTTTTTCCTTATTACACCAAGTAAATTGTGTTTATTACAAAAGTTTTTGAAAATAAAGGAACTAAAATCTACTTCTATCGTCTTCCCTTGGATGTAATGACTCTTAACATTTTGGTCTCTGCTGTGGATCGAATTGTGGCCTCCCCCCCACTCCCGTGCAGATTTCATATGCAGAAGCTCCAATGTGGCTATATTTGGAGATGAAGGTTTTAAGAGGGAATTAGGGTTAATTGATGGCATAAAAGTGGGGTCCTCGTTAGATAGCTGGTGCGGGGCTGGGGAAGTGTAGTGGGCAGAGGGAGAGAGAGAATCTCAAGCAGACTCCATGCTGAGTGCAGAGCCTGACACGGGGCTCGATCTCACGACGCTGAGATCACGACCTAAGCCAAAACCAAGCATCAGATGCTTAACCAACTGTGCCGCCCAGGTGCCTGTAGGATAGAGTATTCTTTGGTGTGGATCTGCTGCAAGTTATTTAATGACATTACTTTGTTTGTTTTTGTTTTTTGTTTCTTTGGACACTTACATCGTTTCAAAATTTTCACTTTATAAATAGTGCTACAAGGAACATACGGATAGCCTGGGCTCTGGAGCCTGAGTTCCTAGGCTCAAGTCCTAGCTCTGCAGTCTGCTAGCTCTGTGCCTCAGCTTCTTCACCTGTAAAATGGGGACAAGAAAAGAATCTGCCACAGGATTGTGGCGAGGATCAAATGTACTGATCCAAGTAAAGCACTCCAAACAGAGCCCAGCACAGAGTATGTGCTCAATAAATAAGGAATGGATTAAGAGCTATCTTGAGGCCAAAGGATGGTTCTTGCAGCCTTCCAAGATCCTTCCAGTCCAGGTGAGCTGTGCTATCTTCCCTAAGATGGTTGCGGTAAGGTCCCTCCAAACTCCTTCCCTTCCTTCATCTTGTGCCCATGTAAGTTTGGCCCCACTCCCAACAGCAAGATGGAGTTGATACCCTGGGACCACCTGAAAGCTACAGTGTGGAGGGGCGCCTGGCTGGTTCAGTTGGAAGAGCATGAGACTGTTGATCTCGGAGTCGTGAGTTCGAGCCCCACATTGGGTATAAAAAAATAAAGCGTTTAAAAAAAAAAAAAAAAAAAGAATTGTGTGAAGCCAGCCCCCATAGCCTTCCATGTTCCCAATCCAAATATTAGGTTCTTAAAAAAAAGAAAAATAGACTGTCCCCAAAGAGAAGTGAGCAACAAAAACCTCTCTGTGGTTAGTATCGGAAAATATCTAACCCAAGCACGCTAACAAATGAGTGTGCTCCTTGTCTGAGAGACCCAGTTGAAGAGACCGAGCTCTTGGTTAAGCCCTATTGTCTCCACTTATTATTAATAGCAGTCCGTTTCTGCGGAAAAGGAAGAGAGAGGAGAAAAGCGAGTGGCAGCCGCACTCCCTCAAAAGGAAAGAAATCCAGATTTCAAAACGCTTAGACTTATTTCTCTTTCAAAAGGCAACTTCAGAAACCTGTCCATCCCTCCATCAAAGAGCAGAGCCGTCTGAAGCCACCCCCTCCCCAAGCCTACCTGCTGATTATTCAGGGGAAAAAATTATATTGACATGACTCTTTAGAATATAAAGACTTCGCAGTGTTTGGGTGTAACCCCGTGACTATCTTGCACCCACACATGATTAAAAATTTAGATGGCTAACTTTGAAATAATCAAATGCATTAGAAGCTCCTTAATGAGCCGCTATCTGAACTACAAACTTCAGAAAAGTGCTTCTGTGGAGATTCTGTTGTCTTTGATCCGAGAAAGTCACGGCGGGGTGGTTTTATTTCAAGTTTATTTTTTGGCATACTGGTCCTCCCGAAATATTGGGAGATATCTTTCCGAGCAAGATGCGGGAGAAAACAATGGTGCCGTCTCTTTCATTTATCTGCAATTTGACAGGAGTGCAGTTTATTAACTTGAAAACAGGCAGAGACATTATCTGAAGCCTGGAGACTCTGGTGGGGACAGCCTCCCTTTTGTACCAGTGGGAGTTGGCGACATTTTGAACCTGCTCACCATTAAATGCCTTCCTGAGTGGGGGAAAAGCCTTTAAAAAGAAAGCCGATGCATTTATGATGTAAATTCGTTATTTTGACAGTCTTTGAAATCTGTCATATTCACATCCAATTTAATGCCTTGCAAAAAAAAAAAAAGTCCCTTTTCTTTTAAAACACTTTTAAGATTTTCAAAGCCATTTTCATGTAGCAAACTATTGTTATACTTAATATATCCTGAAAGTATTTTAGCAAAGGAACTTAAAGAATTCTGTTTTAAGTCATGTTGAGTTTTAAAACATGGCAGTCTTCAAATAAGCTTTGAGCAGGATATTTCTTTTCGATGAGTTGAAAGCCGTTCTTGATTTCCACATACACAATTAGCTGGCGTCTATGCATTTAACCGGTTTCCACCACCGTTTAGCAAGTCCAGTGGTCGGCCCTGTGAGTGACCACATATGTTGTTGTATATTTTGGGTGACGGAATCTTCCAGATCATTGAATACAGTGGTCTCCTATGGGCTATCCGGAATGCTGCTGAAACCCCAGAGCGAGGGTTCCCCACCAGGGACGATTTTGCCCCCCAGGGAACACTAAGCCATGTCTGGAGACATTTCCGCTTGTCCCAGTTGGAAGAGAGATGCCGTGGCATCTAGGGGGCTGAGGCCAGAGACGCTGCTAGACATCTCAGGATGCGTGGGCCAGCCTCTCACAGCAGAGTTACCCATCCCACCATGGCGGCAGTCCTGAGGGTCAGCTGGCGCCCCCCACCCCCCGGAGGCAGGCAGTGAAGGTCTCCTTCTGCAGGTCTGGACTGTGTTTCCCCAGGCCGATGCGCTAGGCATGCGGTTACCAAACTTGCAAAGTGTGCGGACACAGGGGGCAGTTTCTCCACAGAGAGAAATTCCCAGAGGCCACCCCGCGCCCATGAAACAGGCCTTCCCGGGCAGCGGTCATGGGCATTTGTACCATTCAGAGGCTCCCCCAAGCAATGCTGGTGCGGTTAACCCACAAGCGAGCATCCAGGAACCATCACATTAGACCGCAGGCATCTTTTCACTTTTAGAGAGCCTCCACCTTGCTCGGGAGTATGAACTTATCCTTGGTACACAGTGTCGATGAGCATGAGTCCCGCTTTCCTGGCTCAGGACGTATCAGCAGTAGGGCAGAGCTAGGAGTACTGACTGTAGCAAAAAGTGACGATAGCCAATAAAAAGGGAAGAGGAAGAAAATTTACAAAAAAAAAAAAAAAAAGGCAGATACAGATTCCCAAAGCACAGCATGTTCATTAGGGACCTGGGCAGACAGATAATAAACAACCGTGTGAACCAGTAAACAATTACCCCATCTGTTAGTAGCCCGCGCTGCACAGAGAATTCAGATGGGTTGATGGCGGGACTGGGTAGCTACTTTAGTTTGCAAGGTCAGTAAAAGTGTGCTGAAGCTGAGATGAGAACAAGAAGAAACCAACCACCGGGAAATAACTTTCCAGGCCAACAGCCAATCTAGTGCAAAGGCCCTGAGGCAGGAATAAGCTTGCGATGGAAGAGAAAGAAGGCCAGAGGCTGGTCTGTGATGGCCCAGAGGGAGAGGGGCCGAAAGTGAGGTCAGGGTATCAGTGGCAGGCACCTCGTATGCCCTGATGGGGAATTTGGGTCTCTTTCTAAACACAAGAGGAGGCCCCTGGAAAGCTTTAAGCAAGGTAAGGACATGATCTGATTGTTTTAATGAGATCACCTTGCCAGAGGGTAGAGAATGGATTGCAAGGGGCAAGAGTGAGAACAGGGAGGTCAGTACGGTAGGCGGGCCAGTGGGCTCGT
>CM052891.1:10124511-10175841 GCA_028534135.1 Potos flavus | reverse complement strand
TCTTAGACAAAATGCTGTCGCCTATTTTGAGGAGCTCTTTGAAATGGCTGTGACTTGGGTTATGAGGTCTGGGGATGGAGGTTGTGGATGATCATTCTTCTTGTTGCTCTTGTGGTCTTGGTCCATGTTATTATGGGATAGGGAAGCCGGTATTTCTAACACATCTCTTCCCGCCCCCCGACCCCTGACCTCATGCCAGTTGTCATTCCCTCAGCCTTTACATACCGTCACAGGGTCTCTGTTAGCCACGAGCATTCTCTCTGGAAGGGGTCCCACAGTCACCTGCTTGCCTAAGTCAACCTCGGTTGTAGGCTGAGAACAGAAGGGCTTTGGGGAAAGTAAATACAAACTTGTTGACGAGTAAGAGAGGAACGAGGTCGTCCAGGTCAAGGATGGACCACTGTATGAAGGTCAGATACCGTGACTGCCCAGAGACATCAAAGTAAACTCAGTCAGCAGGCGGTTAAGACGGGACCTGAACCCGAGCCTCTGGTCCCTCCTGCTGAACCCGAGGTGTGGGCAGTCTAAGAGCAGCCTGAGGGGGTCAGAGATGGGTGGGAAGGGAGGAAGCAGAACCCGAGGCTGGGTCAGGAGGTGCAACAGAGTTCAAGATGAAGGTCATCATCTCTCAGTCTTGACCTTGGCCCATGACCATTGCTACACCAGGCTGGAAAAGACCCCGAAGCCCCAGTTGGCCCACCCAACTCCTCCAATGCCTCCCCCTGTCCCAGAAGCCCTGCTCCAGTCTGGCTTCCCAGGAGCACCTGCAGGTTGGCCAAGGCCAAGGCCACGTGTCCCTGGGATCACCGGGGCTTGGCTTCCCGGCTCCCAAGCTAATCACTGTCATCATCTGCTGCCTCACGCGGTGATTGCCAGGATGAAAGAGTCGGAGTCTGAAAACGCTTTTGATCTGGGTGAATGAGAGGGTTTGAAGAAGAGAGCTGGAAAAAAGCAAAATAATGGGCGATGGGCGTAAACTGCCACTCTGGGTGCCGCGAGGAAAATCGTGTCGCTTCTCCAGGCTCACGTCACCCTTTAATTCAGGAGTGGTCTTTCTGCAACCACCACATTCTGTCTCCCCTTCCCGCCTGGAGACAGATTGAGCGACGTGACTCCTCGTTGACCCCCGATCACGCGGGAATTGCTTCGGACTAAACGAGTCAGGCTCCATAGCCTCTTCTGCGACTCGGAGACGTGGAGAGAGGGTCACAGAATGCGACATCATGCCCACCGCTCGCCTGGCAGGTGCAGACAAGCAGGACGCCTGGAGAAGGGGAGAAGGTCCTCGATAAGAGGAAGGCGGATAAACAGAAAGGCCTCTGAGCCTTTGCTGAGGAGAAAGACAGATGTGGTCCATCCCCCTGGCAGGTGCAGCCCCGAAGTCCTTCAACTGGCAACCGGCCCTGAAGGCACCGGAGTTGGGGGGCGGTTTGCTTTGTGATCTCAAGACTGCAGTTTCTCGGAGGAGGATGAGAACATTGCCAGATCTGAAGACTCTTCTTAGAGCAGTTGTTTCCTTGTGTTGTAGTCTTGATGCCTCAGGAATGGGAGCGCGGAGTGGAGAGGAGGTCTGGAGCACCCAGTCTGCGTTTTCTTGAGGTCGGGCTCGCCGGTCTTCCAGAGCTTTCCACCACGTTCACCTTGACGGGGATGCAAGCGAGATGTGAAAGAGAGACGGAGAGTGGTGGGGCTGGGCTGGAGGTGAATTCCAGCCAAGCAGAGGCTGCAGCCGAGCCAGAGGGAAGCACGTATTTCTGATTCTAGAAAGTGTGTGATTACCCTTTGCCGGCAACACTCTCTCTTCTGAAGCCCAAAGTGGTTGGATTGCAAATGACAAGAAGTCAGGGCTGGATGAGAAATGTTGAGGTGTTTCTCCAGGGGATTAAGAAAAGCCTCCAAAGGAAGATGCTTAAAATCTTAAGCACTTGCTGAGGACCCAGATGGGATTCTTAGATCACCCGTGCCAGAGGCAAACGCAGACCGTGTACGAATATCCACGAAGAGTTCTTGCGGGAACCGCTCCAAACTTCAGTCTTCTTTTAGCATTCTAGGGAGGGGGCGGGAGATTTTGGGGGAGGAGGGCAGGAGACCGGCAGCAAGAAGAGGAAGCACTGAACAGACACAAAGTTGTTATTTGAGATTCCCTTTTAAAAGGCCAACCGCTGTAATTAACACCGCAAAGCAAATTTGCCTGGAAGTGCAGGTGCTTTCATTTTTCAAATGTGCGATTGTAATCTTTCCTCTTTCCCTGTTATCCCTCTCATCATATGTGTGTGTATCTATGTGTCTATATATATTTGTGCATGTAAGTGTATATATATATGTGTATAGAAATATATATATTTGTTTCTCCCCTCATCTGGACCATTTGAGGGGAGGTTGCAGATAGCATACCTTGCTACCCCCTTTTTGTGTGCATTTCCCAAGAGCAAGGACAAACCTTCTCTCACATAACCACAGCGAATTACCAAACTTGGGACATTTCCATTAAGACAATGCTCTTATCCAATCTACCGTCTGCATTTCAGTGTCGTCCATTATCCCAATAATGTTCATTATAGCAACGTTTTTCCTTCTGCTTCTGCCTCTGCTCCATCCAGAATCACAGAAAGCAAGGGTAATTTTTAGGTCCCAAGGGAACCTCATCAATGTTCCTCCTATTTTGTTCATATACTCTCCACTGGGTTTCAGAAAGGATTTCAAACAACGTACCAGAAAGTCACACATATGTGATAAGATAAAACGTGAATTTAAAATATCGGATGAAAAAAAAAAAAAAAACAAAACTGAAACATCGGATGAAGGAAATGAAACGGAGAGAATATGAGAGAGGGAACGAGAAACTAAAGCTACGGGCAAAAGTCCTTCAGAATAGACTGCTCATGAAGTTCATTACGTCCGTTGCTGGAAGTCAACCATGCTTTTGCCTTGAGCTCTGTAGTGGCCAAAACGAAGAAGGAAATAAGATCGTCTAAACGTGAAGATGGGGTGGTCCCAGTTGGGGGTTTCTGTCTTCTAAGGTAGGGGTTTTTTTTGTGTGTGGTTTTTTTTCTCATGTTAATATCTTCAGTTTGTGACTATGGTACATATTTTCTTCCCAGCTTCTTCTCCAAGCTTCTGCCCCCACCGAGCTCTGGAGAAGGGAGACAGAAGCAAGGAGACGACTCTGAGATCCTAGTAAATAACAATATAGACACCCACCGGTGGAGCTCTTAGGACATTCCAATTATTTTTTTCCCAGCACTGCCGTCACCATTTGTCATTTCCTATGCCTTGATTTAAATCAACAGTGTTTCCCATACTCTGGTGTATGCAGTTAACTAGTGCTTCTCTCCCGCTGGAGCTAAGCTCTCGGAGGGCAGGGACCTCATCTGTCTGTTCCCCAGTGTTTCTCTGGGGCCTATAACAATCCCAAGCACCCGATGAGTGCTCAAAAGCTTTTGTGGAATAAATCAGTGTCCCCGGGACCCTGCTTTTCCCCCTCTGCACACGCGGCCCACCACACCTCCCTCGCTTCTCCTCCGCCAAGTCTACAAATCCTGAAGGAGGCAGGAAGGGGGCTCGAACCCCCTCCTGCGCTCTAACGTGGAATGCAAATTCTCCGAGGACAGCTGGACAGCTGGTGGACACTTGCTGACAGATGGACATTGGAGCCGGCCGCACAGGGCGGGGACAGAGGCCACGTTGGCCAGGGAGGTGAGGACACCCGCCCGCCTGCCTTGTGGGCTGCAGCTGCACAAAAGAGCCATCTGGGCCACACCCGGCAGGAAGGGGGGCCCAGTGGCGCCAGTGTTCCTTGCGAGCGCTGGGCAGCCCTCTGCCTCGGCCCCACCGCCCTCCTCCCCCGAGGAGCTCGGAGCCTCGACAGGCGCCTCATGGCATTTGGGCTCCGGTCCCCCCACCAGATGCCGGGCTCCCGAGGGTGCCCCGCCACCCACACCATTCGCTGGCACCTTAGCGCAGGCACCTCGGCGTTCCCTGGGGCCGCATGCGCCTGTTGTCCCTTGGCAGACCCAGCCCCCTGCCCCCGGCTCCCCGCTACCTCCTTCCCCCCGCCCCGCACACGAGGCGGGCTTTGGTTTCCCCAGGATTCAGTCATGGCCTCCAACACATCTTTTATTAATATTAATTCTAAAAAAAATTTTTTTTCAGTGCTATTTACCATCTGTTTTTTCCCTTGGCTGAAAATAATTGGAGATGAACCGCCTGCTGCTCCGGTCCCCCGCATCGCCTCCGAAGGAACAATGGGAACAGACAATGACTGCATTTTTTTCCCCCAGCAAAACAAGCTCGAATAAACTCCCCTCCCTGGGTCGCAGAAGCTGCACGAAATCCAGTGGGTCTCACATCCTGGAATTTCTTATCATCTGCCTCCTCCAAGCCTCGTGCATCTCGGACCCAGAAAGCCTTCTTCTTTGGGTGGGGGGGTGTCTTTGATTTCTATCACCCAAGTTCACTAATTTTCCTCTGTCCTGACAACATCTGGTGCATTTGATGTTCCACTAAAGTTTGCACCATCTGTAAATATAAATAGCCTGGTCTTGATTCCATTAGAGGCCCATGAATGGAGCAAAGATATTCCAAACTGACTGCCATGAGGCCGGGGGCCCCGACAGGACCAGGCTCCCGCTCTGGAGAAAAAGAGACATGTTGTCCTCCTCGCAGTGGAGCCAGACCTTTCGGCTTCCCGGCCGAGGGGCTCCAAGCGTCCCCGGATCCCTCCAGAATGACGGAGCTGCGCGCCCCCGCGGAAGGGAACTTGCAGCGGTCCCCTTGGCAGATGAGGTTCCGAGGGCGGGACAGGCTGTGCTAAGTCAGTTTCCCTGAAGCAGGCCAGGAACCCAAGTGCCCTTTCAGAGGGGAGGGGTCTTGGGGCTGCCCCTCCCCAGGAAGCAGCGGCCGGCGACACGCAAGTCCCCAGGGACGCCGGCCCTCGTCACTCAGAGCACTTGTGGGCACCTGGCGGACATGGCGCTGGGCCCTCAAGGGGCCTGCCAAGCGGTCCAGCTCCTCTGCCCTCGTGCCCATCCATGGGCACAGGGACCTGCTGTCACTCCACAGTGACGGTGGCAGCTGAATTCCAGTTGTTACCAGCCCTCACGGCCATCCCCTCCGTCCCGTTAGATTCTTGGCTGCCTCCTGCCCTGATCTCTGGAGGGACACGTCTTCTCGGGTCATTTCATACCTCTCTCTAGGCCAGGCTGAGCTTCTGCAATCTGCAAATTCTCCGTCTCATTCTTTCTCTCCTCTCGATTTCTAAGGGAAAACGAAACAAAACAAGACAGGATCCTTATCGATCTCGGTGTTCAAGGCGACATGTTTGTGTCTCCTGCAGAATCCTACGTGGAAGCCCGAAGACCCAGTGTGATGGGATTTGGGGGGCACCTTTGGGAGGTAATCAGGTCACGAAGGTGGGGCCCTCACGGTGGGATTAGTGTCCTTAGAAGAGAAGACGGAGAGAGATCTGTCCCCGGCCCCGCCCCCATGTGGGGACACAGCCAGAAGACGGTGTCTCTGAACCAGGAAGCAGGCCCTCAGCAGACACCGAACCTGCCAGCGCTTTGATCTCGGACGCCCCGGCTTCTAGAACTGTGAGAAATAAGTGTTTGTTGTTTCAGCCCCGTCTGTGGTATTTCTGTGAGAGCGGTTCAAATGGACTAAGACGCTTGCTAGGCCTCACGCCCACCTCAGCTTCAGGCAGAAAGGGCTCTTGCCAAAATATTACCTCAAGTCTGACCCAAGAATGCCCCTGAACTTGGCCTGTGTCCTCCCACCTGAGCCGGTCTCACAGCTACTGTTTGCTTCTATCCCCCAACACTCCACACAGCTCCCGTAACCGTCCTCCCCCAACCCCACACTCGTCCCCCAGTGTCTCCACGTCCCCGAGACACGTGCCAGAACCGGGCCCAGGGGGGCCCACCTCAGTGCACAGTCATCTGTGTCTCCTGTCAGACAACGCTAACGTCTGCCAGCCTTTCTGGAAACACGGACGTCCTCTAATACCATCCTGTGGTGCTCTACTCCGAAAAGGAATTTGCCAGATAAAGAAGACTGAGATCCGGGGTGCTACGGACTGAATATTTATTTCCACCCCGAATTCCTATGTAGAAGTCCTTGACTCCAGTGTGGCTGTATGTGGAGATGGAGCCTCTAAGGGAGAATAATTAAGGTTAAATGTTGGGGCGCCTGGGTGGCTCGGTCATTAGGCATCTGCCTTCGGCTCAGGCCATGATCTCAGGGTCCTGGGATTGAGCCCCACGTCGAGCTCCCTGCTCAGCGGGAAGCCTGCTTCTCCCTCTCCCACTCCCGCTGCTTGTGTCCCCTCTCTTGCTGTCTCTCTCTGTCAAATAAATAAATAAAATCTTAAAAAAAAAAAAAAGGTTAAATGTGGTGGTAAGATTAGGGCCCGAATAGGGCCCTAATGGAATAGGATTAGTGTCCTTTAAGAAAAGATACCAGAAAGGATCTCTCTCTCTCTCTCTCTTTCTCTCTCACCGTACATGCACTGAGGAAAGACGAGGCGAGGCTGTAGAGAGAAGGTGGTTGTGCTCAACCCAGGAGGTGAGACCTCGCCAGGCACCAACCCTGCCGCCACCTCGATCTTGGACTTCCAGCCTCCAGAACTATGAGAAAATGAATTTTTGTTTTTTAAGCCGCTTGGTTTATGCCATCCTGTTATGGCGGCCCGAGCAGGAGAAGACGCTGTGTGAAACCAAGAGGTCGGGCTTCAGTACCATGGCGCTTCACCCATAAGTATTTGCTGAGCTCCTCTGGAGTCAGGTGCCGGGCTGGACCCCGAGGACACAGTGAGGCCAGAGGCCTCTCCGTGCCTCTTACGAGCCAATGTGCTTTGTGGTTCTCAGGGAGGACGCCAGAATACGTATAGTACCCACTCCTGTCTGACCACCGGAACTTTCTTTGAGCAACATGGTGTCAGCACAGATACCTTGAGACAAATACCTTGGTCCAATGGGGAGAGGGACTCTTCGGTCTGTGTTTCACCATGGCTGTCAGTTGATCCAATGAATTGGGCCCGCAAAACTTGGTACAGAGCATCATGTGGAATGCTGGCGAGATTGAAAAGCAAACGGAAGGCAGGAAGTGGGAAGAAAACCCAGTGCACTGGAGAGAGCAGGGGCCTTGGAATAGGGTGGACCAGGGTTCAAGACTTGAGTTTGCT
Source organism: Potos flavus (assembly GCA_028534135.1). Classification (NCBI taxonomy): domain Eukaryota; kingdom Metazoa; phylum Chordata; class Mammalia; order Carnivora; family Procyonidae; genus Potos; species Potos flavus. Next base: position 10,168,661 of record CM052891.1, on the reverse strand, counting down.
TTTTATGAGCTGTGTGACTTCTGGTTGGTCACCTGACCTCTCTGTGCTTCTGTCTCTTCTCCTGTAAAATAAGGCTATCTCAGAATGTTGGGGATGCCTCGAAATAAAGCAGATATAAAGCACTTGGTGGCCACAGCATGGGCCACCGGTGGTAAGCATCATTATGCCACATGTCAGCCCTGCCCTGGGTGGAAATGGGAGGACTCAGTGGCTCTGGTCCAAGTTCCACGAGCAAATCCCCTAGCTCCCTCCAATGCCACTTCGCCATCCAGAAACCAGGTTCCTTTCAAGGAAGCCAGATCCCAATTGTCTTTGGGTACCTCTTAGAGCCCCCCTCCCAGCTCTGGGGGCTGCTCTCCCCCGAAAACCCCATCTCCCACTTGGCCTACGGACCCCGCGCTGGGGCTCCTGGAGCTTAACCCTCTATTTTTATTTATTCAGCGGTAATCATTCCCCGGCACTTAAGCAGAGGTCTAATTATGAAGACCTCATTCCACATTTTCCCTGGCAGGATGATAGCCAGCGTGTTCTTCTTTGATCTGCAAGAACTCCACCAGAGTTCAAGATGGCCTGGATTTGTGTTTCCACACTCTGATCCGTTTTATTATCCCCCTGAGGGGCCGGCAAAGCTTTTTCAGACTTGCGTTTTAGGAGCACCTTGCCAGGTCCTCTGCCTGTTTGTTTTGCATGAGCCCGGTCACCCCCCTCCCCCCTCCCCGGTTCACCTCACTATTAAAACTCTTTGCAAATCCACATTCGGGGGTTTGCTGAGATCTGGGATTAAAATAGAGCCTCTATTAGCCGAGGTTTGACCTCCAAAATTTGCTTTTTTTCCCCACGTGTTCCTGGTAGGTATTCCAGGTCCTGAGAAAAGGGCTTGATTCTATCTCTGCCTCCGGGTCCCTGAATGACAGTGGGCGAGTTACCCCAAGGAACGGAGTCCTCCCAGACTCAGCTTTCTCTTCTGAAAGGTTGAAGAATCTCCCGATGTGTTATTAGTTTGCTCGTGCGGCCCCAACAGAGGACCACAGGCTCAGGGGTTTAGACAACAGAAATGTGTTTGCTCGCATTTCTGGAGGCAGGAAGTCCAAGCGCGAGGTGTGAGCAGGGCTGATGTTTTGTGAAGCCCTTCTCCGTGGTCTGCACGTGGCTATCTTCTCCCCGTGTCCTCACGTGGTCTTTGCTCCGTGAGTATATCTGGGTCTTCGTCTCTTTTTCTCAAAAGACACCGGTCATGGTGGATCCTCAGGACGCCCTTTTACCTCCGTTCCCTCTCTAAAGGCCCCATCTCCAAACACAGTCATGGTCTGAAGTCCTGGGCATTAGGACTTCGACATAGGAATTTGGAGGGGACACAATTCAGATGCAACATAACGTGGGGGGCGGGGACCAGGGGGACTGGGGAGGGGGGTGTAGTGTCCCATCGTATGAGATGCATTGTGGAAACCACATCGGCCGGAACTCAAACACCTTGTGTAACTTTACCGCCGAGCCTCCTCCGAAGGCAGGGCCATCCCGGGACCATGGTACCAATGAAACAAGACAACGGCGCTGAGCTCCTGGACAGAACGCAAGCCCGGAGCATAGCACACCGTCTCTGGGGACCCGCAGCAGGGCTCCCGGTCGGCCCTCCGGAGGAAAAGCTGCAGATGGCAGGAAAGTCAAGGCCGACATGGGGTTTGTGGAGGTCCTTTCCGGGGCTGGGTTTTTCAGACTCTGCCTGGCTTTTTCCAGGCGAAATAGTTCCAATTCCTTTAACCTTGCTTCACGGAGCCCCGTTTCCATGGCTTTGATCATTTCTGTGGCTCCTGCCAGGACACCCTCCAGCCTCTCCCAGCCCTTCCACAAGGGGTGACACAGACTCAACCTGGCAGTCTAATGAGGAGCTGACGACCGCGGACCCGTGATGAGGGAGGACTTGGGGGCCGGGGCATGTCACGGGCATTTCATGTGTGTGGAATCCAGCGGCTTTGAAGGAGGCAAGGGGCTCTGTTGACTACGACCAGATGCCCCGGATTTTCCGGGATGGGCTTTTTGGAGATGGTTCAGATTGAAAATATTCTATTTGCTTGTCCCCATAAACCAGCAAAATGTCCCAGTTCTAACTTTTCTGCGACCCCGCCAGGCGGGCCCCCGAGTGCCTCTTATGCAGGTCTAGGTAGTTTCGCCAAAAGCATCATTGCCGCGAACGTTTGCGTCTCTTATCTAATTGGCATAAGGCAAGTTTACCGTAAATGATTAAAAAAAAAAAAAAAGTAACGGGTTTGATGGTTGGTTGGTTGATTTCATCCACTGGCTAGCAGGCACTTCAGTTTAAGTTCTCCTGGCTACGCTACTCCCATTTTTATATTACAGAAATCTCAGCCCTCGTGATGGTCTACACAGTGGGCCAGAATTTCGAACCCACGTTTCCCACAGAACCTTGGAACATCTTTCAACAGACACGTGACAGTTCGCCAAGAACAAATGGCAGCGTAGGCGGCAACACGCTTTTCCAGCGTAGTACACAGTTCCCTTGCAAATATGCATCCTGGTATTCGGAAACTGATATGTCTCTTAATGAAGGAGGGAGGTTGAGCCAAGAAAGAAGGAGGAGACCCACCAAGACGCAAAAAAAAAAGAAAAAAAAGAAGTATAATACTACAAACAAAAGACTTCGAAGACAAGTACACAAAACACAGTTGTTGGCACGGCATTGCCACAAGTCTACTTGTGCTTGACATGTATTCAAATATTTTGCATTTCGCAATAAAGTCTTTTTAATTTTATTTGTTGTTTTTTTTTATGTTTCATTGTGTCCCTTTGAAATGAATGTCCCTCTCTCATTTGTCGTGATTTTATCTTTTACGGCAAAACGGCCCTTCAGCCTATAGTTACGTGGCCAACGTGTTTGCAGAGAAGACGCTACGGTGAAAACGTCGGATTTGCTCTTACATGTAGATGGGACATTCAAACGTTCCCCTGGCCTGGCAGACAACAGACGTCCGGATGTAGCGAGGGCACAGTTCTAGAGTGGGAGGGGTGTCCTCATGTCAAAGACCCTTCCCTTTCGTGAACCGGGAGGTAGACTTTGCACCAGACCACTCTGTTGGGATTTTGTATACAGAAATTTGAGTGCAGGGACGATCCTGCTCATTTGTCCTTGCGTGTGGACAGTAATCACCACCAGGTCTCCTTTCTCCTAAACCTATCCGTGTCCCGCCCCGAATCATAACTGAAGGTCAAATTCCTTGCCAGGACTCACCTGGTCGTTGAGACCCATTGGAAGCCGGTCCTGTCTTCATCCTAAGCATATGGTGGCTGCTTGTAGCCCTCAATCTGTCACCTTATAATTGTACTATTGAATTTCATCTGATTTTTTAGAGCCGTGTTTTCAATTTGCCACGGTTGTTTTGAATTTTATTCTTGGCTACCCGAGTGTGAGCCACCCCACCAAATTTAGTATCATGTGAGGATCTGATGAGTACCACCTCCCTTCTTTTGTTTAAGTCATTAGCGAAGACAGGCCCAGCGGTTAATCCCGGAGGAGCGACGTTCTTGCAGACAGATGCCACAGCACTGATTCCCTCTGGCCGCAGACACATGTGTTGGTTGCAGGACATTTACAAAGTACAGATAAGCGTAAGCAGGAAATAAAAGTAACTTGTAATCCCCTCATGTGGATGTCAGTGCTGCCATTTGGTGCGGATCCTTGTTGTATCTATAAATGTTACTTGGCATGGATGGAGTGATCTAGGGGGCCCTATGATGGGCTTCCTGGCAGACGGGATGGTACAGCGTGACCCGAGAGCTAGTCCTTCATCCCCGACTGCTACACAGACATTCCAAATCAAAAGACTTTATATGTAACGTGTACACATACAGGACCCAAACTATGTTTCGTGAATATTGGCTCCTGGAGATGGCCCAAGAAAACAGAGGCAGCGTTGAGGGCTCTTTTGCGAAATCCTTTTCCCTACACGCTTCTACATCCAGGAGATTCCCAATGTGCCTAGACAGAGCAAAAGGTCTGAGAAAGTCTCCAATTAAAAAAAAAACAAAACAAAACCAAAAACCTATGTGATTTTTTTTTTATGTCCGCATTCCCCAAATTTAATTATCCAAGCGACAACTTTCTGTTCCTTTGATAAACATTTATAGAAACGCAGTTGTAGATTAAATCTTAACGTCAGGATGAAGAGTAATTGTAATTTTTGAAAGTGCCTGGCGTAGGGGCATCTGGGGGGCTCAGTCAGTTAAGCGTCGGACTCCTGATTTCAGCTCAGGTCATGATCTCAGGGTCTCGGAATCGAGCCCCGCATCGGGCTCCATGCTCAGCGGGGAGTCCGCTTGAGATCCTCTCCTCCGTCTCCCTCTGCCCTTCCTGCAGCTCTCTCCCTCCCTCAAATAAGTAAAAAAAATTTTTATGAATAAATAAATAAATAAATAAATAAATAAAAGCACACGCCTTAATGTCTGGAGACGGGCTCCCTCCTCTGCCCTTAATGCGCTCGTGACGTTGGCCAAGTTTTGTCTGAGCCTTGGTTTAGCAAAATGGTGGGACTCCTCTAGTAATCCCAACCTATCAGGGGTTCCCCTTAAAGTGAAGATCAGTTGCCCTCACGTTGGCCCAGGATAACATATTCTTTACAACCTCATTCGGTTATTTCGTCTTGTCTCTCGGAAACCGTGGTCATGGCCACAGCACCCCATGCAGGGGAGCTCCCCGGACTCTACGACACCCTCGTGGTGGGTAGCAGCCCGAGCGGATGGATTCACTTGCCCTAGCGCCGCGTCCCCAGAGCAAGAATTTGGATTGGAACACTAGGACCCCTGCTCTCGGTCGCTAAGCTGTCCCACCCCTGTGCTCCCCCAGATAGTCGGTGATCCATTCTAGCACCTTCCCAGGAAAGGTTTGGCCGCTGGCCGTTGGCTAACAGGGTTCATTTGCTCACTCTTCCTTCCTCGGAGGGAGCAGTCATTTGCCACATAACATCCGTGGGGCTCCCCTGGTCCCCCGATGCCACAACAATAATAGTTCCACCTGACATGCACCAGGCCCTCCGGGACCCCTCAGGTGCCTCTCTGCAAGTCCTGCAACTTAGAATAGACCCAGCTTCCAGATGCTTCTCTCCTCCAAGGGGGCTTGCCCTCAGAGCAGAGACTTCACCCAGTCACCTGGGGGTATCTGATCCCCGTACAGTGGAAGGGAAAGGGGCATTCCTGTCCACCGCCCTTTTCCATTGGCTTCCTCTTCCTATCTTTAATGGGAGTAATGCAAGTAAGTCGGTCCCGGCCTCTCCCGCCTGGCTGGTCTGCTTACTAAGAAATCGCAACGATATACTGAGTGCTTACCTTGTAGCAGGCACTCTTCACGTGGGCTCTCATCTCGACAACCCTAGGAGGTCTTCTATCTTCAGTTTACAGGTAACTCCGCAGAAACAGAGAGGTTGAGTCATTTACCTAAAGCCACACAGCTCGTAGAGTTAGAGCCATGATGCAAACACAGCCTTTCTTCTGGAGCTTCTCAGTGACACCATCCCCCACTTCCCAGGGGTCCCTCCCCCTCCCGCCCCCTTCCTACCCACCTGTACCAATGGACAAGGTGCCCCCAGCAGCGCAGGACCCCTTCCACACTGCACAAACCTGCACTGCCTCCTGTTCCTTCCCAGCCTCCTCCCGACCTCTGTCCCCTCCTTCTTCCTCCCAAGAAGCCAGGGCCTGAGGACGTCCCAGAGCATCCCTGGGCAAGGGGGGCCGAGCCGCTTGGCAGGGAGGGAGGGAGGCCCTTCTGCATCTGGTGTGTAGGGCCAGTCCTGCAAGAACTGAGGGGACGGGAACAGAGACACCTGCTGGCTGCTCCAAGCACAGGTCCCGCAAACCCCGGATCCCAGCTCATCCCTTGGGGGGCCCGGGGGGCCAGAGCCGGTTAGCAGGGCTTCCTGTCTGGCCTGGCAGGACTGGTCCCTGAGAAGGCCTGCAAGGACCCTGGGCTCTTCCTTTCGTCCTGCTCAGAGAGCAAAGCCGAAGGAAAGGGGACAATTGCGTCATCTCCTTTATGAAGCTACTCACAGCTTGGCCAGGTCACCAGGAAGGAGGGGACAGAGCCATTTATCGCCAAAGAAACAAAGGGTGGCTTTTCAGTAATGCAAATGAACGGAGGAAGAGCTCGGGCAGGTGGTAGGCTGTGGAGTGTGTTAGTCAGGAAGGACCACCCTCCTGGGCAGGCTGTCTCCGGATCAGAGTTTACAAGCCCGTATCCAGGGCCCCGCACCTTCTCATGCGGGGAAATGAAGCCTGCCACTCTGGGGAATTGCCATAATTTGCCAGTTCAAATACCGAGCTATAAGGTGGCTAGAGAAGGGAGGAGGCCACTTCCCAGGGAATCACTGAGCCAGAAGATAGCCAGAGAGAGTTTCTTGCTCGGATGTTCTGCCAAGGGGTTGGGGGGGGCACCGCTTTCAGCAACACCCCCTCCCACATTTCCCCCATCACAGAGGGACATCATCTGGGGCAGATCACACAGAGGTATGGGGGACAGTTGTCTCCAGGGTGTCCCCCAAAATCCTGCCCAGGTTCTAACCTGCCTGAACCCCACCCACCCCATTTGATTTGTTCTTCTGAATGGGGACCTCATTCTCTGTAAACTCTATCCATAAACATTTATGAAAACGATGTGCCTCGCGCAATATTGGGGTTTTAGGAAATAGCCAGCTGCTTAACCCTGATCACCACGCATCTCCAATGCGACAGGGAGACGCAGGGTTCAAAACATTTTCTCCAGTTATCCTAGTGAGTTTACTCCTATGCGGCAAGTCCAAGGAGTTTACAAAGTCTGTGAGATAAAGATCAAAACCCACGAAAAGCTAAGGAGTGACACATTCTGTTAAGAATAGTTGCACACAAACACAAAATAAAATAAATTAGAAAAAGAAAGAACAGGGGCGCCTGGGTGGCTCACATGATTAAACTTCTGCTTTCAGCTCAGGTCATCCTAGCGTCCTAGGATCGAGCCCCACGTCGGGTTCCTGGCTCAGCGGGGAGTCTGCTTGTCCCTCTCCTTCTGCCTTCCCCCCTGCTCGAGCTCTCTCTCTTGTATCTGTCTCAAATAAATAAATAAAATCCTTTAAAAAAAAAAAAAGAAAGAACAGTTGCATGCTAGAGCTTCCCCAAGACCATCCAATCATTGTTCCCAAGTCCTTGGTGCAGATGTATTCAGAAGGTTCGAAAGGTGACCGCACGTGGTGTCCACTCTGAGGGCTTCTCGGAAGAGGAGGGATTTCAAAGGGTCTTAAAGGATGGATAGATTTCGACAGGCAGACATAAGGAGGGGATGGTGCCAAGTGAAGAGAACGTGCAGGGAAATATACGCATGTGTTTGGAATGGGAAGAAAATCCCTTTGGACAACAAGGCCCCAGAGGTGGACTGTGGCCAGTTTGCAATAGGCTTTGAAAGCCGGGCAAGGAGCCGGGGCTTCCTCCGGGTGGGCGGAGGCTGCCACTGAAGCTACTTAGATGGGGATCAATACGTTGAGAGCAATGCATCTGGAAAAGAGCAGAAGGAAGGGATGAGGGTCCGCAGCAAGGGTTAAGAACCCAACGGGTGGGATGGTTCTAGAAGAGCAAAAACAAGGTGGCCACCTGACTGGTGGACACAAAAATGCAGTTGCATTTTGGGGCGGGGGCGGGGGCGGCTGGTATAGAGGAGCAGGGTTACTGGGTCGTTCTTCCTGGGGGCCGCTGGTAGTCAGTAGGGTGCCGTTTCAAGCCTGGGGCATTTATGAGAGGGCCCGAGCGTGGGCTTCAGGTGCTCGGATGCAGCCTCAGTTTCTCCAGGAGCGCAGCAGCGATGGGGCCGGGCTAAGACGGGCGCAGGCCTAGCGCACTAGCATCAGCATGTCACCTAAAGGACTGAACTCAAGGAGGGACAGGCTAAGCCAGCACTCTCTAAGAGAGACACGATTCTAGACGCATATGGAATTTGAAGTTTTCTAGGTGTCACGTTTCTTCAAAGCAAAAAGAAAGCAGGTGAAATGAATACTAGATTTTTAATTAGCCCCAAAGAGTCAGAATATTCTCTTTTTTAAAGATTTTATTTATTTATGTGAGAGAGAGAGAGAGCATGAGCATGGGGAGGGGCAGAGAGAGAGGGACAAGCAGACTACCTACTGAGCGCAGAGCCCAACGTGGGGCTCGATCCCGAGACCCTGAGATCATGACCTGAGCCAAAGTCAGACTCTTAACCAACTGAGCCACCCAGGCGCCCCCAGAATATTCTCATTCTAACATGTCATGAATGCTTTAAAATGATCACTGCTGTATTTTCCTCTCTGTTTATCTTATACTCTTTTTTTTTTTAAGATTTTATTTATTTATTTAACAGAGAAAGAGATCACAAGTAGGCAGAGAGGCAGGCAGAGGCAGAGGGAGAAGCAGGCTCCCTGCTGAGCAGAGAGCCCGATGCGGGGCCCGATCCCAGGACCCTGAGATCATGACCTGAGCCGAAGGCAGAGGCTTAACCAACTGAGCCACCCAGGCACCCCTGTCTTGTACTCTTTGAAGTCTGGCGTGTATTTTATAATCTGAGTCCATCTCAATTCAGACCCATTACATTACAAGTGCTCGAGAGCCACGTGTGGCCAGCAGCCACCAGAATAGACCTTCTCAACCCTAGCAACTTTATTCCCCAGGGGACATTTGACCACGTCTGGGGACAGTTTGGGTTGTTACAATAGGGCATAGAGACCAGAGACGCTGCTCACCATCCTACCCTGCACGAGGCAGCCCCCCACCTCAACAGAGAACGATCCTGCCCCAAATGCTGACAGAGGCGGGGCAGAGCTCTACAGAACGCTGGGAGGAAGTGGGTGCTCCGTGCCAGGTTGTCAGGGTGATGCCACTGCGCACTCCCGCTAGAGCTCAGGCCTCGCCTCAGACAGGGCAGGCTTCCAGGCGCCAGTGTCAGAACTTCCTGGTGCTTTGTGATATGGCATGGACTACACCCTGAGCCACTCAGATAAGCCAGATTGTGTTTGTAATGATTATACTCCTACAATTACCCTCACTCCGCCCCACCCAAACCTCAGCATTGTGGTTGTTGTATAGTGTGGTTCCCGCTCAGGGCAACTGTGCAATGGACAGTCATGTGAACAGCAACCCCTACAGTTGCACAGTGCACAACCTATGCAACCTATGTACGTGGCGGCTCTACTTCCAGAAACCGGGATACCATGTCTCAGCATCACAGCAGCCTCTTTTGGTTTTCTTCTTGGCCACCCCCGTGTGTAGAAGCCCCAGTGAAGTAGAGCGATTGATGATTATGCATGTAGTAGAAGGCTCTTTCTTTCAGTGTGGGGGCCATAACCAAGAATCAAAAGTGCCACCAAATTCCTGCCCAGTGTTCCCGCTTTTAAGACAAAGAACTTGGTCTTTTTATAAGGACAGCTTTTCCCTCCTTTTCTCCTTCCTTCCCTCCCGTCCTACAAATATTTATTGTAGTGCAAAGTTGAGAGCTTATAAGGACGTTGGGCTAGAGCTCTGAGCAGATAAGGGCGGAAGGATCACTGCTGGTTGCACCAGCATCTTTGCAGGAAATCAAGATAAACTCAGAGCAAACTGTTTCCAGTAAAACCAGCTCAGTTGATGTTAACAGGTGATATGATTTTAAAAAATTCATCATCAAAAACATAAGGGGCCATTCTGAGTTAAAGCAAGAGTATATGAGAGACTGTGGACTCTGAGCAACAAACTGAGGGTTTTGGAGGGGAGGGGGTGGTGGGTTGGGGGAGCCTGGTGGTGGGTATTGAGGAGGGCACGTATTACATGGAGCACTGGGTGTGGTACATGAACAATGAATCTTGGAGCACTGAAAAAATAAAATTAAATTTAAAAAAGTAAAAAAAAAAATAAAAGAGTATACACAGCGTTAGGATTACGAGCACTCTGGAGCCAGGCTTCCCGGATTACAAACCAGGCTTCTCTATTTGCTAACTCTGCTATTTTAGACAAGTTACCTAAAATGCTCTGTGTCTCAGTTTCCCTGTTTGTAGGGAATAATACCTACCTTGGAAGGTTGCAGTGGGCTTTTAACACGTTAATATATGTAAAATGCTGAGAATCGTGTTCACCATAGAGTAAGTGTTTAAGAAATGTTAGTTTGTAAGGGAAGCAGTTTTGTTTTGTTTACTGCAGAATTGCCCAGTCTTTGATATGCTTGCACGCACCCTGACTCTCTGAGTGGGGAACAGCATAAAGTAGGTAATATTGCCTAATTTTATTTGACCACTGTTTTCGACATCAAAGTAAAGATGAAAGTGCCAGTGCTTTTTTGTAAGGTACAAGCTGGGGGTGGGCAGGGAGGGTGAAGGAAAAAGGCAGCGGGAGAAGAAGCAATGCCCAGCCATGCCTCATCGCACTGGCTCCTACTTTCCCATGAGGTTACCCAGCAGGTGGGTTTGCTGGGCACACGGCATTTCTCCAGAAGGGCTACGAGGAGGAAAGGCATTCCAGGGGAATCCCCCAAAGAGAGAAAGAAGGAGGATTTCTCTGCCCAGCTTCCTTCCCTGTCCTGTTGGTCAAATTTCCCTCCCTGAGGGGCTGATTCCACTGGCTGTGCCATCGGGCCCCTTGGCACCTACATCAGATTGCGCACCTGGAGGTGTGAGTTTCCATCTAAGTCTGGAAGAGAAAGGTGTCCTAGTGAGGGTGGGAACCAACCCAGGGCAGGGAAGATGGACACAGTCAAGGGGATCCGAGGAAGCACGTGGGTTCACAGCAAGCACAACCAGAGAACCCACTCCGAGGAGATGTCTTGGTAGATGCTCTGGGGAACTGGCTTCCATGTGCCTGGAAGGGCTCTGAGAGCCACACTCCCAATCCTTGCCCTCAAGGAACCACAAGGAAATTGCTACAACGTGGGGGAAAAAAAAAAAAAAAAACAACATAGCATGTTTTGGGAGGACCCTGCCTGGTTTGGAGAGGTCAAAGTGAGGTCTGGTGTAGTGAGGCTAAAGGATCAGTAGGAGGTGGGTGGAGGGAATGTGAGACCCCGCAGTGGAGAGTCAGTGTCCATGGCAGGGATTGCTAATTTCCTAGGTCCACCATAACAAAGTATCATAAACCAGAGGCTTGAAACAAGAGAAATTTATTCTTTCAGGGTTTTGGAGTCCAAAGTCCGAAATCAAGAAGTCAGCAGGGCCCTGCTCTAGGGGAGGAGACTTCCTTGTCTTGTCCTAACTTCCCATGGCTGCAGGCAATCCTTGGTGTTGCTTGGCTTTTATCTGCATCCATCCAATCTCTCACATGGCCTTCTCCCCTGCGTGTGTCTAGGCCTCTTCTTATCAGGACACCAGCCATATTGGATGGAGAGCCCACCCTACTCCAGTGTGACCGCATCTTAAATTACATCTGCAACAAGCCTATTTCCAGATAAGGTTGCGTTCCGAGGATCTGGGGGAACATGAGTTTTGGGGGGAATGGTATCTAGCCCCATATAGAGAGGGAGCAGCATGGGCAAAGAAAGAAGAAGCCAGGCCAAGGAAGATGGCCAGAGGGGCCCTTGAGGCTGGAGGAAAAGTGCGGTGGGACCCCAAGGGCTCCGAAAGCTCAGAGGCTTATCCTAAGCAGGGGAGTGAGGGCTGTCATCACATGGGTGGTCTAGAGAGACCCGTGGCCCCCGCATGGAATACAGTTTGGAGAGATCTGAGTTGGGCCCTGTGAGGTTGTGATTTATAATAAGAAATATACACATGGTCTTGGTCCTGTTTCTGGCACAGAGTGCCCCAAGCCCTTGGAATTTCCTAAGTGATGAGAGCAAGAAAGGTGAGGTTTGTTATGTTAATGAGATGACTTTGGATCTAAGGCCAGGATCGGGCTGGTTGCCAGGAGACCCAACCAAGGATTAGAGGGTTGGAACTTTCAGTCCCACCCCCCACCTCTTGACCTCTCCCACCTCTGGGGAGGGGAGAGGGGCTGGAGGTTGAATCAATTGCTGATGGCCCACGATTTAATCAATCATCTAGGTAATGAAGGCTCCATAAAAACCCAAAAAAGCCTGAGTTCGAAGAGCTTCTAGGTTGGGGAACACTTGGAGATTTGAGGGGGAGTGTCACACCTGGAGAAGGCACAGAAGTTCACGCTTTTTCCCCATCCCCATGCCCCACATACTCTTCCATCTGGCTGCTCCTGAGTTCTATCCTTTACAATAAACCAGTGATCTAGGGAGTAAAATGTTTCTCTGAGTTCTGCACAAGGCTCTTGACAATTAATCAAACCCAGGGAGGGGGTCCTTGGAACTTCCAGTCAGAAGCACAGGTGATAATCTGAACTTGCAATTGGCATCTGAGGGAAAGTGGGGGCAGTCTTGTAGGACCGTGGGCTCTAATGCTTTCCCCAGGTCAATAGTGTGAGAATCGAGCTCACGAGTAGGACGCCCAGCTGGGATCACAGGGAATTACTCGGTGGTGGGACAACTGCCACCACCACCCCCCACCGCCACCTCCACCACTGGAACTGGTGTCAGAATCTGAGGCAGATTAACCTGGGAAGGCTTCAGGATGAACTTGAGATTTGAGCTAGGTCATGTCCAGATTGGCAGGGAGGGTGGGACGGACTAAGAGCTTCCCTAGAGCCGGGAACAAGCTCTGTGATGGTTCCACAAGTGCTTTTCACTTGGTTCTAAGGGACACACGATGGCGGAACAGGGAGCAATGCTGGGTGCACTGGGAGGTCCTGGGTGCAGGGGTCCCATTGTCTGAGCACAGACCCACCCACAGAGGGAAGATGACTCTGCCGGCCTGTGTGCTCCGCACATCCTTTGAAGGACCTCCACCTCTCCTAGCAGCTTCTAGAGGTTTTCCTAGGGATGGGTTTTCTGAGCAAAGCTACAGAGGAACCAGTGCTCCCTGTCCCCAGGGGGGCGGCCGAAGTCCTCTGGGCCCTCCCGCCCGGCTCTCCTCCTTCTCCGGCGCACCACGAAGCGCAGAGGTGGGAATGCACAAGAGTGCTGTGCGGGGAATGCTGGGGTCAGGAACTCCGGGAAAGAATGTCAGCTATGAGAGGGGTCTGCTGATTTAAGATGTGGGTGGCTGGGAGCTGCAGGGGGTTTCAGATGAAAAGAGTTTCTGAAGACACTTCTTCAAGGTCACTGACAGGAGGATCCAGGCCCATCTCGTGCCTCCTGCCAAGAATTCCAGGGGCCAGGACCCTCTTCTGGGAGCCGAGGTTGGAGAGTTTCCCATGGAGCACCCCCATGGGGGCAAATTCCAGCTTTGCCCATATTTTCCTCCTCTGGAAGCCAAAGCCGAGGGAGATGTCAGCTTGGGGTGGTGGAAAACGGGCAGGCACTGGGACAGGAAGACACGGATTTGAATTCCATGTCTGCCTTTGTGAACTATATGATCCCAGACAACTGAGTTAACCTCTCTGAACCTGTTTCTTCTCCATAACAGTAGATGTGAAATGCTTCAAGGCACTGACAGACATGGTGGATGCTCACTCTCATGTCCCTCTTAGAAAGATGACTGATGGGACGGGACTATACACGGGCACCACACTACCCACCAGGGCTAACCAGTCAGCTTTCATTCATTCATTCCCGCACATATGTAACAAATCATTCTTGAGAACACTACCCACCGGTCACTGTCATGGGCACTAGGGATTCAGCAATGAGCAAAACAGTCCTGAGAAGCTTGCACTCTGGTGGAGGGAAACAAATAAATAATCAGGGGCGCCTGAGTGGCTCAGTCGGTTGAGCATCTGCCTTCAGCTCAGGTCTTGATCCCAGAATCCTAGGATCGAGCCCTGCATCAGGCTCCCTGCTCAGCGGGGAGCCTGCTTCTCCCTCTCCCTCTGCCCCTTCCCGTGCTTGTTTTCTCTCTCTCTCTCTGTCAAATAAATAAATAAAATCTTTTAAAAAGAAAGAAAGAAGGAAAGAGAATCAGAGAAATAAATATAGAATATATCAATTAATGATAAGTGCTAAGAAAAAATAAAGCAGCCCACAATGCCAGAAGTGCTGGGAAGGGAGATACCTGAGAAGACCAGAATAGAACTTTTTTTTTTATGTATTTTTATGGGGCAGCATTTTAAACAGGGACTCCAGGGAAGATCTCAAAGCAAATGGCCAGGGGTCAGAGGTGAGATCAGAAGGACATGGGCCCGTATCATGGAAGGTCTTGTCAACCACAGTAAGGACTTTGGATTTTATTCACAATGAGATGGGAGCCATGTTATCGATTGTAATTTAAATTACTTTTATTTATTGTTTTATTTTATTTATTTATTTGTCAGAGAGAGAGAGCACAAGCAGGGGGAGCAGCAGAGGGAGACAGAGAAGCAGACTCCCCACTGAGCAGGGAGCCCGATGCAGGACTCGATCCTGGGACCTTGGGGTCATGACCTAAGCCAAAGGAACACACTTAACCGACTGAGCCACCCAGGAGTCCCTGAATTGTGTTTTCTCCTAACAAATGCTAGTTAGGCTCGTACTTGGTGCCAGGCATGAGGCTAAGCACTTGGCATATACTTAACTGTGTAAGAACCCAGAACACAACCCAGCCTAGAAGTCCCTGACTTGATATCCTCCTTAGGTCATTGGAGGTTATCCTTCCTGCAGTGCGTCCAACTCCCCAACTTACTTCCTTGCTATCAGAAGAAGAAAGTCATGCGAAGACAAGCACAGATTGAAGAAAGTCACCTACAAGCCAACCAACACCGAGAGTTGCCAGCAGCCGCCAGGAGCTTGGAGAGAAGCATGGAACACATTCTCCCTCAGAGCCTCCAGAAAGAACCTATGCTGCCAACACCTTCATTGCGGACTTCTGGGCTCCAGAACTGTAGAAAGAATAAATTCCTATTGTTTTTAGCCACCGAGTTTGTGGTAGCTTACGATGGCGGCTCTAGGGAACGAATACCGATTTGTGCGGCATGATGGAAAGCTGTGTTTAGAATCACACCTCCTAGCCCTAGCTCTGTACCTCCTAGCCTCGTGTCCTCACGCAGCTCCTTGACCTTCACCCAGGCCTCAGTGTCTTCCTCTGTAGAATGGGTCCACAATGACCCGGCTTCCGGGTGCTGTAGTGGGAATGAAATGAGGTCAAGGACAGCATAGCTAAAGCATCTGGCAGAGTCGGCAGAGCCCCTGCACTGTTGAGGGGGCTGTGGGCAGACGAGATGATGAACCAGAATCCCTAGTACTCAGGATAGGACTCAGGACGAGGCTTGGAAGCAGCAGCTCCTGGGCACTTGCTTCCAAATGCTCCGGCGTGCTGCTGGCAAAGTGGCGTCTTCCTGACGTCACCTCCTGAAGAGGGAGAGTCCGGCTCCTGGGCCAGGCGGAAGTAACCATTTGGAGAATGAGTCAAGGAGCCCTGGCGCTTGGATATTGAATCATGACCTCCTGCCAGGATTCTGGGGGTGTGTGTGTGTACAAGAAAGCCCTGTGCCAACGAGAGTCTTCAGGCTTCAAAGCCAAAGAAAAGGCAATTAAGTTTATGGTGGAATTAGTCAGGAAATTATAAACCTAGGACATTACCCCTGTACAGTAGATTCTTTTAGCACCACCTGAGAACACACTGAATAGTCTAAGCCTTGGTTCCAACAAAACTGTCTCTTAGAAATAAATTTAGAGTCTAGACAAGGTTACCACGACCTCCTTGCCACCCCCCGGGTCTTCCTATGTCACCGGGTTGGGGAGTATGCCCAGTGATAAGCCAAGATATTCCAAGTCCTGGACCCCCAGCCCTAACCCTACCCTTCCCTGAATCTGGGGGGGGCCAGTGGAGAAACATGGAAGAAATTGGAGATGGTGCATTACACAGCCCATCAGAGTAGGCTAGGCTTGAGTGTGACTTGGCCTCCCACACTGGACTGGACTCACCCCAGTCCCCACAGTCTTAGTTGGTGAAATCAGGTCTTAAGTAGCCAAAATGATGACTTGTAGACTATAGCCAAGGATAAACAAGCTCATTTCATAATGATAAAGGGATCAATTAACAAGAGGACATGATAATCCTGGCTATTTATGTTGCTAATAACAGGGTTTCGAAATACATAAAGCAAAACTGAATAGAACTGCAAGGAGAAAATTACAAATTGACAAATAGACAAATTACATTTGTAATTTGAAATTCGAACACCCTTCTCTCAATAACTGATAAGTCATGTAGACAGTAGATCAGCAAAGATACAGTAGACTTGGATAACACTATCGAACAACTTGACCTAATTTACTGGAAATAACCCAAGTGCCCATCAACAGAGAATGAATAGACAAACCTTGGTATATGCATTCAGCAGAATACTATCTGCAATAAAATAGAATGAACTATTAATCACTCAATGACATGAATGGATCTCAAAATAATTACGTTTAGTAAAAGAAGTGAACCAATAAAGAGCACATACTGTATGAATCCATCTATATAAAACTCTAGAAAATGCCAACTTATCTATGACAGAAAGCAGATCAGTGGTTACTTGGGAGAAAGATGAGGGTGGGAGGGGTAGGGAGTGATTAACAAGGGACACGAGGAAACTCTATGGTAAGAGAAATATGTTCAATCTCTTGGTTGTGGTGATGGGTTCATGAGTATATACGTATGTCAAAATTTGCCAAATTGTACATTTCAGGTGCGGCTTATTATATGTCAAATATGCCTTAATAAAGCTATTTTTAAAAATGTCTTCAGGCTCTACAGAAGGCAGAAAAGAAAGTCTTCACTTGGAAATCTTGTTTTCAAGGTTGCACAATTTGCTTGGTGCCCAGGCTCCTATGTTCCACCCCTGAGACGTTACTGGAAGACATCAGAACCCCTGGGCATTCTCGGTTTAGAGACGGCATCTCTCAGATCCCAGGGAAAGTGCCGAATGTTCCAGGTAAGATCTCTTCCAAGAAGGGAAAATGAACACAGACACTTTGTAAGCAACTACAAAGATTTTACCGGAGCAGAGAGACATAGAGCTCTTGTCCGTGCCAGGGCTGGACTTCTGCTACTCCTGGCACCAGGAGTTGCAACACCCAATCCCCCAGTATCTATCTCCATCCGGGTCTTCACAGGGACAAGGGGCATGCTGGGAAATAACCTTCTCATACACAAATGTCATTCAGTCATTCACAAACATACTTGGCAAACGTTGGGTGCCATTACTGGGAGGGACCCAAGTCATCTGAGAGAGAATCAGTCATTTGGGGAGAGAACGAGTTTGGCCAGAGGGTGCCGACTCAGCCACAGGACCCAAAGAACAGTGTCGAGGGGAGTTCTGGGTCTTGGCCGAGCTGCACGTGTGAGCTCTGGGAAGGAAAGTGGTTTCTTGGGTGAACTAAATCATCCCACCGACACCAAAGTCTCTGCTCTTAATTTATGGACCGTATTGACCCCCAGACCAGGGTTCTGCAAACCACTGGCCTCAGGCTAATCCAGCCCACTGTTTACTTGTGTAAATAAAGCTTTATTGGAACACAGACACTTCCTTCCTTCATATCTGTGGTGGCTCTACCACCACAGAGTTACCGTAGTTTCACGATTGCAACAGAGACCGTATGGCCCACAAAGCCTAAAATATTTACTATCTGGCCCCCATAGACCTTGTGATGTGAAGAACTTTTTCTTAATTTTAGATCTATGTCTATGTAAACACACATATATGTTTTATTCATATATTTATATTTATTTATCAAGTGGAATATTATTCAGCTTTAAAAAAGAGGGAAAATTTGACACAGGCTACAACATGAATAAACCTCGAGGACATGATGCTAAGTGAAGCAGCCAGACGCAAAGACACAAACATAGAGTCTGATTCCACTTTCGTGCGGTGCTTAGAGAACGAAATTCACGAAGACAGCACCTAAGACGGTGCTTGTCGGGGGCTGGGGCAGGGAGCGTGGGGAGCCACTGCTCGCTGGGGACAGAGTCGGTTTGGAAAGATGAAGAAGTTCTGGGACTTGCGTAACAATGAGAACGCATTTGCTACCACCGAGCTGTATACTTAAAATAGTTAAAACAGTAAACTTTGTGTTATAAGCGTCGTACTACAATTTTTTTAAGACAAAAAAAGAAACAGATATGTGATGAAGTAGAATGCAATTCTCCATGAACTTTTTTTTTTAGATCAAATGTCACACATCTAAGAATTTTCGGACATCTTCAGTCACCCCTGCCGTGGGGGACACGCGGTGGAGGGAGGGGGGGCAGCTATCCAGAAGCTCTACACACGCCCCAGCCTTTCCAGGTGCTCTGAGGGACTCATTCGATCAAATTCCTCTGGGTCGAGGGAGCCCCCTACATTCAGGGTGCAAATGAAGAACTTTCTAAGCCCGGGGGGTGTCTCAGGAGAGGTTGGCTGCCTACAGGCTTGCAGGAGCGGGCTGCGCCCCAGCTGGTGGGGTCCCTCGGGCTCAGAGACCCCAGCGCCAGATCTGGCATCTCCCCCGACCACACCGTCTGAGATCTCCAGGGAGAAGCAAAAGAGATCGCAGAGGGAAACATGCAAAGACTTTTTAGGAGCTGAAAGCACGCACTGACGGCCGGCCGTCTCCTGGGCCTCCGAGGGGTCACATCTGTTGTTACAGGTGGTGCAGCGGTTCCACACGTGGGCCCAGAAATCCGAGGGCCTCCAGCCAGGCCGTGGCTCTATGACCTCCCGACTTTGGGACCATCGAGGCGAGCCTCTTTCCTGGCGCGTGAAAGGGAACGCTGACAGGTGGCCACACGAGTCAGTGAAGCCTTTTGCAAAGCTCCCGGGGCACGGTCTCAGTGTGGGCTCAGGTCCTCACGCCTCAGCCAGCCGCCCCCCCCGGGGGGGGGGGGCACTGGGCAGCCAGCTTGTCCCCAAAAGTTTCTCCAAAGACTGACCTCTCACCCCCAAACCCGAAGGGGGTCGTCACAGTGAGGGTGGTCTGAGAGAGGTTATCGGACCCCTGCTCGGGCCCCAGGGAGGCCAGCATCTGTGTGCGCCCAGCCGTCCCGCGCCCACGGGCCTGTCCGGGTGTTGAACGGAGCTGTCGCGAGAAACCCCACTGTACAGCCGACTTCTACGCGAAACAGGACAAGGTGGCGTGGCCGGGGGGCAGCACCAATTACTGGGACAAGCTGATCCATGGGCGGAGTCGTGGAGTGGCCACCAAGTGTTTGCCAGGATGGGGGCCTTCCGTGCTTGGAGGGGAAAAGGAATAACAGAACTAAAGAACCGGGATGGGTGCCTGGGTGCCTCAGTGGGTTAAAGCCTCTGCCTTCGGCTCGGGTCGTGATCTCAGGGTCCTGGGATCGAGCCCCGCAGCGGGCTCTCTGCTCAGCAGGGAGCCTGCTTCCCCCCACCCCCTGCCTGCCTCTCTGCCTACTTGTGATCTCTCTCTCTGTGTCGAATAAATAAATAAAATCTTAAAAAAAAAAAAAAAAAAAGAACCAGGACGCCAGGGCCCATCAGCAGGACCTCTGAAGCATGAGACACCGTCTTCCCGGCGTCTGGTGGGACCACGTCCGGCCCAGGAGCACAGGGCTCCCCGTCTGAAGGCTGGCCCAGAGCCCGCCACTCACAGCGGGCTTTCGGTACAGCAGGCTTCTGGGGGCAGCCCCGGGAGAGCCCAGCGTGCGGGGTTCCTGCAGGACTCAGTGACGCTGCCCTCAGACCCCGTCTAGACCCCGAGGATTTGGCTGTGACCAGGTTCCCCCTGTTGGCGCTGGGGAGGGGCTGCTTGGGGTGCTGGGATGGACAGGAGAGACGGAGAGAGGGACAGCCCCCATGTGGCTGGACGCTTTTGTGTTAAGAAACACACACGCCCCACGGTCTTCTTAGGAAAGCTTGCATTGACCCTCTTCACCAAAACAGAAGCTAAAACTGAGAAATGAAAACCGCAATGCTTCTGTGGAGATTTTAAAAATTAAATAAAGGGTGAAAGCAAATGATGAAGTGAAGTGGATGTGGCCGTGGGCTGAGGCGTCCCATCTGCCTCTCAATCCAGCCGGCAGGTGTAGGAAGGGACCTTCACTCTTCTCCTCTTTGCAAACGCCGTTGGATTGTCAAATGACACTTTGTTGAAAATATTAAAGCCTAGAGGTCACGCCAAACTCAGCTTGAAAGCCAGGAGACATGCTTTCGTCTTAGCACAAGTGCATATTTGGAATTGTAAATGCGAATTCCTTAGAGACAAACTTGCTTTCCTGGCCGGCAAGTACAGACTGAACATTTGAAAGCAGGTCGCGCTTTAATTTTTGACAAGTGTTAGGAAGAGATACTCTTCACAGCTTGAGAGAGAAGGAGAATGAAAACCAGCTTGCAGGTCAGAGTGTGTGGAGGGAGGGCGAAGGGAAGGGGGCTGGCTTCTGGAAGGGACCATCGGACTCAGTTTCCGCCTCTGCTGATGGCTCTCTCTGACGGTCAGCTGGGGCGGCAGGGATGTCACTAGGGGAAGCCCAGTGATATCACGGCAGCCAGAGCAGAGGCGCAGGGACCTAGGAACCTGGCAGGTGATCTGAATTTTGCCAGTGGAGGGGAGAGGAAGCAGCAACAGAGGCTCGGGGTTCCCAGAAACCCATCAGAGTTCACCTGGTTTAGGGTGGTTTGTCGGTTTGGGAAATTCATCCAGCGCTGAGCCTTCCCATCCAGCAGAGTTCTTGCGGGGCTCATGGGAAGTTGCCCTCGGAGGAAATCTAGACCTGATGGGTTTGGCTGTGAAGAAATTCTATCCCTGTTAGAGGCTGGGTGAGGGCACGTGAGGACGAAATCTGCTTCTTCACCCATCCTTCCCCCACTCCCGTTCTCTCATGTATAAACACTGAGCTCTCACTACCCTGGAGGAGAAGGGGAAGCAAGCCATGAACATCAACATTGACTGGACACAGACCAGGTGCCTGGAACTTGACAGTGAGTCTTCCCACCAAGCCACGTTGCAGAGGAGGAAATTCAGGTTGATGGGGTCACATAACCTGCCCAATATCCTCCAGTGAGCAAAGGGCAGGACCAAGATTCTGGCTGTGAGGCTCATGTTCTTTTCTTCTGCGCCAAACCACCCACATGCCTAAGAGAAAATCAGGATGGGTCCAAGAACCAAATTAAAATCACAAAGCAATGGAAGAAACAAGATACATATAAAATATGTATGTCCCGGTCACCTAGTTTGGGCCACTGTCACCGTAAACAAGTGACCTGTTGCATGCCCCACTCACATTTGATGATTATGAAAAGTGCTAGTGTGGACAAGAGAAATGAGTCTTGGTGCTGCTGAACTCTCGCTTGCCCCCTTCACTCTCCTAATCCATTTCCCAAATTCATTCCCATGGCCTTTTAAAAAAATTTAAGTATAATTCACATACCATAAAACTCACCCATTTAAAGTATACAGTTCTGTGGGTTTTGGTGTATTCCCAAAGTTCTCCAACCTTCACCACTATATAATTCCAGAATATTTTCATCACCTCTAGAAGAAATCGTGTACCCATTAGCAGTCACTCCCTCCCCATCCCCAACTCTCAGCCTTCGAAAACCACTAATATATTTTCTGTCTCTATGGATTTGCCTGTTTTGCACATTCGTATAAATGGAATCATGTAATATGCAGCCTGTGTGTCTGGCTTAACGTTTTTGTCAGCAAAACGTTTTCAAAATTCCTCCATGTTGTAGCATATATCCGTACTTTGTTTCATTTAATTCCCTACAAGGGAATATTTTTCATCAATTGATGGGCATGTGGGATGTTTGCACCTTTTGGCCATTATGAATAATCCTGCCATGGACATTCATGTACCAAGTTTTTATGTAGACATTTTTTTTTTCCTGGAATATACATAAGAGGGAGTTGCTGAGTCTTATGGTAACTCCATATTGGATTTTTGGGGGGAACTACTGAACGGTTTTCCAAAGTGGCTGTGCCACTTTACATTTCCACCAGCGACGTTTCTCCACATCTTCACCAGCATTTGTTTTTTGTTTTTTTTTTTAAGATTTTATTTATTTGACAGAGAGGAGAGAGATCACAAGTAGGCAGAGAGGCAGGCAGAGGGAGAGGGGGAAGCACTCCCCGCTGAGCAGAGAGCCAGATGTGGGGCTCGATCCCAGGACCCTGAGATCATGACCTGAGCCAAAGGCAGAGGCTTTAACCCACTGAGCCACCCAGGCGCCCCCACCAGCATTTGTTATTGCCTTTCTTTTTGATTATACGCATCCCAGTGGGTGTGAAGTCGTAGCTCATTGTGGCTTTTACTTGTATTTCTCTGATGATTAATCATGTTGAGCATTATGTACTTATTGGCCATTCATATGTCTTCGTTGGTGAAACGATTATTCAAATTATTTGTCCATTTTTTAATTGAGTTATTTGCCTTTTTATTTTGGAGTTGCAAGAGCTCTGAACACTAGACCTTATCAGATATGATTTGTAAATATTTTCTCCCATTCTGTGGGTTTTCTTTTCACTTTCTTGATAGTGTCCTTTGAAGCACTTAATCTTCTCTCTCTTTTTTTTTTTTTTGAGATTTATTTATCCATTTTAGAGAGAGAGAGAGAGAGAGAGAACACGAGTGGGAGGGACAGAGGGAGAGGAAGAGAGAATCTCAAGCAGATTCCGCACTGAACATGGAGCCCAATGTGGGACTCCATCCCAGGACCCTGAGCTCATGACCTGAGCTGAAACCAAGAGTCAGACGCTTAACTGACTAAGCCACCCAGTCACCCCTGAAGCATTGAAACTTGATAAAAGTCCAATTTATCTTTTTTGTTGTTGTTGCTTGTACCTGTGGTGTCATATCTAAGAAACTATCGCCTAATCCAAGGTCATGAAGATTTTCACTAATGCGTTCTTCTAAAAGTTTTAGCTCTTACATTTAGGTCTTTGACTGTTTTGAGGTAATTTGTCTATATGGTGTGAGGTAGGGGTCCAACTTCATTCTTTTGCATGTGGATTCACAGTTGTCCCAGAACCACTGTTGACAAGACTATTCTTTCCCCCATTGGCTTGTCTCAGGACATTTGTTCAAAAATCAGTAGATTATAAATGTATGGGTTTATTTCTGGATTCTTAATTCTATTCCATAGATCCATAGGTCTAACCTTATGCCAGGATTGATTACTGTAGTTTCATAGTATGTTTTGAAATCAAAAGTGAGTCCCCCAAGTTTGTTCTTTTTCAAGATTGTTTTGGCTATTCTGGGTCTCTTGCATTTCTTTTTTTTTTTTTTTAAGATTTATTTATTTATTTGAGAGGGAGAGACAGCATGAGTATGAGTGGGGGAGGGCAGAGGGAGAGGGAGAGAGAGAATCCTCAAGCAGACTCCCTGCTGAGCATGGAGCCCAATGTGGGGTGATCCCAGGACCCTGAGATCATAACCCGAGCCAAAATCAAGAGTCGGATGCTTAAATGACTGAGTCGCCCAGACACCCCTGAGTCCCTTGCATTTCTATATGAATTTTAGGATTGGCTTGCCAATTCCTCCAAAAAGGCCAGCTAGGATTCTGATCCCATGGCCTTTAATATCTGAAAAGGGAGGGGAAGAAAAGGTAGGGCAGGTAAGGGAACTTTCTTAGCACATGGATAATGGGAACAGGACAATATCTGTCCTACAGACCATATGTCTTACACAGGCTAATGAAAACTGATATGACCATGACTCTGTGATAACAGCCGAATAGCACAGGTTTTCTGTCCAAGCCACCCCAATACAGGAGCATTTCACGTTTGCCTATCCATTAGTCCACGGCCACTTCAAAGGAATGAACTAATTTCCATCAAGTCTAATCTATCACCCAGACTGTCAAGAAGCACAGTGAATTTCATTTGGGCTTGGCATACCATCTTGAAATTAAATGGTGTTTCTTCTGTGATTTTTAACCAAAGTCACTGAAATTTGACCAAGGTTAGAGAAGCCTCATTGTGCCAAATTAGATTATTATTAATTAATTAATGCCACAATTAATTATATGTAGACACTCAGTATGGGCATCAGTTTTCTCATCTGTAAAGAGATCAGTCTTTGGTCTCTTTCAGCTCTGAAGGTCTGTGGTTTCTGCGTTCGGCTGAGTCAGACTGAGCAGTTCCTTCGTACCTCGGGTCCTCTCCCAGTGCGAGAACCGCCACCTCCGCTGGTGACCCGCACTAAAAGAGACTCCTCGGAGCTACTTCTTGGCTGAACACAGTGATGAAAGGAAATGTATCCTTTTGAGTACATCCTGCTGCTTTAAGAGGTTCTCTAAGATAAGAGAACAAAGGTCTATAAGACCGGGGGAGCTCACTTTAGTGACTCTTAGACTGCTCTTCTCATACAACTTTAGGTTAATAATTTCAACTCAGGGGAGGTTCGTCTTATAGGATCACCAATACCGCACTTTCTCAGGGTCTCCTAAATCCTTCTGTATAAGGCACTAACCAGCCTGATTAGCCCATGTGAATCCTTTCCAAGTTCTACAAGTCTTTCAGTATTGCCTTTAAGCTCAGAACAACGCGAGGCAAGCATCCTCTGACCCCTACCCTCTAAAAACTTGCAGTCTATCTCAGAGGAAGGAAATGAGTGTTTGTGTGACCTCATGCACCAGCTCCCATAGATGGGTAGTGATTTCTTAGAGTACTGTGTTAAGAAGGATTCTGAGGCTGAATTTCAGATTCAGCAGGAAAAAGAAACAGAATGATGGAGTGAGTATGCACAGGATAGGAGCCTGGGGACATAGACTCCACATGGTTGCCATGCCTCATCTATATGCAGCAGCAAGTTTCTACGTATGTGTGTTTACCAATCTTTGAGCACTGACATAACTGTGAAGACTCTCAAATCATCTTCATACTCAGCATTATGTCTAGAACAAATAAATAATGTCTAACACATACATGTGCAATGATTTTTCAAACATAAGTAGATGAAGTAATAAAATACAAGCTTATTTCAAAGAATTATTAAAGAATTATTAAATTTAGGGTCACCCGGGTGGCTCAGTCGGTTAAGCCTCTGCCTTCGGCTCAGGTCATGATCCCAGGGTCCTGGGATGGAGCCCCGTGTCAGGCTTTCTGCTCAGTGGGGAGCCTGCTTCTCCCCCTCCCTCTGCCTGCCTCTCTGCCTACTTGTGCTCTCTCTCTGTCGAATAAATACATAAAATCTTTTAAAAAAAATAATTTTTAAATTTAAAGTGGATTTCTTTCATTATATATTTTCTTTTCTTTTTCCCCAAATACTTTAATTTTATTTTTTCAGTGTTACAAGATTCATTGTTTATGTACCACACCCAGTGCTCCATGCAATACGTGCCCTCCTCAATACCCACCATCAGGCTCGCCCATCCCCCCCCATCATTATTATTTTCTGTCTACACATAAGGAAAATCCAACCACTACGAGTTGGGGATCTGAAACAACCTTTTGATATTTAAAGGGATTCTCATCCTGAGAAATGTGAAAAACACTCTTTAACAGCCTTTCCATGAGCAAAGGCTGAACCACAAACGAAGGCACCAGACATAATCGTATCACGATGATTTGACATGAGACACACATGCTCAGTGAGTTGCTTATATGACCTGATATCGACGTGGTTTTTTCCCAAAAGCCAGGTAAGCCTACTGTCTTGGGAAGGGAGGTCCTGATGAGTAAATGAATTCCTTCCCACGCTAATGGGTCCCCAAGAATGAAGGAATGACCCCACTCTCGTCTTTTCCTAATTTTGATTTTATAGACTATGAGAACCAGGGACCTTTCTAAATATCTACTTCCATGGTTCTCTAACAGTGCTGTTAGTAGATTTCTTCTGCCAGATCTTACCCAGATCTAGAAAATACAAAACACAAAAAGGTAGCCATTGCAGTTGAGGGGAGGATAAGATACCCAGACTCCTTCCTGTTGGGTATCATCAGGGTCCACTGTGGCTCTGCTTGCAGACTCCCAGGGTTGGGTACCGACAACATCAAACCCCTGACCTCACCCGCTGCCTTTACCACACTGGGTGAGGAAACCCAAGACAACCCCCTCCCCCCAAAACCAGGTCCTATCCAACGGACTTGACAAAACCCAGGCAAGCCAGAGTGTGTTAGCCTCTTTCCAAACTGACAAGCTAAAAACAGCCACTGCATGGCGCATGGACATTAAAATCATCACGGCACTAAAGGGATGACCAGCCAAACCTTGAAGGTTCCCCACTCTCCTGATGACGAATCCTTCCATGCCTCGGATTTGTCTACATCTTTCGAAAATAAATAAATAAGAAGGAAAAGGACCCCAAAATGCAGGGATACGGTGTCTCCCTTGTGCCATGTACCTGTACAGTCAAAGCCGTCCAGAAAGTCCAACCCGCCCCCCACCTCTTTCCTCCCTTCCTCTCCCCCGCCCCCATCCCGCTTCCCCCGCCCACCCCCCCACCCGCTTCCCTCACCCCACTGTGAGCAGGGCTGAGTCAGCCTCGCCTGTGTCCCGCCCCCGTGGTCTCCGGCCCCAGCAGCCCGCAGAGCAGCGAGGGCCCGACTCGGTTCCACGCCGCCCCCTGGGCAGTTCCTTGGCAGAGATTTGAAACGTTTCTATTTAAATGACATTTGAACAAACGCGGAGGGGTTCAGTTGTACTTCAATCAAATTCCGTCGGATCCAGTTGGGAGCCGGGTCCCCGTGGACAGTGCGCATGGAGTTCCCTCTGTTTTCTGATTTGAATTGCTTTGTTCTCTTTCCAGGAAGGGGGAAAGTGGGGGGATGCATTTGGCCTAAAATGAAACATTTCCCTTTTAAGTCAAAAACTTGAACATGGCTTGAAGGAGCGAGTTTAAGCTCCATAATCCCTGGTCCGGAGCAAAGCAGGAACAAGCCCGCAATTTCCGTTTTGGAGGAGAGAAGTCGGGGCAGACCAGCCCGGCGCCCTCGGTGAGCCCGCCCTGAGCAGCATTTCCTGTGCTCCTGGGGCCACCGCTCAGAAATCTCATCCTGCGGGGCAGTCTCTGCAGACAGGCTCTGTGCTTCAATGCGGGCGGGGGGAACTCCAGGGGCAGCTTCTCTGTGGCTCCCAGTTCCGTTCCCTCTCCCCGTGCTTGGGTGGCCACCCACTGCACCCATCACCACACCAGCAGCCTCTCATTCTCTGCTGGCCCTGCCGCCCCAGAATCTGCGCGTTCAGTCCCCTCCTGGCTCCCCAGCCACCCTGGAGTGATGGCGTCACAGGTCTTGGCACAACTCCCTCAAGCTCTCCAAGTTTGCGTTTGCCCATCCCAGGCATGAGAAAAGTGGACCAGATCACGTTGTGAGTTATCATCCATTTGAAAGTTGTTGGAATCATCAAGTAATAGCACCGAAAGGGATACGAGCAAGTATCTAAGTTAGATTTTCTTATTTTATCTGATGAAAGTGAGCACATCTGGCTGAGCCCCAGCCACCAGGCACAGAAACCTCTGGGTAATTCGACCTTGACCTCATGCCTTGAGCCCGCCCTCTCAGAAAGCCTGTGCCAGTTCTTTAAACTCAATCAATATGTGTTTAATTAAAGGGCAAATGTAGAGAGGGATGGATGAATAGATGAATGGATGGATGGAAACTCTATTGGATTAATGAATATTTACTATCCTGTTCAGGGTTCCATATCGCAATAAAAATGACCAGAAGCAGGTGTCAGACACAGGGCAGAACTAACCCAGGGTGTCCTATCCTTGCTTAGCCATGCAAGATTACCTAGCCGGAGGTTCATCTTTGGGGCCAGACTTGCCTCTAATTTGTCCCTTCTGGAGGAGGGGGTATTTTACATGGTGATTTTACGTCCTTGGAACTCTGAATCCTTTTTCCAAGGAGAATGTTGCTAACTTCTAATTCAATTTCTCCATGTTAATATTTATGTAGGAAGCTAACGACGTTAATTAGAACACTGTTGGCTGCATATGCCAGAAACCCAACTCAACCTGGCTTACACCCCAGAGAGAATTTATTGGTGTGCACAGTCGGTCCTTGAGCAAGGTGGGGGTAAGGGGCTCCCAATCCCTTGCACAGTTAAAAATCTGAGTATGAACTTAGACTCCCCAAAAACTTAACTCATTGACCAGAAGCCCTACAGACAACATAAACAATTAGTGTATATTTCATCTGTTGTAAGTAGTACATACTATATTCTTACAATACACTAAGCTAGAAAAAGACAATGTTATTAAGAAAATCATAAGGAAGAGAAAATACATTTGCTGTGGAAAAAAAAAAAATCCATGTACAAATGGACCCGCACAAATTCGAATCTGTGTTGTTCCAGGGTCGATTGTATCAACAAAAACTCCAGGGGCGCCTGGGTGGCTCAGTCCGTTAAGCATCTGCCTTTGGCTCAGGTCAGGATCCCAGGGTCCTGGGATCTGAGCGGGGAGTCTGTTTCTCCCTCTGCCTCTGCCCCTCCCCCAATTCCTGTGCGTGCTCGCTCGCTCTCTCTCAAATATATAAAATCTTTAAAAAGAAAAAAAAAAACCTCCAGCGGTAGATGTGCGATTGGGCCAGTTAACACCAGGTCCACAAACAATATCGGAAATCTTTCTCGCTCTTCCCCTCTCAGCTCTGCGCTGTGGTAAGACAGGCTCTTGCACATAGAACCTTAGAAAAGCTGCTGCACAGCTAGTAGCTCTAAGCTTACCTGGTCCTTAGAGCCCACGACTCCCCAGAAGCTCTGGCTGAGGCTCCGTGGCTGACTCCCATAGGCTTAGCTTAGGTCACGTGACTATTCCTGACCCAATCACTGGGACCGGAAAAAAATGGGCTAAATATTCTGATTGGTCAGGCCAGGACTGTGGGGATGGCTGACTGAGAATGGGCAAAATGGACAAGGAGGGCTCTATGTCCAGTGGGAGGAAAGGATAAGGAGAACACAAAAATGGCACCTGGCCGCTACACTGACTTGGCTTTCCTGTCCTGGGCTACAGCTGTATTTTTCTCCACTTTTCCCTAGGGCACCTTTATCCTCATAAAAGATAAAGTTTATGAATTTGTAAAGTAATCCTGGAGCCCATGGTAAAGGATCCTGGAAGGTCGCACTTTCCAAAAATGGCAGCAATAATGTCTTCTTTCCCATATGCTCTTTTGGAAACTTGATACTCCCCCTTTCTCCACCTTGGGCCTGGGTGGGCCTGGTGGTTGCCTGCCCGATAGAGTATGTCAGAAGTGACCCTATGTAACATCCAAGGTTAAGTCCTAAAAATGTCCTGCATTTCTGCCTTTTTCTTTTGGGATGCTCACGCTTAGATCATGACCGCCATACTATGAGGAAGCCCAAGCAGGCCATGGAGATGCCCACATGGCCAGGCACTGAGGCCCACGGATCTGGCTGTGGCTGAGTATCTGAAGAGCAGCCAGCACCAACTTGCCAGCCCCCTGGGGGCCATCACTGAAGGGCATCCTTCAGGGCCCTCCCCCCCCCCCATTGAGTTACTCCAGCTGAGGCCACATAGAGTGGAGATGAGCGATTCCTTCCAAGTCCTGTCCAAATTTCAGATTCATGAGCAAAATAGAGGATTCTGTTGTTGCAAGGCACTGAGTTGTGGCATAGTTTGCTCCACAGAAATAGATAACCGATAGAAAAATCTAACAGGGATGGAGGCGGGAAGCCTTGAGTTAATGATGTACCCACCACTCACGGTGCCTCTGCCACCTGCGCGGGATTCTGAGAAATTAGCTATCACCCGGTGCAGAGAAACCGGAAGATGTGCAAGTCATCCGGTCTGTACTTCTAATTATCTACGTGACTCCACGAAAGATATTTCACATTGCTAGACCTCCCGTGTGCCTCCAAATATGCAAATACGTGTCCCAGATCATGGCATATTCCGAATATAAATCACACAAGGCACGTAGAGCTTTCTGTCGAGAAGATTCTCTGCAAGCAGGTCATAGGTTCTGACTCAGGGTTCTACCCAAATAGTTAAACTGTTTTGGTACCTATAACCTACCTTTCTGGAGGTAGGTTAACTCTGGACGTAAGCTTGCCATTTATAACAAACATCCCACTTGAAGGTTCTTACTTAAACTTAGTCAATATTAAAATCAGAGCTTAAAGAAACCCTGAGATTCTGCCAAAATGAAAGTAGGCTTGGGCAATGAGTTGCCCTCAAAGTAAAATTTTACATAAGACCCTTACCCAGCCTCACCCCCGTCTGAATTTCTAGGTTCTGATCTATCCCCGGTGTCTCCTGGGCTCAGGGTTTCACTAGATTTCTAACCTGTCACTCAAAAGCTCTCACGATCCTGCTCAGACCCTTTCCTCTGAGTGGGATTGCTTCTCTCCTGTCCGCCCTCCTTCTCCAACACACCTGTGTATGCTCCATGACTCACCTTAGAAATTCGTTCCCCCCATGCCTTCCACGGTCAACGCCCTCCTCTCTTCCCTCGGCTCCTGCAGCCGGCCACACACATGCATCCCCTGGGACGAGCTCCGCCCCCCACTACAGAGTCCCCACGGGGGCTGGAGGGCTCTGATGATCTCCCATCACAGGAAGTCCGGGGGCGGGGTTGGCACAGCGGTGCGACAAGGCTCTCCGGGAATCTGGCTGTTTTTTCTTCCCGTATGGCAGAACTCGGCATTTGGCTTTTCATCCTCGGTCTTGTCCCAGTGTAGCTGCCTCCTCTCCACGTGCCGTGTCTACACACCACCATTCTCATCAGGAAGGAGGAGGCGAGGCCTCATTGGCCAGATCTAGTCCCATGCTCGCCCCCACACCGGCCCCAGAAGTGGGGACTGCACTTGGCTGGCTCCAGTCACGGCTCATCCCCTGGGACAGAGAAGGACCCACCTGTCCCCAGAACGTGGTCACGTGGAAAAAACCTCAGGGCTCTATAAACAAAGGAATAACGGAAAATAGTTGTTGCATAGGCAAATAACCAGGGCGTTTTTTCAGTCTGTTATCACACACTGTAATTGCTTGTTATATACACACTTGTCTTCCAGCGGAACTGGGTTTTCTCAAAGAAAAGAACGATACTTATTTCCCCCTGTGTTCACAGCCCCACACCCAGGGCTGGACACTTTGAAGGAACTCAGTAAATATTGCCTAAATGAAGATCAAATGCCCTTTGGAGTCCCCACGTGCTCCTCTTTCCCCACAAACCCCTTCTACCTCCCTTATGAGTAACTTCTTAGCCACCCCGGCTACTCAGGATGGCTCTCTGAGCAGAAGAATGGGTGAATTCTACCGTATCTAGTCACATACGTTCAATATAGTCACTCAAAATTAATACGGACTGTGGAAAGCTGTGTCAATAAGCATGAACAAACTTTACATAGACACCATGGATAAATCTCGTAAATATACTGTACGATCCATTTTTATAATGTCCAGAAAATTCGATCTAAGACAAAACTAATCTCGGGCGTTAAAAGTCAGGGTGATTGTTTATGGAGGGGAGAAGTAGCTGGCCGAGGGCACAAGGGGGACCTTCTGGGGTTCTCGAAATGCTCGGTTCTCGATCTGGTTGCTGGCCACATGGGCGCGCTCGCTTTGAGAAACTCCGTCAAGCTGTATACCCACCGGGTCTCTGTGTGAGCTTCTCTATGTCAAACTTCAATGAGAACGTACCTTGAAAAAATACTGCCTCGTTCAGAAATTACACCGAGCAGATCAATGCTGATGCGATTCATGTGCCTTTGTGTTTTAATAACAGTTCAATTCTTTCAAAAACGATTCTTTCATTGTTACATCAATATAATTCATCATGGCAAGTTTTCCTTTCCCACTGTACGGACAGCTGTGTCCTCGGGCCCCATGCTGGCCAGCCCTTTGTAGGGACTCTTCTGTTTATTGGCAAGGCCCGCTCTGCTCAGCACCTGTGCTCCCTTGGAATCTCTAAACCCATCCCAGATGCTTTGGCTAATTTCGTGTTTAGCAGAAAAAGTTCCCCTGATAGACAACGGGGCATAGTGAAAAGAGCACGAGACTTGGAGCCAGACAGACCCATAATGTTAGCACATTTCTGCCCCGTGAGGTCAGTCGCTTAGCTTCTTGGAGCCTCCGATTTCTCATCTGTGAAATGTGCTCACCGTGCTCACCTGCCCTGGGGGGCGGGGGTGGGGAATGAACGGGATAACTTAAGCGGCCGGCCCACTTGTCGTGGTGACCGTTTCTCTCTCTGGACAGATGTTGAATCGTCGTGTTACACACCTGAAACTCATGGGAGGTTGTATGTCAGTTATACCTCAATAAAAAATAAAATACTAAAGGCTTCCTTAAAAAAGAAAAATATGCCCAATGCCCGGCATGCTGAGCTCCCATCCTTAGTAAACGTGAGCTAGTGTCATGGAAGGATCTGAAATCTCTTCCCCACTCCCTCCAATTTCAAAAGGAATGAATGTTCTTTGGAAACACACACACACACACACACACACACACCACAGGAAAGCACCAAGAAAAAGCAGAAATCACTCAGCAATAACCACCGAATCACAGTTTTGCGGTATGCTCTTCGACTCCTTTCCTGTGCCTTAGTGAGCTTCAGGTGGGCAAGAAATAAATCTTTATTTCCTCCAGCTCGACTTGATTTCTGTTATGAGCCACACTGCTCTGCAGGCAGGAACTCGATCTCGCTAGGTCAGCCTCTCTCTTTCCCTGGGGTTTTCTCTAAATTGCCATGGCGGGTGGAGGGGGTGAGAAGGAGGCTGAGCAGAGGGAGGTAGGGGCAAGGGGATCTGGTCCACGGATCTAGGCATCCATCTAGACGGTTCGCTGCCTGTAGCCCCTCACTCTCTTCTGCCGGCGGCCCCCACAGGTCCAGTGCCTCTGCCTCGTGGGTCCCCTGGAGCGCGGGGACAAGCCAGGGGGTGTCGCAGAAGCTGAGCTGAGGACCCTCTCCCCACAGTATTCCCTCTTAGGGGGTCAAGGGCCTCTCAGGAATTGGCCTCAGGTCCCCTTGTTTCTTGGAGCCTTTGAAGTATCCTCCACTCCGTGCAGCCTCCAGCATCCCAGCCAAGTGATAGACAAGGCTCCGGACTTTTTTCTCAGGAGCCTCCTAGCATCTAAGCTCTCAGCAGCTCCCCCCCCCCCCCACAGAGCCCCATCCCTCTCCCTCTTATCCCCCAACCCTCCCCCTGACCCCCTTTTTTTCCCAGAGGATCTTTTCTGGGGTGGAAAGGGGCGGGAGCAGGGGGTTTATCCATCCTGACTCCTGTGGCTGAAGCCCCTGTTGACTTTCCTTTTCTACTGCTTTCTGTTCACATCCCTTCCCCGAGGCAACAAGCACCAAAGAGCTGAACTTTAAGACCAAGGATGGTGGGTAGGGAGGAGGTTCGGCAAAGGGTAAAAGGAAATGCAGATACAAAAGTATCCTTAATATTTTAAAAATATCATACACACACACACACACACACACACGCCGGTATGACGCTGCTTTGTGGCCTAGCTTTTCCACCTAACAATGCATCAGGGACCCATCCCCGTGTCCTTATGGCACTTTGATTGCATACCATGCCACAGTATGGAGGTATAATTATTCCCCTTCCCCCTCCCAGTGCTGGAGAAATACATTTTTTCCAAATCCTTAGTACTGTAAGTAATATTACGATGACCATCCCAGGGGCCCGCTCCTCTCGGCAGAAAAGGGTAAAAACCTCTCCGAGCCCCGGCGTCCTGATGTGACATCATGGGCGATACCTCACAGACTCATTGAAAGAGGGAGATAGTTTACGTGAGGCGCTCAGCGAGCTCTCGTTCAAGGATGATGAAGGCGATGGCGTGAGAAGCACAGCTTCTTACAAATCCATATTTTCCTCGGGATTAAAACCAAGACACTAAACTGATGGATTAAAGGATACGTACATCTTCTCAAGTCTTCTGACCGTGAATTTGACTTTGCCCTCCGTATACCCTGCCCAGGGCCTCTTTGCCGGGCTGCTGCACCCGCCTCCCAGCTCTGGTCCATCCTGACTTCACCTAAAGGAAGCACATCCCCAGGAAGGACCTGGAATGCTAGCCTCCCCCCAGGGCAGCCTGCAGCCGATGGCCCATGGATACAGGATACGAAGGCCAGCCCCTCGCCTCGAGGTGGGACAGCCTGCGGAGTCGTTCAAGCCCCATAGAGCCCCCAGGGACGAGCTAAGCCCAGACTTCAGCTGACTACATCTCTGTTGGGCTTTTCCCTCTATCCTGTCTCGTTACTCCTCAAAGGTCCTTCTCCAAGAACCTCCTCCAATAAATACATCACCTACAAGAGCACCCCTTATGTCGAATCCGTCCTAAGAGACGCTTCCAATAGTGCATGTGGACGTGTTCAGGTGGGAGGGCTAAGGTTCTATATGGAACGTCGCTCTTTGAAAATACCTCCAACAGAGCCAGGTAGGATGGGGGTGTGTGCTGGTGGGATGGGGGTTCTCAGTCCCGGAAACCCCCTACTCCAAATGGTTGCGTCTCCCCAAATACGTGTGCACAGGATGCCCACCCTCAGCCAGCCCGTGGAGTCCTGGAAGCAAAGTGGGGGTCAGCAAGCCATTCCAGGGCCTACAAGCCAGCAAGAGAGGGAGACGGCGCTTCCCTGACCTTCCCAAAGATGGATCGCGGAAGCAGGGAAACAGCACTGGGGGGACCAGGAAGTGGCGAGAGGGGTAGGGAGGCTGATGGCGAACACGAAGGTAGCTGAGACAAAGTTCAGAAGGGGGCCACAGTGAAACACGAGCAATCTGCCCAAGTTCACGTCCATCCGTTTAGCAAGGACACTCATTGATAAGCAAACCACCTGATGCTCGCAGAGTAGAAAAAATAATAATAAAAACCTGGTACTGCCTTTGGGTTGATAAAGCCAATATCTTTCATCTTTCTCTTTCTTTCTCTCTCTCTCTCTCTCTTTTTCTTGATGACTGAAGTACCCACTCTGGGCGGCCTTCTGCTCAATCCACACTGGTAATAGTGACAAGACTTTGATGTCCTCCTCATTCAACAGAATGTTGTTTAGTTCAAAGTGAAGAACAGAGGCAATTCTTTGCTTTTAAATTATTAGCTCCCTAAGTCTTCTGTAATGATATAGTTTGACTGAAGTGTGCAGTTTATTAACTACATAAAGACGACATTATCAGAGCGGAGAAAGGCCGCTGTGAGTTTTGCCTTTCAGCCTAGCAGTGGGGAGTTCTAGGTACTTTGATCTCAATCAATGCTAAATGTCTTTGTGAGATAGAGAGAGGGCTGAAATTATCTTTGGCATGGTGGCCGCATCAATTATTCAAGCCCTTTTCCTTATGAATTAAAGTGTTCTTCCACCCCACTTGTGGGTTTGGGTTTTTTTCCTTTTTTTCTTTTATTGTTGTTTTTCCAGTGAGGAAAGGCCATTGGAAAAAATCTCCGAGCGTTCACGAACCATACTCGAGCTGACATTTGCAAATCCACATCCACCCCTCCTCCTCCTCCTCCTTCCTGATTGCTCTCCCCATCCTCACTCCCAGCTCTGGTCTTCCCCTGGGGTGACCCGAAGGACAATTTAGAGAAAAGGGGGACATTGTTTCTGCTTGGATGCCTGCCAGGATGGCCAGCAGAGGCCAGTGAAGTAGCCCTTGACAGAAGCATTGGTTTGAAATCCGATGAAAAGGAGACAACCACAGGCTCTGAGAAGCCCCCCACGCTGACGTCAGCTTCTCAGTGTGCCCCCCAAGGAAGAACTCGACCATCAAATTGCCCTTATGACCGACACCCAGTTCTTCATAGGCCCACCCTCTGGGATGGTGGTTTTCAAACTGCAGACTGAGACCCATGAGTGGGTCATCAAGTCACTTTAGTGGATAGTGTCCAGCAGAATGAAGGGAAAAGAAAGTATCAGAGTCATTTGATGGATTGCAGTAAGTATTGTTTCTTGAAACTTCTGTCTCAGAGATGAGCATACCAGATCACAAGGTATCGTCACCACCTTGTTGCATCCAAAGAGAGCCTGCGACAAGGCTTGGGGGCAAGTAACTTATTTGGGGGTGGGGGGGGATGGTTCCAGGAAGTACTGTGAGGTAGTGAAGTAAATGAGACAGGAAAGGAGGAAAACCAATGGAACACGCAGTAATGACTGAGCTACCACTGTGAGCCACTGCAGCTCAACCCTCCGGGGACCCTTTAAGGGACCCTGTGGAAATGCCCCAGAGTTGTCCTCCCGGAGGTGTGAAAGCTGGAGCGTTGGTCCACAAACGCCCATCCTCCATTGGTTCAGGTCTCACCTGGGCATTAGCTCTCTCGCGCTTCCAGGATGCCTTACACATAGACCGAGTATGTCCTCGTGGCCAGAGGACACCTTCTGGCTAAGAGACAGGGCAGCTGTCAGAATGCAGAGGAGCTGTCTGTAATGACCTTGGAATAGACCAAGGGAATCTAGATGGAGCATCAGCAGTGTCTGCGCTCATGGAAAATGTATTTCTTATCATGAATGGCAGTCACTGTGCTTGGTGCTTTGGGGAATCGGGCCCTTACAGTGCTGATGATCTGATTGGAAGATAAACTCGAGCAAAAAGTGCCAGCTAGAAAACAGCGCACGACCAGTCAACCACCAAGTCAGAAACGAGGACCCGTCCGAGTGGGATGGTTAGTTTAATCTGTCAGCTCGCCTGGGCCATGCTGCCTAGATGTTTGCTCAGTTGTTCTCCATGTTTCCGCGAAGATGTTTTCGCATGAAATTAACATTTAAAGTGGTGGACTTCGGCCAAATGGACAGAAAGGTGGAAGCACCTGGGAAGATTATACGGAAAGAAGCATGAAATCCTGTGAGGCATGACTTGCATTTCAGAATTCCCCTGTGAAAAGATACTGAATCCAAGTTACTCTCCGTTCTTCCGAAATCCATCTTTACTTGGTTTCTTTCCCTTCCCTGTCCTGCTCTCCCCACTGCTTGACTGGTTTTACTAGAAGCACTTCCATAATAAATCACCTGCACGTGGATCCTCATCTCAGGGTCTGCTTTTAGGAAACTCACCTACAACATTGCTGTTGATGCCTTAATGCATCTCCTTCCGTTCTTTTTCGATACATATGGTGTATATCATAGGGCTCTGACACATTGTACTTTATGAAAGATTTGGCTCTGATCTTCCCAGAAGCCAGCACTGAGAGAGCCATGATTGGTCATATGACTCATGGCATCTATGAGCTTTAAAAATAATAATAATAATGACCAGGGAGAAGAAAAAGTATTTTCTGGCGTTAAGTGCAGAGAACATTTTTTTCCTGTGGATTGTAGAGAACCACATCCTCAATGGCTTCCTGCAAAGATGATAGTAACAAATTCCATAAGCTGATGGCAAGGAGCCCAAGTGGTGCGGTTGAGGGAAATAGCATTTGATGCTCTGACAAAATCCAAGGATTAAATTCAGTGTGTAATGAGGGATTGCACAAGCAAACGCCTACAGGGGCAAAGCAGGTAATGTAAATGAGGTGCCATGTAAGAAAGAAATTATGGGAAGGCACATTTTCTCGCTGAGAGAGCCACTACTCAGCTCGCATTGGGAGTGACCATGGGAGAGCATTGATTCCAGATCTTCAAGAGGACCTGGCATTTTCAAGAAGACGAAATCAGAATTTGTATTGAAAATAGCTCGATTTTAAAATATTGAAGATGAATTTTTATTTTTAAAACACTGTGCCAAATATGATTGTAGACCAAATTCAACCCATGACTGAAAATTTGCAACCACTATTCCAAAGGGGAAAATATGCCTGCTTTTCAGATAAGCCATCAAAACAACTATCTCACACAATTCAGCTTTTAATTGCATTTTTCTATTGCTAAAAGCATATTGTATAGTCAGTTTTATATTCTATTTTCTTTATCATAGTATAAGTATTTTCATACATCATTAAATGCCATCTGTAAAAATAATTTTAATGGCTGCAACGCTGAAGTACCATGATTCACTTAACCATTCTCAATGCTTGATAACTTAGAGGGGTTGGGGTGCTTTAGCACATACTGTGTTTCAGATGCTTACACCTG
This sequence comes from Potos flavus, assembly GCA_028534135.1. Lineage (NCBI taxonomy): Eukaryota > Metazoa > Chordata > Mammalia > Carnivora > Procyonidae > Potos > Potos flavus. The sequence goes on along the minus strand of CM052891.1, from coordinate 10,130,831 downwards.
CTCACGTGTATTTTACACCCTATGCCTGCAGTTTTTCTGATCTTGTCTAGAATTAGGTGACATGACTGGGCTTCAGGCTTTGTTTGGGTTCTGGTCCTCATTCCTGGACATGATCCAAAAGAGTGTGGGTCACCTGGGAAATGCTCTTCTCAGACAGGAGGGCAGAAGGTCCAAGAGAGCTTGTTGGAAACTTGTGCTTCTTAGGACCTCAGCGAGGAGTTGGCACATTGTCACTTTCTCTCCCACGCCCATTGGTCAAAGCAAATCACATGGTTCACACGGAGGGAAGTATATACTCCGGGGAAGTCATTGCGAGAATGGGAAAGGAAAGAAAACTTTTACACAAATAATAAATCTACCACACTAGTAAACCAGAAAGTCACTGAATTTTGAATTATTGTCTTTAATCCTATTACTAAGTTCTTAATTGATTTAAGTAACTTTAGGTGATTCTTTTGAGTTTTCTGTGGTTATAATTGTATTATTTAGAAATAATATCTTTCTTCTTCTTTTCCAACTCCAGTCTCAACTCTTATTGCATTATTAGCAAAAAGAATAGGGATACCTGGGTAGCTCAGTCAGTTAAGTGTCTGACTCTTGATTTCAGCTCAGGTCATGATCTCAGGGTCTTAAGATCAAGCGCCATTGTGTGCTCTATGCTCAGCAGGGAGTCTGCTTCAGATTCTCTCCATCTCTCTCTCTCTCTTTCTAAAATAAATAAATAAATGTCCTTTTTTCTTTAAGGAGAGAATGATTAAGATGGTATGAAACTATTATAATGAGTAAGATATCATGATATGGGTGTAGGGACAGCAGAAAGATTTAGTAAAATTTATGAAAAAGTGTTATATGTGCAACAAATGTAACTTGAGGGAAGTATACCAACATGAACTTTGTATATCTTGTTCCTAGGATAGATTATAATGACATTTATTTATATGTCTGTCTTCCTAAGGAGACACTCAGTTTCTCAAGGGAGGGACAGTTTTCTATATATCTGATGTCCGATCGACGTTTACGGCATTGATATTTGAATGAATGAATTTATGCCCTGGCTAATAAATGTCCCTGAAGATGTATATTCCCTTCTATCATATAGTGCTCTGCCTCTGTGTAGACTACTTCTTCTGAAACCCATGTGACCTTACTTTGCCACATTCTCAACCTGAATGCAATTCCACCATTTTCTTATCCTTGACTCTCACTTTCCTGTATCCCAATGGTCCCCCAAGTTCTGTTGATTTTACTACGTACACATCTCTCAGATCTTCCTTTTTCTCCATCCTCATTGCCACTTCCTTAGTTCAGTTAATCCATTTTCCCCCCACATCACTGCCAGAGAGAAATTTCAAACATGCAAATTGTACCTTATCCTCCCTGACTTGAAATCTTTTGATGACTTCCACTGTATTAGCAGAAAAGTCTCATATTTAGAATGGCATTCATGATCTGGCTTACTCCTCTAGCTTTATCCCCGGTCCTTCCATCTCTCACACCAATTTCCAGCAGTGTGAGAATCCTCGCAACAACCTGAAAATATCAGAAGAGCTGATTGGGAGCTACGTAATTTTTAATTAATAAAATGGGAAAATGCTAAAGAAATGCCCTTTCTTAACTCCTTCCAAATCTGGTACATGTGGGTGGAATGGGATATAAAAAAAGTCTTTAGTGGTGCGATTTAGGAACCGCTGAGATACAGATGGAACATAAATGATCATACATATGTATGGGAAGGAAAAATAATATTATCACTTGAATGCCCCTGATCACATGTGATGGGTGGAGGAAGTGGGGAGAAATGTACAAAAAAAGTTTTTCAAGGATAAAGCATGTTTTCCTACATACTATATAGGAGTGATATTACCAGAAAGTTTCAATTATGTCTTGGAAAAAAAGGAGAAGGGGTTGAAAGTCACCAAAAATGTGACTTCATGAGGTCAAATATGAGGAGTCAGCCTACAGGGAGAACGGACTGAAGGACATGTGTTTGGACACGTAAGTTAGTAGCGGAGCTAAGGCATCTGCCTATGGAACTCTGCGACATGGAGCAGCCACTCCCAACTGTCCTGGGCACCCCCGGGGAACACTCAGGTTCTCCAACCACCAATGGGTCCTCAGTGCCGCCAGGCAACCCTGCCTCTTGCCATCTTCACCCCCACTCCTCCAGGTTCTGCTTTTATATCTTTTCTCTTCTCTCCTTCTACTCTGTTCCTCAACACCCCCAACTATCCCCAGGCCTTCTGTATTTTCATTATGTCTATAAGAGAATTCACAAAAGCGACCTCTCCCTCCCTGTCTCCTCTCCCGGGAACCCATTCAACATTTTCAAATGTCGTGAGTTTATCTTCCTGCCTGATTTCCTGGCCTCTTCCCATGGCCACTCCACTCTCTAGCGGCTTCCATATGTCAGCCAGACTTCACCCTGTTCTTTACCCAATGCTGTGCTCCGGGTCTGTTCAGCTCCTTGGACTGTTCTCTCCAACCTCATTGCTGTCACCAGAGCACAGTCCCCTTCTTGCTGCAGTCCTGGGGAGATCTGATAAACTTCCTTCTCGGCCCATTTGATCCCTGCTCCCAGATTGATTGTTCAAAACCGCAGTTCCTGTCAGCCATCTCGAGGCTCAAAAGCTCCCCATGGCTCCCCATTGCCCATCAACTGAAGTGTCTCCTTCTGAATTCAGCCCTGGGACCAACCTAAGTTTATAACATTCTTTCCTATGTCCCTCTAATAAAATGGAATCTTCACTGTTCTCAAGTACATTCCCCCTCCCTCCCCTTGCCACATCATTGTCCTCATGGTCCCCTCCGACTGGAATGCTTTCCTTTTCCTCTCCTTGTCATGTAAGGTTCAACCTAAACTCACCTACGAAAACCCCGATGGCACCAGTGGTGTGATTCTCCCCACTCTGAAATTCTGTATTCTCTAAGCCATTGATCATATTCTGCTTTGCACTATTTTAATGCATGTTTTAGTGTCCCGATAACTTGGAAAATTCTTGAGGGTGGAAGCCATGCTTGCTTTCCCCAGCAAGGACCACGCAGTAAGTCCTCATAATGGGTGTCGGATGAATCCTTAAAATGTCGGTGTTGCTGAGACTCCCTGAGCCAGGCCACCTCTACCTCTTCCTCTGCTCTGCGATGAAAAACACATGCACATTGTCACGTTGGTGCTTTCCTCTCAAGTCAAGGAGGCCGTGAGCATCCCCTCCGCACAGACCCATCCAACTGCTCTCTCTGCAGACCAGAGATCCCTTGCCCCGAGGGTTTCGAGCCAACTCCCCCAGACCAGAATCTCAGTCTCAGAGCTTAGCCAACTTCTGAGAGCCTCGTCCTCTGTCTTCCTGTCCCCAGCTTTCTGCTTCTGGGACAATCCCCAGGCCCAGGAGCAAAGCCAAAGTTTGACCCCAAGGCAGTGTCCCCCCTCAGAACCAGCTTAAGAGCAAAAAAGAAAACTCTGCCTTCCCTGAGATCAAAGCTCTGTGCAGCCGGATCACCCGTGGCCTAACGCCACGCTGCTATGGCAACGTGAATTTTAAGCAGTCATCTGCAGAACCTGCTCTTCTGGTTCCCCAAGCCTGGAGCCAGCCTCTCTAGGATGGGTCTCCCCACAATGAGGGTCCAGGATGCACCCGAGGGACCTGAGTCATTTGCGCAGGGGGGGGTGGTCAAGGCAGCCCCAGCTGGTAGCTGACATCCTGACACTTGATATGGGGAGGGAAGGAGGCGGTCACATTCATGTCTCCAGAAATAGAGTACGTTGCTCCGGAAGCCACGGGGGCACCGGCAGCCTCAAGGACACAACCCTAACGCGGAAGCGGAAGACAGCTCCTCGCTTCTCTCCCCTCCAGGAACCCGGGCTCCTCTCTGCCTTTTGCATCCACGCAAAGATGACTGAAGTACTACCCAGTCCTGAAGACGTCACCATCCCTCAGGGAGATAAATCACATACTCGAACAACACAAAGTGTATTGCAACTGAAGTCATCATAAAGATCCACTCACTTCCCGTAAAGCTGCACACCAGACACCAATCCATGACGGGGGCACCGAACAGACAGCCAAAGCCCCAGCCAGGCTGGGACGTCCCAGGGGACAGGCAAAGAGGCTGTGGTTGTCCCCGCTGTGCCGTCCTCCCAGGGAGACCGCAGTCCCCGGCATTCTCAGCCTCAAGCCCGGGGCTCTAGAAGAATGTGCTCGACTCCCCGTGGCCTCACAGCCAACTGAGTAAACACCAGCACAGACAGGATCATAGTGCCAATATCAGCTCTCTCGGGAAATGATTGCCCTTGTACGTTCGTGTTGGTAGAAACCTAAATGCGTGTAGACTTCTAAAAAGGCAATCTGGCATGGTGGGTTGGTCTGTGACATAGGCACGCTTTTTAACCCAGCGATTGCCTCTTGTTCACTTCCTGTCTCAGGAATGCACCCGGTGCTCGTGACAACATTGTCGTCATGAAAAATTGGAAACAACTTAATATTCATCTATAGAATAATCAAGCCATGTTATAAGCGTGACGTATTAGCTTCCTAGAGCTCCTGTAACAAAGGGCCCCAAACTGGGTGGCTTAAAAGAACAGGAATGTATTCTCTCCCACTGCTGGGGGCCAGAAGTCCAAGGTGTTGGCAGGACCCAGCCCCCTCTGGAGGATCTAGGGGTGGCTCCTTCCTTGCCCCTCCCAGCTTCTGACGGCCCCGGCAACTCTCAGCAATCCCGGGCTTACAGCCACACCGGTCCCATCTGTGCCCGTCTTCACATGGCGGCGTGTGTCCCTATGCGTCATTTTCTCTTATTAGAAGGATTCCAGTCGTTGGATTCAGGGCCCACCCTAATCCAGTATGACTAATATTTCAGTAAAGTTACCAGCAGGGATTTTTTTGGGGGGAAAAAAAAAAGACACTAAAAATCTCAGGCCAGTAACTCCCATGAAGTCATTGACTTTTTATCCTGTTTCAACAAAAATACTAGAGATGTAAAAAAAAAAAAAAAAAGTAGTAAAAAGGCCACTGATTCACAATATAAGCCTTAATTTACAAAGTGATATATATGTGGGCATTTGCTGAATAATCAGGAGATGTTTATCTTAATAGATGATCCAACATCATCAACACCCCACACCCCAAACTGAGTGAGGTGCCACCTTGGGCTCTGAACAAAGACGAGGCTGTGGTTATGACTCCTGCCTTTTAGAGTTCCCATTGTTGACATTTATTGGAATGAGAGTAATGAGCCATACAAATAAAATTCAATGGCAACCGTGACATAATGACAGAGGCATGCCCTCCAGTAGTCTAGAGGCTTGGCCGAAAATCCCAGGAGCGCCATGTTACTACAATGCTTCCAAATCTCCTTGCCTTGAAGCCAAAGGAGAATGAGAAAGCATTGAGGATTGGCCCAGGGAAGGTCCAGAGCTGGGGCTCTATAGGAAAGCAGAGAACTCAGCGATCTGGGTTGTTCCAATGTCTAATTGACACACACAATGGAAGTTACTGATGTGGGTCGGGTGCTTGGACCCTACTGGGTACAAAGCTTGCTGTCCTCTCGGCGTGTGTAGCCATGTTTCCTTGATGGCTGAAATACGCTCTGCTCTTTCCTTGCTCCTTGGGTTTCCAGGAACTGGATCCCAGAAGATATTTTATGTCAGCTTCATGCTGAGGTGGATGTCTCCTTCACTCTGCACCCTCTTGTTTCAAATGAATAACATCTCACCATGTTCTGTTGCATATAATTGAAGGTGAGCGTTCTGAGATTATTTTCATATGTTCCTGGCCTTTCCTACTACATGTTCCTCGCCAGAACTAAAACTTTCCATACACTAGCCCAACACATACACAGAGCCACATTCTGGGGCCAATAAGACTTTCTAGAGGTTCTTTTTTGCTTCAGTACCACCTCGTATATAAAAATAGCAAATATTCATCAAGCTCTGATCTGGGCTTTTTACACAAATTAGCTCATAATCTTCGCGCCCTCGTACAAGGAAGGTATTACTCTGATTACAATTTTATGGATGAGAGAACTGATGTTTGGAGGGCTTTAATAAAATGCTTAGGTCACTTGGCTAGGAGAGACTGGGACCTGAATCTTTCCTGCAGCAGAAGAGAGCAGTGCGCACGAGGCAGTGTGCTCCTAGCTGCCATGCTCCTACACCCCCTGCCAATGCAGTGTCCTCTAACTCTTAGTTTAAAAGTATGCTTTCCAGCTCAGCTATGAATCCTTGAGAGCAGGACCTAACTTCAGTCATGGCAGCATACAAAGTATCTAGTAGGCACTTGATGAAACTTGGATGGATGGATGGATGGATGGATGGATGGATGGATGGA
>CM052891.1:10073395-10124011 GCA_028534135.1 Potos flavus | reverse complement strand
GGCAGGTTCAGAGAAGTGGCTTCGTGAATGCTTGTCACCTCCAAGTCAACTCAAAACTCTCGTTCTAACAAATATGGGACGACGTCCACAGCAACAACCCAGGGACTGAGAGTTTTTTAAGTTTATCAAAAGGGTCCCATTCTAAAGACTGAGTGGTGGCTAAAAGTTATGAGAACCAGGACAGTCTGGGAGTGGGGATTATGGATCATTGGGTCACGTTGAGTTCATTGGCACAGGACACAGCCTCTAGTGACACATGGTTCGCTATGCGTATACACTGATCTTAAGTTACCCACGACTCCATTTCATTCTGCCTAGTATCTGGCTTCCCCGCGTGTCTCTGTGAAAGGTTGTACAAAACCACATTTTGAAGAATCAGAACGTATGTGAAAATACCCAAAGGAAGACCATCAGTGAGGGAACCTTCCTGTGACTCTTCTCGCAAGGCAAACAGAAACCCCAATGAGGGAAAGCAAGTGGAGAAGATAATGTGGCTTGGTGAAAATTCCAAACTATTAAATATCTTAGAAGCAAAGTACAAATGTTTCTTTGTAACAAAATATACATCAAAGACTAAATAAAATATAATTAAGGGACGCTAATAGAAATTTTCCAAACCGCCGTCACATAATGAAAATTTCTAGAGATACTCTATCATAAGAGGAATAACTGCAGTCAAGTGAAGTTAAAGCAACTGAAGAAAGTTTTTTTTTTAAGATTGATTTATTTATTTGAGAGAGAGAGAGAGCGTGCAGAGGTGGGGGGCAGAAGGAGAGAGAGAGAGAGAATCTCAAACAGACTCCCCACTGAGCACAGAACTCCATGCGGGCCTTGATCCCACAACCCTGAGGTCATGACCGGAGCCAAAATCAAGAGTCAGCTGCCCAACCTACTGAGCCACCCAGGCGCCCCTGAACGCCATTTATTATGACCCCAAATAAGAACCCAACTGGACAACCTCTCGTAGGCCAATGCTAAGCCCCAAATTCTAATTTCTTAAGAAAGAAAGTGACTGATTTTTGTCTCAGGTTTCCTCCCCCCCTTTTTTTAAAATGGTTTCTTAAAACTTCCCATCATGTTCACTTTTTATTAATAACCCAGAGAGGCTACCTGAATTCCCCCTGGGTTTTACCATCCTCACACCGAATTTGTCTCTTTCCCATACTAAACGGCCCCCCAACCCCGACCTGTGGTATCTGCTTCGGGCCGCAGCCACGGGAAGGGCCGCTATCCTACGGCAGAGACGAAGGTCAGCCTTCGGGGGGCGGGCAGACACCGTTTGACTGCCGACTCCACCCCCGAGAGACCCTGCACAAACCAGACTCTGGAGAAGCAAGTCCTGCCCCGTGGGTGGTCCCCGATACAAAGACCCATGCTTTGCACCGTGACTGCCGCCCCCAAGCCCTCGGTAAATAAGACCTATTCTAGCAATGCCCTCATCCCCCATGGCATGGGCGCCCGGACCACTGTCGCAGAGTGACAGCCCATAAGGACACACGCAGCATCTGTCAGTGGTCCCCCCTGTCCCCCAGATGCCGAGACTGGAGGCCCAGGGAGGTTCCGGGCCACTGGATGGGGGGACGAGGCCATTGACCATCCTGCACCCCGACACCGGCCAAGCAGAAGCCACACAGCATGTCCCTGCGTTCCCGTCTCTGAGGACTCTCCCAGGTCCCCAAGAAGGGAGGCGCTGCCTGGCCCCCGATGACGGTCCACGCCGAGCCCCCCTACCTTCTTCATGAGCATGTAGATGTGAGTCTGCGCCGCATCTAACACATAGCGGTGCGGGTGCCTCAGCCCCTTGACGGTGATGTCCATGGTTTTGCCGTCTATGTTTATCCACCGTCTCGCCCCTGGGGCCAAGAAGAGCCTGGAGGGGGAGGAAAATGTCAGCCGGCAGCTCGACCGAGCTGGCGAATGAAAAGTTCACGGCTGCCTGGGAGGAAGGGAGGGATGGTCGTGACTCTGGTCACCCGGAAGGAAGCGGGCCACCGGCAATGAAAGCAGGCCAACGCCAGCCATCAGAATAAAGAATCCCATTTCCAACTTAACGCCTTCTGCCTCATGGACGAGGATTTGCGGCCTGCCGGGAACCAGGCCATTCCGAACGGTGTTCCAGGCCCTCTGCTCTCCCTCGGCTCAGTCTAGCTGTATTTAGAAACGTCTGGGTGTTTTGTATGTTTTTTTTAAGTAATCTCTATGCCCAACGTGGGGCTCAAACTCGCTGACCCCGGATCAAAAGTGGTATTCTCCGCTAACTGAGCCAGCCAGGCGCTCTAGAGGTATTTAGAGATGAACCTCACAGGCTGAGTCAGGAGGCAGCGCACAGTCCCAGCACCCAGAGGGTGGGTGGCCGGGGCGCCCTTGCTGATGGCCCCAGTGAGAACACAAACTCAGCCGCACGGCTCTCCAACGCTTCCCGTTCTGACTTGTTTCAGGGTTAGAAATCCGGGAGTGCTTCGCCACACTCCGAAGCTGTACATTAAGATTTTGGGATTCAGACGAAGATGACCTCATGGGGCAGCCTGGGGAGAAGCGGATAGAAAGGCGGAGGCCGCAAGGTTTTTTCTAGCGGACTTTTGGAGTTAGGAGCCGTGTGTGTGCGTCGTGGTGGGTGAGGCGGTCGGGAACCCCTATCACGAGTGCGGTGACACAGGACCTTCCTGGAAGGACAATCCCACCCGCACCTCCACTCCTCTCCGTGTGCACAGCCCCTCCCTGGGGGAGGAGGTGGGGACATTCCTAAGAAAGGCCAAGAGCCCCCAAGTAGGAGGAGCGGGACCTCAGCTCTTCCCTTCAGTGTTATTGGCGCCTTCCCGAAGGTTGCAGGGGCCCCTTCTCAGTGGGTCGGAAGTACACCAGAGGTCCAAAGGGGCAGGTGCGCAGAGGGGAGGGGCCCTCCGGCCCGCTGCCCGGAGCTCAGTGCCACGGCCTGGTGGCAGCCGAGGGCCTGGCCCAGCCCAGCTCGGTGCTAGGGCTTTGAGAACCACAGCTACGTGTGTGAGTGTGAACCGAACGTGTGGGGCCCTCGGGGCCCAAGGCTGGTGTCCACTCGGACCAGCGCAGAGCAAAGGGCTGGCAGGGAGGCCGCCACAGCAAGACAAGGCCCGCCAGACTCAGCTCGGGGAGAAAGGAGGGCGCGCATCTCAACAGCTCGGCCGCTCACAGCCCGGGGGTCTCCTCCCCGCTCTTCTTCCTCCCCACCGGGCACTCTGAACTGAAACCTCGGGTTCTTGGGTAACATGGAGGGAATTTCAGGGAGAAGCAGGCCTGGAGCAGAAGAGACTCACTCTACACGGAGCAATGGGGTCTAGAACCACTCCAGGCAAAATAAGAGAGGGGCCCACATTTGTACCCCAAGCTGGCACCCTGGCCAGAGACTTGGGGACACTCCCTCCCCTTATGGCCTTCACTTCCCTAGGTGGCTGGGGACGGGAGGTTTTCCTACGCCACCTGGTGTCCCTCTCCTCGCTCTCAAACACGCACACACGCACACCCCTCTCGGGACATCGAAGGGGGGTTAGTCGAAAACAAAGCACCACGCTGTAACTCTGGGCAGCTGGCTTGGGACTCCCAGCATCATCCCCTTGGAGCAGGGCAGTGACCTCAAGCGCCTCCCCAGACTTTCTTCCGAGGGGCCCCAAGCCTTAGTGGGGAGGTATCTGCGGAGAGCATGCCAGGTGGATTGACTGAGGCCGACACCAGGAATGTGGTCCCTCCCCTTCCCTCTCAGCCTCCAGCGCAACGCAGTGGCCCACGGGGAGGCTCTCCCAGCCGTCCGGCTGGTCCTCACTTGTAAATCTCCTCCGCTTTCTCCTTGACCTTGGACTGATCTCCATACTTCAGATCTTCACAGGCTTCCCAGAATCCCAGATTCTCCCCTGCACGGGCAGGAGGGGTCACGCAGACGAAAGGCAGGCAGGAAACAGGGCGGGAGAAGAGAAGAGGGAAGAAGAGAGATGGGTCAGCGGAGGCCGATTCAGTCCCCGCGGCCCAGGGAGCCTCTCCCGTCTGCAGAATAGGCCGGAGCATGCTGTGAGGCTGGACAGGAGAGCCCTCCAGAGAAGGAGCCAGGGCCCGGGAGGACATTGTTAACCCGCCACTGCCCCACATGTGGTCTCTGCGGCGGACCGGATTGGAGCCCACCAAGCTGCAGCCGTGAGCGCCGACTGTGCCCACCGGCCTTCCCCGGGTGACGTGCGGGTCGGAGTTCGCCGCAGCACCCCACCACCCCCCCCGGACTGGGCCAGCCTTCCCTGCCCTGGGGTCCGGCTGGAGCATAGACACACAGTGCAATATAATTCAGCCTTAAAAAGGAATAAAATTCTAACACAGGCTACAATATGGATGAACCCTGAAGGCAAGCTAAGTGAAATAAGCCAGTCCAAAGGGATAAAAAGATATATGATATATGATATGATTCCACGCCTACGAGGTACCCAGCAGACAAATTCATAGAGACGGAAAGGGGAATGGTCATAGCTGGAAGCTGGGGGGCGGCGGGGGGAGGGGGAATGGGGGGAGTTAGTGCTTCACGGGGACAGAGTTTCCTTCGGGGAAGATAAAAAGTTCTGGAGATGGACGGTGGTGATGGGAGCACAAGGTCAATGTACCAACCGCCAGTGAACCATACATTTAAAAATGGTTAAAATGATAAATTTTATGTGATGAATATTTATTGCCATAAAAAAGTAAACGAGCACACGAAAAAGTGTGCGTGAATGTGCAAAGTGGCATTAGTCACAATAGCCAAAAAGTCTAAACAACCCAAAGGGCCACCGAAAGATGAACAGATCAACGAAACGTGGTCTAAGGCATCCAATGGGATATTGTTTGGTCATAAAAAGGAAGGAAGCACCTTAAATACTCTAATAGGGATGAACCCTGGAGACACTATGTTGTGTGAAAGAAGGCAAAAAGCCACGCGTCGCATGATTCCATTTATATGAAATGTCCAGAACGGGCATATCCGTGAAGACAGACAATAAATTATTAGCGGTCACCCAGGACTGGTGGGGGAGGGGGAGGCGGGGGGAGGGGCAGGCAGAGGAAGAGGATGGAAGATGGAAATGGCTTTTAATGGGTAAGGGGTTTCTTTGTGAGGTGGTAAAAATGTTCTACAATTATATAGTGATGATGGTTGTGCAGCTTTGTGAATAAACTAAAAACCCCGGAACTGTGCCCTTTAAAAGGATTACAGCGCGTGAATTACATGGTACGTGTATTTACGGTATGCGAAGTAGATCTCAATTTTTTTTTAAATGTTATTTAGATGAGAAAACTCACAATTCGTCTTCGTGCTTACCCCTGTGGCCTTGGGAATCTCTCACGGAGATCACCAGTAATACTATTTTAATAACACAGGGAAATATTTTCAACAGGATTCTCACTGGTAACCAAGTACTGGGTAGGATAAGCCCAGGGTGCAGTTTGTCATTTTGCCACTAGATGGCACCCTATCCTCTTCTTCTGGAGTTGCCGGGGGAGAGGGGGCGGCCCCTAAAAGCACTTGCCTTTCCCATCATCTATTCTGGGTTTTATCATATCATGGCAATTAGGCTTGATTAGAGAGAAGGATTGTCAGGAACCCATATTATGATGTAATGTGCTGCATCAGGCAAACAGGCTAATGGTGTGTCCCCTGGGATTAGCTTCAGGAGCCGCCCCATAGACAAACGGGTCTTGGGAGCAAGCCGCTGAGAATGGAGGTTAAATATGATGATGTCCTGCAGGGCTGGGGATTCAGTAAGCAAGGGAACGAGTCCCATAAAAGCACATCTTCCAGCAAAGGCTGGAGAAGCCACCTGAATGCTCAGCCTGATGAAATGGGTCCTAATCTGGCCTTTAATTTTCCCAGGTGGTTCTCAGGGTAGTGTATTTAAGAGGCTACAAGTGCCTCCCTACCATGCTGAGCCCTGAGACACCCGGAGACGGAGTATAAACGGGGCCCCGCCCGTCCCACTGAGGCCGGCACACTCCGAAGGCCCCGTACGTGGGCAGCAGAGCGGGAGCTGAGACCACAGCTCTCAATCACAGCCATGTGTGGGAATCGCCAGGGGCGTTCTCACACCTGCAGAGATCCCACCCCAACCCAATACAAAAGGAGCATCTGGAGATGGGATCCGGCAGATGTGTTCTTAAAATACCCCCAGGGGAATCGAATGCACAGCCTGGGCAGAGAAGCAGGGGGCTGAAGGAAACCAGGCTGCCGGACAAAAAGGGAAAGCTTGCTTTTCCGCTTCCCTTCTGGCCAGGGTTCCCCGACGGACGAGCTGCGCTTAGCGGCAGGGGACGCGGGACTCTTGGACCGGTGGGCCCAGAATCCGCGCAAGGAAGTGAGAACAGCAAGAGGGGACGGTGCCCTTGCATTTGGGAGTCACGCTGCGTGAATTTCGTGAGCAGATTCAATCCCCAGCCCCTCGACTGGGGGGCCTCTCGGAACGGATGGAAAGGACACGGCCAAGAAGGGCGCACAGGAGCAGAGCTGGGAAAATATCGACTGAGAAATCCTCGAAACCCTATGCCAGACACAACGGGGGCGCTTCTAAAAATAAAAGAGTGTGTTAAAAAAATCAAAAGACCCACCACTGAATTCTTTCTTGAGAAAGTACTGGAAGCTCTGCCGGCCCTTGGGGTCTCGGATCAGTTCACTGAAGTTGAAAGCCCATCGCTCCACCCGCATCTTGGTCGGGATTTCCACCCTGCAAGGATGATGGTTTGTAAGTTCACCAGGCGCTGAGTGCGAGGCATGGGCCCCCACCAGGCTCACGAGGCCCAGGCCTCAGCCCGATCCCTCCCCCCCCACCCCTGCACAAACAACAATCCACGTAAGCACTCGCTAGGAACGTGCAGCCTCAGATAAGCCCCCTGGGCGCAGGCGGGAAGCTGGTACCCCAGAGGGGAGAAGGATGCCCACAGCAAACAGCCTCGCACTCCGGCCCGCTCCCTTCTTTTTCAGCGCAAAGGAACACAGACGCCACCTCAGAGGCCCGTGGAGACTGGCCAGCAGAGGGTCGGTCGGGCTGCCACACCGGACCAGAAGAAGATTCCAGAGCGGCCCCAGTGACGGGCGCTGTGGCCACTGCCACCCCACCCCACGCCCCTTCACCACTAGGAGGAGTCAGTGATTCTTCCCGTACCCGCCCTCAGGCCCCAAGCCCCAGGCAGAACCTTCTGTCACCGATGTTCCCCCAGAGCCCCTGCTACCATGCAAGTCCCACCCCATGTGCATGTTTGGGAAGGTCTCGCTGCTCCCAGCTGGGACACTGCGGCACGGCTGGCTGAGGTCCAACATTCCAGAAAATGAGGAAGACTTGGCTTTTCTCCTATGCCTTAGGAAACTCTCCAGAACCCAACACGGCCCCTTGGAAACAAAGGTTTCCAAGTCCCGGAGAGCACCGCTGCCACGGAGGCAGCCGCTGGCACCGTGACGGGCCGCTAGTCACGGCATCCAAGTCGGCCGAGCAGGTTCGCGCTTCCTCCGACGACAGCGTGAGAACGGTCACAACGGTCCTAACATTCAGAGCCACCGTTTACAGAGGGTCACCGCCTGGGCGGCCCCGCGCTCCACACGCACGTCCCCGGGCGAGAAGGCTGCGAGTGCCCGCTGTCATCCCCGTGTCACCGCTGAGACCAAGGTTCACGTGAGAAGCAGACCCAACAACCAGACAGACAAAAACCGTGGCGTGCGAACCTCCGCCGGCCCAGAAGCACCTGGAAGACGCATAAATGCACAGAGTGCGGGGCGCTATTCCTTGAGTTTCAGAGTCACAGGGGTCGGTCGGTGGGGACCAAAGATTTGCATCTCTAGCAAGCTCCCCGGTGATGCTGCCGCTGCTGGCCCAGAGACCTCGCTGGGCGCCGCTGCTCCAAACCCGTGTTAGGAACCCCAGCTGTTCGTTAAGGTCAATGGGAGCTTCTAAAAACCACTGGTGAGGATCAGAGGGTAGCCCGGGCCAATTACGAGGCTTTGGCGGTGAGGGCTGGACACTGGTTTTTGTCTGGCTTTTGCTTTTAAGGCTCCCGGGTGGTTTTACCACGCCTGTAAGATCTCAGCCATTCAGAACAAGGCTTCCTGTTTCCAGCGGGGCACTTGGCTTTGCCCCCGTAGCACCCTCTGAGAGATGGCTCCTGACAAAACCTCGCCCTCGTCCTTCTCCCCAGCAAATCTCTGCCTTGCGCTTCCATACCATAGCCTCCATTTCACTTAAAACTGGGGGCTCTCCACGTCTCTGTCCCAAGCCTTCCTGGGACAACCCTTTTCCCGGCCAGGCGACTCTGCCTTCTCCTCCACGGAGAGCTGAATTCTGCACACCCTTGCTCACGAGGAGATTCGGCTCACTCTGCCCTGACACGCTGGGAGACAGGCGTAGGGTCCAGAACCCCACCCTCATAACTAGAGCCCCCAGAGCGGGAGGGAAGCCTCTCCGGAAGCTGGTTCTCGAGTCTTTGGCTCCGTAGGGGACACTAGTAGAGAGGTGGCCCCAAACTCTAGATGAGAGCCCTCTTTAACCCATCAGCGGCCCACAGCAGGCCGGGAGGAACGGGTGGAAGAGTTCCCCAAGCTATGGGGAAGCTAGACCTCTTGACTTGGCTGGATCTTTGCTACCTGCATGTTTCTCATGCCTTGCGTGGTAATGACCTTGGTGGTGACCTGAACTGTGGTACGTGCCTGATGCTCTCGATCTTTCCCATCACCCCACCTGCCTTCTCCACTCCTACCAGCCCCTTCCTTCCTCCCCTCCTCCTCTACCTTTCCCTCGGATGTGACTCTTAGACCTTCTCTTCTTCCTTCATTGGCTTACACTCCCCTTCTGCATTTCTGCCTTTGTTAGGAGCCATAACAGTTTAGAAGTCACAAACAGAGCAAAGGAGCCCTGCCCTCCAGGCACTTACTTTTTCTCTAGTTAGAGATCAAAAATGCAAAGCCATAAAAATGACTGTTTTTCTGTTCAGAAGCAATATATTGCTAATATAGAGTTACCATCCGACCCAGCATTTCCGCTCCCAGGTACACACCCAAGAGAAATGAACACATATGTCCACACAGAAACCCAGACACGCATGTTCACAGCGGCATCATTCATAGCAGCTAAAAGACAGAGACAACCCGAATGTCCATCAGCTGATGAATGGATTAAAAAAAAAAAAAGCCTAAGTCCTTACAGTGTCTATCACGCAGCCATAAATAAGGATGGAGTACTAAGCCACTGCCGCACCCAGATGAGCCCCGAGAGCATTACGCTCGGTGGAAAAAAAGCTAATCACAAAAGACCACATAGTATATGATTCCATTCATACAGAATGTCCAAGGTCGGCAAAGGCACGGAGACAGGAAGCAGTTTTGGGGTTGCCTAGGACTGGAGGGGTTTGGGGTGGGTGGAGGGGTTCTTCTTTGGGTGATGAAAATGTTCTAAAATTAACTGTGGTGATGGTTGCCCGACCCCAGGAATATAGTAGAAACCACTGAATTGCACGCTTTAACTGGGTGAATTGTACAGCACGCGAATTATAACTCAAAAAGCGATTTTTTAAAAACACCCATGTATCAGATACATACAATTTGGCGTTTAAGTCCCAGAACTGGGTGTCGTCTGTTATCCAGGGATTGCTGGGGAGGCAGCCCGACATGATGGCATCATTGGACAAAAACTGCTCGCTGTATTTGACGATCCTGAAAAGCAAATGGAAAATGATTTCCTAGAAGTTCAACACCCAAGAGACGAAATCAATACTCAGGTTGATTGACCGGCCTATCCTCCTTTCTCTTGATCGATTGAGTTACACACTTATTACTGCCTTCTTAGAAAAACGCTCTAACAGCCCTCGGGATGGGCAGGTCTTTGACAGGACCTGTCCCTGTTCTCCTCGTGAGATGAAGCATCGTCTTCCCAGCCAATCCCTTTGCCATTTCTCTGTTGCACTATTCCATTAAATTAAGGCCTCTCTATATTGCATCGGGAGTCTTCCAAATTCAAAGCCAACTCGGTTTGCGTGGCGCCATTTTGGAAGCAGGAGGTCTTCTGAGATTCTGTTGCCACATCACATTCCACCCTTTGTCAGGAGATCGCCTAAATTTGGGAACTTTGATTCATCATTCGAAGCCTGTGGTCTCACTGAGGTGTGAAAGGCACAGTCACAAATGTGAGCAAGAGCTAATTCCTTCGCTGCGAGTTAGACCTTCCCAGGCAGCACATTTCCCGGTGTGGGGGCAGTCTGGAAAAGCCTGCTGGGCCTCCACCCCTTTGGTGGGGGGCTGCATCCATGATATACCCATGAGACACCTGCTGTGACGTCTGCCCACAGCCAGGAGATTTTGATAGAACACAACCCATCCCCTAGAGATATCCCAGAGCATTAGCTCTATAGTTCCCTGCGAAACTCAAGCCCCTCGGCTTCATTTCTCCCAAGACCCTCTTCTTTCTCAGCAAGACCTTTTCAGTGGAGCAACGGAAAGGAAGAGAAAGGAACACTGGCCCACAGGTCCAACCACAAATGATGTCGAATTCTGGTCATGAAGCACTAAAACAAATAAAAATTGGAAGCGGGTGTAAGAAGTACCCGACAGTGTTTGGGTCTCCCTCAATGTGCTTTCTGTTCGGTTTCATTAAACTGGGTTTCTGGATCATCACGGTAGATGGTTTTTACTTTATCATAAAGCAATGATTATCGTTAAAACCCAAAGCCGAGTGTCCACTGAGTATACGGTTATAGTCCCCTCTGTGACCAACGGAGCTCAGCAGGTGCAGACAGAAGTGGTTGACAAATGTGGGGGAGGTCAGGGCACATTTTCTCAGTCGGGTGGTATGTTTGCAAACTAGGGATTTGGAAAGATGTAGAAAAGATATCTGAAGATGTTTATAGGAGCCTAACCCTTAACCCTATTGGAAGAAAGGCACGGGGCAAAATACAACCTCTTCCATCTTGATCGGCACCATTACTCAAGTCTCTCCCTGTCACAATAAATGACTAGTCAGCTTGTGTCCCTCCAGAAATAAGCCAAGTCCATTTTCGTGCGTGCAGGAAAATCTTTTTTTTTTTTTTTTAAAGATTTTATTTATTTATTTGAGAGAGAGAGATCACAAGTAGGCAGAGAGAGAGAGGGAAGCAGGCTCCCTGCTGAGCAGAGATCCCGATGCGGGGCTCGATCCCAAGACCCTGAGATCATGACCTGAGCCGAAGGCAGAGGCCTTAACCCACTGAGCCACCCAGGCGCCCCTGTGCAGGAAAATCTTAAAGAGTTAGCAAGGTGGTCCTAAAATGAATTCCACATTTTAAAAAGATAACTGCTTTACATCAGGGGGCAGCACTAAATCCCTCTGTGCCTCCCCAGTAATGGCACTCTGAATGTTCAAGAAGTCAAATGTGAATTTCTAATTTACCGTAACTGGATTTTAAATCAAAGATTAACAATGGACATGCAATAGTACACTGAACCAGTAAACGTAACTTACAGATCTCTAGTAAATTTGAGTGGGTACTGATAGGAACACAGGCTAGTGGGGACCCCCCACAGGGTGCCGTCTATGAACTTTCGATTCTTCCCACCCTCTCCATCTACACAGTAGCGGATTCCAAGAGAGATGAGGCTTGTATAAAACCTCCCCCACCCCTGATGTGCCTAACCCAAGATGAGACGGGACACAAGGGACTGAGGAACTAGGAATTTAACCCTTAAAGGACTGGTTTCGTCCCTCAGAGTTCCTTAGGAGCTTGTGTCAGCCCGTGACTGCTCAAGTTTGCCTGAAAACACAAAGTTCTCCTCTTGTCTACCTCCTGTTCAAACCTCAGCAAGACCAACAAAGCAGGGACATACCCTCCAAGGGACACTGAAGACTTCACGGTGGACCTCATTAAGGCCTGTTGGTAATACATGATCTGGAAGAGACACAGTGGTTAGAGGACGCCCAACTTGCCCACCCTCAAGTGTCGCTAACACTGGCCCTTACATGTGGCCTCCAGAACGGGAAGCCACTTCCCTGCCATCCCCTCCCCTCAAGCGGTACTACCCACCGCGGTACTAACAGGACACAGGTCCACAGTAGACAGGTGACCCCAAACTCCAAATTAGGGGCCTCCATAGCCCATCACGTGTCAGCCCGGGAAAAGGCACCAACTGGAAATACAAAAGGTTCTAAGGAGCATTAACTCGAGACATGGGGACGGATGCTTGGCCTTTCCCTCGGGTGCCTCTGGCTCACAGAGCAGGGCTAACCTCAAGAGCCATGCCTTCCAGGGCTCTGTCTTGGGCCCCGACACAAGATTTGCCACAAGAGGTAGTGTGCCTATTCAGAGAGATTCTGAACAGCCCTGTCATTGTAGGAGCCGGGATCAGGGTGCTGTGATAGCCAGCCCACGTCCCTCGGATCTGGGCCTTTCGATGGTGTTTCATATCCTGAGCCTCAGCACCGATCCATTTACATCTTACAAAAGACGCTTTGTCATTCTGTGTGGTCCATTAATTTAGAAATAATTGTCTGAACATTACGCGTGGCTTTTCATTTCATTACCGAGGGCAGAGCGCAAAGCCAAAGTACATATAATTTGTTAGAGGATTGAAAATCAAACTTCCCTGGGACCAGGAAACTAATTACCTCTTTCCTGACAGCAGTGATTGTTTGTTTCTGTAAAAACAAAGAAGCAAAAACCATTAAATGGATGCCATTAAGTCACTGCAGCTCAAATACCCATTTGAGAAATAAAAATCTTTGCCCATGAAAAAAAAATGGTTTCACCTTTTCTTACTTAAAAGACAGGATTTCCCCATGACTCCCACCACTGGAGAATTAATTCAACTAAGGCTCTGATGAGGGGACGCGTATGATTTACTACTAAAACCATATGCTCTTCTCCCAAAACCCAAGATGAATTCAAGACTATGTCTTGGGTCGGTCCCAATCTACCAGAGTGCCTTCAGAGCCATCCTAAATGGAATGAGACACATGGATGGAGAGACAAGTATGCAGCTGGAATGTTTGCTTCTTTCCTCCCAGCAGAGAGCTCTGAATGGATGGTGAGATCCATTCCTCAGGTTTCATAACAACTTGACCAATACAAATTGGGGGTGAAGCTCCATTGCCAAACCTAAAGCACACAATTAAAAAAAACGAGACCAGCGTCCACCAAAAGCTAAGTCCCAGAGGGGAGCTGGATCAGTGTAGATCAAATCAGGTGGGTTCTATCCTCTTGTTGAAGCAGCCAAAGCATTCATGGCTGGGGTGAGCGGCAGGGCGCCCTCTCTCTGGAATTTTTGCGATATAGCAAAGAAAAGGAGACTCCACATAGAGGCTCTTAGAAGCTCCTAGAAACCATTCCCACCTGTCTCTTACTAAAATCCTCTATAACCTGACACACTTCCTTAGCCTCACTTTTCTGCTCCGTGCAGCTCCCGGAATTTGGGCACGGTGGTGATTCCAGTCTCAGGTTTTCTAGGTTTGGTTGTGTCTGGGGGCTGCTTGGTGCTGACTCGCATACTCTAAATTGACCATCTTCGTTCCTGGCTGTCAGCATCTAAGCAGCTTAATACAACCGGCTTTTCACTGGGAAGAGAATCAGAAGCCCAAGGAGGACACTATTTCCCTTAGACAGTTAGCAAAATAAGTACTGGCCCATGAGCCCATTGACAAGGAATGGAGGAGGGTTTGATCTCGAATGTCACATACATATCTCTCCTTTCTAACCCACATGGGGTTTCACGTTGCTTCACTGGATTGCTTTTATGTAATTGCTTTTCATAGGAAATCCTTTTTCCTGGGTGGGGGGGAGTAGGGAGATCTCAGAAAATTATTTTCTGATCTCAGATTTCTGATCTCAAAATTTCTGATCTCAGAAAATTAAAGGTAGGTCTCCCTGACTTGAGCTCACACGCATCCTGACTCCTTCCTTCATAGCACTTACCCACAACTGTAATTAAACATTTGTTTGTGTCATTCTATTTCATACTCTATCACCCCCCGGGCTCTATTAAGAGCAGGGCGACCGTGTCTGCCCCAAGCATAATTTCTGGTGCACAGTAGATGCTCAAAAAAAACTCAGATAAATAATGACCGCCATAAAAAATAATAATAATGATGATGACCACCATGTGCTTGGAGGCCTAGGAAAATGGAGAGGTAGTCTAATAATAGAGTATTTTTCCACCTCAACAGTTGAAGATAGTCCCCAGATGATCCATATTCTGGCAATGACATTGATTATCTGTTTCCATTGTCTCTTAACATAAGGCAGTGTTTGAGAAAACTCACATTTCAGGAAGAAAAGGACCCTGGGACCAGAGTGGCTTTGCATTCAAATCTAATACAAGCAAACTCTCTTGGTAGAGTGGGCTCCAGTGGATTAAGAATCCTATCTGCTGGTCTACACCTTCTGTTCAAAGCGGATGCTAGACCTGTGCCTATACTAGTAACCACTTTGCCATGAGTGCAAAGCAATGTACACCTCTCTGATCCCTGACAAAGTTTAAGGGAGGGCAGTTTTTGTATTCTGATTTTCAGCTGGGGATACCGAGCCACGGAGATGTTACAGGCAACTTTCTCCGGACCTCCTGGTCAGTAACTGGTTGAGTCAGGATTCAAACCTAGAGCTTCCGTTTGCAAAACCGAGGAGTGACCCACGAGCCTCAGAAAAGAGCCTACCCTCTTCACCAGTTCCTTCTTTGCCTTAAAGGCACGGGTGCTGCACTGCGGACTGACTCAGTCCAGCCATGCCATTTAAAATTAAAACAAAAAGAGAGCTAAAGGGGCGCCTGGGTGGCTCAGTGGGTTAAAGCCTCTGCCTTGGGCTCGGGTCATGATCTCAGGGTCCTGGGATCGAGCCCCGCATCGGGCTCTCTGCTCGGCGGGGAGCCTGCTTCCCCCCCTCTCTCTACCTGCCTCTCTGCCTACTTGTGATCTCTCTCTCTCTGTCAAATAAATAAATAAAATCTTTAAAAAAAAAGAGAGAGAGAGCTAAAGCCCAAAACACAGGATGCAACAGAAAGACAGGAAATCCTCCTTAGTCAATACTAATGACAGAAAAACAAACTCCCAGCGATAAGAGAAATGAGATCTGGGGTTCGGACGCACAGCACGGCAACTTTAATGAACAACACTGTTTGATATACTTGGAAGTTGCTAAAGAGAGTAGATCTTAAATGTCATCAGCACACACAAAAAATCTTAATTATGCGAAGGCATGGAGGCGTGGACTAACCTTATTGTGGTAATCATTTTGCAATATACACATAACTCTCATGATCCCACTGTGCACCTTAAATTATGTACGTTATATGTTGATGACCTCTCAATAAAGCAAAGGAAGAGAAAACACTAACAATGGTGAAGATCGCAATCATACCAGGCTCAGCAGCCAGAGGGCACGAACACCCTCCTGCCGAGTGCCTAGGAGCCCAGATCAAACCTCCTGCGAGCACGGGGCTCCTGAGCAGACCAACAGAGACTAAATGAGCCAGATTCTCAGACCGCTTGACCTTCTCTGGCCCCCACGGGGAGCCCACCCTGCGTGTCAACCACAATCACGCACACTCTCCCATCTCCCCTCTACCTGGCATGGCCTGGCTTTCAGCCTAATATGTGTCTGGGGCCATGATCTCAGTCTTCAGTGTGTTAAAATATCTCCTATTTTAATTCACTTTATTTGATTGTATTACCCCAGGAGGGCTTCCGCATTGGTGGTGCGGTTTGCTGACTTTCCGGGTTCCCGGGATTACCAGCCACCCTCTGGGTCGGATGGCAGTGGCTTTGGTGGCATCGGAGGCTTCTCCGCCTCTACCTTGGCTTTCCCACATGGATTTTACTGCTTTCTAGCTTTAAAAATAGCTTTCCGTGGGATCGGCTTCCTCTAGATGGACATACAGGGCATCTCTGTCCTATTAAGGGTATGTGGACATAGGGAGGGTGCAGGAGGGGGTCCTGGACTTTTCTAAAAGACAGAGAGGGAATGGGATTGCGAAGGGGAGGGATGGCTTAGAAAAAAAGAAGGGAGTTCCAGACGGGGCCGGGTCAGGGGCCGGGTCAGATTCCTGGTTCGGTCACTTATTGGCTCGGTCACTTATTTAGCATGTCAAAGCCTCTTTCCTGATTTGTAAAAGGAGATCAGAGAAGGGGGAGGACGTTAAATGAGGTAATACACAGAGGGGACTGGCACAGAGCAGAGGCTCAATAGTCAGGAGCCATGGAGTAGGGTTCATACACTGCGGCTGAGAGTAGGCACAGTGCGGTGTAGACCCCAACTCCAAGATAAAACCCAGGATGCGCCCGCAACATTTGGGACATACGTATACTAAAGAAGTTATTCGTCGTTCATCTGATAATCAAATTCAACTGAGCAACCGGTATTTTTATTGGCTAAATCTCATAAACCTGTCCATGTTATTATTATTTAGCCAAAGGCCACAAAAAGACATAAAGTGGAGTTATTAAAAAATACACACGCACACATGCGCGTCCATTTCTAAGCAACTCGAAGACAACTGCTTTGTGACAACGTAAGAAATGAACATTTTTTCCCTTCCTGTAATTCATGCACAAGCTCCCTGCCTTCTTGACAGCTGGCCCTCCTGGAGGGAAGTCACCTCTTTACTCCTCATCCGAGTGACACACTTTGTTACGGTAAGATACTCTGCCTAAGGAATCCTTAAATGCTACGCATTCTTGGAATTCTAACTTCTTATTCTCCCCTTGCGGAGTTACCCAAATAGGGACGCCTCTAGAGCCTGTTTATACAGCTGTGAGGGGGGGCTTATTGGCCTCCCAACTCGGGGCGGCTGCAGACAATCATCACAGGGCGGGAGGGGTCAATGGGGTCATGCCCTGGGAGACCCTGGGGCCACCCCAGACAGGGGTGTGGAAGCGAGGAGGAGGGACAAGCAACGACCCTGGGACCAGGCAGCCAGGCAGGAATATACGGGGAAACAGAGGCGAGGGGTTGGGCAAGCCACAGAGTGAGGCGCAAGATGGGGACAGCCATGAGTAATCGGGGACGTAGGCATTGAGAGCGGAGAGAGGGTCAAAAGTCCAAAACCAGGAGGTCTGGGGACTGATGGGGTTAATGCAAAGCAGACAAGAGATGGGAGGCAGCGACCTGCCCAAAGACTCAAGAATTTGAGGTTGCAATCACCCGAGGTTGTCTGTCCTGCCGCGAGCTTCCGGATCGGGTGGAGGCAGGACAGACTGCATAATTTGCAGGGCCTGGTGCAAAACACACCTGCAGGGCCCCTCATCCAAAGAAAGCATTAAGAATTTTAAGGCAGCGCCAGGCAAACACGAACCCAAGCGCAGGGCCCTAATGGGTGCGGAACTGAGGCCCCTGTGCAGGTCACCCGCCCCCCCAATGATAGAGACCCTGGGTGCAGACTGGAAAGGTGTGGTTGGGGGATGGGGGGGGAAATAATAGGATCAGAGAAAAGCAAGAGCCGCAGGCCTGGGAAGTCATGGAGCCCAAACCAGGAATCTGACCCGGCCCCATTTGGAAGTCGCTTCTCTTTCCTAAGCCGTCCCTCCCCTCCCCAATCCCATTCCCTCTCTGTCTTTTAGAAAAGTCCAGGACCCTCTCCTGCACCATCCCAGAAATGACCTCTCTCACAGCATGGCGACCGTTGGGATAGTGACAGCTACGGTCCCCGGGGTGCCTCTCCATGTTGGAAACCATTCCAGAAACGTCACATAAGTGATCTCATTCAATCCTCTGAGGAAGGAGCTACTGTTATTCCCATTTTATGAGTAAGGAAACTTAAGGCTTGGAATAACTCAAGAGCTTGTCCAAGATCACACGTCCAGGGAATGGCTGAGCTGGGACTCCCGGTGAGGCCAAAGCTTTCTTCAGCACAGCACACTGGGCCTCATCACAAAATGACTACAGTCACCCTGTCTGGGTCAGGAGAGGAAGGGCCAGCCCTGGGCATACCACCACCCATGGCCAGGCTGGGGCCCAGCCGCCATTTTGTCTCCTCAGTGAAATAAAAGGAAGATGGGGGGGGGCTGCATGTGCCCCACGGCATGGGAACTGAGAGAGGACACACTCTCTGGGTGTGGCCCGTGGACCACAGGCAGTTCCTCCCAGGGCTGGGCGGCCACACTAACCAGCAGCCTGCGGTGGTGGGTCACCTGGAGCCCCGGGACACCACCAACCGAACAACCTCTTTCTTATGCTTGCTGGTGTTCATTTCTTTTGGGTTATTTGCCTCCATTTAAGGAAAACAGGCATCTTTTCAGGAATTTACTAATTCTCAGAAATGGCCTCTGTCTTCAAACCAGGAATGAGAGAGAGCTAAGGCCAGGAATGAGAGAGAGCTCTTCTCTGGAATGGGACAAAAGTCTGGAACCTCTGCATGCCTAGGGCCTCACGGAGACACTTCACGTTCTCTGGACCCTCTCCCCTCAGGGCAGATAAACTGGGGAAAATGAAGGACACTTAATCAGTCGGCAGGAAACGTTGCCAACTCATCAAACATGGCGCCAGCCTCCGTCCCCACCATGGTTGGGCCCGACACACACTGGGGCTGGCGGAGCAGGAGAGGCCCCGCTCGCATGAGAATTACGGTTCTTTATTCTTCAGAATATTCCAGAGCAGCCAGAGTGCAGACAGGAGAAAGAGAGCTGGTGGGAAAGAAAGAGAGAGAGAAAAGAAGGGTAAACAAAGGGAAAGCTCCCCCGTGTCAAACATGGCCGCGGGAGGGACAGCCCCCAGCCTCACGCACTGTCTAGTGCTGGCTCGGGGCTGACAGTATCACCAGCATCTGGCAAGGAGTGCCAGAAGGTAAAGGTAGAAAGTGCCAGAAGGTAAGCTCTTCTCCCAGCCTGACTGCCTGTGAGCCTGAAGATGCTTCCAGTGAGAAGGGGTCTGGCCAGGCTTCTTGGAAGTTACCCCCAAAGGGCATGGAGGAGGGAGCACCTCAGCTCCTCGGCTCTCCTCCCAGAGCTGGAGGGTAAGGCCCCCTGCACCACAGACACACACACACACACACACACACACACACACACACACACACGGGAAAGCCACATCCTGGCCGGCTGGGGTCAGAGTAGAGTGACGTGATTTCCACCTGTACCCTCCCCTCCTCCACACCACAGAGGTTTCCAGAACTGCCAGTTATCCATTTAAAAAAAAAAAAAAGCAGATCTTCCAACCCAGTTCAGTATTTTCCTTGATGCTTCTGTTTCTATAGCAACCAAGCCTACAAGCCTCAGCAATTATCTTTCATCTGATGAGGTGAACGTGGAAAAGGCTGTGAAGGCTGACAATCTCATACATGTATCAAAGGCAGGGTCACTTTGAGTTGTGGGCAAGGGACCCAGCAATGCCCCAGGGGATGCCCTCGGGGGACTCGATGTCCCCTCTCCACATGGACTCCATCCTAAACCCATGCCTCTGTCTCATGCACTGGAACCCCTGAGTTTCGGGTCCCAGCAGACTTCCTTCTTTCTCCTTTCCGGCATATTCCTCCCACCTCGCACTCACGCTGTTAGGCACTGCCAAGGCTTAGAGGTGACACACGAGGCTGAAATGTCCGTGACCCCTTCCTGCTCGTGGACAACATTAGACAGAAAGCCATGGAACCATGTAAGACTAGTTCAAGTGGGTTTTAGGCTCCACGGTTCTCATTCGGGGCACTCATGTTCCCCAGGGCACACTGGACAATGTCTGGGGACATCTGTGACCGTCAGGACTGGGAGGCTGGCAGGGAAAGGCATGGAGTTACTGGCATCCAGTGGGTAGACTCTAGAGGTGCTGCTAAACGTCCTGTAGGACACGCAGGAAATCCCCCCAGGGAATTATGTGTCCCCAAATAATAGCGTCATGGATACCCACTCCTTCCGCAGCTTACGCACTGCATTTCTTTAAATAAAAAACTGTCTTAGGAAAATGGCCACCCATCATAAATGGTGGCCCATTTGGGAAAAGGGTCCCTCTAAAACTAAAAGCACAAGAGAATCTTTGCAAAGGTCCTGCCCTACTGAGATGCAAAAGAAAGTATGACATTCTGGGTCATGAGGATTAAGGTTTAATAAAACCCGAAGTTGATTCAAGGGTTTTGAGCCTGGGGCCTATAGTCTCCAGGAGGTCAGGGAACCGGCTGAAATTGTGTGCAAAATGTCTGTCTGGGCATCTCCGGGGGGAATGGATACATAATTTTCATCACATCTTCTAAAGGGGAGCTGCCTCAGAAAAAGTCTGAAGCCCGATCACCTCGATCCCATTTGCTCTGACCTGCGCTCTACATTCTCTCGCCTCTCATCACGCAAGACCCCTGTCACAGCCTGCCCCCTTCCTGACACTGGCATCACAAGGTATCTTTTTGGTAATAAATATCCTCAAAGGGAAACATCATTGCCCCAACAGAGACAAATAGACAGTAGTCGTGTGGACACCTTCCCAGCCTGAGAACCTGACCCAGGCCCTGCCCAAAGTATGCGGCCAAGACCTACCTGGT
This sequence comes from Potos flavus, assembly GCA_028534135.1. NCBI lineage: Eukaryota > Metazoa > Chordata > Mammalia > Carnivora > Procyonidae > Potos > Potos flavus. The sequence continues at coordinate 10,103,583 of CM052891.1, read as the reverse complement.
TTACCTGAACTTCGTTCGGATTGGTCACTCGGTCCAGGCCATAGTCCAGCACATTGTTCATTCCCGGCTGAGCGGAATAAAAACAATGTAAGAACCATCACTGCAAGAATCTCCAGTTTCTGATTAACTTTGGGTCTTGGCCAAACTGCCAGTTATGAGACTGAACTGAGAAGGGCTTGTGGCTTAGCCCACGGGGGAACCACAGCTACTGTAAGACCCTCTGGGTGAGATGGGAAGCTTCATGCGTGTTCCACCACCACGGCATCCCCAGAACCCAACACAGTAGGATGGATGTGTGGGTGGATAAGTGTGTATAGTGGTGGGTGAATGGATGGATAGATGGATGGATGGATGGATGGACGGATGGATGGATGGATGGGCGGATGGACGGACGGACAGATGGATGGACGGACGGACGGATGGACGGATAGACAGGTGGGTGGATGGATGGATGGATGGATGGATGGATGGATGGACAGATGGATGGATGGATGAATGGATGGGTGGGTGGATGGAAGGAATGGATGGGTGGGTGGGTGGTTAGAAGGAAGGATAGATGGATGGATGAATGAAATGGATGGTGGGTGGATGGAAGGGATGGATGGGTGGGTGGGTGGTTAGAAAGGATAGATGGATGGATGAATGAAATGGATGGTGGGTGGGTGCATGGATGGATAGATGGAAGGAAGGAAGGAAGGAAGGATGGAAGGAAGGAAGGAAGGGTGGATGGATAAAACTCAAACTCAGGAGTTCACTGGGATTAGTACATAGGACTCTGACTCCTCTGGCAGTGCTCCTTCCCGCCCCTGCCCACCACCTACAATGCAGTGCTTTGCAGAGTCTGGGCTTCGGTCAGCACCTTTGGGCTTCAATCCTGCCACTTTCAATCTGCCACTTCCTAGCAGTAAGGAAGATTCTGGAAACTACTTCTTTCTACACTTGCTACCCCTCCCGAGAAATGGAGATGATCCCTCCTACCCCTCAAGTTCTTTTTGAGGATTTAACAAGATGACGTGCAAAGCTCTCAGCAGAGGGTAGCAATTACTGAGCAAGGGCTTGTATTCATTTTAAGATGGTGTATGTAAAGGGCTGGCCCAAAGTGGGGCCCTCAGTCTTTACCAGTCCCCTTCTCCATGGCAACCAACTCTGCAGCCAATCTTGCCTGGTCTCTCAATTCCTTGGCCAGCAAGTCGGGTCTTTCACGTCCTTCTCTGTTAGTTTGCTGCAGGCCCCCATCAAGCTCCCAACTCAGGTGACCAACCAGGCCCACTACACTGAGGCAGGAGGCCGCTGAGCTTTCTCCCCATCAGATTCAAGCTCACCCACGTGTACAGCTCAGAGGTATGGCTGCCAAGGAAAATACAGGATGCCCAGTTACGCTTGACGTTCAGACAAATGACAGATAATTTTGATACATGATTTATGTAAAAATATATTCCATATGTTTTTAATACAAATATACAATAAGCACAAAAATAATGTGACATGAATCATTTGCTGTTTATCTGAACTTCAAACTTAACTGGGCATCCTCTATTTTATTTGCTAAATCTGCCAACTTAGCTCAGCAGGCTACCACGGGGGGCAAATATTGGGCACACAGCAGAGGCAAGGAAGAGAAAAAAGAAAGCAGTGGAAAATCGGTGGGGAGAAAGACAGGGGAAGGGAGTGGCTGTGCTCGCCGCAGCTGTCACACACATGGACCTCCATCGACAATTACTTATCAGGCACTTCCTATGGCTGACATCGTGCTCAGCCTGGGAGCCTGTGGGGAATGTGACACTTCCAAGCATTCCCAGCTGGCATCTCAAGGCACTTCTGGTCTCGTGGGCAAGGCACTTGGCAATTTATCACACAAATGATAAATCACAGTTGTGACAAGTGCTACAATCAACAATACAGAAGTCCAAGCCAGCTTCGACGGATGGAACCTAGCAAGGAGGTGGGGACTGGGGGAGGGGGGTGGTCATCAGAATCTGTGCCTTTCCCTAAAGTGAGTTCTAGGAACTGTCCTCTCCATCTTGTACAAAGAAATCCCCCCAGGGTAACTGAAGACAGACTTACACACACACACACACACACACACACACACACACAGCCCATGCTCCTGGCCCCCACAACCCCAGCAGCCTCGGTGCAGTTGTCTGCTCAAGTCTTGAATTAGTTCTCCGAATCTTTCCTTTGAACTTGACCCACGTTCTGCTATTACTCTGGCCGCCTCTGGCACTCACAGGTGCACCTGCATAACAATAATCAGCACCGCTGCCCCCATCTGCCCAGACCGGATGGCCTTGACTCTCAGAGCTGCTGCCACCCAGTGGGCTCCATGATCCTGCCAGCCTGCCCAGTGCTGGCCCCTCTGGCTTTCCTCCACTCTGCAGACGGCCACACATGCCCTCCCGGCCGCCCCGCTGCCCCGTCTCCTGCCTCCCCCGCGCACCTTCAAGGTGTCGCTCGCTCCCAGATGAGCCGTGGACCCAGCCAGTGCCCTGACTTCAGAACTGCCCAACCAGCTGCCTTTGTACCTCCGCTGGTTTGGAAGACTCCAGGCTCCATTCATTCATTCATTCATCAGGCAGCATCAAGTCTTTGTTCCCCGCGACCACTGCTGATGCAGTTGCTGGCACATGAGAGGGTGCCCAACCGCAGGTGACCCGGAGCTGCCCGCCCGTGCAACCCCTGCGGCAGGCCGCCAGCAGATAAGGAGACACGCAGACCCGTCCGGCCCCAGTGCCACACGCAGACAGCCCACAAAGACAGCCAACCCTCCCCCAGTGAGCACCAGGGCGTGATGCCCCGGGAACACCCCTCAGGCATAAGCCAAGAGGCAAATTGCTGAATGCATCATAATTCAGGTTAGGAAAGAACCTCTGTACCCCCCACGACTGCTCCATGAGGAGGCGACATCCCCAGAATCAGCATTCCGGAGCAGCACCCGGCCGGGAGCTATGGACATTATTGGTGGCACTGCACCCCAACCCTCCTGTCCCTTCTCCTGTTCTGTTCTCCTTCATCATCGCTCTTCTCCCTAACGTATCAGCTCGCTCGCTTCCGGGGCAGGGGACAGAAAGCAAATGATAAAATACCAAAGAGCTGTATAAACGAAATAAAGCAGGGGAAAGAGACAGAGCTGGGGCTGCAGTGGGGAGACTTCCCTGGGGAGGTGTGCCCAGACCCCGAGCTGACGCAGGACCCCTGCCGCTTTCCAGCTGTCCTGCCTCTCCGTACACATTCGCCTGTGCACTTGCTTCTGTCCCCGTCTCTCCGCCAGACTGTCAGCTCCTCGAGGGCGCAGGCCACTGTCTGTCCTGGCTCATCATTCAAATAGCCCCACTGCCTGGCCACACCCAGTCCAGGGCAGACACCCACGAAATCGATGTCGATTTCTTTCCTCCTTTGCATCAGACAGAGTATGTGGGTTTTCCACCTGTTTTTATGACATCCCATTATAGGTCGGACCGTTTTCCTAGGTCAGTAAATGGCCTTGGAAAATACAATTTTAATAGCTTCCTAATGTTCTTTCATGGGGATATCGTCTCATGTTTAAAGATTTAAATGTATCTATTTATTTATTTAAATTTATTTAGCTGTTTCTCTGTCGTTGTACATTTAGCCCGACCTCGACCGGAAACGGAAGGCAGACACTGTCTTCTCCGGTGAGTGTCACCGTTGGTGGTTGACATGAAGGCCATTTAGATGATATTCAGAAGGAGACCCTGTGACCTAGATCACACAGTGCCACTGTCCCTGGACCACCGCCTCCTTAAACCCATGGTCCCTATGTCAGTGGACCCTATCCTCGGGAGACTCAGAAGTCACAGACGAGGCAGCAAAGACCACCAAAGGCCCCCAGATGACTTCTCTAAGGGAACCATTCTCCCTCTGTTGATTTACACAATTAACGATTGTTTGCATCCCGTCCAGATCTGCACTGTGTTTCATTTGGGTAAAAAAATGGGAGAGGAACATTGTTTTCCTTCGCTATTCTCCCCTTCTAGACCCTGTCCCCAATAACCGGATGCTGAGTGCCAGGCAGCATCTGGGCTCAGGATGGAGGTTGGGTCACATCCCTCAGCCACCACCACCCACATCTGGGCCCGGCCTCTGCCCATGATCATATCCCTGATACCGCATCTGACACCACACTCACGTGGGTGCCCCCTCCTAGAGCAACGGCCCATCAGACAGACGTGGGTCCACATCCCAGCGCTGTGCAACCTCCTGGCCCTCTCTGAGCCTTGTTCGCCCCATCTGAATGCTGGGGGTGGGGAGACTCCCTACTCGCCGGCATCGTCATCAGGTGAACGGGATCGTCCACGGCAGGAGCTTACCACGGGCACGTAGCCGGGGCTCGAGGTTTTTAGCTGTTATTTTACGCCCAGCACCAAACTCAGCCGGCACGGAGTCGGGGCCGTGAAGGTCTCACAGATCAAGGAACAGACAGGGGAACAGGAGGACCGCTGCGGGGCGGCAAGCCGCATCCCACAGTCCGCAGACCGGCTGCTCTGCGCTCCAGAGCCAGAAGTTTGCCCGGCTGGCTTTCTTCCCACCGAACTGACAGTCTGTTTGCGTCTCCTGGAGACGGTCTGACAGCCCCTGAGCTCCCGGGCTTCGCGGGCTTGTCGGGGAGACTGCTCAGTTTCGAGGCGGAGACAGGTTTCCAACAGGAGGCCCTTCAAACAGAACGCCCTGCCGAGAGGCTGCTGGTGATTGAGGGAAGTCAGGGAGAGCAGGACCCGGACGCAGCCCAGCCTCCCTTGCACTGCCGGGGCAGTCTGGACCCAGGGGAGCAGCACGTGCAGACACTGGACGTGAAAAACAGTTTTGTGTCCACGGGGTTTTACGACGGTCCCAGGGACATCAGAACCTCATTGAGAACTCGGCTCCCCGGTGCCCTCAAACAGGGACTGGCTACCTGTGAACCCTGGCGTCTTGTTTGTTAGAGCAGCAAGGATTCGCCCTATGATCTAACGACCAAGGAGGTGACAAAAATGGCTCCGATGCACGGAGACATCCTGTGCCATTGCGGGGGCAGGCGGAAGAGCACAGGGGCCCGGACAGAGTGCTCTGCAGTCTGACCCTCGCTAGCTGTGCAACTCTGGCAACATCCCTGAGCCTCGGCTTCCCCGTCTGCAGAATGGGACGAATAACAGCACCTTCCACACGGGGCCGCAAAGATGAAACGAGAGAACGAATGCAGAGTGAAGCCTAGCACGGTGCCCGGCACACAGTTATGTGCTCAGTTCAGGTCTGCTGTGGTAGTGGTGGTGATGATGATGATGATGGGAGGCAGAGGAAGTGGCGGCAATGGGGGCGGGGGGGCTGGAGGCAGGGCAGGTGATGGCGGAAGCAGTAATCAGAGAGTCACGTGGTCGAATTTTAGGGATTTCTCCATCACACTGTGAAGAGTCACTTAGCCATCTGCCTGGTATGAGGGCCGAGAGCTCGTCCCCGGAGAAGTCGGGGGGAACTCAGATTGTCTGCTTTGCCCCCTATGGGCCTCCTGGTTGCAGGGACGGAGGGGAGGAGAGAGACCCGGGGCGGGTCCTGGGCACCGCCAGTCTATGCTACTTTGCCAGGGACGCAGGCACACTGGCATTTCCCCACCACGGGGTCTCTGCAGGTAACATGAAGCCGTTCTCCACCCTGCAAGGGTCTCCTCTGTCGTGAGGGCCACGGGCACCAGGGCGTCCTGCCCAATGAGTGGCTTCCCCACCATGTGCCCTTGTCCACACCCAGGCTCCCCCTTCAGGAACAGATGACAGAAGGCAGGCTGAACAATGCCAGTGTCCTTCCCCTACAAAGATCTCACTCCTGAGCTACAACGAGGCGGTGGGGAGAGCGGGGGAACGCGTGCTTGGCTGTTTCTCTAGAACCCTCTCATCCCAGCTCCAGCGACCCGTGTCGGGCACCAGCTAACTGATTTGTCTAGCGGAGGAGTCCTGGAACAAAGCAAAACCAAACGAGCTTCTTGGGGATCAACCCCAGGACCTTAATCTCAGCAACGAGGCATGGAAACCAACGCCCCCACAGATGGAACACCGTACATGTATCTGTTTTGAATTTAGAAAGAAAAGAAGCAAAGTGGCCAAAATCTGATGAGCTCCAAGTTCCAAGATCCAGAAGCTTTGGCACCATGACCGGCCCAGTTCAATTTCTGGTTCTGAGAATGTGGTCGGGGGAGCAGCTGGGAAACTGAAGGAGGAAGAGGAAGAACATTCGCTTTGACCTCTTCACTCTTCAGAATCCCTCTGCCATCCCCCACCTCCAGCGACGGTCGCAGCACCCAGGTCTGCCCCAGGAGGAAACCGAGGAAGCAGCGTTAACCCCAATGGGTGACCATTCCCCGTAACGAGCCTTAACGAGCCACATCACTTATGCGCAGCCTGTCTCTCTGGGCCCCTAAAGTCCCTGAGCCAGACACACAGTGTGCTCTAAGCCCTGAGGCGAGGCACACACATTCCTTCTCACCTCCTCCCACCCCGGCTGCTGGGGACGGAGCTGGAAAAGGAAAAGAAGAGGGAGCAAGAGACTCGAGGCCTGGCTTGGGCTATGCAGACTTTCAGTTCTCTACCGCATTTTATGGGGAACCTGGGTTCTAGTTTTTTCTTGTATTCTTTTTCCGAGGTGTCATGGCAAAAAAGAAAAGAAAAAAAAAATCCAGCCCTCCTAAAAGGCAAGCTCATTGGGGTTCCTCCCAGAGGTCGCGTCACTTAGACCCAGTGCCACCAGATGAGCCACGAGCTCACTCCGTCCAGGCAGTCTCTTTCCTCTTCCACCAAGAGGCCCGCGGACGCTAACCCAACACTCGGCGACCCGCCCGTGCTGATTCTGTTCCAGCCCGGGCAGGAAATGGGCCGGCGAACGGAGTGGTGAGTACGGGGGGCGGGGGTGGGGGCGTGAGCTGGGTGAACCCGGGAAAGCCGATACTCACGGGGCATCGGTGGACCAGCCAATACGCCTTCTCCTGGCAATCCAGCGCATACCTGTCTGCTTTAGTCCTTTCCTTCCCAGTCCTGAAAAGCCAAAAGCCACGCAAAGGCCAGTAAGACGTGGCATTTTTGCTCAGTGATGTATCCCATTCCTGATGCCCCAGACCACTGTCCCCGCTTGTCCCAATAATCTGTGTTTTCATAATCACAGCAAACACAAGTCTCACATGAGTACGAGCTCATTTAATCCCCCCAGGGGGACCTCGTCCCCCTGACTTAGAGGCTCCGGGGACTGAAGCAGAGAGAGCCTGGATGTGCCCCGCGGAGGGTCACACTGTCAGCAAGGAGCACAGTGGGACTCGAACCCGCCTCCGGCCCCAGGGTCCAGCTCCGCCTGAGCGTGCCGGGCGCCACCCCAGTATGACTGACCCAGCATCGGACCTCCACCACCTGCACCCCCGCAGCGGGCGCAGGTGACATTTTGGGCTGACATCTGACGCCCCTGGCTTCACGTTTCCCTGAAGTGATAAACAACGTCGTCAACATCTGGACCAGTGGGCGGCAGGCCATGCCCATGCTCCGTGCCAGGGAAAACTTCCAGGCCTCGTGAGGGGGGGGGGGCGCCCCTTGAGAGAGGGGGCAGTCTGTGTATCTCCCTTCCTGTCCCTTCCGCTCCATCTCAGGGTTTTTCCAGACTTCACTGATGATAGTAAAAGGATATTTATTTTCCCTCTTATCTCTGTCTCCCCCTTTCCCCACGAGAGAGAGGAAACGATGTCGTGCTTCCCTCCCACGGAAGCAGGGCCCCATTGACGATCGTGCCATGGGTCCCATTCAGCACCATTTCCACAGCGACCTGCACTCCCACACTGATGCTTGTTTGCCCGGGGAATGCGGGATGACGCATGTGCCCTCCCCAAGACAGGGACGGCAGATTTATGCGCCCGCTAAGGGACTGTGACTAACACCGTCGCGTCTAGAGAGCCAGATGGGCAGAGAGGGTCATTCTGGCGGGCTGTTGTGCCAACCTCCTCTGGAAATTCAATATAAACACTGTCATTTCCACGTCCCCTTGCCAGCCTAACTGCATTTTCCACCAGATTAACGACCCTGTGTCCTCAGGAGGGTGGGCCGCAGACGGCCCAACGCACTGGGCAGTCTCCATCACGCCGGAGAGCCTGGTACATAGCGTCAGTCGCTAACGGACAATAATGGTCCTTTCTGGCTTTGCTCTGCAGCTCTTCTGTGACGAGCGGGACAGGAGACGCTCTCCCTCTCTCCCTCTCCTGTGAGGACACAAAAAGGCGGCCATTTGGGGGCGCCTGGGTGGCTCAGTAGGTTAAAGCCTCTGCCTTCGGCTCAGGTCATGATCTCAGGGTCCTGGGATCAAGCCCCACATCGGGCTCTCTGCTCAGCAGGGAGCCTGCTTCCCCCTCTCTCTCTGACTGCTTCTCTGCCTACTTGTGATCTCTCTCTCTCTGTCAAAGAAATAAATAAAATCTTAAAAAAAAAAAAAGGTGGCCATCTGAAAGCCAGAAAGAGTCCTCACCAGAAACTAAGCCCTGCTGGGACTTCGCAGCCTCCGAAACCGCAAGAAAATATATGTCTGTTTAAGGCACTCAGTGTGTGGTGTTTCATCCCAGCGGCCTGAGCTAACACAAACACATACCCCATGCCCTTGAGTAGCTTTGCTCTAAATGCTGAGCAAATGGGAAATAAATATAAAATCACAAATTGCACGATGAGCTCTCAGGAGAGGTTCGGGTGCTCTAAGGCAGAATCAGGGAGGGCCACTGTGGGGCTCTTGAAATGTGTCCACGATTCCTTGAAGCTCCCTCCACTGAGAGGAGGGCCTGTGTCCTCCACTCCTACAAACCAGGGGCGTTTCTTGTGGCTGGTTTAACCAACACGGTATGTCAGAAATGGCCCTCTGTGACTTTTGAGGCTGGGCCGTAAAAGGTGGGACAGCTGCCATCCTCCTCACTGGAATGTTTGCCCTCAAGGCTTCCAACCACCTGTGGGCAACGTGACTGCCCCGGGACCACCATGCTGTGAGGAAGCCCAAGGCACCCGGAGAGGCCCAGGGGCCCCATCACCAGGCCGAGAAATGCCCAGCTGGTGGCTACAGGCCCCAGCTCCAGCCCCTGGACTGCAACCACCTGAGACTCCAATCCAGGACCGCCAGCCAAGCCCTTCCCAAATTCCAGACCAACAGAAACCTTGAAAGGTAATAGAATGACAGTTGCTATTTTGAGCCACTAAGTCACAGGATGATCTGTGTTCACTAACAAGTAATCAGTAAAGCCTCTTTGAGCATGTGACATCTGAACTGAGAGGTCTCTCTGTGAAGGGTGACCGGACCCCACAGGAGCAGAGAGACCGGCTGGGATGATACGGCCACGGCCTGGGTGACAGCGAGGTCGGTTCAACCAGGGCAGGGAGGTGGGGGCCGACAAGAGGGCAGGTGGGATGGAAGGAATTTTGCAAGGGGGTGGCCACAGGACCGGATGACTAGACACTGGGCATGGGGGCTTGAGGGCAGGAGGTAAATGAGGCTCCTTGCACTGGTGTGGGTAACACTAGGGGAAGAGGTCTGGGGTATGAGGGAGAGAAACATTCAAATACAAAGAAGTGAAGTTTGTGGTGTGACATCAACGTGCGATGTTAAGTAGCTAGATACGGAGTCTGGAGGTCAGAAAACGGGTGTGGGTGGAAAGGCTCAGGATAACAAAATGGCTACCTCATGAGCCAACCCAATTTTGTGGTGAGACCCTCTGTTTGTATTAATCAGGGCTCTGCAGAGAAACAGAAACAGTAAGAAATTGATAGATAGATAGAGGCACAATCTATTTATTTTAAGGTATAACACACAATTAAGGTGGCTGGCAAGTCTAAATTCTGCAGACATGCCAGCAGTCTGGAGACCCAGGGAAGGGTTGATGTTGCAATTTGAGTCCAAAGACAATCTAGAAACAAAATTCCTTCCTCAGAAAACCTGTCTTTATTCTTAAGGGCTTCAATTGATTAGACAAGGCCCTCCCACACAATCGAAGGAATCTATTTTACTCAAAGACTACTAATTTAAATGTTAATCTCATCTAAAAAATACCTTCACAGGGCCCCTGACTGGCTCAGTCTGTGGGGCATGAGACTTGGTCTCAGGGTTGTGAGTTTGAGCCCCACACTGGGCACAGAGATTCCTTAATAATCAAAAATTAAAAAAAAAAAAAAAACCTTTATAACAATGTCATCTCAGACTGGTAGTGGCCCAGTTATCTAGGTACCATGGCCTAGACAAGATGACACACAAAATTAGCCACTGCAGACACAAAATCTGAAATCAGAGGCAGTCTCTGAGTCATGGAGCTTTATCTAGGCTGAGGCCAAGGCCCAAGTGGTGGGGCCTGTGGGAGCCACTGAAAATAGCACAGGCAGCTAGCATGTCCTGAAAAGTATATGTCAGGATCTGCAGTCCTCAGGATCACTGGGCTATCCTGCTGAGAGCAGAGAGCTGGAGGAGGACGAGGGGGTTCCTGTTCAGTGTGGAACCCAGGAGAAACTCAAAACTGGAGACCATACACAGAACTCACCAAATGAAGCCTTATGAACAAAGACAAGTGATGGGAAGTTAGAGCATTCCCCGCAGCTGCTCCATCTCAGACTTGCCGGGCAGAAACATATCAATGGTGAAAGGCCCACGCCAGGTCTCTGAGTAATGCTCCTCTACCTGAATCTCAAGCCTCAGAGCAGATATTCCCGCTTCGAGGCAATAAAACCGTCTGCAATTAGAATTTTTGTGTTTCCCAAACCAGCACTCCTGCATAACAGTGCTCACCTCTTCTGATGGCTAATTTTATGTGTCAACTCGACTGGGTCACAGGACGCCCAGATATTTGGTCAAATATTATTCTGGGTGTGTCCCTGAGGGTGTTTTGAGATGAAGGTATTTTAAGTTGAAGATCTGAATGGAACAAAAGGACTGATACTCCCCTCAATGACAAGGAATTCCTTCTGCCTGATGACCTTGAGCTGGGACATCAGTCTTCCTGCCTTCAGACTCAACTAAAACGTTGGCTCCTGGGTCCCCGGCCTGTCAACTGTAGGTCTTGCGACTTCTCAGCCTCTGAAATTGTGTGAGCCAATGCCTTATCATAAATCTCTTGATATACCTACATACATATGTATCCTATTCTCTAGAGAACCCTAACTAATCCCCACTACTCCAGTCCTAAGGCTGCTTGATGAGAGCCCACTCTCCAGTCCAACTGTGCACCAGCAAATGTAGGCCTTCCAGAAACTGGACCTGCCAGAGTGAGTGAGGCTGGGCCAGCCAGACTTACCCATTTTGGTAATATCCGGTATCGGTCTCTAGGTATGCTGACTTCCCTATGTCACAGGCACACAGTAGGATTGCACATAGCAACCAAATGCCTTAGAAGTTGGTCACAACCATATGAGGAGCTGCTCTGGCTAACGAATTGTGAACAGAAGTGACATGCCATCACTTGTGACCCACACAGGCTCTGTCTCCCTCTGTTCCAGCAACAGGCAAAGCCTGGATGGTGCTGCTCCTTCGGCATGGCTTCTGGAGTGGGCACGAGGCACGTCAGGGCCCCCACTAACCCACAGCAGACATGTAACACAAGCAAGAAATGAACCTGTGGTTTCATGTTCCTGGGACCTGGGGGCTGTTTGTTACAACAGCCTGAGCTCATCCTGACTGATTCACTCTCTCCGACATTTATGTCTGGCTCTCAGAGACAAGGCAGAGCCTTCCAGGGACTTCCGGCTCTAGTTCTGAGGTGGACAGCAGGCAAATGAGAGCAGCAGTGGGTGGTTCTACTGCGCAAATCCACTTAAGATCTTTTTATGGCTCCTCGTGGCCCTTAGCACAAAACCCTCTCAAGATTTGCTCCTGCTGACATCTCGGGTCTCACTTCTGTCGGTCCCAGGCTCTGTGCTCTCTGCTTCAGCCACACAAAACTGCAGCAAGTAGGCGTTCCCCTGACTCCAGACTCTGGTTCTGTCTGCTTAGAAGATCCTTCCTCGCACCTCGCCCTTCCTCTCCATCCAGCACCACCATCCTTCACCCGGAAAACTTCGATGCACCTTCCAGGTTCAATGTTGTTCCTCCAGCTTCTTCTGGAAACCCCTTTGTGAGGCCCTCACCTCCGTGTACCATCACAGCCCGTTTGCCCATCCACCTGACCCCAGACTGTGCCTTTATATTCTCCATGCCTAGCCCACTGCTGGACACGTAAGTGCCCAATAAAAGTTTGTTTTAATAAAAGGAAATAAAGAAGGAAGGGAGGCAGGAAGGACGACCAGTGGATAAACGTCATCTTTCGCTTACCTGTACTGCTCTTTGGCCTGCATAATGACGAAGTCCCATTTGTAGTTAATTTTTTTGTTCAAGAAATTGTAATTTTCCTAGAAATGGAAAACAAAAAGAACACTAAGCCCCATGACATACCTGTGTGCAGAAGGCAGAAAGCTCTAGGTCAACGAGGGCATGCCTCTGGCTCTACAGCTACCTAGCCCCAGCCAAATGATCTCCCATCCCAGCTTTGCAAAGACATTCATTCAAAGGGTGGCACCAAATTCTCAGAAAGCCTTTACAACAAAAGCCACACCCCGGCTTGGATTTTTTTTTTTTTTTTTTTTTAATAAATGTATCCCAAATCTGATTAGGAAGAGGAGAAGAGAGTGGGAGAAAAGGCAGAAACTCAATATTCAATGACAGAGTATCACAAAGATGCACAAAGACAAGTTCTAACATTGGCATGATGCTGGCTCTTCCAAAAATATGTGTGTAAAGAATAAAAACACAGCAAGATTGTTGTTGTCTGCCCAGAAATCTAGCCTTTTGAGGGCGAGGGTGTGTTCTTTGAGAAATCTGACTCATCTGGCCTAAAACAAAACCACACTATTGTTTTCCCATCACAAACTCAAGTTCAAATCTGTTCATCACATAATATCCATTATCAGGCATATTAATTGTCTCATTAGGACAATGACAAATGACAAATGACAAAGCTACTACCTTTAGCAAAAAGAAGGTAGTAGCTATTGTGTGTCCAGTAGCCACTGAGGCAAGAGCTTAAATTACAGCAGGAGAAACTGAAGCTTGACATGGGGAGGAATTTACTTCAGGAACTACTTCTAAACAGATGGCTGGATGAATGGTGGGTAGAAGGATGGATGGTAGATGGATAGATGGATAGATAGTAGGTGGATGGATGGTAGATGGACGAAGGGTGGATGGATGGGTGGATGGATGGTGGATGGATAGTTGGATAGATAGTGGATAGATGGATGGATGATGGATGAAGGGTGGATGGGTGGGTGGGTGGATGGGTGGTTGGATGGATGGTTGGATAGATAGTAGATGGATGGATGGTAGACGGATAGATAGATAGTGGGTGGATGGATGGATGATAGATGAAGGATGGATGGGTGGATGGATAGATGAATGGTGGATGGACGGTTGGATAGATAGTGGATGGATGGATGGTGGATGGATAGATAGATAGTGGGTGGATGGATGGATGATAGATGAAGGGTGGATGCGTGGTTGGATGGATGGTTGGATAGATAGTGGATGGATGGATGGTGGATGGATAGATAGTGAGTGAATGGATGGATGACAGATGAAGGGTGGATGGGTGGATGGATAGATGAATGGTGGATGGACGGTTGGATAGATAGTGGATGGATGGATAATGGATAAAGGACAGATGGTAGATGGATGGACAGATGGCTAGATAATGGATGGAGGGATGGATGATGAGGGTGCATATGATGTAGCAAAGGGGGAAGTAGAAAAAAACAGCTCAAGACTTTATTCTAATTATAATAACTTGTACTTGAAAGCATCTCTGTACCTTTTCATATTCTTCTAAAATCCCTTTCTTCTTTATATTTCGCTTGGCTAGATAGATGGCTGGAAAAGAAAGCAAAGATATTTTCCATCATCACCATATTTTAAAACTGCATCTGCAGCCTTTCCATGCATGAGGCTGCTATGCTTGGCTTGGTGGGAGGAAGTCTCAGCAGACCCCTGCTCCTTTCCCTGGGAAGACTCCCAATACAGATGTGAACTGACATAAAGGTCGCGATGACAGCAAGACAAATGTCACCGAAATGTGGCAAGTAAATAAGCAGCGTGTTAAACACTACCAAAAGCATAGGGGGGTTGGGGTTTTACCATAGTCTGTATCTTCAGCCGGCCACTGCTGGGTGGGCCAGAAATATGGTGTCTACAAAAGAAACCAGGAAACTGTGTTTAAACACTGGGCTGTGACTGTCCCCCTGGGCCCCCAGCCCTGTGACTTGAGAGGTAACTACCTTAGACCCCCACCATTTCTAAAGTTCTGATCCGTAAGGATATGAAGCCACACAATTACCTTCTCAGATAAGATTAACCCCATATGAACACCAAGGTCAAGGCCAAGACTACCTGAAATCGGTAGAGGCTGTTGTCAGGCTTGAGAATGAGATTCCTAGGATCTTGCAGGGGGTAAATGTAGCCGTACTTGACAATAAAGTTGCCCAAGTTCTGTGCCTCTGAGAAGAAAGAGTTAAGACAGGGAAGTCAAGAGCAGACACCGAAAGCAGAAGTTCATTGCCTGACTCCCATACAGCACCCCAAACTCCGGAAGAGGTGCTCCCATCCTAATAGCACTTCATCCAAGGAGTGAGGACAGTGGTTCCTGAACTTGGCTACGGGAAAGTATCAGCTGGGGGGCATGGTAAGAGGAAGATTCCCCAACCCCAACCCCTGAGAATGACAACTCCTAGGTCCGGGCCGAAGCAGTGAACCCAAATGCTAATGGGTACCACAGGTGGTCCACTGCAGCCGTTTAGAGAAGCTTGCTTGGGCCCTTTGGGTCTGGAGAAGTCCCCAGGAGCAGGGAGAGAATGTTTCTGACCAACACAAAGTTCCTCACTCAAAGAGAAAAGGAAAGAGAAGGCCATGTTTATTGTCAACTTCTGCCCAAGTTCAATCCTGCTTGCATCCCAGGTCCAGATTCCACTCCTCCCCACCTCACTTTAATTCCCACCCACCTCCACCGTGCTTGGAAACAGTCTTGTTTCTGGATTTGCATCAATTAAAGGGAAACCTTCCTGGCTCTTTCTCGGAGGCACCAGTGTGGCAGGGGTCTTTCTATCCGTCACTGAGAGAGAATTCCATCCCTCCAGTCCTCAGGCCCAAGGACCCAACCCACATCACATCCCCTATCTCAGCCTCCAAAGCCTGAGAAGACTTTCTCCTCAACCCTCCTTCATGTCTCATTCCCTGCATCATCAACAAGTCTCATGTTTTATGCCTTGTTGTACCAACAGCCTTTTTTCTAGTGGGAACTCTGTTCCTCGGATTCTTTCTGTTCCGATTCATCCTTCGAATTGCTGCAAACATCCTAGCTTATATATATTATAATGCATACTGCCATGCTCAAAAATCTCCCGTGGCTTCCTACTACTTGTCTCCCAGAGAAAACTTGGAATTTTCAGGGGCACCTGAGTGGCTCAGTCGGTTAAGCATCCGACTCTTGATTTCGGCTCAGGCTGTGATCTTGGGGGTCTTGGGATCGAGCCCCGAGTCAGGCTCAGCATCGATCTGCTTGGGATTCTCCCTCTGTCTGGCCCTCCCTCTGCTCGCTCGCTCGCTCTCTCTCTCTCAAATAAATATTTTTTAAAAAGCTTGGAATTTGTAAACATGCCAACTATACTCCTTTCCCCTCACTGCCCTCCACACCCAGCTGAAGCCATTTCTCCCAATTTCCCCTCGTTCCCGCCCCCTGTCTCATTCATTCCATTTCTACGCCTCTGCTCTTGCTAGTCCCCTCTCCTGGAAGGCAGGCCCTCAGGGCTCCCCTCCACAATTCACAAGCACCCCTTCTTTCAAAACCGGCTGTATGTGGGTATCATCCCCTCCAAGAATTCTGTCTTGGCTGACTCTTCCCCAATTATCCATTATTCACGTGCTCTCAACATTTTGTACGAAACAATTATTCCCCCCCCCCCCCATTATCATGCCTTCACTTTTGATTCGGGCTATTTACACGTGAATGCCTTGTCTCTCTGATGTCAATTTCTCAGAGACAAATGTTAAGCCTCCATTTAGTCTCCACCCTCCAGGGATTCTTTGGGGGCACTGCACACACAGCCGTCCTTGTTGCTGGGGTGCCGGACAAGCTCTCACCCAGATTGGAGATCCAAAGCCGCTGGGCGATCCACTGTAGAACGTCACTTCCTGCAAACCAGAAGTATTTGTCAGAGCTTCCAAGCACATCCCTGACCTCCACTCCCTCCTCCACGCTGTTGCCTGACTGCTCTCCACTGGGCTCAGCCGGAACCTCGACCCTCTTCTTCTCCACACTTGCAGGGACTCCCCTCCCCTACCTCCCACTATGTTCACTCCAAACCCCGCAGCCCAGGATTCAGGGTCATCCAGGATCTGACTCCAGCCAGATTTCCCGTTGAACTTCTCCCACACACCCGCGATCTTTATCTCTCTGGTATACTTATTTTCTAACCTTACAACAATTTGTACATGGACGGTCAGTCACCGGATACGAAGTAAATAGCCTAAATCTTAACACTGGGAAAAAACCAAACCCCAGGCATGCCGTCTGTGGGGACCCAGACGGAGCCTGACCACATGAAGGTAAATCAGAGCAAGAGATGGGAGGAAAAGTGGGGATGAGCTAAGGGTGAGGGGATGGTTTGCCTAGGCTCCCAAATTCCCAGGCAGACCTCCGAGGAGTCAGAAAATTCTAAATTCAGACCTGGTCTCTCAGGTCATTGTGAAGGTACTTTGGTCAAAGCCGGAGGATGGGACGTATTTGGTAACATTCTGTGGGCTGATTTAGAACTTCAGACAAGGGGATGTGGGCTCCACTTATAATCTTGGGCTCTACAAATCTTAGGGGCTGGCCTGGGGACAATGCAGAGTGAAGACTGGTGTGAAAAAAGCAGGAGAGGCAGACAGGGACGAGATCAGGAGAGATCAGGAGAGAACAAGCACCCCGCTCCCACCCGTCCCCCAATGATTCAGATTTATCTAAAGGCCAAAGCAAGCCAAGTTCCACCAATAATCCAGAACTGCCATTGGACCTCAAGGAAGCTGTGTGCTTCCGCCTTGCCCCGGGCCCGGCAGCCCCATAAGCAGAATGGGCTTCTTGGAGGAGGAGGAAAACAGCAGCTTCAAGGAAAGACAAGATGCCCTTGGAATCCACCACCCCAATTCAGACGCCATCTTGCAAACACCAATGACCACATTTTCCAGCAATTTCGGCCTGCTTTACAAAGGCCAAGCTTGGCCCTGACTGCATGGGAACTGGCCCACAGAACATATGGAGAGGAAGGATCTGGGTCTGAGACCCCACTGCCTGTGTCCTTGTGGCTAGACTGCTCCACATACTTCCCTCCTCAGCGGTAGTGAAGGGGCATTTCTTCCAGGCCTCTCTGGGGAAGGCCCTCATGACCCATTCACACACTCTCTGGGCTTAATTAGCAGCCCAGGGCATGGCTAAGGATGGACAACCTGCAATTCTTACCTCCCTCTCCATGCCCTGGGGCACAAGTGTCCAGACATGACCTCCATCTATGCCCACATGCCCCCCGTTACTGCTTCCAGTAGATTCTCGTCTGTTGCTCTTAGTTTTATTCACCCGTTCGGCTGCTCTAAAGAAAGATTCGGGGCGCCTGGGTGGCTCAGTCGTTGAGCATCTGCCTTCGGCTCGGGTCATGATCCCGGGGTCCTGGGATCGAGCCCCACATCAGGCTCCCTGCTCCGTAGGAAGCCTGCTTCTCCCTCTCCCACTCCCCCTACCTGTATTCCTTCTCTGGCTATAGCTCTCTCTGTCAAATAAATAAATAAAATCTTAAAAAAATAAAAAATAAAGCAAGATTCTTCATCTAAAATCCTACATCAACTCCTAGCTAGGACTGGGTGTCTTAGACCTTCCGCCTGGGGTCTCCACAAATACTACTCAGAGGTATGCAGACCGAGAGACAGAGACCCCCAGGCAGACAGCGGACTGATCGGGGCTCTCCGCCAAGGAGCCGAGGGTTTTCTCACCCACTTGACTGCTTCCTAAAATAGACCAAAGAAGATTACGGGGCCCCCAGCACCTGTGCCACGTGGTCTTCTGTGTAAGAATGCGGCGGGCTCCCACGTCAGCCACCTTCATCCCCAGAAGTCCTGGGTCACCCGCCATCCGAGGAGTTGCATGCTGATTACCCAGTTTGCTTGCACCAGCGCTGACGCAGGGCCCAAGGCTTCTCCCTGAGTCCTGTGGCAACGGCAGCTGAAATTCACCCACAGGAGGAGCAAGAAAAAGCACGGCGGGTGGGCAGCCTCGCCTGAACCCAGGAGCTAAGCGCGCCCCGTGTGCAAGGAGAGAAAGTGGCTTATGCACACGGACAGTGGGTCCGGGGATGGACACTGGGGTCACGTTGCTGGGGTCAGGTCCAAGCTCAGCCATGTGCCAGTTTAGTTGACAGAGAGACCAGGGGCTGAAACTCTGTCTGCAAAAAGCAGATGGTCCTGTCGACCCTGAACTTGATCGTGGGCTTTAAGTGACACAGTGTGGGAATTCTCAAGCTATCGCCACACATCAAGCTCCCATGCTTGCTGACCACGAGCTCAGGACCATCCCACTGAATTCCCACCATCGTTCTCTTCCACATGCCTAACTCCATGGCCAGTACTCCTTGCACGTGCTAGACCAGCACTGACTCATGCATTCAAGAAACTTCTATTAAACCTCCACCCTGACCAACAGCTAGGCCGAGCATGAGAGTTACCCAAGTGAGCAAGACAAGATATCTCCCCTTGAGGGCTTCCCAATCCCGTGGAGAATTCAGGCCAGAAGTAATGACAACCGGGAGTGGCGCGGGGCAGGGGCAGGGATGCGTTGGGGAAGAATCGCCGTAGGTACATCTTAAATGTCGGGGGAACGCAGAGCCACCCTGAGAAGTCTGCCTATCAATCCCCGGTCTCTGGGAGCCTGTGCGACTCTGGTTCCTGGCCTTTCCCCAGGGCGGCTGGTCAGAGTTTCCTTTCCTTCTGTGAGCTACTCTGTCCCACTCCCATCAACTGCTGTTTGGCTCCAAACAGCTGGGGGTGGGGGGGCTTTCTGTCACTTGCACTCGAGGAAAACCGGCAGGGACACGCCTCCTTCCAAGTAGACAGAAAGAGACACAGGGGGACACTGCCGGCCAGCTTGCCTCTGCCAAGACCAGGCCACCTTGAGTGAAAGACAGTCACGCCGTGGTGGGGGAGAGAGACAGAGGGTTCATAAGCAGCGGGCCAGGGTGGCGAGTCCCCAAAGGCTTGCGCTTTGAGAAGCTGTTTCTGCAGACAATATGTCTCAGTAGGAAACATACTCTCTACTAAAAAACCAAAATCATCAAACACATGCAACACATTTATCAAAAGTCATTCTTATTCTGCGATTCAGCCCTTTCTGCCGATATCCTCAAATGATGCTCCTTTATCCCACATCCAGAGGAAAGAGACACGGGCGCCATCCCCATGGGGTAGTTAACAAGGGTGTTAATGAGAATCAGGAAAGGGTGGAGCAAAGGCCACATTTTTTTCTGCCAAAGAGAATTTTTTTAATACTACCTGACTTCATTAAAACAGGGCAAACAGAAAGGGACAGCAAAAGCTTTTTAAATGACCTCCTGGGAGGGATGCCTTCACAAAGTGACCTATGGATTCCTTTTCTCCTTTCCTTTCTGACCCCTTCCTCAGAAGGAGCCTGTGGTCCAGGAATCAGCAATCTCCCTCTGTAAAAGGCTATAAATATTTTCAGTTTTGTGGGCCATAATTCAGACTTTGTACAACTACCTAACTGTCATTATAGCACAAAAGCAGCCAAAGATAATATGTAAATAGGGATGTGGGGGTGCCTGGGTGACTCAGCTGGTTAAGCATCTGCCTTTGGCTCAGGTCATGACCCTGGGGTCTGGGATCGAGCCCTGCATCAGGCTCCTGCTCAACAGGGAGCCTGCTTCTCCCTCTGCCTCTGCCCTTACCCCCTGCTCATACTCACATTTGCTCTCTCTCAAAAATAAATAAATAAAATATTTAAAAAAAAATAGGGATGTGGATGTGTTCCAATAAAGCTTTATGCACAAACACAGGCCGTGGGCCGCACTTAGACCTTGAATTATAGATTGTCGACCCCTGTGTGTGGATGGTTCCAGGCCAAGGCTAAGTCACAAGACGCATTACCTGTCATGGCATGAGGAACACTGGTGACCAGAACCTTCTGGTTCTGCATTCTGATCCCCGTCTCCGGGTTCTGCATGTCCTTCACCAGGGCTTCGATCTGCAAAACAGAACCGAAAACATTAGCTAACCAGAACAGTTTTAAAAGCCAAGCAAGGCCCCTCACTGCAGCACGGACGGAGCAAAAGACGCAGAGAGGAACCCGGGGAGCTTACCATCAGGAGCTTGCCACCCGGATGGACCCTGAGTAATCACAACACAACCAGATCCAACACGGGATTCACAGACACAAACCCCCTGGCTGGGTGCAGGAGCTCGGAGAGGTAAGCTCCGACTTGGAGAATCTGCACAAGCTCAGAGGAGAAGGGGAGACTCTGCAAACGAGGATTTTGCTGGACAGAAAGTGAGAAGACACAGGAGCCAGTGCCCAGGGAGAGAGAGAGAGGGACAGACAATGGGGGCAGACGAAGCAGAACAACAGCCGGGGGCCGGATCACAACGGGCCTCAGATGCCATTTCCGGAGCGTGCACTTGGCTCCCGCAGCAACTGCTGAGCAGTGGCGTGATTCAGCCCAGGCTTGGGAAAAGGGGCCCATGACAGAGAAGAACGCTGAAGTATTTGGAAGTTTGCCAAGCAGAAGAAAAAGTGGGAGATCCATTTGAAGCTACTGCAATGGTCCCAGCAAGAAATGGTGGGCCTCCCCCCTTGCCACTTCTGCCCCTTCTCAGGAGAGCAGCAAGAAAGACTCTTGCAATTATTTTAGAAGGTGTCACTCCTCTGCCTGAAACTCTGCAGCGGCCATTCCACTCCAAGACAATGGCAAAGTTCCCCAACTGGCCTACGTGGTTGGGACCCCGTCCTCCCTGACTCTCCTCCTACCACCACCCACCCGGTGCCCTCCGATCCAGCCACACTGGCCACCTGGCTGCTCCCTGACCACGCCCAGCCTCCTGCCCCAGGGCCTTTGCTCTGGCTACTCCCTGTGCCTGGACTGCTCTTCCCTATATAACTAACTCACTCACCACCTTCTTCTGCTAACATGCTCAGGAGGCCCACCCTGACCATCCTACTTAACACTACGACCTTGAACTCCACCCTGGGCATTCCTGATCCCCTACTCGCTTTTTCAAGAGCACTCACCCTCTAAGATAGGAAATTATCTGCCTCTCGATTACATTGCTCATTATGTGTCTCCTTTGTTCCTAAACAGTAAGCTCTTCAAGGGCAGGTCTTCTGTCTGTCACGGTCCAATGCTGTTATCACACGTGCTGACACGGTGCCCGACACGGCCACGGCCACGTAGCTGGTACTCAGTAAGCAGCTGGCGCGTGGGTTAATACGTAAATGGAGGCGATGGCAGGGGCGAGAGGAAGGCACCGCTTTAGAGCCCTAGTTAACTCGAGTGAACTGTACTTGCAGGTGATCGACTTGTTCAGTGAGGGTGGCAAAGTTTCTAACTCCCATGCTCAGAGCTACCGGCTCCCAAAATAGAAAGTATAGACGCGCCAAAGAAGGAGCACCTTCTGAAAGCAAAGGCTTCTGCTTTGGAATGCTGCCCGAGCTGCCTGCGTCTGGCAGGTGATGGGAAATGAACGTCCCGAGTGCGGAAGAGAGAAGGGTCAGAGATACGAATCAGTCGTGAGCATCGGAGAGAGAGTTGAAGCAAAGCGAGCCAGTGAGCGGGACTCACAAGGGACAGCGACTGCGGGCAGACAGACACAAGGATGGCCCCGATGCTCTTTATTTTTTTTTAACTTGATTAATAAAAAATAGTTTTCCACTTGAAAAAAATCAAAGGGAAGTAAAATCAACCGAAGGGTATTTTCAAACAAACTGGATGGGTGGGCACAGTTCAACAAAGACAACCCAGGTGGGTCTCTTGTCAACGTTTATCACGGGCACTGACAAAGCCTCACGTATCCGAGGTTTCCAGCCTCCTGTTCCCCCAGGAAGCCCCTCACTCCCGAAGAAACCACGCATCTCCCAGCCTGCCGTGTGCTTGCCGTGGTCAGTCAGTCATTCAACAACCAGGCAGTCAAGATAAGGCGATGCGGTCCCAGAGCCCAAGGAGCTCCCTGGTGCAGGGATATTACGGGACAACACGGGAGGTAGAGTGACAAAAGTGAGTTCTGGGTATCACGAGAACCCAACAGCACGAAGAGAGGGTCAGGACTGGGGACTCCTGGAGCGAATCTGAAAAAGATGAATGGGAATCGGGCACCAGAAAGGGAGGGAAATGGCGGGCCAGAGCATTCCAGACTCCGGGGATAGCAGGAGCAGAAGCATAGAATACGAACAGGCTAGCAGAAAGGAAAACCTTTCCCGTCCTTCTCCGTCCGGAAACCCTCTCCTGCCTACAGCTGGATCTATCCACTCGGAGGGCGGCACCTCCAACCCAACCCGTCCACGTTCCGGCCGCTACCCAAACCAAAAGAGGTCACTGATTCACCCGCCTCCCCTCAATTTAACTAATTGGTTATCTCATTATTCTCCCGCTTTTAAATAAAATAACACCTTGCTCCGTGCAACCCTTTCCAATTACCAGGCCTTTTAGACGCTGCACCCTGGCTTTGGTACAAAGAAAAGAAACCTACGGTTCTCACAGCTCCACGGGGCTTCCTTTCTCTGCCCACGGGGGGATTTCCCTGACCCTCTCTGAATGTCCTTTCTCTACTGTAAAATGGGGACGGCGATAGTCTGTGCCCAGGTAATTGACACACTTTTGTAATTTCTTAGAATATGTTATATACTCATAAAGATATATACTTTATCAGGGCGCCTGGGTGGCTCAGTCGGTTAAGCGTCTGCCTTCGGTTCAGGTCGTGCTCCTGGGGTCCAGGGATCGAGCCCAGTGTTGGGCTCCAACACTCAGCAGGGAGTCTGCTTCTCCCTCTCCGTCTGCCTCTCCCCCCGGCAACCCTACTCTCTCTCTCCAATAAATAAATAAAATCTTTTATAATAAAAAGATACTTTATCAGGAGAGATCCGTGTTAGTGGGTATGGTTGGAAGCATTGGTAGTAGCTTTTGTATAATGAATGCATCTTTGAAACTTTGCATGCGGGGCTGTGTTTAGAGGCCTGTGAATAAGAACCCTGCTCTCCTCGCTGTTCAAATACTGAACAGGTATTTACTGAGCATGCTTAAGTGCATTGCACTCTGTGTGGGGGGGGTGGGGGGGACAACAAGGTACAGGACATGCTCCAATAAGGAAGAACATGGAGGACATTGGGAGAGGGAAAGGAAGGGTGAAATGGGGGAAATCACAGGGGGAGACAAACCATGAGAGACTGTGGACTCTGAGAAACAAACTGAGGGTTTTGTGGGGGAGGAGGGTGGACGGTTGGGTGAGCCTGGTGGTGGGTATTGAGGAAGGCACATATTGCATGGAGCACTGGGTGTGGTGCATAAACAATGAATCTTGGACCACTGAAAAAATAAAATTAAAAATTAAAAAAAAAAAAAAGACAAGTTCCAAGTCCACAGAGGACTGGGAAGACATTTGTATGAAAATAAAAAGTTAACCAAGATAAATGCTAGAGATCTGGGTGCAGAAAAAGCCCCGTTCAAATCTCTGTTCAATGTAGAAGCTAGGTAAACTGCTAAGTGTCACTAAGACTCATTTCTCTGTAACATAGAGATGACAATAGTATCTATATCATCAGAATGATGTCATGAAGATTATCCGAGATTAAGCATGTAGGGCACTCAGTATGGTGCTATGCACACACTACTCAGTAGACACCAAGGGTAGGCTGAATTAGGCACCAAATAAAGGGGAAAGTGATACCCCCAAAAGGAGCCAAGAGATGAGAAGGATGGCTGAGAAGATCTCCAAAAAATGTGCCTGGAGGGTGGACGGGATCCTCCTAAATGGTGGGGATGGAGCTGTACTCCAAGGGAGGGATGGTCTGAGACGGTCTGGGCTTTTCTATGCAGGAAAGTGAAGAGATTGAACTTGGAACCATTGTGCGTTGTTGGTGGGAAAGCCAGACGGTGCAGCTGCTACGGAAAACAGTACGAAGGTTCCTCCAAAAATTAAAAACAGAATGACCGGCAATTCCACTCCTGGGTATATATTGAAAAGACTTGAAATTGGGATCTCGAAGAGATATTAGCACTGTCATGTTCACGGCAGCAAAGATGGGCAAACAGCCTAAATGTCCATCAACAAATGAAGAAGGAAAATGGGGCAGAGACAGACAATGGAACATCAGTCTGTCTTTAAAAAGAAGGAAACTCTGCAACAGTAAGGATGAACCCGGAGAACATTCTGCGGCGAACATTTTGCCAAGTGCGATAAGCCAGTCACAGACAGACTGCATGATCCCACTTATGTGGGGTACCTAAATTCACAGAATCGAAGAGTGGGAATGAGGTGCCAGGGGCTGGGGGGAGGGAAACAGGGCGTGGCCAACCAACAAGCATCAGGCATCGGCTGAGCAAGGGGAAGAAGCTCTAGAGACCGGCTCGGCCATATGGTTTGTATACTCCAAAATTTAAGGGGATAGATACTTACGGTAAGTGTTCTTACCACAATAAAATACAATTTTAAAAAGAGCGATAGACGAAGACTGACCCAGCTGCACTGGAGGAGAAGGGTCACGAAGGGGAGCAAGCCTAAGGGCCTGTTGCACCTGCCCGGACACTTTCTCGGCTCCCAGAGTGTTCGGGAACAGAAACTATCCCTTTCGGCTGCATTCAGAGCTGCCATCTTTGGCCTTCTGCAAGGTCCGGGCCTGGTAGCGTCTTGGCCACTGAGTCAGCCTAGAGCCTGCCGCAGTGAGGGAGGGAGCAAAGGGGCAAGCCCAACACCTCTCCTGGACCTGGGGGACCGAGGAGCCACAGGTGGTGAGGGTCACTCCTTCTGCAAATGTATAGGCTACTCCAAAAAATGGCTGATTTTCTTAGGTGCGGGCTTAGGCCTCCCCTTTCCCCCATTCGCTGCCAGACGAAATCCCATATTTGTTCAAAAAATTTTCGGATGAAACAGCCATGTTTCCTAGAAACAGGGGGCCCAGATCTTGGAGAAGAAAGAGAAATTGCCTTATGAGTGAGAAATCTGAGTTCCTCCGAGAGAAAGTCAGTGGATTGGATTCCTTCTCTGCACGTTAAGGAAGGGGGAAAAAAAAATCTAGTTATACAGAGTTTGAAAATAATCTTCAGGGGAGGAATAATGAGAGTTATTTTAAAAACACAATGAGGGGAGTCACATTTCTCTCCAGCAGGTGTGTCACCGTTCACAGAAGAGAAGGGCCGGTGGGAGGAGGGAGCATCACATGAACCTCGAGAACATTTCGAGGGCGTTCAGCCTGGTGCGGTTCCAATCAATTTTCCCTAGAACTTTCCTCACATAAATTCCTCTGAGGGGCCTCCCCAGTCACCCAAGGAGACAATGAGAGACTCTGTTATGCGCTGAACTGTGCGTCCCCCCAAAATTTGTATGTTGAAGCCTTAATCCCCAGCACCTCAGAATGTGAGCGTATTTGGGGAGAGGGTCCTAAAGTCGCCATTAAAGTAAAATGAGGTCATTAGGTGGGCCTTGATCCAACACGACTGTGTCCTCATAGGAAGAGGAGATTAGGACCCAAGCAGGAACAGAGGGAAGGCCATGTGAGGACACAGGAAGAAGGCGGCCGTCAGCGAGCCAAAGAGAGAGGCCTCTGAGGAAACCAGCCCTGCCCTGCTCTCAGATTTCTGGCCTCCGGGGCTGTGAGGAAATCAATTTCTGTTGTTTAAGCCACAGAGCCCGTGGTACTTTGTCATGGCAGCCCCCTGCCCCAAAAAAGAGTAGACTCTGCGTTCTATCATCCACCCCAAGAGAAAAACCCCTTCGCCCGTCGTGGAGAGGAGACAATCCCAACGATTTCCAAGTTCTCCAGAGAGCCAGCGAGAAGCCCTGGCCTTTCCACTCCAAAAGGCTGCCAACTCTCGCACCTCCCCCTGGCGCCCCGTGGGCGTCCCCGGGAGAGGAGGCCAGGCCGGCCTTCCCCACCATCAAATGTCAAGGCCCACTCCCAACCAGATTCGGCCAGATCTCGGTCCCAGGCACAAACACACGCCGCACAGCCAGGCCGCGCCGGGCCGCCTGGGACCCGTGGGACAGAGGCAGAGGTGGGGGACCCGGGCCCCCTGTTTCCTCTCTCAGAAGCCAACATGCTGCGGCGTGACTGCAGGCGTGCCGGGGAACCCCGACATCCCAGAGGAGCAGACACGACGGCTTGGACGCCCCGACATCCCCCCCTGCACGCCCACACTGCTCCTCACATCAAGGAGCTGTCAGTCACTGTGCAAGATCTCCGGGGCTGGAATTTTCCTTCAAGCCGGAGAAGGTTCCCAGGGGGATGAGAATAATCTGTCCTTCTCTACACAAAGAGGGGCACAGTGACCCAGAACCACCGGGCTCTTTTGCTAACAGACAGGAAGGTGTCCCCAGTTGACCAGCCCGGCCACACAGAGGCCAGCGGACCCCCTCGCCACCTCACCCTGCCGTCTCACACACCCTCGTGAGCCGCATACCCTCATCGGTACTTGGGGGTCTTTCCCCAAGTAATGCCCTTCCCACCTTGGTCAAAGGCCCAGGAAGCATTCTAGATGGCCCCACACAATAGCAGCCAACTTCTGCTGACTCTGCTTTTGCTTCTGGGGTGTGTCTTACCTGCCCACTAAATCCTGCCTCACGAGACCGTCCACCCTCCCCGCTGGACCGTCAGGCTCTGCCTTCCTGCCATGTGCCTTTCCACTAACACGACTCCAGCCCCCGTGTGTCATCCTCCAGCCCAGGGTCCCCCGCCGCAGCACTGCTGACATCTGGCTCCAGACCACTCTTCGTTGTGGGGCCAGCTGTCCTGTGCATTGAGGGACGGCTAGCAGGATCCCTGCCTTTCCCCGCTGGATGCCAGCTGCACCCTCGTCTCCAGGTGTCACCACCCCAAATGTCTCCAGGTGGTGCCAAACGTCCCTGGGATCCTTCGGCTCGGCTGTACAGTCAAATCCCCTAGAAGCTTTTTTTTTTAAAGAAGAAAAAAAAAACAATGCTTGGGCTCCACGGCGCTTAATAACCTAATTACCTGGTAAGTAAATCAGAAACTCGAAGGACGGGGACTTGCTGTCAATCTATTGTAAGGGCAGCCAGCGTGGGGAAGCACTCGGACCCTCGAACCAGAATCATCCCTCTAGCACGTAAACCGACTCATTTTAAAACATCCGACAGCTTCTCACGGAAGGCAGAAAGCCTCCAACTCCTCAGCACGACGTCCAAAGCCCCCCGGTCCGGGCCCTTCTGAACCAGCAGCCTTAGCACCAACAGCCTCCCGATCTCCCAGCCCCGGGTGGCTCTCCCACACCGGCGTGCGGTTTGACACATCTGTCGTGTATCTGCCCCAATAGTCGCTCATCCTCCCATTCCTCCTGCCAAAGAAAACTAATTTCTTATAGCTCCGCTCTTGTGACAGCTGTCCTGATTCCCTCGCCCCAGGCAGATACGGGCAGTTATGTACGCATGGTGAATGAAAGAAGGACACCAGCAAAAGGTACCCTGCTCTGCCCACACCTCCTAATAGTTCTGTTTCTGCTCTCCGTTCCCAAGCAAAAGCAGATGCCAGAAGCCACACCAGGAAGCACAGCACCCAGCAGAAGGCTTCTCCACGCGGCACCACGAGAGTCAATGCCACGATGCTTCCCAAGGGCAGCGGCCACCGGTCCTGGCGAGGATGGTGATCTGGAAATCACAGAGGGGACACCAGCCCTGGAAGAGGAGCCCACGCGTGCAGCAGCCACAGGGAGCGGCCCAGCGCGTGTCACACACACACTGAGCACATGCCGTTCCCTCTGCCTGGAAGATCCTTCTCTTTCTCTCTGCCGAGACCCCCCGCTTATCCTTCGGCTCTCAGCTCCACGTCCCCCATGTATCTAAGTCAGGCCTTCCCACAGCCTCCTCTCCACCCCAAACTCAGAGCATAGTGTCGCATTTGGCGACAGATGACGGTCAGTCCTGTGCTCTTCCTGGTTCCACCCCTTAGTGGCTATATGACTGGGGCAAGTCCCCTCTCTGACCTTCGGTTTCCTTCTCTGTAAATGGTGATGACCACGTCCGTCTTTGTGGACCAATTGGGATAATGCATGTACGCCCCCACTACGGGGACACATTTATAAACATTCACTGAATATTTCATTGAATATTCCTTGAGTGGTGAATGACACGGGACCCATGTCCACATTCCTTTGGTCTAGGTCCTTCTCCAGAAGGCCGGACATCTAGTTCTGCTGGCTCAACGTGCAGGAGCCCCCCAGCAGGGCTCTTGAGACCTGACTGGGGACCTGAGAATACACAGACAGGCAGGTCGCTCCCCACGAGGCAAAGGGAAAGAGCAGTCCTGGGGGCGTGGGCAGAGTCTGTGGGCAGCGAAGGAAGTGGCTTGGCTCCAGGGGCTGGGGAGAACTGGCCTTCACAGCGGAGGAGAGTGGGAAGTTGGCATGTGGGAAGGGGAGAACAGGCTTTCCCAGGAGAGGAGCCTGAGGTATGAGAAGGCGCAGAGTTCCTAGAAAGGTAGGGAGGACGTTGAGGCAAAAGCCCCACTGAGGACCGTGGCTGCTTTGTTTCCCTCGAGGGCAGGTCGGTGGGAGGGAAAGAGAGACAGGTCAAAGCAGGATCCCAAATGCCTGGGCTGAGCGGGTTGGACTTGATCCTGTGAAACATGGGAAGCCGGCGGAGGGTTTTAGGCTGAGGAGATCAGCGTTGGCTTAAGAAAGAAAACCAGTGTGTTTATGAAGCATACCGTGGAGGTAAGCAGGCTGGGGGGCTGCGGACGGAGGCTGGAAACCAAGACACCAGTCAGAAGGCCCGGTAAAGAGAGGAAAATCTGCCAGATAACAGTCATGATGGAAAAGAGTGTCGAGATTCAGAAAACAGAATTTCTCCAGACCGTTGATCTCTGAGCCTCCAAGCCACAGCTGCCCTGTCTGGGAGACAAAGGCAGTCCCGGGGGGACTGGAAGATGATTTATGGCTTTCAGATATCGGACTTAGGGGGTTTCTTCTGCGTTTAGGGACTGATGCTTGCAATACAGGCTTTAAGGATTCTTTTTATGGATGATCCTCACACCTCGGCCACCTGAAATATGCACCAGCTTCTCGAAGTAGGTGGTCCACGTGTGACCAACTGTCTCCATCGTGCCTGGGACTGTCCAGGTTTTAGCATCGGAAGTCCTGGTCACATCAGGACAGTTGGTCCCCAACTATACCAGTCTGCTGAGCTCCAAGGGCTCAAGGCAGGGCTCTTAATTGTCACAAAGCATTCAGCTAATTCTACTCAACAAGATAAGCTGAAAAAGGGGACACTGCTCTGTGAGAAATGGCTGCAGATGGGGCGAAGGCTGGGCAGGTGACCTGGGACCTAATCCTCTGTCCATCTCCTCTGACGCTGATTGTCTCAAAAGTCCAGAACAGAAAAATGAGCCAGTCGGAACCCAACACATCACCCCACAACGTACACGCCACATCCCAAGTGTCCACCGGCTGGATACCCTGTGCCTGGCCACTTGGTCTGAGAAAGCCTTTCCAATGGAAGGCACAGGCTCTGAATTCTGCTGCCAACACAGACAGACCCGAGATACACAAATACACATACTTGAATTAGGAATCTAGGGGCTCTGGGAGCGGGGTGTCCCTTTATCCTACAAATCACACCATTTTTGTGGTCTATGGGTACACACCACACACACTCAGACTTAAAAATACTGCAATTTGGGATTAGAAAAATAGCAAAAATGTTAATGCAACATCTGGGAACCTTACGGTAATAACAGGATTCTGTCTGAAATTTGACACAGCCTCGGCTCAACTGCCTTCTGGCACCCTCCTCTCCAGAGTAACAGGTTGTTTTCCAGCTTCCAGTGGACCATCGCCCCTGGCTTCAGATTCCCCGCTACAAATAGATTACGTGGAAACCTAATCATTACAGTCTTTAAAACACACACACACACACACACACACACACACACACACACACAC
>CM052891.1:10055162-10072895 GCA_028534135.1 Potos flavus | reverse complement strand
TGGGGGTGGCTCAGGCACCAGAGTCCAGGTCCCCAGCCCCTCTCCCTGGCTGCCAGCAGCCATCATCGCCTTTAGTGAAGAGACCAGAGGGCAGCAGAGAGCGAATGTCTTTCTTAAGGCTTTCCAAAACAGGGGATTTTTCCAAGTCCCTGCCCCTTCTGCTTTTCCCTTGGTTTCCCCAGGAAAGGCAATGTCTGAAAGGCTATAGGAAGACGGCCCATAAGGAAATGCAAATAAAATATAAACATTAGCCCCTGCTAGACGATCTTCTAACATCTGTAACTCACTTTTTTCAGAGGTTGCATTTGAAGACCTACTTCACCCCTGCTCCTCTCTCTTTGCTCCCATGTGTGGATCTAATGCTTTCTCTTCTTTCTTTCTTCTCCTTTTCTCTAGTTGGAGGAAGAGAGATGTCTGGATGCATCACCTGAGCTCTGGAAAAGCCAGTTCTGCTTTCCCTTTCTCTGTTTATCTTTGGTAGCCCATCCCTCTGGGTTCAAACCTCAAGCCATTTTATAGACACCAGATTTGGTGTTTTGTAAAAAGTACAAACCATCCTGGGGTGCCTGGGTGGCTCAGATGGTTAAGCATCTGCCTTCAGCTCAGGTCATGATCCTAGGGTCCTGGGATCCCACATCAGCTCCTGGCTCAGTGGGAGGTCTGCTTCTCCCTCTCCCTCTGCCCCTGCTCATGTTCTCTCTCTGTCTCAAATGAATAAATAAAATTTTTATATATATATATAAAAAAAAGTACAAACCCTTAGGATGAGAAGGAATCCTGGGGAGTGGCTGCTAGTGAGTATGGAGTTTCTTCTTGGGTGATGAAAATGATCTGAAATGAGACAGTGGGTAATGGTTGAAGGACCTTGTGAATATACCAAACCTGCTGAACTATACACTCCAAAAGGGGGATTTTTATGGTCTGTGAATTACACCTCAATTCTTAAAAGTGCAAACCCAGAAAATTAACTTTCCCAAGCTACTGCTATTATTAGGATGTCCCTCCCTTTCCCCAAAAGATGTAGCGCCTCCCATGCTCCTCCCTGATAAAGTTCATTCGTTCAGGGTCAGGCCCAATGTGATTTTTCAGGCACGGTTTCCCTGCTCATCAACACAAGGGGCCTTTTCTAACCAGGCCTGAAATGTGCTTTTTTTCTCCAGCCTGCGGAGGATTTTTTTTTTCACCATATCTCTTTTCTCTTGCCGGTTGTTCTGCTGATAATCCCCTCGTGTCTGTATTTGACAAGTGAAATGCTCTCTGCTGCCCTCCATCAGAATCCAGATCAAGTTGCACTCTCTGTGGGGATGCTCCCTGCCCGCCCTCCTTCTACATGGAGTCTGTTCCTCGAGTTTTCCACTCACAACTTTGGGCTTGCAGCTACTTGCTACATATCTTACATCCCCTCCTAATCAATGAGTTTCACCAGGGATAAGGGCAGCCGGTGGCTTGTAAGTAGGAGTTTCTGGATTTGGGTTTTGGTTTGGTTTTTTGGCAGGTCAATCTGATTTGTGGCATTGCCCATTGCTCTGGTATAAATACTCCTACTAATGTGACATCAGTAACCAGAGATACTGGATGGGACTTGGAAGTCCTTTTCCGTTAGTTCATGGTGCAGCACCAAAGATTGCTAAGGATTAGCAAAACCCGAATTGGGACATAGTTACATAAAGAGCAATTCGTGAAACCACTGTAGAAACATAGAGATGGACAGAAATTAAGATGGGCACACTAATGATTCAGCAAGGCTTGACTTTAAACTGAACAATGTTTTCTCATCCTCATTCTTAAAGCCTCCGGCTCCCCTTCACTTGTTTTTCGGTGGAATCCTTTATTCCAGGAACTCAGTGTCGATATTGACATCCCGCTGACCTCGATGTATACTTAGTAACGAAACTCCAGTGCCCCTGCCAGTGTTAAGACCACCTTGAAGATGTTACCAACCCCGGGGGGCAGCATGGACCAGATTCCTATCCAAACCGCCCAGATCCTGTATTTTCCTATAAAACCCCTCTCGGTCTTTTAACCCAGGTGGGTCTGCAGTTTGGAAGGCATTAGCCTGCTACATTCTCTTTTGCCTGGCAAAGTAGTGAAACTATCGTTCCCCTTTATCCCCCAAAACTCTGTCTTCGTGTTATATTTCAGCTTCAGAACACAGAGGTCAGGTTTCGACAACATTAGGACTCAGTGGGAAAACTTTCTAGCAACTTGAACTGTCCCATAAACTAAATAGGTTATCTCTTGGCCCAGGAAACTGGGCGTCGGAGTGCTCACGGTCTAAGGTGTTGAAGATGAGATCTATACTACACTTCGTGGTAAACTATATAAACCTGTCCATCTCTTCCAACTCTAAGAATTTTTGGTTTTTAGATGGGTATGACTCCGAGTCCATATGGCAGAGAAATGGATGCTGTGATGACTCACCCAGTGTCACCGTCAGAGATTTAGGCAATCACTCCTGAGAAAGGTTTCCTGGCTGGCCTGATCTACACCCTCAGTCCCCCTAATGAAGCCTTCCTCCCTTAGGCTCCCTGTCCACTTTGCATTATAGTGTGAATTTTGCATATGAATATTGGGTTTACAGGGCGGTATCTGATATCCTGAGGGCGGATTTGATCTCTCCAAAGGCAATAGCCATTTCTCCCAACAATCTCCAAGGGAAGAGACCCATTCTAAATCAGGAAAAGGAAACAATAATTCACCAAGTCCTCCTTAGGTACGTCTCTATTGCTGGAACTCAACTGCCTATTAGATGAGAACAAGTCCCTGACCAAGAGAAAACGTAATCTGTAATCCCCAGGACTCAGACCATGTTTTGTAAGAAAAATTTTCTGACTTCATGTGGTTTTTCTCTACTTCCCTTTTATCACCTAGCATTTATTACATTTTCATTAGCTGTTCCTACTTTCTCTGCTCTGTGTTGGAGAGTATTCAGTTTTGTCCAACTAAGCCTTTATTGAGCACCATTTCTGGGGTGGGTACTGGTTAAGCACCTATGATATAAAAATGAATAAGATACAGTCCTGCCTTCCGGATATTTCCAGTGGGAAAGAAAGATATAAAACAGAATGTTGGGACCATGCAGTGGATGATATTGCAATATACGGAAGGCATAAGGAAAAGTAAAAAAAAAGGAAGGGTGGTAAGAGCCTGCTTCCGGGCAAACAATGAGAATAGCCGCACCTAACAAGTATTACTACACCTGCTTCATTCACTAGTCCCCACCACAACTCTATGAAGCAGACCTCTAGCATTAATATCCCCATTCAACAAATGAGAAAATGAGACTCACAGAAGATAAATAACAAGCCGAAGTCCATGATCCTACTAAGCGGCACAACCAGAACTGGGAACCTGGCAGTGGGGTTCTGATTTGGCGCCTTACCACCGGGCATGCTGGGATATCCTGATTGGCCAGGCCTGGGTCACGTGCCCACCCCCGGAAGTAGACTGAGGCTTAGGTGGTTTCCCACAGAAAAATCATGGTGTTAAAATCAGAAAACAACAACAACAACAACGAAAAAAAAAACCTGGTTGTTGGGCAACCAAAATCAACAGCTGTCCACTGCAGAATCACTTCAGGACTGCAGCTCTTCCTTTCTCTTGGATTATCTGCTTGGTATGAATTTTCCGCAGATGGGATCTCAATGATCAGAACCTAAAACACATCAAATGGCTCTTGATATAGAATGCCAAGTAGGTTTTCAACAGGATTGCCTCTTTACATTCTGTTTGCCCAGAATGAACTTATTTCACCACACTCTTATCTGTGTCAGATGCTATTAGGTTTAAACCTAGACAATTCTAGGGTACCTGGGTGGCTCAATCAGTTAGACCTCTGCCTTGCCCTGGGGTCCTGATCAGGGGTGCTGGGATCAAGCCCCGCCTTGGGCTCCCTGCTCAGCGGGGAGTCTGCTTCTTCTTCTCTCCCTGCCCCTCCCCCATGCTCATGCGCGTGCTCTCTCTCTCTCTCTCTCTCTCATCCATTCTCTCAAGTAAATAAAATCCTTTTAAAAAAATAAATAAACCCAGACAATTCTATTGTCTAATCTAATACTAGATTCTGTATTTATATTTGCATAGTCTTCCCTTTCTCCTTTTAGAGCAGAAAATCCAAATAAGAGGGTATATAAAAGCTGGTTAATTAACACGGACCTCTGAATCAGCAGATGGGTCAGTTTGGGCCCTGGAGGCGAGGGGAAGGACAGGTGTGCCCACTCATCCCTGCAGCATTAGCGGACAAAAGGGCTGGGTCTGCGAGAAGAGAGGAGCAGAAGGTCTAGCCTCTGCCTGGGGTTCAAGTTCAAAAGGTACTTCCTACGTAAGACCTTTTTTAAAAAATTTATGTAGGGTCCCTTCACCCCTGTTACTGTTTTAAAGTTAGACTTCATGCCAGTAAAAAAGATAGGTGCGTCTCCGCTAATAAAAAACAGCTAGAGGGGCACCTAGCTGGCTCAGTCTGTAGAACATGCCACTCTTGATCTCTGGGTTCTGAGTTCGAGCCCCACCTTGAGCATGGAGCTTACCTTTAAAAATCTAACTAAATAAATAAATAAATAAAATAGATCGATAGCACTCTTAAGAAGAAATCTAGAAAACTGTTTTTCTAAACTGACATTCCGGGGTGCCCCATTGTGAGACTGTATCTCCATTTTTCTAAATCGTGAGGATGGCAATTCCCATCTGTCTTCCAGTAACGCTGCCAGATGCATACGCGAAAAAGAGCAGTAGGGTGTCCCAAAGACACAGATCGGTGCTCCACCCGGCGGGCCCGCACCCTCTTTCCTTCCCGCGGTACAGCCGCCGGCGTCCAGACCACAGAGGTGAGGATACCTCCACACTCCTAGAGAGGAAACGCGACTCTCGGAAGATCGACTTCCGCTGAGGACCTCTTCCGGTTCCGCCCCAGGCGCCGCGCGGGGACGAGTTGGAGGGCGTGGACTGAGGGTTGCGTCCTTTGCTCGCTCCTCAGGCTCGGGGCTCAGGGGAGGCGGGAGAGGTGGGCGTGGGTCCCAGAAGGCGGGTCCGGGGCCGCGCGGGCCGCCAGCTCCGAGGGACCCGCACGCCGCAGGGGTGGAGGGCGGATAAAAAGTAATAGTTATAAAAAATAGAGCGAAGGTGATCATCTGCCATCTCTCCTGTGCGTGATTGTACAGGGGTATGGGTTCTTTGGTGAAACTATTTTACTAGATTGTGGAATACTTCACGTAATGTGTTCAGCATAACGGACAAAGAAGTTTTGGATTTGAACTATGGTCTCTTAGCACAGTTAATAATAGAACACAAAATTGTTCTGAGAAGCCCTGCGGTAATGGAACTTGTCTAACTTTGTTTAGCCTGGTGTTTCTCAAGCATTTTGACCACAGAAACTTTTGAGTAACACCCTATTAATATCTCTCCAGTGCGGTTTTTCCCAGAACAAATTTTGGGAAATAACTGACAAAGAAATCATTCACCTGGGCTCCGACCTACGCAGAAGGCACCCTCACTTCTCAAAAGACATTTCGGAAAAGGCTTTTTTGAAAATCATCTGACTGGATTTCAGTAAAGATGGTTGCGTTTGAGAAAATGGTCTGTAATTAACGAAGTACTACAAACCATGTAACATTTGGAATAGGAAGTAAACCCTGCTTGCCTTTCCTCCCACATGGCATGGACAGTAGATAATATCTCAATATTATTGAGCAAATGCTACCAATATATAATTATAAAACAGTGGGAAAAATTACCTGGAAATCTGTTCATGAACTCCTAGAAGGACTTACTTTAAATAGAATGTAGCTAAAAACCATGTAAGTGAGTTGTATGTATGACATTAAGTGACATTCACTGGAAACTTACCCTCACATAGAATAAGATGTAATACAAGGATTGTCTTGAACTTTGCTCAGGATTGCTTAGTTACTGAAGTAACAACAGAAGCTCTTAATGAGGTAGTTTCACATTTGGCACAAACCTCTGTCAGGGAGAGCTTTGAAGTAACTTCTTAGTATGTTACTCAATTTGCGGTTTGGAGCAAAACGCGCCTAAAGATGAAGGTGAGAATAGGTTGGAGAGCCCTTGTTCCATTGTGTAGGGCCAGAAACCTAGTTTTATTATAAAACCTAGTTTTATTACTTTGCACAGAGGTAAGCAGGCTCCAGAAGACACACTAATGCTAACCAAACTCAAAAGGGATTGATGTATAAACCTAGAGTGTGAGTTAATTCCTTTCTAGTGAAAAATAAAATTTTCAGTCATCTGGATAATTTTATTTGCCAACAGTGTGTTCCTTCTTGAAGGAAGATCTACATAGGAGACCAGATTGTTACAGTATGTTGTATTGAAGACAAATCAACAAGGAGAATGATATCCAAGTTTAATGGCATCCAATGTCTTCACTCTACAGATACACCTGTTAGATTGGCTGGATATTTATCTTCATGAGTAAAAGGCACTCTCTCCTGCAGTGCTAGAGGCAAGATAAAAAACTCACTTTTTGAACATCCCTTTCAGAAATCCTCTCCCCAGGGGCACCGGGGTGGTTCAGTGGGTTAAAGCCTCTGCCTTTGTCTCAGGTCGTGATCTCAGGGTCCTGGGATCGAGCCCCGCATCGGGCTCTCTGCTCAGTGGGGAGCCTGCTTCCCCTCTCTCTCTGCCTGCCTCTCTGCCTACTTGTGATCTCTCTCTTGTCAAATAAAAAAAAAAAATCTTAAAAAAAAAAAAAAAGAAATCCTCTCCCCATATTCTTTCTCAAGCTAGAGTACAATGCAATGAACTTGGTTTAAGCTTTTCTGTTTCCAGCCTCTATCCAGCTGTGCCTCCCTGAAGTTGCTCCCAGCTCACCAAGTTTGGATTTGGGATCTTTATAGATAGTCTCTTTGTCCTTTCTACTGATGATTGATTTCATTCTATATATTTGATCTCTTTCTGAAATTGAAGTACCTATTGGCCCTGTTGTTGGTTCGAAACCTTGGGAGCTTCCTGGGTGAAATCTGGAACTGTTCCCCATACACAGAGCGCAAGGAGAGACCAAAGGGAAAGGCAAACTCAAGATTAGTAGGTAGTGGGTCTAATAAGCAAGGCTTGTCATGGGTGGCTATAAGATGAGTAAATCTCATCCACCCGCCAGTATCTTAAAAGTTTATTTAGAAGCCTTAATGGGGATCAGTCCTGTGCACTGTCCAGATGAACTCAACACACATTGCTCTCTCAAAGCTACGTCCTTGAAAATGACTCTCACCATGGGAACAGCAGGCAGAATGTACGCTCCAAGGATGGGAGGGCGTGAGGAGCCTCCGATTGCCCAGGTCCAGCCTAAAGGTCAACTGGTGATCAATGTCCTCTTGATGACTTCCTCCAACACCCATGTAACCCGTCTAGGAACCAAAACCTGTATTGTATTCATGTATTTAATAATCTCCTTTCCTCTATGACACTGTACTTGATGTTAAGACTAACTGCATGTAATTTTCTAATCAAAGAGGACCCTTCAATTCCATTGGATACATAGTCAAAATTTGTCCCTTGTTGAGATATTATAGCTATAATTATCTAGATAGCTCTTAGGTATTTTCTCCATTTCTAATTATAAATTCCAGTAGTAACTGGCTTTGTGTATTTTTTATATATGCTCCCAACAGCTGTCATTTATCTACATTGGTCATAATTTAGTATACTTGAAAAGTGGCCCGAAAGAGGAATTTCCAGGAATTTGAAGAGCTAGCTCTTGGGGTTTGAGCTCAACAGCACCCATCTGTGACAAATTAATAATTAAAGGCCCGAAGAACTTAGGGTCCTCATGCTCCACCTGAGCAAGAGGAAGGTGGAAAAAGAAGACTACTGGGGGCAGAAATGCAGCCAGGAAAAAAAGCACCAGGCAAGAGATCTTACGTCGGTGCTTTAGAAAATTCTCATACCAGGTGATGTCAACCACCCATGAGATTTTGAGCAGCTCCAAGAACTGTGTCATGAAAGGCTGAGTCCTGATATTTACACGGAAGAACAGGTACTAGAGCTGCTCACACGACAGTAGCTCCTGATTATTCTGCAAGAGGATGCCAGACTCCAGTGGGAACAGCGTCCACCAAGTGCAGAAGGAGCTGCAATTGTTTTAGAAGCTCTTGGGGAGATTCAGGATAGTGGGTAAGACGCAGGAGCTTTGAGCATGTGGAGAGTTGGGGAAGGGGGACCCAGAGGGCTGGGACCACCAAGCCAGATGCATAGTCCCAACAGTGGGAGAGGAGATGCTAAGATGGTCTCTGCCAGGCTGGACTGAAAACTGGTCTCTCCCATCTGACTCCCTCAGAGCTTGCCCTACAGCGTCCCCTCCTTGGAAACGAGTGAAGATTTGGCTTTGTCGCAAATCTGGCACACAGCTCCTAAACCCTTGGCATCTCAGCAGTGTTAAGAGTGTCTTTGGGATGCTGAAGAGATGGCTGGTGGCTGGAGGCCCTCAGGGCCGGTACCCAGAAAGACCAAGGCTTGACTAGAAGGTTGGAAGTTTCAGCCCCATCCCCCGACTTCTAGGGTGGGGAGAGGGGCTGGAGTCAATCGGTAATGTCCAGCGATTTAATCAATCATGCCTACATAAAGAAACCTCCATAAAAACCTCTAAATGATGGACTCAGAAAGCTTCAGGGTTGGTGAACACATCTAGGTTCTGGGAAGGTGGCTCACCCTCAGAGAGCTTGGAACTTCCAAACACCCCACCCTCCATTGCCCCGTGCATCTCTGCCATTTGGTTGTAATCAACCGGTAAAAGTAAGTAAAATGACATGCGAGTTCTAGGAGTTGGTCTAGTGAGTCATCCAACCATGTGCTTGGGGGTGCCGTGGATTGATAGCCAGTCATCGGAAGTACTGGTGACCTGGGACTTGGACTGGCACCTAAAGTGGGGACAGTCTTGTAGGACTGAGATCGTAAACCTGTGGAGTCTGATGCCAACTCCAAGTAGTGTGAGAACGGAACCGAATTGTTAGACACCCAGTTGGTGACAGAAAACTGATTGGTGTCAGGAAACAAAACAAAAAACAAAAAAGCCCCGTTCATGAATATAGATGCAAAATCCTCAATAAAATATTAGTAAATAAAATCAAACATCCAGGGGCACCTAGGTGGCTCAGTTGGTTGAGCATCTGACTTCAACTCAGGTCGTGATCTCAGGGTCCTGGGATCAAGCCCCATGTCAGGCTCCCTGCTCAGTGGGGAGCCTGCCTCTCCCTCTGCTCCTACCCCACACCCCTCCCCCGGGTGCGTGCATGCACGCTCTCTCAAATAAATAAATTAAATCTTTAAAAATAAATAAAATCTTTTTAAAAATCAAGCATCCAATTAGGGTTGCAAGGATGATTCAATATTCTAAAAATCAATCAAGGTAAATCACAGTAGAAAAAAATTCATAGAACTTCAGACATGCCTTGTTTTTGTTGTGCTACACTTTATTCACTTCAAGATCCTGTGATTTTCCACAAATTGAAGGTTGGTGGCAACCCTGAGTCAAGCAAATCTATCAGCTCTTTTTTTCTAACAACATTTGCTCACTTCATGTCTCTGGGTCACATTCTGTAATTCTCACAATATTTCAGACTTTTTCTTTTTTTTAGGATTTTATTTATTTATTTGGAAAAGAGAGCACAGAGGGAGAAGAGGAGGGAGACGCAGACTCCCCTCTGAGCAAGGAGCCCAATATGGGGCTCGATCCCAGGACCCTGAGATCATGACCCGAGCTGAAGGCAGGCGCTTAACTGACTGAGCCACCCAGGTGCCCCTCAAACTTTTGCATTATTATTATATTCGTTACAGTGATCTGTGATCAGTGATTACCACTCACTGAAAACTCGTGAGAGTTAGCATGTTTTAGCCATAAAGTCTTTTTAAAATAAAGTATTTTTAATTAAGATATGTACATTGTGGATTCAGACATAACACTCTTGCACATTTACTAGACCACAGTATAGTGGAAACATAACTTTTTACAGACACCGGGAAACCAAAAAATTAATTTAACTTGCTTTATTGAAATGTTTGCTTTATTACAGTGGTTCGGGAACCAAGCTCACAATATCTCCAAGGTAGGCGTGTCTCTGGATATATACATAAAATGATGACTTCAGGGAAAGTGATTTCAAAAAGTGACACTGAATTCATCTTGCCTTCCTCGCTCCCCCTGGGTTCTGTCCCCCCAGTTTGGATTAATTTGTAGGGAACTGTAGTCTATGCTGGCCCTGGCCTGTGCCATGGATTATACCGCTTGTCATGTCACGAGGGCCCTTGATTGTGTAATCACGGGACCCTCTGGCTTTACACGTTGGTCCCCATCTCTGGCTCTGCGTGTCTTTTACTGATTCTTCAATCTGCAAGACAAAACAGAAGGAGGCTGACAGGCAGGTACTACTGAATGACTAATCATTGTAGCAAGTACTCTGCTAGGTACCAGATGGACAGAGAGCAACCAAGGTCCTCACCAAAGGTCCCACTGTGGGTAAATGGCAGGGCTGAGATGTGAGATGTGAACCCAGTCAGTCCAGTTCCAGAATTCACCCTCTTAATCATTCATGTCCCTAACTCTACAGGTACGTAAACCAGCCAGGATGCTAAGCACTGTCAGACAGACATAAGGTACGCGTGCCATCAAAGTATAAAGGAAAGTGATTAGTTCTGAATGGGCGTGGGCTGATTCTGGAAAGCTTTTAAAGAAAGAGGTAGCAGGGCGCCTGGGTGGCTCAGCCGGTTAAGCGTCTGCCTTCGGCTCAGGTCATGATCCTGGGGTTTTGGGATGGAGTCTCAGGTCAGTCTCCCTGCTTAGCTCAGCGAGGAGTCTGCATCTCCTTCTGCCCCTCCTCCCACCTCTCCCCCCACTCGTGCTTGCTCTCTCTCTCTCAAATAATAAAATCTAAAAAAATAAATACATAAGAAATAAAAAGAGATAGCATTTAAACGGGAACTTAGAAGATGAAGATTTGGGCAGAAAAGAAGGGTATATTAGGACAGACTAGACCGCACTGTGGAAAGGAAAACTTAACACAACAAAGAGTGATTTCTCTTATGCAAATGCAAATTCCAGTGCGCCACCGTCCAGGGTCCCTCAGGGGCCTGACTCCGAGATCCAGGCTGCAGCCACCGCTGGTCCTGCCTTCCAGCACCTGCTTTCCTGATCTCGATGCAGGAGAAGAGACAACGCTGTGCGGCATACACACTTACCTTTCACTGCTTTCAGCCTGGGAGCCACACACATCCTCCCTCTGCCTGCGGCCCCCTGGTTCTAACAGGAGCGCGCGGGGAGGGCTACTTGGTGAGAAAGCACTGCGCCGCCACACAGAAAGGGGGCATTCCAGACCAGGGAGCAAAAGTGTGCAAAGGGCTGAGAGCATAAAAGGGCACGGTGTGCGTGGGGGAGAAGCAGAGGGATCCAGGACCCAGAAGACCACGAATGTCATTTCATAAGTGTATCAGTCTCTACTCTGGGGCAAAATACCATCGACAGGGACGTACAGGGTGGCTTAAACAACAGAAACTCATTTTCTCCTGGGCCTGGAGGCTGGGAAGTCTGAGATCAGGGTGTCAGCAGGGTGGGTTTCTTCCAGGCCTCTCTCCTTGGATGGCAGGTGGCCATCCCTCTGCCTAGTGTCCCTCGTGTCTGTGTCTTTTTTTTTTTTTTTTTTTTTTTTGACAGAGAGCGATCACAAGTAGGCAGAGAGGCAGGCAGAGAGGGGGAAGCAGGCTCCCTCCTGAGCAGAGAGCCCGATGCAGGGCTGGATCCCAGGACCCTGAGATCATGACCTGAGCCGAAGGCAGGTGCTTCCCCGACTGAGCCCCCCAGACGCCCCCCCTGCCGCAGCGATTTTCCTGCTATTCATCCTAACTCCGTGCAACATTGTATGAGCCCTGAGTTCACAAGGCCCTCTGGTGCGTGACCGTACCTGCGGTCCCAGTAGGACCACTGGTCTTCCCTGCATCAGAGAAGCGTTCAGGGTCAACTGTGTGACCCTGCGCCTGTCATTTAACCTCTCTGAATCTCTGCATTTTTATCCACTGAGGGGGAAAAATGTAATTCCTGTCCCATCTCTTTAAAAGGGTAGCTGCGAAGAACAAATGAAAACATTGACTATGGGGGCACCTGAGTGGCTCAGTGGGTTAAGCCTCTGCCTTCGGCTCAGGTCATGATCTCAGGGTCCTGGGATTGAGCCCCACATTGGGCTCTCTGCTCAGCGGGGAGCCTGCTTCCCCCTCTCTCTCTGCCTGCCTCTCTGCCTACTTGCGATCTCTCTCTCTCTCTGTCAAATAAATAAATAAAATCTTAAAAAAAAAAAGAAAACAGAAAACATTGACTATGAAACAGATACTCTCTAAGGCAACATAGAAACAGTGACAGCTGGGGTGGGGGGTGCCAGGGACAGAAGTTATGTCACGATCTGCCCTTCAGGGACCAGTCAGTAAAGCTACAGAAGAAAAACATCACTGGACAACCTAATCCTGAGAGAGAAATGTAATTGAATTCTTCTTATGGATCCAATTCTACCATTGCTAAAAAGAAACCACATAATCTCTGTCTTCTGGAACCTCTGTCTTCTTCTGGGGTAGCAGGATGCAGCCAGAGGTCAACACAAAGTACAGGGTAAAGTGTGCCCCACGGGGGCCGCGCAGATCCAAACTGCACAGGACCTCCAAGGGAGCGGAGATGATCAGGATGGTCAGGGAATGCTTCCTGGAGGAAGCGGACTTTGAAGGGAGCCCGAGATGCGGCCAGGTAGAGAGGAAGGAGGTGTACTCCCAGCTGGCTGCATTGGAGAGAAGCATCGGGCAGGGGAGCCCCGAACTGCAGAAATTCTACCTGCCATCCCCTACTCAGCCAGCCTGCTCCTGAGGCTGGAAGGTCCCACCTTCCCAAAGAGGGAGGGAGTGTGGGACAATGTCCTAAGTCAACATGGGGGGCGGGGGCTGGGATTCCTATTTCCTTCTGTTGCTAAACCAGTATTTGCAGCTGAAGCACCATCCTGAGAAT
Organism: Potos flavus; assembly: GCA_028534135.1. Lineage (NCBI taxonomy): Eukaryota > Metazoa > Chordata > Mammalia > Carnivora > Procyonidae > Potos > Potos flavus. The sequence goes on along the minus strand of CM052891.1, from coordinate 10,059,916 downwards.
CGGGCCGAAATCAGGTGCATTGTCCGTCAAAACCATTCCAGACGCAGTGCCAGCCACGCACCCAGGTGGCACCCAGGGCTCCTCGTGCAAAACTGACTGCACGCTTCATCCGCAGGGATGCTTTCTGGGCTCACAGATGGCTCTGGAACGGTGGGCCAGCCAGGTGCCCGCAGCAGCAAGTGAGGAGAGGGACTGGGACGAGGCTGCTCCTCCTGGACTTGGGGGACTGGGGGAGCCACCGGCTGTGGGGGTCCCTCCTTGTGGTAGCAGCCAGAGGTGCCTTGGCCCCCAACACACACACACACACACACACACACACACACACACACACACCATCAAGCTAGAGTTAGTTTCTAATGACACGGCTGAATACTTCCTCCTTTCACTCACAACTGCTCAGGTTATAAATAACTTTTACCGAAATACTATATTTCACTGGATGAAACGGCCATCTTCTTGGTAGAGGGTCTGGGGGGTGGGGAGGGGTAGGGATAAGGGGACCTAAGTAGCAGATGGAGGAGTTTTTACCCACGGGGCCAATTAGAAATTTAAACTTCCCTGATAAAAATATCAGCAGGTTCCTTTCTTTCCCTTTGTGTTTAAAAAAATAATAATAACCAGTCTATGAAGAATTTGAAACGGACCTCCAAAGCGGATCAATAAGAACTCTTTTGAAACACCCAAGGAAAAAAGAGGCAGATTTCTTGCCAGCAGGGAGGTCCCACTTTGTACGAAGGGAGGTTTCGCTGGGGAGAGGGGAGCGTGTGTGTGTCATGCATATCTTTCAGGAGTTGCTATGGTCTGAATATTTGTGTGCCCTCAACAGTCGTAAGTGGAAACTGTTAAAATCCAAAACAAATGAAGACGGGCCTTGAAAATTCCCTAAGCAGGAAAAAAAAAAAAAAGTTTACTCGTACAAACAAAGGTTGATTTCCCTTATTTTGCAAGGCTAACTTGACCTGGGTCATTTCTTGCTTATGCCTCTGGAAATTACAAGCAAATGTGAACTGTTGCCCCAGGTTGATGTGAGATAAGCACTGCCGACTTCCTTATCATTTAGGAAAATTCTAATATTAAAACCAATCCCTATAAAGAATAAACAGTCACTGCCTTCACGCATTCTAAGCTGTTTAAAACAATATGTCCCCGAACCTCATGCCATGCTTTGGTCTGAGTGCTCCTGCTTTGCAAACTGTCTTTTTGGGGGTGGGCACCATCAAATTTTACTAATTACTACTTTGGTGATTCATTAGTTTTATTTCTGTAAAGTCTTCGTCAATGAGATTAGTGCCCTGATAATAAAAGATCGAGCTCCCCGGCCCTTTCCACCATGTAAGGACACCGCACAAAGTACGAGACTGGGAAAAGGGCTCTCACCAGACCCAACCACGCTGGCATCTCAGACTTCCAGCCTCCTGAACTGGGAGAAATAAATTTCTGTTGTTTATAAGCTACCCAGGCTGTGGGATTTTGTTCGAGTGGCCTGAGCAGACTAAGACAAGAGTCTTTCCATTCGGGTCCAGAATAATTTTCCTCTGACCTTTTCCAATGTAAATTCACTTAAGTGGTTCCCTAAAAAAGAGTTATCATAAATCTAACATGCAAAACGTAGGACCGACTCCTAAAGTCTTGGAGAGGCGATCGTGCCCATATCCTCATCTTCAGTGAACACTGTGCACCAATAAAAGAAAGTGCACATGCACACACACACACACACACACACACACACACTGTAGTCCAAACCACTGTTGTCCCGAGAATCCTGACTTCTCCACGACTAACTCCTGAGGCCACAAACAGATGCTGCAAGAAAGCGGTCATCCTTGGCTTCTCTGACCCCACAATGGCCCTTCGCAGAGTCCCGCCGACGAGGTGTGACATCACACATTGCAGAGAACCCAGATCGTCACTACAAGCCCGTCAGAAGCAAGCGAGTCCATAGCCCGTCCACGCACGCTCACGGTTCCCCCCTCATGTTCGGGGGCTGTCACTCTCCATCAGATGTCAGGGAGCAGAGTGTTCCTACAAACCAGAGAGGGCTTCCTGGCCACCAAACTAATCGTATCCTGTCTTGTGCAAAGATGTAACAGGGTCGCAAACCACGGCACGCTCTTCCCCAGTAGGGGCTCCCGTCCCAACGTCACTGCCGTCAATCACAGTCTATAGGCGCACGTCCCACACGCCTCGCTACCCGTGTCCAGCCTCAAAAAGTCCTCCCTTCTGTTACAGTCTCGACAACCACTGAGAACCTTTCTCAAGTATTCCAGAACCTCCCCCTGGAAACAGAACTGCTGGCTGGCCATCGCCGTCCGACTCCGGTCAACAACTGACATACCATAGAGCCACAGCTAAATGCGTGTTCTCCTGCTCCTGTGTCCCTCCCTCTTCCGACACCCTGTCTGCCTCAGGAACGCCCCCACACCCTTCAAGAGCCAGCTGAACCACCACAGAACCTTCCAGAATCCTTTCACGCTACTGCACCCAGGATACAGTGAATGTGCACGCGGAGGCACTTCCTCTACCTCCAGCTGTCTGTCATGGCAGCTGTGATGAGCCACAGGATGGGCGTGTGTGGCTGCCTCCCCCTACCAGACGAGAAGCCGCCTGCAGGCAGGGACCGGGTCTCGAATGTCTCGGCCATCCCAGCTTCTAACGATGTCTGAAACACAGTAGATGCTCCGTGAGTGTGTGCTACATGGAGGGATATGTATATTTATGCTTCCCCGAGCAATTCCAGTTTTTTTTTATTTACTTATTTGACAGAGAGAGAGAGCGTGAGCACAGAAGCAGGGGGAGCAGCAGGCAGAAGGAAAGGGAGAAGCAGGCCCCCCGCCAAGCAGGGAGCCTGATGCGGGGCTCGATCCCAGGACTCCAGGATCATGACCCGAGCAGAAAGCCCAACCTACTGAGCCACCCAGATGCCCCTCCCCAGGCAATTCTAAATCCATCCAAGCCTCCTTAAGAACTCTACTCCTTGTAGTCCTCGCCCACGCCCAACAGTCTCCCTAAGTTGAAGAGAGAAACACTTTAGAGGCCTGGAGGAATGTTTTGCCCACCTCACCCCTACCTGGCCAGAGCTGCCAGGACACAGGAGATAGGCTGGAATCAGAACGGAGCCCTGTGGGTGTCGGGGGCCACACCAGTCTGCCTAGCCACGCTCTTCTGCCCACTGTGTGTCATCGGCCAGTGTCCCCAGGCAAAATTCCTGGACTGTAGACTTTCCACCTCTTTCTTTCTGCCACATCTTTTTTTTTTTTTTTTTTTTTTTTGAGACAGAGAGAAAGAGAGGTGGAGAGGAGCAGAGGGAGAGGGAGACTCTTAAGCAGGCTCCACACCCAGCACGATGCCCGATGCGGGGCTCGATCTCATGACCCTGAGATCATGACCTGAGCTGAAATCAAGAGTCAGCAGCCTAACCAACTGAGCCACCCAGCTGCCCCTCTTTCTGCCACATCTTAAGCAAGCCCAGTAGCCCTCCCCGGTGGGGCGCCAGTCACCAGGTCCTGCAACAGAGATCAGAGGTGGGCAGCAGCAGGGCTGGTGGGCCTGCCTACCCGAGAGCTGCCCTGGGCCTGAGATGGGGGCATGGCAGCCCGAGGAGAAAGAAGCAACCTCTGACCAGTAGCCTTTCTCCCAGCCCTTGATAAGCCCATCACTTTCGAGGCAGCTAGAGTTGTAGTGAACACAGGAGGACTTGGGTGAACTCTGTAAGCTCTGGGAAAAGAAGACATCCCATCTTTCCTCTCCTTCACATGGGGCTGGTCTTTTGACCTTGATTTTGAACTTGAATCTGACCACATCACTCACCTGCTCCAAATTCCTCAGTGGCTTCTTCTGGGGGAAATCAGGAAAGGCACAGGAGGTGGATACCATCCGTCGTGGCCAGCCTGTCCAGCCTCACACTCCCTCCGTGTAATAAACTCAGCAATAGCAAACAACCTGCCTCCAACACCAGACTCGCTCACACCTCTGCTCTGGCACACGCCACCTGCACCGCCTGGGGCTTCCCTTCTGCCCTTCTTGGGCAGAAGTCCCTTCAATCTCAGCCTCAAGGCTCTCTTGACTTGGGGTGCCTTCCCCTACTCTGCACACAGAATTGGAAACTCCAGCCTACTGCAGGTGGCACACGGTGTTTTTGCTGTCCTAGTGAGACCAACTTCACCATACCACACCAGTCCTTCCAGTCTTGGTCCTTAACAACCTGTTTCCTTACCTGTAAAACTGGGGATAATAACGGGACCGCATAGTGTTGGTGAAAGGGCTGATCTCGGGAAGCAGCAGTAGGTAGCTGGGGAAGGGAGCCAGGGGAAGGAAGGAGGGCAACACAGGTTGGCATTCACGTGCAGGTTACCCTGTGGATTCACCGGAGTTAGTGGGAACCGCTGGGAGAAAGGGCCTAGAACACCCTGGGAACAGTCCCGCCTGAGCCCATACGAAGCTCTTCACCCTCCAACATTCCGCCCAAGCACTGCTGATTCTTCAAGACCAGCGGGCAGCTTGGAAACCTGAACAGATAATATTATTACAATACACACCAGTCACTGAAGACCGCAGAGATGCCCTCCACTCCCGGCCACACGCCCCGCGCCTCCCCAGCATCTCCGCGGACACTTCCCAGAGTTGGGACCCCGCGCACCTCCCAGCGCCCAGGGCACCGCACCGCGCTCACCTTCTGCAGAAATGCCATCCTCGGCCTGTACTGTTGGCCTTGGTGTCGGATCGTCATCCTGGACCCTGGATGAAGGCACAACCAG